>CM038146.1:224552471-225152471 GCA_021437245.1 Aegilops speltoides
CTTCAGTCAACAAACATGTGACCACTCTCGTACCTTACTATTGATCCCTTAGGGTATTTCTTCAGATCAGTGATATGTGTCTTTCTTAACATTATGCATTTTCTGCATCTTCATCCACACTGTTTTCCTTCTCACCGGAGCTGCTCCAACAAGGGAAGCATACACCAGAAGAGAGCTATAGTCCCCACTCAACAATTCCCTGCATCGAATGTGCATGCCTGACATGGACTGCCACAACAACTGCAGGGCCATCAACAAGTCAGCACATGAGGCTCACTCTTATGGATGGCAGCCAGACAGGTTGTACTCTCATCTTACTTGTGTGAAACATTTATGTCTTTGTTATTCATCTAAGCATGGAAAATATATTATCACATTTCACTGTATATTCATGCTGATCTCTTACGGGTGTTGCTCAGGAGTTAACACTATTCCATAGTTTAGCTAAGAGACTTGTTCGTTAGGTAATGTTGTTCCATAGTTATCATCCACCAACCAATGCTATCTGACGGGATGGTGATTATAGTATTGTACCACTTCTAGTATTACCTATATTGTTCTTTAATACTTCTGTGTGCCATCTAGTTAATCTCGAGTACAAACGATACATATTCTGTAGCTTTCATCTGTGTTCTCCCTTTAGTTTTTGAGACCTTTTGCTGCTAGTTAAGCCTAATCCTACTATTTATGTCGTCTCCTATAGGCACTCATTACATAAATCTAACTACTAGTTATCTTCCATGCATTTCAGAGATAATTGCACACACGAATATATCCACAAGAACCTCACGGAGCAATGTAACGGCCAACAAACTTGATGCCAATGATACCCAATATGATGGAACATGTAAAGGCAGTTCTTTAGAAGACTTGCAGAAAGATGATTGAGGGAGTCCTGGATTAAGGGGTCCTCGGACAGCCGGACTATATGCATATGCCGGACTGTTGGACTATGAAGATACAAGATAGAAGACTTCATACCGTGTCCGGATGGGACTCTCCTTTGCGCGGAAGGCAAGCTTGGCGATTCGGATAAGAATATTCCTTTCTTTGTAACCGACTCTGTGTAACCCTAGCCCCCTCCGGTGTCTATATAAATCGGAGGGTTTAGTCCGTAGGACAAGAACAATCATAATCATAGGCTAGCTTCTAGGGTTTAGCCTCTACGATCTCGTGGTAGATCAACTCTTGTAATACTCATATCATCAAGATCAATCAAGCAGGAAGTAGGGTATTACCTCCATCGAGAGGGCCCGAACCTGGGTAAACATTGTGTCCCTCGCCTCCTGTTACCATTAGCCTTAGACGCACAGTTTGGGACCCCCTACCTGAGATCTGCCGGTTTTGACACCAACATTGGTGCTTTCATTGAGAGTTCCACTGTGACGTCGAAGATAGGGTTAATGGCTGTCCTTCTTATCAAGTACAACATGTCCTCCGGGGGAGCTTTGGCCTCAGGCGAAACCCTTCGGCTGGGTGGCTTCGCCTTGATCGCTCCTTCGGCCGTCAGACCGACAATGACTTCTCGGGTCATCGAAAATCGTCTCCACGTCAGCTCGGAATGCGCCGAGCAGATGGATCCAACGGAGTTATCGTCTCTAAATGGGCTCCTGGATTGCATCGCCTCTTTGGGAGTTGCTTTGGACTACGATCGGATTGGGCTTAAACCCGATCAAAGATAGATTGAAGCTCCGCCGATCACCCATCAGATAGCGGTGGAGGAGGAGCAATGCAACAACTCTTCCCCTATATTGAGGATGAAATATGTCCGGATTTCCGAGCTCACCGAGCCGGATACCTCCCCGCGGGAAGACGTGCCCTGAACTCCAAACTTAGAATCGGACTGTGGGCCAGAAAATTGCTTGACATCCTAGAACCCGAACTATTAATCTCGGAAATTCCTCAAGCTCTGGGTCACAGATCGGATCAGGGTTCGGACTTAAATCCACCCACCCACCTAGACTCAAGCGATCTTTCCCACATCGGACAACAGTCCCAAGATACGGTACATCACTTTCGTGCCAGATTCCTCCTTGTCAAGGATAAGGTCAAAGACTGTTGTGATGAAGACGTAATCTCATTATTCTGCAAAAATTGCACGGACAAGGGACTACTTAAAGCCATAAATCGCCATCACGTATCATGCTTTGATGACTTGGCGATCATAGTACAGAAGTATTGCATGATGGAAAGTGCCTGGAAAAATCAAGTAGCCTTTTGGGATCCACTGGCTCTCAATAAACCCCTCGTCCGAACAAAAAGTGTGTACCCTAATAGGTCGCCCGATCCAATCACGAAGAAATCAAAGCCCACTACAGGGCGCGCAACCGTTTTGGAGGGGTGGCTCGATAGGCCATGCAAAATACACACCACACCGGATACCGTACCAACACACAGCCTTAGAGCATGTTGGATACTTCGGTAGGTGGCCAAGAGCAGCGAGGATCTCCTCATAAAAAACACCATAGAGCAACATCCCACAAAACACAACACTACAGTATTGGCAGTCTTTGAGACTTTTGCCTTAGGTAACAGGCGCAAGAGAGCACTCCACGGCCTTGCCGAAGTCTGCCAAGTTGCATCAATTAACCCCTGGAACGACACGGCCATAATCTTCAGTGCCAGTGATGAACTGCATTTCAGAACAGTCCGGGTACCAGCCACTTTGGTCCTCGGTCCAATCGTGGATGGCTTCCGGCTTACCAAAGTGCTCATGGACGGCGGTAGCGGACTAAACCTCATTTACGAGGAAACTCTCAACAAAATGGAAACAGACAGGAGCCGCATTGAGCAAAGCAGCACAACCTTCGGAGGAATTATTCCCAGCCGGGAGGCACGATGTGCGGGAAAACTCACACTCGTTGTGGTATTCGGCACAATGGAGAATTATCGGTACGAAGAGATAACCTTTCAGGTGGACCCTTTCACTAATGAATATCACACCTTGTTAGGGCGGGATGCGTTTGCGAGCTTTCAAGCTATACCCCATTACGGGTACATGAAGCTCAAGATGCCCAGGCCCAATGGAATTATCACTCTTGCAAGTGATCCGGACATAGCACTCGGCGCCGAAAATAAAACAGCCGCCATGGCCCTCGAAGCATTGTCCGAAGCCCTCGCGGCCAAAGAATTAACTGCATTACGCTCTACAGTAGATAAGGACGATGTGATACTCGATAAGCGATCCAAGTCCACCTCCTTTAAACTAGCGGACGAAATAGTCAAATTCCAAGTCCAGCCAACGGACTCCACAAAGACAGCATCCAACGGGGCACAGTTGGACCCCACAATTGACGCTGCACTGCGGGCGTTCCTACGTGAGAACTGGGATATCTTCGCCTGGCACCCTTCGGATATGCCGGGAATCCCACGCAGGCTGGCCGAACACAGTCTCAACATACTGAAGGGATATAAGCCGGTCAAGCAAACACTACGACGCTTTTCAGAACCCAAATGACAAGATATGGGAAAGGAACTAGCCAAATTACTTGAAGCCGAATTCATCAGAGAAATAAAACACCCGAATTGGCTAGCAAACCTTGTGATGGTACCAAAGAAGGATAAATCCTGGCGCCTATGTGTCGATTTCAAAGTTCTCAACAAGGCTTGCCCTAAGGATCCCTTCCCTCTCCCGCGCATCGATCAGATTATCGATGCTACCACGGGACATGACTCATTGTGTTTCCTCGACGCATACTCCGGATACCATCAAATCAAGATGAAGGAGTCCGATCAAGCCGCAACGACATTTATCACCCCATACAGGCCTTTCTGTTTCAACACTATGCCTTTCGGGCTCAAAAATGCTGGTGCCACCAACAAACGCATGATTCAAACATGCGCAAAACAGTTGAAGCATATGTCGATGACGTAGTCATCAAGACCAGACATGCCGAATCTTTAATAGACGATCTAAGGCTCACGTTCGATAACCTCCGAACATATGACATTAAGCTCAATCCGGAAAAATGTGTTTTTGGCGTTCCCGCCGGAAAGCTGCTGGGCTTCATTGTTTCCAATAGAGGAATTGAAGCAAACCCAGCTAAGATCCGAGCTTTGTCACAGTTGGCTACCCCAACATATCTCAAACAAATCCAGAAACTAACTGGATGTGTGGCAGCTTTAAGCCGCTTTATCTCCAGATTGGACGAAAAGGCATTGCCACTTTATCGCCTTCTTCGAAGAAACCAAACACTTCGAGTGGACGGACGCGGTGATGGTCGGACTGGAGGAAATAAAGGCTCTTTTCGCAAGCAACCCAATCCTGGCCGTGCCGAATGTTGGCGAACCCATGCTGTTATACATAGCTGCAACACACCATGTTTTGAGTGCGGTGCTCGTCGTCGAATGAGAGGAGGACGGACACAAATTTCTGGTTCAGAAGCCGGTATACAACGTATCCACTGTCCTCACACCATGCAAATCCCGGTACCCACATTATCAAAAAATAGCATACGCAATCTTCATGGCATCCCAGAAACTACGACACTACTTTCAAGAGTGTTCAATCACGGTGGCCTCTGAAGTACCACTCAATGACATAATAAACAACCATGATGCCACGGGCCGGATCGTCAAGTGGGCCATCGATCTCCTCCCATTCGACATCACATATAAACCACGGCGAGCCATTAAATCCCAAGTGCTGGCGGGCTTTGTCGCCGAATGGACACAGGCCGAACTCCCTAAATAGTATGGTACATACTCCAACTGGATGATGCACTTCGACGGCTCTAAAATGCTGGCAGGTCTGGGAACAGGTATTGTCCGCACATCCCCCACTGGAGATACAGTCCAATACATAGTCCAAATATTATACACAGACTCCAACAATGCAGCCGAATATGAGGCTCTGTTGCATGGTCTTCGGATGGCCGTCTCTATGGGCATTCAATGCCTAGAAGTGTGTGGTGATTCAAACCTCGCAATATCTCAAATAAATGGAGACTTCGATGCCAAAGATCCAAAAATAGCGGCCTATCATAATGCCGTCCTTAAGATGTTAGCTCGGTTTGAGGGGATCAAATTTCATCATGTGGTTCGAGAAAACAATCAAGCGGCGGATGTCCTCGCTTGCATCGGCACTAAGCGCGACCCCGTCCCACCTAACATCTTTCTGGAAAGGCTTTTCAAGCCATCCATGGTGTGGCAAGGGGAGATCGGCAACATCAGTCCGGATCCGACCACAACCCCAGATTCCGAACACACTAACATAATTGGGGGCTCTGCCACCGAAATAACACCTTCGGCCCATCTCATCATGGTTGTTATCGCCCCATGGACCAAACCCTTCTTGGCCTACCTTAACAGGCATGAGCTCCCCGAGGATCAAAATGAGGCACGCTGCATTGTGCGGCGCTCTAAAGCCTACAAAGTCCATGAGGGAGAGCTTTATAAGAAAAGCGCTACCGGGGTACTTCAAAGATGTATCTCCGAGGAGGAAGGGCGGCAGCTCTTGGCTGAAATTCATGCCGGCCTCGGCGGTCACCACGCCGCAGCTCGGGCCCTTGTAAGCAAGGCCTTCCATCTGAGTTTCTCTTCGCCGACGACCGAAAGCGGATTAAAAGACTTTGTCCAACATTGCGTCGGATGCCAGCTTTTCGCCAACCAAAGCCATATTCCACCCACCGTCCAACAAACAATCCCCATAACTTGGCCTTTCACGGTCTGGGGGCTTGATATGGTTGGACCCCTCAAAGGAGGACGCCATAAGAAAAAATACGTGTTGGTCATGGTGGACAAATTCCCCAAATGGATGGAAGCCAAACCAGTTAAAACGGACGAATCAGGACCCGTGATAGACTTCCTATAGGGTGTTGTGCACCATTATGGTGTCCCCCACAGCATCATCACCGACAACGGCTCCAATTTCACAACCGATGAGGTGAAAACTTGGTGCGCAACAGGGGCATTAAGCTCGATTACGCCTCCGTCTATCACCCTCAAACAAACGGTCAAGTCGAACGAGCCAATGGTCTCATTATGAGCGGCATCAAACCTAGACTAGTGCGATCCTTAAAAGAATCAGACACACATTGGGTTGAGGAGCTTGACTCCGTACTCTGGGGGCTGCGGACCACGCCAAAACGCACTACCGGATACACACCCTTCTTCATGGTGTACGTCGCAGAGGCTGTGTTGCCCTGCGATATTATTCATGAGTCACCTCGAGTGCGCATGTACAAAGAGAGAGATGCTGAGCTCGATCGGCAGGACAATTTAGACGTCCTAGAAGAGGAGCGCGACGTCGCAAAAGCCTGTTCCGTATTCTATCAACAACAGGCTCGCAGGTATCAAAGCAGAGAAGTACGGGCCAAGACTTATAATATTGGCGAACTCGTTCTACGTCTACCGGAGAAGAAAAAGGAAAAACTTAAGCCAAGTGGGAGGGTCCCTTCATTATTGACAAAGTTCTCACCGGAGGAGCGTACCGACTGCGTGATGCATCTGATAATCGCCTCGAGCCGAACACATGGAACGCGGCCAGACTCTGAATATTATACCCCTAGCACCGAACTCCCTGTTCGTCTTCTTCCCTCCGTTCCTTTTTATTTACTTTTCTGCTCTCTTCTCGCCTTTTCTTTTGAAAATCTCTAAAGCTTTAGTGTGGCTAGATTACACACTTGTGATGCAGTAATATTCAAGTATGTGCACTCATTGTACCTGGGCGCTTCTTATACAGAAGCTTAATATACTTATTCTCCGGGCATGAAGCCCACTTCATATGCGTCCTTTTTCCATATGTACCTTTTCTTCACCATTATATGCATTGAAATGACTTAAGTTTTGGCCAAGCTGGGTTGCCTGGCTCCTGTGCTTATGCCCTATGTTCACGTTAGTTTGGCTAGGGCATAAAGGGAGCACCTCTGCGATTGTTACTGCCGGGTACTCAGGACGTGTACCTCAGACTGGGTGAAGCCAAAAGCTAGCGTTCTTAAGGGAATATTCATTCGGTGGACTAAAGATGTTTTTACCTATCACAATATAAACCCCCAGATGTTACAAATACCGCACTTTTCGATCGCAGTTCGGACATGCACGTTAATGCATGCATACCCAGGGAAAGGAACCCTTAACGGAGCTATTCTCTCTGGAAGATGTTTCTTACTATCCAAGTAATATAACAAAGATGGTTGGGTACTTCTCTGTTCAAGCAATTATGACCCCTACGCCTGGTTTCCACACGTACCCCGATTTATATTACCGAGCAGGTATTCGGAAACACTCCGGACTGTCGGGTCCAGAGGCTGAAGCGAAAAGGTCCGCCATGACAAATGTTTTACAATCCAGCTAGGGACAAATATGTCAATTGAAGTACATAGTCATTTAGACTCAAATGCTTCTTCTTCTATACCATCCAATAGGTTGTCAAGCTTACAATTCTGTTGGGAATATTTTGCGGCTAATTCTACCTGGTCATGTACCAGACTAATGAGAATTTCTTTCGCATCAGACCCTATAGGTCTGACCCGGGCCATATGATTCGGATCGTGCTTGGTATACAGTGTTTTCACCATGGCCCAAGCCTCCCTCGCACCTTCTCGATTTGCAAATATCTTCCATTGTCAGAAACGCCGCCGCGCTCCCTTGAAAAGCTATACAAGCTCCCCCATACCTCTTGGTAGGGAGGCGGATGGCCACAAGGCCTTGGTGACACTCCGCATGACCTGTCGAACTTGCTCGTGCAGTTGCGAAAGCTCTTGTAGCAGGTCGCCTGAGGATCCGGGCATCTCCTCTTCGGGACGGCCAGTCAGCATACCTACAGACATAACTTTGTTAGTTCCTATCTTTGACGAACTATATAAATGTTCGTTTGAGAACATACTAAAAATGTCGCGTTGAAGCCTCTTATTTTCCTTCACGGAGTCAGCCAGCAGGGCCCGAACATCTTTCAATTCTTCACCCAGCTAGGTATTGGCCTCTCAGAACTTGTTTTTCTCCTGTATGACCCGTGTAAGTACATGCTCACCAGTGGCTGCTTGCCTTTGCACTCGTTGTTCACCTTCTTGTGGGATTCCCGGATTCTGTTCTGGATTATCTGAGGATTTTGGTCATCAGATATTTTTAGCGCTACTGGTTTATACATACAATATTGTTTTTTCTCAATTCGTGAATACATACCAGTTGATGCCTTTTCGGATCTTGACAGCTCGGCCATAGCGGCCGTTAGTTGGGTTCGACACTCTTCCGGCTCTTGAGACAACAGGTTGTTCTTCTCCGAGAGAACCTATTAATACAATGATCCTTAAATCAGTTGTACCAGCTGCTTCAAGTCCCAGGGGCTACTGATATACATAATTATCATATTTTTATACTTACCCGTATATCTTTCAAATACTAGTCCGTGGCTCTAGCAAGCCCATCCTGAGCGGCTCGGATGTACGCATCACCTGAGTTGAAGGCATTAAAAGCCTCTTCTAAAAAACCAGGGTCACGGAGTGCGGCCCGCCGGCGCCGATGATTCAGGGTGCTCTCCACTTGATAACTTGTAACGGACATTCTATCTAAATCGTCTGTACGAGGACAGTCCGGTGTCACTTCCGTGTTGACCTCCGTCCTCGAGACCGGTCCGGAATCCGGCTAGTAGAGGCATGGTTGGCAGGATCCCGGAACATAGTCCGGTGGATGTTCTTTCTGCTAAAACACAACGGATGGTCTCATACTTTAAGATGACAATCACAGATCATGTTTAAAGCCATACCTCCTTCATGATCACTCCGCCATGTTTCTGTTTGCCTTTCTTTTTGAAGGCCTACCCGGCACGGGCGCCCCTTGTTGGCGAGTCGCCTCGGGTTCGGCTTGGCGCGCCGATCGTCTTCCCTTTAGAGCATAAGAATTATGCGGCGGGTAAGACGGAAGGAGTAGATCCTTTCCAGAAGATATGTCTCTTGTTTACTTACATGCGATGCAGGGAGGAGCCCGGATAGTCCACAATGATGGCCATTTCTGTGCCGTCATAGCTCGTCTGGTGAAACACCCCTTCCACGAGCTCCACGAATATATCCGGATCCTCTTTGAATCCGGGGTCAAGGGCCCGGTTATGGTCCTCTGGTTGTGGTTCCGGCTGTGGAACTCCTTGGTTATTTTCCGCCATTCCTATTATATATGGATGGAGTAAATATTTATAAAAAAGACTCAGCAAATGAATAGAGTAGAGTGATGGGTGGAAGCTCACCCAGCTAGGAGGGTTGTACATGGAAAATCCATCCCGTGGCTTAATGCGGATGAACTCCTCTCTTTCCCCCTTGTATAATCTGGACAGTATTTCCACCAGAGCGGTGGTGGAGTCCGGACCCTTCCGACCGCAGCGGGTGGCGTCGTCTTCTCCATTCAAATTCCACATGGGATGCCCTCGGTATTGAAGTGGCTGAACCCCCAGCATTATGGATATCGCCATAACCTCGACTATTCATAATCCAGACTGAGCGAGCATTCTTATCTTGCTCATCAATTGAAGGACCTCCCTGCTATCTGCCTCTCTGAGGCTCCGGGGACGCTAGTTGAGGCATTTTCTCAGTGGAGCATTTGTAAACTCAGGAAGACCAATTTGGATTGGATCAGGAAGGGAGACGTCCTCAATATAAAACCACTCGGAAGGCCATTATTTGGGTGCCTTCTTTGGTGTGCCGGATAAGTATCCGGTCCCGGCGATGCGCCATGTCTCGGCTCCGCCCACTTGGAATATTGATCCCCCTTGATTACGGGGGACGAGGCAAAATAACGTCTTCCATAGCTCAAAATGGGCTTCGCAACCCAGAACTAGCTCGCCAAGAGCGACGTAACATGCGATGTGCAGGATGGAGGCAGGTGTGAAGTTGTGTAGCTGGAGGCCGTAGAACTCCAGAAGCCCGCGGAGGAACGGATGGATTGGAAATCCGACAACCCTCAGTAAGTAGGAAACAAGGCATACTCGCTCCCCCTAGATGGGTTGAGAAAGTTCTCCGCTTGCTGCCCGCCATCGAAGGAAGCCAATCCAGCTCGAACCGGTACTAGATATGCAGGAGGTAGTAACCCTTGGGTCTGCAACTTCACTAATCAGACGTGGGATACGGTACACTTCTCCCATTCCTTGGTGTTGCGGGAGCGGGAGGAAGAGCTGCGAGCGCCGGCCATGTTGGAGTGGTTTTTTTAGGCACGCTCTGATGATTCCTCGCTTTGGGAGATGGTGTGCATTGGATATGAAGATCCCCGTCTCTTTAATAGACAATTTATTTACACGGTTAGGGTGGCAAATGTAAAAATGCCCCGACTTCTTGCATTCGCTCGACATGTGGAGGCTGAGACTATTATGGTGCAGAAGCCGATAAGCGTAACATTAAGTGGGAAGCTGGACACTGCTATTTACAACAGGTACTTTGAAGAGTTCGAAGAAGGAACCCTCCTTGCAATGCCGAAGACAATCTATGCGCCGGACTCATCGTCATTGAAGCCTGGTTCGGGGGCTACTAAGGGAGTCCTGGATTAAGGGGTCTGTCGGTGTCAAAACCGGCGGATCTCGGGTAGGGTTCCCGAACTGTGCGTCTAGGCGGATGGTAACAGGAGACAAGGGACACGATGTTTTACCCAGGTTCGTGCCCTCTCGATGGAGGTAAAACCCTACGTCCTGCTTGATTAATATTGATGATATGGGTAGTACGAGAGTGAATCTACCACGAGATCAAGGAGGCTAAACCCGAAAGCTAGCCTATGGTATGATTGTTGTAATGTATGTTGTCCTACGGACTAAAGCCCTCCGGTTTATATAGACACCGGAGAAGGCTAGGGTTACACAGAGTTGGTTACAATGGTAGGAGATCTACATATCCGTCTGGCCAAGCTTGCCTTCCATGCCAAGGAAAGCCCCATCCGGACACGGGACGGAGTCTTCAACCTTGTATCTTCGTAGTCTTGGAGTCCGGCGGACGACAATAGTCCGGCTGTCCGGACACCCCCTAGTCCAGGACTCCCTCAGTAGCCCCTGAACTAGGCTTCAATGACGATAAGTCCGGCACGCATAATGTTCGGCATTGCAAGGCGGGTTCCTCCCTTGAATAATCCGGAGAAGATCAAGAACACCAGGATAGTGTCCGGCTCTGCAAAGTAAATTCCACATTCCATCGTAGAGAGAATAAAATGTACACCAGTCCAATCTGCTGACGTATTATGCGGCATGACATCACACCGCTACCAAGCCTTTATTTGAATCGTTTTTTATTATACCACCTCAGCACGTTTAGCAAAGCGGTTTCCTTGGCACGTCCTGTCGAAGCAGAGATCGTGCTCCCCTCATTCCGGGATTCTCATCAATACGAGCGTGGGTAACCCAACCGTGCCCGTCGCCTCGCCTCCTCTATCGAAGGTGAATCCCAAATGGTCACGGAGACGGCTCTTGGTATTTTTCCCCTTTATAAGAGGACCAAGGCTCGTTTCTTTTCTTCAATCTCGCATCGAATCTCCTCCTTGCTCCCAGTTCCAACACCCAGAGCCCCAGATTCGAGCGCTTTGGATTTTTAACCATGTCCGGCTCCGACCTCCAGGGTTGGTGGATGACGGAGGAGGACGTGTTAAAGCTGCGTGAGGCCAAGTACCTGTCCTACGAGATTTCGCACAGGTTGCCTGCCCAAGGGCAGGCCGTGCCCGCTCCCGAGCCCGGTGAGTACGTTGTCTTCGTATCCCACCTCCGTCGAGGTTTAGGCTTCCCGACGGACCCCTTCGTGAGAGGGCTCATGTTCTACTACGGGCTGGATTTTCATGACTTGGCTCCGGAGTCCATCCTCCATATCTCCGCATTCATTATCGTCTGCGAAGCCTTCCTCCGCGTCACTCCCCACTTCGGCCTGTGGCTGAAGACCTTTAATGTTGAGCCGAAGATGATCGGGCGCTCAGCGGAGTCGGCGGGCGACCATAAGCGAAAGGCCGACGCCCGTGGCCCGAGGGCTCCTTCAAGAGGAGCTCGGCTTGTGGCAGCGAGGTGGTTTTATATCACCGCCCGAGGGCAGCAAGCAAAAGCCACCACCTTCATTCCGCCGGGACCCTCACACCGATCGATGTCGTGGGTCGACCAAGGGCTCAATTGGGGCCGTCCAAGACGTGCCTTCATTGCAGGGCGGATTCGAGACCTCCAAAGCGAGGAGATCAATCTGGTGGTGGTGATGCAGGTTATGCTAATCAGCGTCTTCGCCTGCAAACGCCGTCCTCTCCGGTTATGGGAGTTCAATCCGGAGGGACCACGAATTCTCCAACACTTCATGGGTACGACACCCGTGGAGATGTACAAGTTGTTCTTCGGACCGCAGGTGGCGTGTCCGGAATTGACCGAGGACGCAGGCCTAAGCTGCAATCGCCCGGATACTCAGGTAAATAGCTCAGAGTCCGGACGTTATGTTTATCTGCTTTTCTAGAATTCGCTTCCTGACCCATTACTCTTCATCAGGAGTGGGTAGCGCGATCAAAGCTGATAAGGTGTCCGGCCCCCCTCCCAGAGACCGCACTGGAGCCCGTGCTGGTCAGAATGTTGGAGGTCGCGCCCGAAGAAAGGGGCGATGGGGAAAATAGAGTTAATACCTCGCCCAAGCGGGCGCCTGAAGAGGGGGGATCAAAAATCCCTCCTGCCAGGGGGAGAAGAGGACTGCCTCCGAAGACCTGGAGACCAAAACCTCTAAGCGGGAGAAGAAATCTCCACCGGAGGGTCCTGCGTCCGGGGAGAACCCGGACGTACAATCGTCTATAAAGGATCAACTCTCCAGCGATCCGTGAGTAGAGAAAGGGGAGTTCATTAATAAGAAAATACCTCCATGTGTGCTTCTGTGGATAACCGAAGTTTTGCTTCTGATTCGGTTGCGGACTTCTCGATGAGTTCGTCTTTGGGGATCTTAAATGCGAGATGATGGAGAGCAAACGCCTCCGATCGCTGCGTCGCCGGACAGGGCAGACGAGCCTGAAGTATCGTCACGAAGGGTGTCCCCGAGTCCGGAGGGGCCGGAGAGTTCGGCGCCCACTAGTATCCGGCCGGGAGAGCTGAAGAATCTTCTTGAGAGGGCGTCCGTCTCAGAAGATCACCATGCTTTGATGCGTATGGTGATTGGAAGGATTTCGTCCGCCGAGAGCGGATTGCATAATGCCGCCAGGAGTTTGCTGGCGGGATTTGAGGTACGCAAGAATGACGCACCTTTTTGACAGTTTTGCACATAAAAGTGCGCCCTATATAGATAGTAGCCCCTGAGACTCGGTAGGTTGTCGAAAGCGACAGCGTGCCGAGGATCAAAATCTCACATAATGAATGTCGCCGTTCCTATGCAGGTGGCGGATAGTCCGAGGGCTAGCCGGACTAGTGGAGTTGCCGAGTTAATGCGGCAACTTGACGTGGTGGATGCGGACATCGCACTTGTCAACCGGCGGCTTGACGAGTCGCAAGGTAAATGAATTCTCCACGCCGCTTATTTAAGGGGTCAAAGCCCGCCTCGATAATGTATATCTTTGTGATCTGACGGTCTTTGCTGTGGAGAGCCTTGGGCGAACTTGCTCAAGCTAAGGAGCAAGCCCAAAGGAGTGATGCGGCTGCCTCAAGGGCGGCCGAGGAGTTGAAAGCCGAAAAGGCTGCACACTGCCTAAGCAGGGAAAAGATGGCCGAATTGGCCGTTAAATTAAAAGATGCTGCCGACCGCAATGAGGCTCTTGAAAAGGAGCACTTATTGGAGCGGGAAGACCTGGGGAAGGCCACCGCCGAGGCCAAGGATGCTCGTTCTGCAATGCGGGCTATGAAGGAGGAGCTACGCCAGGCCGGAGATATTGTGGCTGGCAAGCCTTTTCTGTTGCATCGCCGGTTTATGGATCAAAAGTATGCTCAACTTGGCCAGCTGTTGGGTCCGGAGGATCCATATATGGACTTAGCGGCAAGTGCGGCTGATGCCGTTGAAAACTTCCGGAGCCAGAAGGATCATAAGACGGAAGAGCTATTTTGGTCTCAATTCCATAGAACGGATCGTTCACTTCCGTTGACCGATCGGTTGGCCGAATGGGCTGAGCTAAATAGATTGTCCGGACTTGCCATGACTGATATCATGGCTCATGTCTGGCCAGAGAGGCCCAAGGCGACGAGCTATTTCGGCTTATTGCATCAATTTCTTGGAGCGGTGCCGCATATCAAGGAGATGAAGCGGTCGGCCTGCATAGAAGGCGCGCGAATGGCCCTTGCCCATGTGAAGACACGTTGGAGAGAGATGGATGCCACCGCTATTGCCACCCAGGGTTTGGACGAAAGTCGGTTACCCGCCGAGCACTATTTTGGGGAAGTTATGCGTGGCGCTCGTGTAATAGAGTCGCAGTGCTCAAAAAATGTTACGTTCAAATGAACGTTTTTATCTTGTAAGACAATGATTATAATGTAACCACTTTTTATACTTGTGTGTCCCAAGTATTAAAATATCTCCTATGCGGCCGTTTATGTATACATTTGTATAACACGAAAGATTGCGTCTTGACTTCAGCCCCCACGCACAAGGTGCGGGGTGTTCGCAAAAATAGCGCGTTTTCACACTTAATCCGACGTCTCGGTCCTTTTAAGGAGGTGCTAGCGTAGCAAACGAGGCAATCTGGACTATGATGCTTTATCACTTTCACTTAGCCAGTGGAGTTCAAGGGTGGGGCTACGATATAGCCCCTTGGGGCACCGCGCTTTTCCGAATTCGGGGCGCGTGTGTGCCTGACCGGGAAACGGTCCTTCGTCAAGGTGGGGAATTCTAAACATTCCAGTAGTCGATCGAGTGGTTGACCAGTCTCTCGCTATATCATGAAAGTCAGTTTTCGGCTTTCTCTCTTTGAGGTGCTCGCCCATTAACTGGGGCACAATCGCGATAGTTCTCCGGTGCAGCGTTAGCCGATGATCTGAAGCGTAAGGCAGCAAAACACGAGGCAGGCAAACCCAACATTTGACCAAAGACATAATTCGGAGCTGATGCATATAATGCCTAACTCGAGACGCCGAACACTCCCTAAGGTGTTTGGTCTTTATAATAATGGGCAGAACAATGCCCTAAGCCCCTAGTGTCCAGGTACGGGCATGGTCCTCTGACGCGGCCGATGCCAAAACGTCAGGCTCCTCTTTGGTTATAAGAAGAAACCAGGGGAGAATAACAACAAGAGACAGTAAAAAAGGTTTACGCTGGGTCTTAATCTGAAAAGAATCCTCGCGACGGGTCCCTACTGCACGTCTGCTCCTGTGTCTCCGTTGCGCCGTTATCGTGGACGGGTGTGCATGTTGTTCATCTGTAAAAAGAGAGGAACTTAGTTTGAAAAGAACTCGTGCAAAAAAAGTATATGTGGAAGAAGAAATATAAATAAGTAGAGCGGGGTCTGTATGAACTCGCTGTTGTTTGTGCGCTCAGCCCCTTGTAAAGGGATGTGCGGCTAGGGAGCCCCTAGCTTCCTTATGCCGGACTCGTCTAACCGTGTCCGGGGTCTTTAAGTGACCCTCGCACTGAAATGATGCCATGTGGGCCGGGCATCTTGAGTGTAAGAGACGCATAATGTGGTATGGCGTTGAAACGGACAAAAGCCTCTCGTCCCAAGAGTGCTTGATATCCACTTTTAAATGGGGCGATATGAAAGATTAGTTTTTCGCGTCGAAAGTTGTTCGGTGATCCGAACACAACTTCTAGTAATAAGGAGCTTTTGCACTTGGCGTAAGGGCCCGGCGTCACTCCTTTGAAGGAAGTGCGGCTGTGTCGAATTTTAGTAGGGTCTATACCCAACTTGTGTATTGTGTTTGAATACAGCAGGTTTAAGTCGCTGCCTCCGTCCATCAGGACTTGCTTAAACTGTAGTCCGTCGATTATGGGATCCAATATCAGGGCAGTCCATCCTGCATTTCGAACGCTTCTGGAATAATCCAGGTGGTCGAAAATGATTGGTTTTGATGTCCAATCTCTATGTTCCGCTGGGTTGGACCTTGCGAGACCCATTTTAACGGATGCTGCACTGTTTTTCCGTATTATCACATGAAGTGAATTTACTGTTTTGACCTCTTGTGGGAAATTCTTTTGTTTTCTGGTGCTCTGCTGGTGGGGTTTGTCATCTTCACTTGACGTGTCGAGCCCCTTGTGTTCGGCGTTTAGTCGGCCGGACTGTTTGAAAACCCAACAATCTCGATGGGTGTGGTTTGAAGGCCTTCCGGGGGTACTGTGGATTTGACATATCCGACCCAAAATCTTGTTTAAGTTGGATAGCTCATCGCTGTCATCCTTAAGAGGTGGTGTTTTGTTGCTTGGCCGCGAGCTTTTGAATCCGGCGTTGACTGCCGTGCCCTTTGGGCTTTTTTCTTTATTCCGCTGCTCTTTTCTACGCCGTGATTTTCCGTTTCCATCTCTGATCTCGGATGTACTTGGGTTGCTGGTGCTGCATCTTGCTAGCCAGCTATCCTCTCCCGCACAGAAGCGGGTCATGAGGCTTGTTAGCGCGGACATTGTCCTCGGCGTCTCTTGGCCGAGGTGTCTGGCAAGCCATTCGTCTCGGACGTTGTGTTTAAAAGCTGCTAAGGCTTTGGCGTCCGGACAGTCTACTATTTGGTTCTTTTTGGTGAGGAACCTGTTCCAGAATTTGCACGCTGACTTTCCGGGCTGTTGAGTTATATGACTTAGATCATCTGCATCCGGAGGGCGGACATAAGTCCCTTGAAAATTTGCTCTAAACGCGTCCTCGAGCTCTTCCCAACTTCCAACAGTGTTTTCTGGGAGGCTTTTAAGCCAATGACGGGCTGCCCTTTGAGCTTGAGGGGTAGGTATTTTATGGCGTGGAGATCTTCTCCTCTGGCCATGTGTATGTGTAGTATATAATCTTCTATCCAGACTCCAGGGTCTGTTGTTCCGTCATAGGCCTCTATGTTTATGGGTTTAAATCCTGCTGGGAATTCATGATCCAGCACCTCATTGGTGAAACATAGTGGGTGTGCGGAGCCCCTGTATTTGGGTGTGCCACTATCTTCGGACACATGACGTGTTGCATTCCTTCCTGGGGCCTTCTTCTTTGGCCCGTAAATGGACCTGGCTGGGCCATCTGTCTTACCAGGGTCATTAGTCGGTTTATGTGCGGCGCCGCTTTCAGATTTTGGCCTATCATCTGGCCGTCTATCCAACTAGGCAGCCTCTTTGTTTTTTGACCGTGGGGGCTCTATGGCCTCCTCGTCAAATTCTGGCAGCAGCTTGCGCTTCGGGTAGCTCTTTGATTGGTGGCCATTGCCGTATTTATCCGCGGTTTTGAGCACTTTGCTCCACCTCATTCTGACTGTATCTTCCGCTGTTTTGAGCTTCCGTTTTTCCTTCTTCAAGCTTCTTGCGGTGTTGACGAGTCTTTTCCGAAGGCTTTTACTCTCCAGCGGTGTGTCCGGCGTGAGGTCGCCTGGACTGTCGTTTTCGCTGGGCCTAGATTGATTATCCGACTCGTCTTGTTCGGACGGTTGCTTGCCTGCGTGTTCGCCGTCTGCTAGTTTGCCCTGCTGTATTGCTGGGTCGTTAGGAGCACTGTTGTTGTCGAGGCGGGACTTAGTGCGGCGTCTGCGTCGCCGTTTTGGTTGTTCGTCGGCGGGATTATCTTCTGTCGCGCCCCGTTGGTCCTCGTTATCGCTTCCTTTTGGGGTGTCCACCATGTATACGTCGTATGACGAGGTGGTCTTCCCTTGCCTTGTAGGCACTGTTTTCTGTTCATCTCCAACATCGTCGTCCATACCGTCGATGTCTTCGGAGTCATAGTTTAGCATGTCGGTAAGATCGTCGACAGTGGCTACAAAGTGGGTGGCGGGTGGGCTTTGAATTTCTTCGTCGTCCGTATCCCAACCTTCCTGGCCATAATCCGGCCAGGACTCTCCGTATCGCCTATTTGGGTTCCATCCGCAAGGAGATCCGGCCGGGGTGTCGCTCACGGCCCCAAACGATGTTTGCAGGGTTCCCAAGCCCACCATCCGGGTGCCACTTGGTACATCGGGCCACTGTGCCTAGTCTGTCCCAAGCCCACATGCATCGGTGCCACTTGGTAGACTACTAACACTACCTACAAACACCAGAAACTAGTTGCAACTCCTGGACAGAGATCAAGTCGGTTAATAAGTCGAGAGAGTCAATTAAGGATCCCAATGTGTGGTAGTAGTTGTTCATGGATCACAAACACAGAACTCAGTTCCTGAGGGCGGCTGCAATGAGACAACCCACCATGTACTCCTACGTGGCCTCTCAACGCTACCTTTACCAAATCGTGTTCACACACTTAGCTCTCAACAGTAGGACATGTTCACACACCTCCAATTCATCCCCGATGAATCAGACCTGACACAACTCTAAGCAATAATCAGACCTGACACAACTCTAAGCAATAGCAGGCATGGCAAACAAGCATGAATGAGTGGGCACATCAGGGCTCAAACAACTCCTACTCATGCTAGTGGGTTTCATCTATTTACTGTGGCAATGACAGGTCATGCAGAGGATAAAGGGGTTCAACTACCGCAGCAAGTAACAGTTGAATCGATGTTGTCCTAATGCAGCAAAAGAGAGCAGAAGCAAGAGAGTGGGATTGTATCGGAATGAACAAGGGGGTTTTGCTTGCCTGGCACTTCAGAAGATAATATAGCTCTTCATCGGTGTCAACGAACTCATCGTCGGTACGTCGTCTACTGAGAGGGGACAATCACTGGCAAACAAGGAAGAACACAATCAATTCAATGCACAATATGATGCATGATCGTGACATGGCAATATGCTTTGGTTTGAGCTAATGCAACTAGCAGCAAGTTAAATGAAGTTGGTTTGAATCCAAGATTCAAATTCAAACTCCATATGTGGTTATTCAAGTGCCATTTATTTGATTTACCCTAAACAGTGGTCATAAGTTGTTCAAACATGCATGAAAATGGTACAGATGGATAGGTTAGATTTTTCTGATCATTTTTCATATATAATTTATTTCATTCTGAGTTACGGTTGATTCTATATGAATTTTAGAAGTTTTGGACATTTTCTAAAAATAATAAATCATTTAAGATTTATTTAAATTCCAAAAAGGAATTATTACGTCAGCATGACCTCATAATGATGTCAGCAGGTCAACGGCTCGGTCCAGGTCAAACCTGACGTGTGGGGTCCACACATCAGTGACACGGTTAACTAACAGAGTTAATTAAAATTAAACTAAACCTAATCTAGATTAGTTAAGGCCTCGGCCCACATGTAAGTGGCACTTGCTCTAATTAGTGACTAAGTTAAAACTATTAGGGCGCTGGGCCCACTAGTCAGTGACTATAGGTTGGCTAGCTGGCAGTGATTAGCACTAATCGCGCGGCCACGTCATCACGCTGGAATGTGGCCGGCGGCAACCATCCAGTGCGGCGGAGGCGCGCCGGAATTGTGCTACGGGTGTCGGCTGGGCATGCGGCTTGGCTCTACGGTGACCTGGATGTGTGCCGCATCCAGTGGTGCAGGTGGCTAGGTGTGGTGAGGCCGGTAACGACGGCGACGACGACAACCGCGGTGACCGGAGCTCGGGAGGTGACGGAGACATGGCCACAACGGTCAAATCGAGCAACGGCTTGCACTTGCTGAACCCACGGGTGCTCACGAACTCAGACGATGCACGCACGGGACCCGAAGGTCACCGGAGCCGCGCCCGCGATGAGCTCGGGCGGAGGTGAGCTTCGGCCTCAATGGCGGTGGCGGCTACGAGGCGAAAATGACACGGGGAAGAGAGGGGAATCGACCGGAGGCTCACATGGGTCGCGTAGAGATGGTCAGTGAGCTCGGGGAAGCGACGACAGTGGCGAATCGACGGTGAAGATCCTCAGCGACCGGTGGTGGAGAAGGCGACGGTGAGACGATGGAGGCCGTCCGGGCTCGCTTCCTTCGATGGAGAGGTTCAGCGCGAGGAGGCGGAGCTCGGGCGCTAACTGTTTGGGCGTGGGGATGCTGGTGGCCGCGGTGGTGTTGGTCGGCGGCGACGAACCCGTTCGGTGAGTGAAAGAGAGAGAGATCCAGGGAGAGGGTGAGGACGGGGGAGAGAGAGGGGCCCGCGGGGGTGCGTGGCGCTCGTAGGAGCCTCCAGCGGCAGCGGCAAGCAGGAGCTGGCCGAGCGCGTGCGCGCGGGGCAACCACGCGCCCTGCCTACTGGTGTGAGGAGGAAGACGACAGAGGAGGCTGCGGTGGCGGGCTAGGCCAGCTTTGGTAGGCTGCACAGCTAGATGGCCAGGTATGTGGCCCACGTAAGCATTCTCTCTCTTTTCTAAATTGTTTCTTTTTTCTATTTTCTGTAATTGTGTTTGGCTTTAATAAAAATGCCAGGGCATTTCCAAAAATTATGAAACTTCTCAATGTCACTTTTTGAAATATTTCCAACAACAAACATTTCAGTTTGCGATTATTTGATCATTTAAAATATTATTTAGCAATTAAATGCCCAAATGCAAATAACATATGCTTTAATTCAAAAATCCAGAATGGCCTAGAAAAATGTCCACCATTTTTGGGAGAGGTTCTAGACTAATCCAAAAATGATGAACTCTTCTGAAGGGCATTTTGGGTTCATTGAGAATATTTTTTATTTGAACCTAGTTGATTTGATCTGGTGCTAGGGTTAGAGCAATCCCCATTTCAACTTTCAAATAAAATAGACATGATGCAACAACCAAGCTAGTCCAAGTGCATATCAAGGCTAGGGATGTGACACTGACGAGAAGTGTCACAATATACCTGGTAATCCTTGTGTATGCCCGGTAAAATTAGCACTCGGGCCATAACCAAATGTTTCTTCAATTCCTAGAAACTGGCTTCACAATCCTCGATCCAAATGTACTTGGTGTCATTCTTCAAAAGCTCAGTCATGGGCTTGGCAATCTTGGAGAAATTCTCAATAAACCTCCAATAATATCATGCGAGTCCGAGAAAACTGCGGGTCTCTTTGTCGGGACGGGACGGAGGAGGCCCGCCCGCCGCGAGCACCTATGGGGCCGGGGCCCCTTCGTCTGTGCGGTACGAGGGCGGAGGGAGCACAGAGAGCAGATCGAGGCGATGCACAGGCGGATTTTACCCAGCTTCGGAGCTCTCCGGAGAGATAAAACTCCTACTGCTGCTTTGTATTGTATTTGATCTTGCTCAAGAATGCGAGCGTATGGTGGTGTGGTGTGTTGAGTGAGTCGATCCAGCCGAACCCCAGGCGCGAGAGTTGCCCAGGATCCGAACCCCTTCTCGTTGTGCATGGGCCTCCTTTTATAGCGCCAAGGGTCACCAACAGTGTCAGCGTAGGAGAAAGGGGTAAAATGTAAAATAGGTGGTAGGCTGGAGCAGTCGCGGGAACAGTGCAGCTACGATTGCTTGAAGCAGTGGCTTCTACCTACTTTGTGATGGGGACAAAGGCATTTAATGCGATCGCCGTCGACCCCAAAAGCTCCGCCCTTGCGTCTCCGTCGCCACGGCGATGGATCCACCACCGTGGAGTGCCACCGCACCCCTCAGCTGCACAGCCATCCGCCACAGCGTCTCGGAAGGGCTCAAAGGCGGCGTGGGCGAGATGAGCTGGGGTGCGGCACACTGGCGCAGCTCTCCGGCAAGTACCTTGCCGTGGTCTTGATCTTGCGGACCGGGGCTCGTCGGGCTCTATAACTTGTCGCTTCCCGGGCCCTCGCCGGGGCACATATAGCGCCGAGGCGTGTCTTCTACGATGTAATCTTCCAGTCTCCCCGGCGAGCTCCTCTCGCCAGGGCCTTGCGTGAGTGATGTAATCTTGAGCACAGGCGGCCTTCCCGGCAAGCTCCTCTTGCCGGGTCTTGATCTTCTGTCTTGTACACTTTGTTCTTGAATGGCTTGATATGGGCGGGAAGGCTCCGGCGAGCATGTGGTAGATCCAGCCAGCGGAGGCAGAAGCGCCGTGCACAAGTTGAGTCTTGAGGTACCCCTACCTTAGTACACCGACACTCTTTGACTGAGGTGGGTGACTGCCAATCGTTGACTGATACAACCTTGGTGGGGTCGACTGCTATTCCTTCTCGTGAAATAACATGTCCGAGGAATCCGACTACCTTCAACCAAAATTCACATTTGCTGAACTTGGCATACAACTGATGTTCTCGGAGTTTCTCCAGAACTAGACACAAATGATCCTTATGCTCTTCCTCGCTCTTGGAGAAAATCAATCTATCATCGATGAACACCACGTTAAAAACTTGTCCAGATATTCCATAAACACCTTGTTCATCAAATTCATGAAGTATGCAGGGGCATTAGTCAATCCGAATGACATGACGGTATACTCATATAAACCATACCTGGTGGTGAAAGCTGTTTTGGGTATATCCTTTTAACGGATTTTCAACTGATGATACCCTGATCGAAGATCAATCTTGGAGAATACCTCGGCTCCAACTAGCTAATCAAATAAATCATTAATCATTGGCATAGGGTACTTGCTCTTGATGGTCACTGTCGGTGTCAAAACCGGCGGATCTCGGGTAGGGGGTCCCGAATTGTGCGTCTAAGGCTAATGGTAATAGGAGACAGTGGACACGATGTTTACCCAGGTTCGGGCCCTCTCGATGGAGGTAATACCCTACTTCCTGCTTGATTGATCTTGATGATATGAGTATTACAAGAGTTGATCTACCACAAGATCGTAGAGGCTAAACCCTAGAAGCTAGCCTATGATTATGATTGTTCCTGTCCTATGGACTAAACCCTCTGGTTTATATAGACACCGGAGGGGGCTAGGGTTACACAGAGTCGGTTATAGAGAAGGAGATCTACTTATCCGAATTGACAAGCTTGCCTTCCACGCAAAGGAGAGTCCCATCCGGACAGGGGACGAAGTCTTCAACCTTGTATCTTCATAGTCCAACAATCCGGCCAAAGTATATAGTCCGGCTGTCCGAGGACGCCTTAATCCAGGACTCCCTCAGTAGGCCCTGAACCAGGCTTCAATGACGATGAGTCCGGCACGCAGATTGTCTTCGACATTGCAAGGCGGGATCTTCTCCAAATTCTCCAGAGTATTGTTGTAGTGAGCAGTGTGCGGCTCCTCATCAATGTCGCACTCCTCGGCTTCTGTGCTTTAATAATGGGTGCCTCCACGTGTCGAGCGAATGCAAGAAGTCAAGGCGTTTTTACATTTGCCACCCCAACCATGCGAGTAAATCATCTATTTAAAGAGACGGGGATCCTCAGATCCAAATCACACCATCTCCTACCAGCGAGCATACATCAGATCGCGTCTGGAAAAACCCATACCACCATGGACGATTGTCGCGGCTCCTCCTCACGCTCCCGTAGCACTAGTCCACGCGATTGGGAGAAATGTTCTGTCCCCCATAGCCGACTAGTAGAGTTGCAGACCAAGGGGTTTCTCCCACCTGCGTACATGGTCCCCGTCCGAGCTGGACTAGACACTTGTAATGGCGGGGAGCAAGCGGAGAGTTCTCCAAACCCATCCAAGGGAGAGCGGGTATGCTTCGTCCCTTGTTTCCTGAGGGGACTTGGATTTCCAATCCATCCTTTCCTCCGCGGGCTCTTGGAGTTCTACGGCCTCCAGCTGCATAACTTTACCCCAACCTCCATACTGCATATCGCAGGCTACGTTGCCTTCTGCGAGCTATTTTTGGGTTGCGAAGCTCATTTCGAGCTGTGGAATAGGATGTTCTGCCTCGTACCCTGCACTTAGGAGGGGTCGATATATCAAGTGGGCGGAGCCAAAATATGGCACATCGCCGGGACTGGATATCTATCCGGCACCCCAAAGAAGACATCCGAAGACTGGCCTTCGGAGTGGTTCTACATGGAAGACGTACCTCTTCCGAACCCTATTCGGAAGGGCCTTCCCGAGTTTGTAAATGCCCCGTTGAAGAAATGCAACAGCTGGCACCCACGGAGCCCCCAGGAGGAAGATAACAGAGAGATCCTTTTCCTGATGGACGGGATAAAGACGTTGGCCAAATCAGAGCTGACAATAATTGAGGTTATGTCCATATGTATAATACGGGGAGTGCAGCCACTTCAATATCGGGGGAAGCCCATGTGGCACTTCAATGGAGAAGACGATGCTACCCACTGTGGCCGCAAAGGTCCAGACTCCCCTGCCGCTCTGGCGAAGATATTGTTCGATTTGTACAAAGGAGAAGAAGCGGAGTTCATCCGTATCAAGCCACGGGATGGATTCTCCATGTACAACCCCCCAAGCTGGGTGAGTGACTATGTTTTATTCTAGTCTTTCCCGCATTCTTTAGCATAAATATTTACCTTGCCAATTCATAGCAAGAACTGCAAAGAGCTATGAGGGAGGTTCACAGCCCGTCTCCACAGCCAGAGGACCCCGGCCGGGCCCTCGACCCCGGGCTCGAAGAAGATCCAGACACATTTGTGGAGCTCGTCGACCGGAAATTTTATCAGTTAAGCTGTGATAGTGTGTTGGTGGCCATCATAGCTGATTATCCTGGCCTGCTCCATGTATCACAGGAAAGTAAGACCGGAGTCCTAACTTCCAAAAAGGAATCCCTCTTCACGCCTTACCCCCCGCACATGTATTGTGTTTTACAGGGAAGGCCATCGGGACGCCACGCCGAACCCGCAGTGACTCACCAACAGGGGGCACCGGAGCCGGGTAGGCTTAAAAGGAAGGCGGTCAGGACCGAGATGCCATTGCAAAGGTGTGTTTAAAAACCTGTCATGTAATCGTTAAAATATAACAATGTGCATTATCCTCTTGCAGAAAAAGCGCTCGCCGGACTACATCCGGAGAGCCTACCGGCCACGCCTCCACCAGCCGGACACCGAGGCCGGACTCAAGGGTGGAGGTCAATGCGGACGATCTTCCTACAGAGGATGCGGATAGATTTTCTGCTACAAACTCCAAAGTGGAGAGCGCCATGAATCATAGGCGCCGACGGGCCACACTACACGAACCTAATTTCTCTGAAGAGGCGTTCAGTGCCTTCAACTCAGGTGACGCGTACATCTAGGCTGCTCACGGTGGCCTCGCCAGAGCCACGGACCAGTACGTAAAGGATATCCGGATAAGAAAATTTGATAAGTATGTATATTAGTAGCCCCTGAGACATGAAACAGTTGGCACAACTGTTTTAAGGATCCTCTTGTGCATAGATTCTGACAGAGAAGAATACTCAGCTGTCTAAAGAGCTGGAGGAGTGCAAAGCCCAACTGTAGGCCGCAATTGCCATAATGGAGGAGTCTACGAAGGCTCCATCTGGTAATACTTGTTTTGATCGAGAATAATGTCATGGCATGTACTAGTTTAGTATTTGGCATGAATGCAAATCTAACAATAGATTCCGCAGACAATCCTCGAGGCAATCCGGAGATCGTACCAGAGGATGAGCAACATATTCGGCGACAGCTGAAGGCTGGTGAGCGTGTGCCTACAATCGTTATAAAGGAGAAAAATACTCTCCAGGACGTGAACACCCAACTGGACGTCGAATTAAAGGATGTTCAGGCCCAGCTTGTTGACTCCATATAGGAGAATAAGAGGCTTCGACGCGGCATATTCAGTAAGTGCTCTGACGAACCACTATAAAGTTCGGCGAAGAAGCGTGCCAACAGAACTATGTTTTTAGGCATGCTGACCGGTCGTCCCGAAGAGGAGATGCCCGGATCTGCAGGCGATCTTCTGCAGGAGCTCTCACACCTGCACGAACAAGTTCGGAAGGTGATGCAGGGCATTGCCCAAGCCTTGCGGCCATCCGTCTCCGTGCCAGGAGGCATGGGGGAGCTTGTGGAGATGCTCAAGGGAGCACAGAGGCACTTCTGATTATGGAAGATATCGGCCTGCCGACAAGGTGCGAGGGAAGCCTGGACCATGGTGAAGACGCGATACACCAAGGCTGACCCGAACCACATGGCCGACGTCTGACCTGTAGGGTCGGATGGGAAAGAAATCCCTGTAAGTCTGGTATATGAGCAGGTAGCATTAGCCTCTATGTATTGCCAATAGGATTGTAGGTTAGAGAGCCTGTTGGATGGTATCGAAGAAGAGTTTAATCATTCTAAGTGACTTTGTACTTCAAAGGACATATTTTTGTCCCTATCCGGATTGTAAATCATTTGTCTTGGTGGACCTTTTCGCTTCAACCTCTGGACCCGACAGTCTGGAGTGTATCCGAATACCCGCTCAGTTATGTGAAAACCGAGGCACGCGTGGAAACCATGTGTAGGGGTCATAAGTGCTTGTACACACAAGTACCCAACTAGTTATGTTATATTACATGGGTAGTAAGAAACATCTTCCAGGGAGAATAGTTCCGTTAAGGGTTCCTTTCCCTGGGTGTGCATGCAGTAATGTGCATGCCCGAACTGCAAAAAATTATGCAGGATATAATCATCTGGGGTCATGTTTTGTAATAAGTAAAAGACATCTTTTGTTCACCGACCGAATATTCCCTTAAGAACGCTCGCTTTCGGCTTCACCCAGTCTGAGGTACACCTCCGGCTGACCCCGCAGTAACAATCGCAGAGGTGCTCCCCTTATGCCCTAGCTGAATTAACGGGAACGTACGGCATAAACACAAGAGCCAGGCAACCCAGCTTTGCCAGAACTTAAGTCATATCGATGCATATAATGGTGAAAAAAGGCACATATGAGGAAATGACGCATATGTGGTGGGCATAAAGCCCAGAAAGTAATTATATTAAGCCTCTGTATAAGAAGCCCCGAGGTATATTAAGCGCGCATAGCGCGGCATGAGTGTGCGGTCAAAGCATACTTGAAGCTTTTATAGCTATATATAAGAGAGAGAGAGAGAGAGATGATATAATTTAAAAGGGGAGACGGAGGTAAGGAGACAAACAAAGTGTTCAGCACTAGGCGTAGAATCTTTGGTGTCTGGCCGCGTTCCATGGGTTCGGCTCGTGTCGATTATCTGATGCATCACGCAGACGGTACGCTCCTCCGGTGAGAACTTTATCAATGATGAAAGGACCCTCCCATTTGGGCTTGAGCTTGTCCTTTTTCTTCTCTAGTAGGCGTAGAATGAGTTCGCCAGTGTTATAAGTTTTGGCCCATACTTCTCTGCTTTGATACCTTCGAGCCTGGTGTTGATAAAATGCGGAACGGGCCTTTGCGACGTCACACTCCTCCTCCAGGGCATCTAAGCTGTCCTGCTGATCCAGCTTAGCTTCTCTCTCTTCGTACATGCGCACTCTAGGTGAGTCGTGGATGATATCGCAGGGTAGCACCACCTCTGCGCCGTACACCATGAAAAATGGTGTGTATCCGGTTGTGCGATTTGGCATGGTCCGCAGCCCCCATAATACGGAGTCGAGCTCCTCGACCCAGTGCGTATCTGATTTCTTCAAGGATCGCACTAGTCTGGGTTTAATGCCGCTCAAAATAAGACTATTCGCTTGTTCAACTTGACCGTTTGTTGCCGGTGATAGACGGAGGCATAATCAAGTTTTATGCCCATTTTGCTGCACCAGGTTTTCACCTTGTCGGCTGTGAAATTTGAGCCGTTATCGGTGATGATGCTGTGGGGGACACCGTAATGGTGTACGACCCCGGATATAAAGTCTATCACTAGTCCAAACACGGACGTTTTAACTGGTTTGGCTTCTATCCATTTGGTGAATTTATCAACCATGACCAACAAGTATTTATTCTTACGGCTTCCTCCTTTAAGGGGTCCAACCATGTCACGCCCCCAGACCGCGAAGGACCAAGTTATGGGGATTTTTTGGAGGGCGGAAGGTGGCATATGGCTTTGATTTGCAAAAAGTTGGCAACCGACGCAATGTTGGACAAGGTCCTGTGCGTCTGCCCGGGCTGTCGGCCAATAGAAACCTGTACAAAAGGCCTTGCTTACGAGTGCCTGAGCTGCGGCATGGTGGCCGCTGAGTCCGGCATGAATTTAGGCCAAAATCTACCGCCCCTCTTCTTCAGAGATGCACCTTTGGAGCACTCCGGTTGCGCTTTTCTTATAAAGCTCTCCCTCGTGGGACTTTGTAGGCTTGAGAGCACGGCACAATGCAACGTGCCTCATTTTGGTCCTCCAGGAGTTCCTTCCTATTTAAGTAGGCTAAGAAGGGTTCTGTCCACGGGGAGACGACCGCCATAATCGCATGGGTCAAAGGTGTTATTTCGGTGGCGGAGCCTCCGATTACATCAGATTGTTCCGGATCTAGGGTTGTATTCGGATCTGGACTAGTATTGCCGGTCTCCCCTTCCCATACGACGGATGGCTTGAACATCCTTTCCACAAAGATGTTAGGTGGGACGGGGTCGCGTTTAGCGCCGATGCGGGCAAGGATATCTGTTGCTTGATTGTTTTCTCAAACCACATGGTGGAATTCGAGCCCCTCGAACCGAGCTGATATTTTGAGAACGTCATTGCGGTAGGCCGCCATTTTCGGGTCCTTGGCGTCAAAGTCTCCATTTATTTGAGATATTGCGAGATTTGAATCCCCACGTACTTCTAGGCATTGAATGCCCATGGAGACTGCCATCCGAAGACCGTGCAACAATGCCTCATATCAGCTGCATTGTTGGAATCTGTGTAAAGTATTTGGAGTATGTATTGGACTATATCTCCGGTGGGGGATGTCAGGACGACGCCAGCCCCTAGACCAACTAGCATCTTAGAGCTGTCAAAGTGCATGATCCAATTGGAGTACGCGCCATACTCTTTAGGGAGTTCGGCTTCTGTCCATTCGGCGACGAAGTCAGCCAGTACTTGCGACTTAATGGCTCGCCGTGGTTTGTATGTTATGTCGAACGGGAGGAGCTCAATAGCCCATTTAGCAATCCGGCCCATGGCATCGCGGTTATTTATTATGTCATTGAGTGGTACTTCGGAGGCCACCGTGATTGAACACTCTTGAAAGTAGTGTCATAGTTTTCAGGATGCCATGAAGAGCGCGTATGCTATCTCTTGATAATGTGGGTACCGTGATTTGCATGGAGTGAGGACAGTGGATACGTAATATACGGCTTTTGAAGTGGGAATATATGTCCATCTGTCTCTCGTTCGACGACGAGCACTGCGCTTACAACCTGGTGTGTTGCAGCTATATATAACAGCATGAGTTCATAGACATTTGGTGCTGCCAGGATTGGGTTGGTGGCCAAGAGGGCTTTTATTTCCTCCAGCCCGGCAGTAGCCGCATCCGTCCACTCGAAGTGTTCGGTGCATCGAAGAAGGTGATAAAGGATAGTGCCTTTTCTCCTAATCGGGATATAAAGAGGCTTAAGGCGGCCACGCATCCAGTTAGTTTCTGGATTTGCTTGAGGTCTGTTGGGGTTGCCAACTATGACAGAGCTCGTATTTCAGCCGGGTTCACTTTGATTCCTCTATTATAAACGATGAAGCCCAAAATCTTTCCGGCGGGTACGCCGAAAATGCATTTTTCCGGGTTGAGCTTGATGTCGTATGTTCGGAGATTGTCGAACGTAAGCCTCAAGTCGTCTATTAAGGATTCGACATGTCTGTTTTTGATGACCACATCGTATACAGATGCCTCCACCATTTTGTCGATTTGTGTTTCTAGGCATGTCTGAATCATGCGTTGATAGGTTGCACCGGCGTTTTTGAGCCTGAAAGGCATGGTGTTAAAACAGAAGGAGCCGTATGGAGTGATAAATGTCGTTGTGGCTTGATCGGACTCCGCCATGTTGATTTGATGGTATCCGCAGTATGGGTCGAGGAAACACAATGAGTTGTGTCCTGCGGTAGCGTCGATAATTTGACCGATGCGGGGGAGGGGGAAGGGATCCTTGGGGCAAGCCTTATTTACGTCCTTGAAATCGACGCATAGGCGCCAGGATTTGTCCTTCTATGGTACCATCACCAGGTTTGCTAGTCAGTCCAGATGTTTAATTTCCCTGATGAATCCGGCCTCGAGTAGCTTGGCTAGCTCTTCTCCCATGGCTTGTCACTTGGGTTATGAAAAGCGCCAAAGAGTCTGCTTGACTGGCTTGTATCCCTTTAGTATGTTTAGGCTATGCTCGGCCAGCCTGCGTGGGATACCTGGCACGTCTCAAGGATTCCACGCGAAGATGTCCCAATTCTCGCGCAAGAACTCTCGTAATGCGGCGTCTATTGTGGGGGTTCAGCTGTGCCCCAATTGATGTTGTTTTTGTAGGATCCGTTGGATGGACCTGGAATTCCACTACTTCGTCTGCTGGTTTAAAATAGGTGGACTTGGGTCGTTTGTCGAGTATCGCATCGTCCCTGTCCACTGTGGAGCGCAGCGCAGTCAACTCTTCGGCCGCGAGGGCTTTGGATAATGCCTCTAGGGCTAGTGCGGCGGTCTTATTTTTGGCGTGGAGTGCTATGTCCGGATCACTAGCTAGAGTGATGATTCCATTGGGCCCCGACATCTTAAGCTTCATGTAACCGTAATGGGGTATAGCTTGAAAGCTTGTGAATGCATCCCGCCCAAAAAGGGCATGGTATCCGCTGTTAAACATTGCCACTTAGAATTTGATTTCTTCGGGCCTATAATTCTCCGACGTGCCGAATACCACATCGAGTGTTACTTTTCCCATGCATCGTGCCTCTCGACTAGGGATGATTCCTCTGAAGGTCGTGCTGCTTTGCTCAATGCGGCTCTTATCTATTTCCATTTTATTAAGAGTTTCCTCATAGATGAGGTTTAATCTACTACCGCCGTCCATGAGCACTTTAGTAAGCCGGAAGTCGTCCACAATTGGGCTAAGGACCAAAGTGGCTGGTGCTCGGACTGTTCAGAATTGAGGTTCGTCGCTAGCATTGAAGGTTATGGGCATATCATTCCACGGGTTTATTGCTGCAACGTGGCAGACATCGGCGAGGCTGCGGAGCGCTCGATTGCGCCTATTGTTTGAGGTGAAAGTCTCGAAGACTGTCAGTACAATATTGTTATTCCCTGCGGGATGGTGCTCTACGGTATTGTTGATGAGAAGGTCCTCGCCGCTCTTGGCCACCTGCCGGAGTATCCAACATGCTCTAAGGTTGTGTGTTGGTATTTTGCCCGGTGTGCTGTGAATTTTGCATGGCCTGTTGAGCCATCCCTCCAGTACAGTTCCACGCCCTGTATAGGGCTTTGGCTTCTTTGTAATTGGATTGCGTGACTTACGAGAGCGCACCCTTTTAGTTCGGACAAGGGGTTTAGTTAGGGCCGGAGGATCCCAGAATATTGTTTGGGTTTCCCAGGCGCTTTCCATCGCACAGTACTTCTGTACTATGGCCGCTAAGTCGGAAAAGTGTGCTATGTCATGGCGACTTGTGGCATTGAGAATTCCCTTGTCCGTGCAATTTTTGCAAAAGAACGAGATTGCGTCTTCCTCGTGACAGTCCTTAACCTTGCTCATTACAAGGAGGAATCTGGTCCAGAAGTGGTGTACTGTCTCTTGGGGCTCTTGTTTGATGTGGGAAAGATCACTTGTGTCTGGGTGGGTGGGTAGACTTAAGTCCACATCCTGACCCAATCTGAGACCCAGGGACAAAGGAGCTCCCGAGCTTGGCAGCTCGGGCTCCAGGATGTTGCCCAATATTTGTGGCCCATTACCCGATTCTAAGTTCGGAGCCTGGGCCATGTCCTCCCGTAGACGGGTATCCGGCTCGGAGAGCTCGGGAATCCGGACATAGTTCGTCCTCAAAATAGAGGAAGAATTGTTGTTTTGTTCCTCCACCACCGCTACCTGATGGGTGACCGGCGGAGAGTTAATCTCCCTTTGGTCGGGTTTAAGCCCGATCTGATCATAGTCCATAGCGACTCTCAACACGGCGATGCGATCCAAGAGCTCGTTCAGGGAGGAGAGCTCCATTGTATCCATCCGCTCGGCGAATTCCGAGCTGACGTGGAGGCTGTTCTTGATGACCTGAGAAGTCATCATCGGCGTGATAGCTGAACGAGCGGCCATGACGAAACCGCCAAGCCGGAGAGTTTGGCCTACAGCCGAGACCCTCCAGACGTGATGTTGTTCTTGACAACAAGGTGAGCCATCAAGCCCTATCACGACGGCACAGTGGAACTCTCAATGAAAGCACCAATGTCGGTGTCAAAACCAGCGGATCTCTAGTAGGGGGTCCCGAACTGTGCGTCTAAGGCTAATGGTAACAGGATACAGGGGACACAATGTTTACCCAGGTTCAGGCCCTCTCGATGGAGGTAATACCTTACTTCCTGCTTGATTGATCTTGATGATATGAGTATTACAAGAGTTGATCTACCACGAGATCGTAGAGGCTAAACCCTAGAAGCTAGCCTATGATTATGATTGTTCCTGTCCTACGGACTAAACAATCCGTTTTATATAGACACCGTAGGGGGCTAGGGTTACACAGAGTCGGTTACAGAGAAGGAGATCTACATATCTGAATTGCCAAGCTTGCCTTCCACGCAAAGGAGAGTCCCATCCGGACACGGGACAAAGTCTTCAATCTTGTATCTTCATAGTCCAACAGTCCGGCCAAAGTATATAGTCCGGCTGTCTGAGGACCCCTTAATCCAGGACTCCCTCAGTCACGTCGTTCAACGAACGATAATCCACATCCATTCTCAAGGTTCCATCCTTCTTCTCTACCAAAAGAACTAGGGCTCCCCAATGTGACGAGCTTGGCCGAATATATCCCCTCTCCAATAGCTCATTAATTTGCTTCTTGATCTCTTCAAATTGTTCGGGGGCATCTGATAAGGTCTCTTGGATATTGGGGCTGTGCCGGGCAATAACTCAATCAGAAATTCAAGGTCTCTGTCCGGTGGCATTCCTGGTAATTCTTCCAGAAACACATCAGGAAAATCTTGCACTACCGACACTTCCTCCTGAACAACTCCCATAAGGGAATTCACCTGATTCTCTGTCGTGGTGCGTCTTGATACATACTTGATCCTCTTCTGCACCGGGGTGGTGAGCAGAATTATCTAGCGGACACAGTAGATGTTTCCTTCAAACTTCGTCAACCAATCCATGCCTAGAATTATCTAGCCTGTCATCATTTCTCCTCCTGGGGAACTGACCTGAAGAGGGCTAAGGGTTCTAGTGGGCAACCTGTACTTTTCCACAACTACCCTTGATATAAATGAATGCATTGCACCAGAATCAAAGAGTACCAATACTGGATGTCAATTTAATAAAAACTTACCAACCATAGTTTCTGACTGATCATAGACGTCCTCCACGTCAATGTGATTCACCTGCGCACGACGAAAAGGGTTGGGCTTCTTTGCTAAGCTTCCATTGGCATTGCCGTTTCCATTCCTCTGCTTGGCCTCCGGGCAGTCGGTGGCATAGCGCCCTGTCTTCTGGCACTTAAAACAGGTGATGTGCCTCAGATCCTTCTGAGCCGGGGCAGAACGATGTTGGTTGCCATTGCCTCTATTCCCCGACTTGGAGTTGTTGTCGTGGTTGCGGTTGTTCCCATTCCCTCCATGGTTATGTCCTCCATGATTATGTCCTCCATGAATGTGATGGGTATGCCCTCCCGAGTATGGGACATAACGGGGCTTCTGCTAAGCTCCAGAGTTGTACTTCCCCTGGCCATACTTCCGCTTGCGGCTATCAATCTGCTACTGCTTCCCCTCAAGTATGGTGGCCTTGTTTACCAGCTCCTGGTAGTTTTTGAAGGTAGCCACCATTAGCTGCATTCCCTCGAGAAACTTCTCCTGCTTTGCGGCATCTGTGGCCACATCATCCGCGGCATAGCGAGATAACTTACTGAACTCATCCACATACTGCCCCATAGTATGGTTCCACTGCCGTAAGTTGTGGAACTCACACTTCTTCAGACTCATGGCTCCAGCTGAGACATGAGTGGTGCGGAAGGCCTGCTAGAACTTAGCCCATGTCACGATGGCGGCCGGATAAGTGGCGGTGTAGTTCTCCCACCAACAAGCTGCAGGTCCATCAAGCTGATGTGCGGCAAAGCGCGACTTCTCTGCATTTGTGCATCCAGCAGTGGCTATCTCCCTTTCGACCTTGCGGAGCCAATCATCAGCCACAATCGGCTCAGTGCTACTATAGAACATTGGCGGATTCAGCCTTAGGAAGTGGGTCAAGTTGTCAATAGGGGGTGGTGGCGGTGAATTTTTGTTATTGTTCTGGTTCTGGATGAGCAACTGCGTGAGGGCATTCTTCTGTTGGATCAGCTGGGTGAGCTCCAGCGGAAAGTTGAAACCCGGGTCACGTCTCGGAGGCATCTGGTGTTTTGGAGTGGATGCGAAAATTAGAATAGAACAAGGGTCTAATGAGAAAAATAGCACTACCCATATGAATGCACAACCATAATCACACCAATCATCTCAAACATGGTTCAATCTCGGATTTCAAGTTCTCACGACTAATCGAAAATAATGGCCTAACTGATCAATGGAAAAATAAAAATAAACATCGTAGTCGACTAAATGTCTTCATCAATCATCCTTGCGTCCTCCGGTATGGCATCCTCTGGTGTGTATCCCCTGCTGTGGCGCCTCCTCTTGCAGCTTCCTTCGGTGGAGCTCTCTTCATAATCCCGGTCATTGCTCATGAGAGGTCCCTCATCTCCACTCGGAAAAAGGTCTTCTCCATGATCCAGCTTCTCCTCCAATGCGGCCACATCCAGCTTCAGCTTGTCGACTCCATGAAATCATTGACTTCATCCTGATGCTCATAGTGGGCTTCACGTGCTGCAAACTCTAGATCAAGTTCACGATGGTGCAGCTTCTGGATCGTCTTCATGCTAGTGTGCATCTGAATCTCTAGAGCCGTGATGAGAACCTCCAAGTCTTGGGCAAATGAGTGAACGGAGTCGTCATTTCTGGTGCGGATGATCTCTCCCTCTACAGTCCTGCGAGAAACCATGGTGTGGTCTGACCCAACAAGCTCGTCCATGCATTCCTCCTGTATGCATCCAAGTGCACTATGAACTACTATGTCTCTCCCGAGGATCCAATCGGGTGCAACAAACCTGAAGTCAATGGGTGCCGAGATATTTCCGAACGTCCTCCCTGGTATGTGCACCTTAATCCTAAAGCAACGATCGTCCGGAAATGCCATGGTAGGGGTGCTAGTGATTGAAGGCAGAGCAATCTTCAAATTCCATGGTGATCTGGACCAGCCTCCTGCCGAAGAGCATCGTTTCATCCGGCAGGAAAAACTCCGGGAGCAGAACAGGGATGAACTTGACGGCCATCTGGAATGTTGAAATCAGAGAGAGGTCAGAAATGAACAGGGGAGAATTACGGAATAATAAAGACATAAGTTAAATAGTCTCTTCCTATTGCTTTCCAATCCTATGGTCAGCGTGTGCTCTGAATACCATCTCTGTAGCGACCCGACCCGAAATTGGTCAAGTCTCTATGTACCTGTACCATCCCAAGATCTTTCTGGCACACACAGTACATTGATGCAAAGATTGAAAGTTCAATCACACCTAAATTTATTACACGATTCTCATATCGAGTCTTTATTACATGATAATAAATTCGGCCGAAGGCCAACCCATGAGAAATAAACTAAATAAAGCCGCGGAAGCGCAGAAAAATAGCGAGTCCATCCGACTCCATATGGCAATCGCCAAGCGTGATCGTAGGCTCAGTCCTAATCGGAAAATTAATCTGCAACATAAGACGTTGCAGCCGTGTAGGTCAGCATTTTTGAATATGCCGGCAAGTCATGAAGAGAGAACAACAATAAAATTACTAATACTATATGCAATTTGGCTGTGGGGCTCTAAGTTTCTCTTTTTGCGAAAAAGCCAGTTTTTCCTACAACAAAGGATTTGTTTGCAATTACTACAAAATGTTGGTAGTTATTAAGATGGTTCCTGTCACACCCTGCATTTTGTAACATTTCATTTGCATTAGTAAACCATGAAAATTTGGACCAACAAAAACTTTTGCATTATTTGGCTTTTATTTGGAGTTGGTTTTCTCTCTGTGATTCTTTTCAAGTGCTCTTTAAAGTCAACTACTCCACCTTCTGTACTTCATCTCCTTGCCCCAAACATCTGCCCAATGATCGTGCCATGTGTATAGTACAACATAGTATTTTCTTACAAAAATAATTTGGCCAAAAAGTATTTTCTAAAATGAGTTTTCCAAAAATCCTTGAATTAAGATTTGCACTGCAAGTACTTGATTTGAGGTGGGAAAATATTTCAAAAGGTATATTTGAATCCTATTAGATGTAGGACTCCTATAAACCACAAAAATATAATTTTAAAAACTATTTTCCTATTTTATTTAAAAGCTTTTTCTTATGGCCAGAAATGGTCTTTAATAGGGAAAATTATTTTATTATTTTAAAAATATTTTATAAAAATCAGGGAAACTCAGTGGACATATATATTTTCCATATATAAGAGTTTCAACACATGGTCATGTTCAAAATATTGGACAAAACCTCCCAAAACCATTTCTACTCATTTCAAGGATTTGAAATATTTCTACAGGAAATATTTTCATATAAATCCAAGAAAAATCCAGCAAGTCACAAATGCATATTGTGATGATCTTGCAAAGCCTCATGTTATCAAAGTCATTTTGGTTCACCAAAAGGCCCCAAAACCCTCTCTGACCAGAATCAAGTTTTAGCAACTTTGTACTACCAATTTTCTCCCCTTAACCCCAACTTTTGTGAGCATGTTAACATGACCAGATGAGGCCACTACACAAAGTGGTGCATCAAGGAGAAGTGTTATGCTCAACTAGATCTACTCAAGTCTAGTTCTGCTCATTTCTAGGGTTTACAAAAGTTGCATTGTCAACTTTGCCCAAATAATCTCCAAATTGGTGGAAGGCCATATTTATATGAGTCATTTCACCCTATGGAGTCTCATGGCATTTGGGATTCATTTGCTCAACCAAACAAGCATCAAACACCTTCTGCCACTTTACCAAAATTCCATTTTTGACCACTTCCACTATTCTTGGAGAGCTCAAATTTTTACCACAGCTCCTCCTAGCCCCCTTTCACCTCTAGTAACAATGGCGAATCCATATCTCACTTATTGGATGGGTAAAACCCCACTTCCTCTCTCTGGTCAGCCCATTTGCACACTTCTTCTTCCTCTCCCCTCACTCTACTGGCTCTCCAGGGCATCCAATGCCCCTCTCCTCTTCTTTACTTTCCCCTAGACCTGCTAGACACTAGTGGACACGCCCCTGCCCTTTAAACAATGCCATGGCAGCCAAAGGCATGCATGCTGGAGGCCTTCTGATGCGCTCCCTGCTATGCCGCCCCCGCCAAGCACCCCCGACCACCTCGGGCCTCCCTAGTGCGCACGACGAGGTGCCTCGACGTCCGCAGCACGCCACGCCCTTGGCCCCCACCTCCTTCTCCCTCCTCTCGCCCCAGCCAGCCTTGCAGTGCACCGCCTGAAGCACTGCTGCAGTGGCGTGCTCACCTTGCTGTGCCTCGGCCCCTGCTCCCTCTCTCTCTTCTTCCCCTGGGCGTAGTCGACCCCCATGAACACCCCAGACACAACCAAACAGGCCCCCGTGACCCGTGGCGACGGCAACGAGCTCACCGGCGCACAGGTCCATGGTGGACCACCGTGCGGCTATTTAAGCTCGCCCCGGGCCGCTCCAGTGGCATTCGCCTCCTTCTCACACCCCCAGAAGCACGCCCGCACCACCCAATCACCCCCGGAGAGCCTCTGTGCTCGGGATCGACCGGAGCTCCGCCGCCTCGGGTCGCCGTCGATCTCAGGGTACGGGCTCCCTCCGCCCTTCCTCTCTCTCGATCTGGACTCCCCTCACCTCCTTGATCGTTTCCCCTCTCTTCCCCGCCTCGTTTGCGGCGGAAGCGGCGGAGCCGTCGGCGCTTGAAGCTCCTCCGCGCGAGACCTCGTCGCCGCGAACCAGAGCAACTCGGTGCGCCCGCCACCTCCACCCGATCGGCGACACAGCGCTGAGTCCAGCCGTGCCCTCGCCCGACCTCGCCGTGGCCTACGCCGTCGCCGGTGAGCTCGCCGTCCCCTCTGGCCTAGGGTTGACGACGACGGTCGTGGGGCCCGCCAGTCAGCCCCTCGCCCTGACGCCTGGGCCCCGCCCGTCAGGTTTGAACCTGGCGCGCGCGTGTGCACCGGCGCGCTGGGCCGCCTCGCTGGCTGGGCCTGCTGCCCTGCGGCTGTCCTGGCCCAGCAGGCACAGTGCCCTTTTCCTTTTTCTTTTTCTGTCAACGTTCTAAAAATTCCACAGGATTAAATAGTAATCCAAATACAACAATTCCAGTTCCTAAAATCTTGTAAAAATCCCACCTATTTAATGGTGTAACTCTCATATATGTCCATCAAACTTTTCTACACTGTTCAAATTTAAATTCAAATTTGAGCATTTAAATTCCCCTCTAAAAATCCATTTCTCCTATTCCACAACTCCAAATCCAAAACTAGGAATTTTCCCCTTCTTAGTTTTCAACCTAGTATTTTACAAAAGTGTGTTGACATTTTTCTGAGCACTTTGGTTTTTCTGTTTTATTATTGCCTTATTTTTCTCGTTGTTATTTCGCGACGATAGATTGCGTTGCTGACGAAGGAGTTGGACCAGAAGACTTTGAAGACCCCGAAGACTTTGTTGAGCCAGGCAAGCAGCCCTTTGACCATGTCCATGAAACCCTTTTTGTGCATGCCATATAGCTCTTATTTGTTGTTGCATCGGAATCATGATGAGATGGTGAACCAGGTAGGTTGGTTGCCTCTGTTACTTCCTCGTTGATACTTGCATTGTGCATGACCCTACCTTCTTATGAGGGTTATGCCGGTGGGAGTAGATAGGATGCTAAGTAGTTGCTACATAAAAAGGGCGGAATATGCATGTGATGGAGACAAAGTATTTTCAAAGGACTTTTCAAAAACCCCGACGGGTGCCACTTATGCCCGAGGGAGATGATGAGTTGGGTAGCCACTTGATGACGAAGTGGTGTACCGAGGCAAGTGTGTGTGTTGTTTTCAATAACGGATTGGTTTAAGTTGCGACCGTTATTCCAACCGTACATGCGCAACCACTCTACCCTTATATGGGAAAGGGCATTATTGATTACCTAGACTGATACTAGCTTGGAGCCCGCAATACTAGTGATGGGAGAGTTGTTGGTGCGCTCTCTCGGGACGGGGTAGGGCGGCCAAGAACATTTTTATGGGGCACCGGACACACCGTTGGTACCCCGTGCCAGTATGTGATGAATATCGGAGCGATGCTCTACGATTTTAAGATGTGAAATGTTGGGCACGGGGGTCACTACCAATCGAGTGGACTCCATGTTAGTGTCGTCTAGGGAAAGGTAGTGATCGGGTCCTTACCCCGGGTACTTGAGGTACCGCGGGTCGTGGATGACACGGAAGTTCCCCGGATCTTGTGGGTAAAGTGTGCAACCTCTGCAGAGTGTAAAACTATTCGGATAGCCGTGTCCACGGTCAAGGACAGTTGGGTAACCGCTCTTGGGCTACGTCCACATGTTTACAAATCAGTGTGTGTGTTTGGATAAGTGGGTAGAACCACTTGGGTCAAGTCAAGGACTTGACGTGATTGAGATGGGTTGGTGCCCACTCTATTTATGTTGATATCTGTAACCTGTCCTCATGGTTACTTGAATTCTCTTGATGCATGTCTTACAAGTTGTTGAACATGTCATTGCACTCAAGATTAGCTTTCTGCAAAAATTTACCTATATCATGCATTGTTGTATCTTGAACCAAAAACATGGGTTGCTTGCAGTACATTCAAAGTACTCACCGGCTTGCCTTTGGTTATTTAATTATTGGGCATGGAAGAACCGGAGTTGAAGAAGAGTTCTTTGGAGCGAACATGCAAACTAGGGCGTTTCGGTCGAGAATGCTGTAGGGTTAAGGCGGATGGCATGGGTTCTACTTATCGGCGAAGATTTCCGCTGCTTGTGTTTCATTTGATGTTCAGCCCTTAAGGCTTTATCAATGTAAGACTTGACCATAATGGTCATAATTTGTGTAAGACGGTATGTATGGATGTAAGACTCTTGTTATTCAGCTTCTGTGTGTCCAGTGAGCATTGATCTCTGGGATCACTGTACACGTGCATTCGGTGAACTCGACTCATGAGTCGGGGTCCCCACAGTTCCGCCAACCAATGTCTCATTCCCGATTATTAAATAACCCCTCAATTAATTTATTAAGTTTAGTGTTGAGATATCCGAAATACTCCAAGTTCCAGAGGCTTAAATTGTCCGTAACTGGGGACACGGCTAATCAATTAGGTCTTTACTCTGCAGAGGTTTGTGCACTTTACCCGCAAGAATCGTTCCCTCCTTTAAGTCTTTGCACTGCCTGGTGTTTGAAGACGGGACAAACAAAACAGGGTCTTCCGAAGAGTTCCTCTGGGCCACTGCCGGTGCCCATCCAATCCTACCGTTCTTCTACATCTCGTAGCATCGTCCGGCCAGAGTCACGCCTAGGGTCGACCAAGCCAGAGCCCATAATGGCTTGCGGCTGCACACATAAGCTTCCGGTCAATGGGATATTGATGTCTACTACGCAACCTTCTTCTTGTAGACGTTGTTGGGCCTCCAAGTGCAGAGGTTTGTACGACAGTAATAAATTTCCCTCAAGTGTATGACCTAAGGTTTTTCAATCCGTAGGAGGCGTAGAATGAAGATGGTCTCTCTCAAACAACCCTGCAACCAAATAACAAAGAGTCTCTTGTGTCCCCAACACACCCAATACAATGGTAAATTGTATAGGTGCACTAGGTCGGTGAAGAGATGGTGATACAAGTGCAATATGGATAGTAGTTATAGGTATTTGTAATGTGAAAATATAAAAACAGCAAGGTAGCAAGTGGTAAAAGTGAGCACAAATGGTATTGCAATGCTAGGAAACAAGGCCTAGGGTTCATACTTTCACTAGTGCAAGTTCTCTCAACAATAATAACATAATTAGATCATATAAAAATCCCTCAACATGCAACAAAGAGTCACTCCAGAGTCACACAAATCGGAGAACAAACGAAGAGATTATTGTAGGGTACGAAACTAGCTCAAAGTTATCCTTTCCGATCGGTCTATTAAAGAGTCCATAGTAAAATAACACGAAGCTATTCTTTCCATTCAATCTATCATAGAGTTTGTACTAGAATAAAACCTGAAGACACAAATCAACCAAAACCCTAATGTCACATAGATACTCCAATGTCACCTCAAGTATCCGTGGGCATAACTATACGATATGCATCACACGATCTTAGATTCATTTATTCAACCAACACAAAGTACTTCAAAGAGTGCCCCAAAGTTTCTACCGGAGAGTCAAGACGAAAATGTGTGACAACCCCTACGCATAAGTTCATTGAACCGCAAGTTGATCACCAAAAGATACATCCAGTAGATCACGTGAATATCCCATTGTCACCACAGATAAGCACGGCAAGACATACATCAAGTGTTCTCAAATCCCTAACGACTCAATCCGGCAAGAAAACTTCAAAGGGAAAACTCAATCCATTACAAGAGAGTAGAGGGGGAGAAACATCATAAGATCCAACTATAATAGCAAAGGTCGCGATACATCAAGATCGTGCCATATCAAGAGCACGCGAGAGAGAGAGATCAAACACATAGCTACTGGTACATACCCTTAGCCCCGAGGGTGAACTACTCCCTCCTCGTCATGGAGAGCGCTGTGATGATGAAGATGGCCGCCGGTAAGGGATCCCCCCTCCGGCAGGGTGCCGGAACAGGGTCCCGATTCGTTTTTGGTGGCTACATAGGCTTGCGGTGGTGAAACTCCTGATCTAGGTTATTTTCTGGAGGTTTGGGTATTTATAGGAATTTTTGGCGTCGGTCGCACGTCAAGGGGGTCTTCGAGTCGTCCACGAGGTAGGGGGCGCGCCCAGGGGGCAGGGCTCTCCCTCCAACCTCGTGGATGGCTCGGGACTCTTCTGGCCCAAGTCTTTTACTCCGGGGGCTTCTTTTGGTCCATAAAAAATTGGCAAAAATTGGCACGTCAAATTGACTCCGTTTGGTATTCCTTTTCTGTAAAACTCAAAAACAAGGAAAAAACAGAAATTGGCACTGGGCTCTAGGTTTAATAGGCCAGTCCCAAAAATCATATAAAATAGCATATAAATGCATATAAAACATCCTAGATGGATAATATAATAGCACGGAACAGTAAAAAATTATAGATACGTTGGAGACGTATCAAGCATCTCCAAGCTTAATTCCTTCTCGTCCTCGAGAAGGTAAATGATAGAAACAGAATTTTTGATGTGGAATGCTACCTAGCATATTTCTCAATGTAATTTTCTTTAGTGTGGCATGAATGTTCAGACCCAAATGATTCAAGATAAAAGTTCATATTGACATAAAAAATAGTAATGCTTCAAGCATACTAACAAGTAATCATGTCTTACCAAAATAACATAGCCAAAAAATCTTATCCCTACAAAATCTTATAGTTAGGCTATGTTTCACTTTCGTCACACAAAATACTCCCATCATGCACAACCCCGGTTTAACGCGCTTCAGCTTTTTCAACCCTCACGCAATACATGAGCGTAAGCCATGGATATGGCACTATAGGTGGAATAGAATATGATGATGGAGGTTGTGTGGAGAAGACAAAAAAGGAGAAAGTCTCACATTGACGTGGCTAATCAACGAGAATGGAGATGCCCATTTTGATGTCAATGTGAGGAGTAGGGATTGCTATGCAACGGATGCACTAGAGCTATAAATGAATGAAAGCTCAACAAAAGAAACTAAGTGGGTGTGCATCCAACTTGCTTGCACACGAAGACCTAGGGCATTTTGAGGAAGCCCATCATTGGAATATACAAGCCAACTTATATAAGGAAAAATTCCCACTAGTATATGAAAGTGACAACATAGGAGACTCTCTATCGTGAAGATCATGGTGCTACTTTGAAGCACAAGTGTGGAAAAGGATAGTAACATTGTCCTCTTTTTTATTTTCTTTTTTTGGCCTTCCTTTTTTTCATTTGGCCTTTCTCTTTTTTTGGCCTTTCCTTTAAAGGGACAATGCTCTAATAACGATGATCATCACACTTCTATTTACTTACAACTCATGGATTACAACTCGATACTAGAACAAAATATGACTCTATATGAATGCCTCCGGCGGTGTATCGTGATATGCAATGAATCAAGAGCGACATGTATGAAAGAATTATGAAGGTGGCTTTGCCTCAAATACGATGTCAACTACATGATCATGCAAAAGCAATATGACAATGATGGAACGTGTCATAATAAACGGAACGGTGGAAAGTTGCATGGCAATATATCTCGAAATGGCTATGGAAAAGCCATAATGGGTAGGTATGGTGGCTGTTTTGAGGAAGATATAAGGAGGTTTGTATGTGATAGAGCATATCATATCACGGAGTTTGGATGCACCGGCGAAGTTTGCACCAACTCTCAAGGTGAGAAAGGGCAATGCACGGTACCGTAGAGGCTAGCAATGATGGAAGGGTAGGAGTGCGTATAATCCATGGACTCACATTAGTCATAAAGAACTCATATACTTATTGCAAAAGTTCATTGGCCCTTGAAGCAAAGTACTACTACGCATGATCCTAGGGGAAGGGTTGGTAGGAGTTAACCATCGCGCGATCCCGACCTCCACTCATAAGGAAGGCAATCAAAGAACACCCCATGCTTCAAATTTGTCACACAACGTTCACCATACGTGCATGCTACGGGACTTGCCAACTTTAACACAAGTATTTCTCAATTCAATAATTACCCAACTAGCATGGCTCTAACATTACCACCTTTATATCTCAAAACAATTACCAAGTATCAAATTTATCATAGTATTCAATGCACTTTCTATGATAGTTTTTATTATACCCAACTTGGATGCCCATCATATTAGGACCAATTTTATAACCAAAGCAAATACCATGATGTTCTAAAAGACTCTCAAAATAATACAAGTGAATCATAAGAGATCAAGAATTTCTACAAAATAAAACCACCACCGTGCTCTAAAAAGATATAAGTGAAGCACTAGAGCAAGATTGTCTAGCTCAAAAGATATAAGTGAAGCACATAGAGTATTCTAATAAATTCCGAATCATGTGTGTCTCTCCCACAAGGTGTTTAAAACAAAGATGATTGTGGTAAACTAAAAAGCAAAGACTCATATCATACAAGACGCTCCAAGCAAAACACATATCATGTGGTGAATAAAAATATAGCTCCAAGTAAAGTTACCAAGAGACGAAGACGAAAGAGGGGATGCCATCCGGGGCATCCCCAAGCTTAAGCTCTTGGTTGTCCTTTAATATTACCTTGGGGTGCCTTGGGCATACCCTAGCTTAGGCTATTGCCACTCCTTATTCCATAGTCCATCGAATCTTTGCCCAAAACTTGAAAACTTCACAACACAATACTCAACAGAAAACTCGTAAGCTCCATTAGTATAAGAAAATAATTCACCACTTAGGTACTGTTGTGAACTCATTCTAAATTCATATTGGTGTAATATCTACTTTATTCCAACTTCTCTGTGGTTCATACCCTCCGATACTACTCATAGATTCATCAAAATAAGCAAACAACACATAGAAAACAGAATCTGTCAAAAACAGAACAGTCTGTAGTAATCTGTATCAAACATAAACTTCTGGAACTACAACAATCCTCCTAAATAAGTAAAACCTGAGAAATTTATGTACCAATCCATAGAAAAAATAATCAGATCAACATCATATTTCTGTGAAATATCAAAACTAATTTACTGGATGCAAAAGTTTCTGATTTTCAGCAGGATCAACACAACTATCACCGTAAGCTATCCTAAAGGTCTTACTTGGCACCTAATTGAAACAAAAGTTAAAAAACATGATTACTACAGTAGCATAATCATGTGGACACACAAAAACACTAAGGGTAAATGTTGGTTTGTCTCCCAACAAGCGCTTCTCTTTAATGCCTTTCTAGCTAGGCATGATGATTTCAATGCTGCTCACATAAAAGATAAGAATTGAAACATAACGGGAGCATCATGAAGCAAATGAATAGCACATTTAATTCTAACCCACTTCCTATGCATAGGGAGTTTGTGAGCAAATTACTTATGGGAACAATAATCAACTAGCATAGGAGGCAAAACAAGCATAACTTCAATATTTTAAGCACATAGAGAGGAAACTTGATATTATTACAATTCCTACAAGCATATGTTCCTCCCTCATAATAATTTTCAGTAGCATCATGAAAGAATTCAACAATATAACCATCACATAAAGCATGCGTTTTCATGATCCACAAGCATAGAATTTTTATTACTCTCCACATAAGCAAATTTATTCTCATCAATAGTAGTGGGAGCAAACTCAACAAAATAACTATCATATGAGGCATAATCCAATTGAAAATTAAAATCAAGATGACAAGTTTCATGTTTATCATTGTTATTTATAGCATACATGTCATCACAATAATCATCATAAATAGGAGGCATGCTTTCATCATAATAAATTTGCTCATCAAAACTTGGGGGACAAAAAATATCATTTTCATCAAATATAGCATCCCCAAGCTTGTGGATTTGCATATCATTAGCATCATAGGTATTAAAAGAATTCATACTAACAACATTGCAATCTTGCTCATCATTCACATATTTTATGCCAAGCATTCTATATAATTCTTCTTCTAGTACTTGAGCACAATTTTCCTTCCCATCATTTTCACGAAAGACATTAAAAAGATGAAGCGTATGAGGCAAACTCAATTCCATTTTTTTGTAATTTTCTTTTATAGACTAAACTAGTGATAAAACAAGAAACTAAAATATTTGATTGCAAGATCTAAAGATATAACTTCAAGCACTCACCTCCCCAGCAACGGTGCCAGAAAAGCGCTTGATGAATACTACACAACCTTCTTCTTGTAGATGTTGTTGGGCCTCCAAGTGTAGAGGTTTGTAGGACAGTAGGAAATTTCCCTCAAGTGCATAACCTAAGGTTTATCAATCCGTGGGAGGTGTAGGATGAAGATGGTCTCTCTCAAACAACCCTGCAACCAAATAACAAAGAGTCTCTTGTGTCCCCAACACACCCAATACAATGGTAAATTGTATAGGTGCACTGGTTTGGCGAAGAGATGGTGATACAAGTGCAATATGGATAGTAGATATAGGTATTTGTAATATGAAAATATAAAAACAGAAAGGTAGCAAGTGGTAAAAGTGAGCACAAACGGTATTTCAATGCGAGGAAACAAGGCCTAGGGTTCATACTTTTACTAGTGCAAGTTGTGTCAACAATAATAACATAATTAGATCATATAACCATCCCTCAACATGCAACAAAGAGTCACTCCAAAGTCACTAAAAGCGGAGAACAAACGAAGAGCTTATTGTAGGGTACGAAACCACCTCAAAGTTATCCTTTCCGACCAGTCTATTAAAGAGTCCATAGTAAAATAACACGAAGCTATTCTTTCTGTTCGATCTATCATAGAGTTCGTACTAGAATAACACCTTAAGACACAAATCAACCAAAACCCTAATGTCACCTAGATACTCCAATGTCACCTCAAGTATCCGTGGGCATAACTATACGATATGCATCACACAATCTCTGATTCATCTATTCAACCAACACAAAGTACTTCAAAGAGTGCCCCAAAGTTTCTACCGGAGAGTCAAGACGAAAACGTGTGACATCCCCTATGCATAAGTTCATTGAACCCGCAAGTTGATCACCAAAACATACATCCAGTAGATCACGTGAATATCCCATTGTCACCACAGATAAGCACGACAAGACATACCTCAAGTGTTCTCAAATCCCTAAGACTCAATCCGGCAAGACAACTTCAAAGGGAAAACTCAATCCATTACAAGAGAGTAGAGGGGGAGAAACATCATAAGATCCAACTATAATAGCAAAGCTCGCGATACACCAAGATCGTGCCATATCAAGAACGCGCGAGAGAGAGAGGGAGAGATCAAACACATAGCTACTGGTACATACCATCGGCCCCGAGGGTGAACTACTCCCTCCTCATCATGGAGAGCGTCGGGATGATGAAGATGGTCACCGGTGAGGGATCCCCCCTACGGCAGGGTGCCGGAATAGGGTCCCGATTGGTTTTTGGTGGCTAAAGAGGCTTGCGGCGGCGGAACTCCTGATCTAGGTTATTTTCTGGAGGTTTGGGTATTTATAGAAATTTTTGGCGTCGGTCTCACGTCAAGGGGGTCTCCGAGTCGTCCACGAGGCAGGGGGGCGTGCCCAGGGGGGTAGGGCTTGTCCTCCACCCTCGTGGATGGCTCTGGACTCTTCTGGCCCAACTCTTTTACTCTGGGGGCTTCTTTTGGTCCAAAAAAATTGGCATGTCAATTGGACTCCGTTTGGTATTCCTTTTCTGTAAAACTCAAAAACAAGGAAAAAACAAAAACTCGCACTGGGCTCTAGGTTAATAGGTTAGTCCCAAAAATCATATAAAATAGCATATAAATGCATATAAAACATCCTAGATGGATAATATAATAGCATGGAATAGTAAAAAATTATAGATACGTTAGAGACGTATTAGATATTCATCCGTCTCTTCGTGGCTAGGTGAAGCTTTCCGCAAGATGTCATGGCGCATCTCCATGCATCCCGGTCATCCGCTTGTTTCTCCAAGGTTCCCATCAACCGTCCTCCACCAAGTAGTGAATTTTGAAGTCCATCTTGAGCTTGTAGTCATGGTGTTGTCATCATCTTGGCTCTCACATCTCCCTTATGAACACTCAACCCCGTCTACGAAAAGCATAACAATCAACTACATCGTCCCGAGCATTTGTACAAGGGGAATGGGTTCGTCCTACCTCATGATACTACTCAATGACATAACTTAAAATTCTCCTATTTCATGCATGGTGGGGAAGGAATAATTCTAATGCAATAAAATCATAGGTATTGTAAAAACATGATCAAATGACTTGCCTAGTTCACGGTCTTCGAAAGCTAGCGACTCGTAATAGTAGGGAATTCTACCGAGTCAAACAATAGCACAAATAAGTATAACACAATATAACATAACAACAAGTTAAAGTAAAACACCCAAGCACTCAAACCAAAACCAGAAAACTCAGAGAAAAGCAAATCAAGCTTTTCACCACATCAAGCAACAACTAGGAAGTAGTTTTATACTACTAAAACTTTTCTTAACATAACCTAAGCATGTGTTTTGCTAACTAACAGAAAGGAAAACAACAAACAAACTAGAGGAAAAAAGAATCATGTTGAAAGCTATTATAGAACTCCTATTATGACTAAAACAATACTAGCAATAAAATAAAATAAAAAAATGTATTCTACTGTAAATAAAAGTTCATCCTCCGTAACTACAGAAACTAATCTAAAATAAATTATAACATAGGAAAATTAAATTATTTAATAACTGGAACAGTATGAAAATAGTAGCTAGTTAAATAAACTAGAAAAACTTGATTTCGACTAAAACTAATTTTTAATTAAATCTAAAATACCCAAACAAGTACCTACTGCTAGGCATGGTCTGAACTAAGCAGTAGCAAAAGGAATCACTAAAATACAATTATTCTAGCTAAATTTATGGCAGAAAAACTAATCTAACTAAAATTAATATAAAACTATTTTTATTAATCTAAACATGGCTAAACATAATTTCTATTGAAACTAGAAGAAATTTTTAAACTAAAAAAAAGAATCAACTAAAATCAATAAACCAACTAAAAGATATAGCAAAAACAAAAACAGAACTATTCTGCTAAAACCAGAAACTAAAAAAAATAAAAGAAAAAAGAAAAACTAGCACTACTGGGCCATGGGCTAAACTAACTAAAAAGTGCTCTGTTCGCAAAATAACTAAAACACCTACGGGCTATATGAAATAAGCTAAACCGGCCGGTCTAACTTAAACCGAGACTAACTAAACCTAACTAAACTTTAATTAAAACCGATCTATTTAAAAAAACCTAACCCTTTGATCTAATCTAATCTAACGCGTAGATTTCAGATCTAACGGTGGAGGGGGCTCCGGTGGCTTACCGCAGCGGTCGGTGGCAAGGTGTGCTTGGGTGTCAGTGCCGGAGGTGCTCCGGTGGTCCGGGGCGGCGGCAGCGATGTCGGGCCGATGCGGCGGAGCGAGGAGGAGACAGTAGTAGAGTCGCTGGAGCTCGAGGACGTCGGAGGAGACCGGGGCAATGATAACGAAGCTCGGGTGCTCCGCGGCTCTAGCGAAGTGCGGTGATGATCAGGGTGATAGTTTGGGTGGTTCCTGGGTGGCAGAAAGGTGTCAGAGGGGTGCGTGGAGTTGAGGGGGTTCGGGTGGAGAAGCTTGGGGGCAGGGGTGGCTCACCGACGACGGTGGCAGCGACAAACAGTGGCGGCAGGAGCGAGATCGGGACGACGACAACGCGAGCTAGGGTGGGAGTTGGGGTAGGGTTTTGGGGGGGTTCAGAAGAGGAGACGCTGGGCTTTATATAGGGCATGATCGTGGGTGAGGGGGCAACGCGGGATCATGATCCTGAGAAGAATGCGGCGACGGGCGGCGGCTGTCGCGCTCTGGCGCGGCGAGATGTGGGCGAGGTGTTAGAGATAGTTTGGGGTCCGTGGGTCGGTGGGAGAGAGAGGGGAGGAGGCGAGCGGGCGACCGAGGGGGAGAGGGTTCAGGCGTCGAGCGCTGGGGCAGGCCGACTCGACCGTTGCTGGGCTGCAGCTCGGCGCGGGCTGGGCCGGTAGGCCTGTCTGGCGCCTGGGGCTTTTCCGTTTTTTTGGAAATAGGCAGAAGAAGAGAAATAATTATAGAAGAATATATTTTTTATATAAGACACACACACACACACACACACACACACACACACACACACACACATATATATATATATATATATATATCAAAATTCTCAGGGGATTTTATCCTACAACGTGAACATTTTTCCAGGGGCACAACACAAACTTAAAAAAAACATTTTCTGGAAATCCCAAATAAAATTCAAATTTGAATTCAAACTTTTTGGCAATATTTTTCTTCTGACATTTTTAGAGTGTCATGTTTACTCCTCTCATACTTTTGCTCAAGTATTTGTTAGGCATTATTTTGAAATACTTTCAGTTGCCAATCAGTTCAAACTAAAAAATACAACCGCCTCTGAAAGAATTTGAAATGCCACTCCATTTCAAACATTATGCATAGATGCTTATCTATAATTGTAAAACTTTCCAAATGGCAAATTTGGGAAGTTACATTCATATGCCTTTGTCATGCATTTGTGACCCATGCTTTGCGTTACACGTGATGATTGATTCTACTACTTGTATGTGTCTTTGGAAGCTTGGTGGAGATATTGCTTGTTATTGCCATGTTCCATTTGTGACCCATCCCTATGATGATACATTGATCTTGCTTTGTGTTCGTGCTTGTGATATGTCATGTGCATTTAATATATCCACTAATTGCTCACATGACATGATTGCCATGATTTTCACTAGTGTGTTGCATCTTCGCTCCACTATTTTTCACGACATGATTGATAGACTTGCTTATGAGGCATCACCCATGACTCATACTTGCTCATTTCATGCGGTCGATGGAAACCAACCACATGCTTTGCACATGATTGTTATTGTTTCTTGTCATATATCTCCATATGTTGCCTCGCTCATGCTAGATTTTCCATGTACTGAGTGCAACAATGATTTAACTCTTGCTAATGAGATTGCCCCCATAGCATTCTCGCATATATTCGGAGATTTTTACATAATTATTGTGAAGCATGCTTGTCTTACCTCTTTGCACCATATACCTGGTGCCATGAATATTTCCATTGTTGCATCATATTATCCATGCACTTGTGCTCCTAATGGTTATGTGCAAGAGAAGAGAAACATCATGATGGATGATGTGTTTATCTACCATGCGCATACGTTCTTTGTTTTGTTTTGTGCATGTGTAAGATACTTGGACTTTGTGTCGACTTCCACTTCACGTGAGTTGACCATTAGAGCTCTTGAGAGCGAGCCTCATACACTCGACCACGAGTCGCTTCTACAACATATTTCCTCCAACTTTAGCATTGTGAAGGACGCACAAGGACATGCTTTCAAGGTGATATCCTTCTCTTTTGAGAACCCCCAAACCATGAGCATGGGTATTGTGGATCATACTACTTGTGTTGCTTGCACCATGAGACTTATTGGTCATCTTGGTCCATTTGACTGCGCACATGTTAGAGTTCTTGGTTCGACCTGTCATTTTCACCTTTCCATGCCTCATGACATATATACCTTGTGTGTTGCATCCAATTCTTGGACTACTTGCTACTATCATATGGTTGGTTGCACCAATGTCATTTCTTGACAAATGCCATGTCCCATTTATTGCTACATGCTTGCCTTGATTTCCTCACACATGATGAACAATTACTCTTTTAATTGTGTTAAGTGCCACACTATCTTCACTACACCATATGCACGTTATGCTTGGATAGTCTTGCACTTGACCCACGTGTTTAGACACTTCATTTTATTTGTGTTGTGAATGATTCTTATGCGTACCATCGACCATTTGTCGAGTGCTTTGTGAATGATTTCTATGACTTTGAGGTAGATGCTTATTCTCTTGTTACACATATTTGCATCACTACCTCACATTTACATGCTTGTCCCCATGATATCTGTGCTTGTCCTCGATTGATATGCTTACATGCCATGACACAATCCTTTGTCAAACCATATGCTTTGCATGATGATGATACTTGTTTGGTGATCACCTCTCAAATGCTTGTTTTTGCACTAACGCTAAACACATTTGTTTTTCCAAGTGTTTGTTGTTCTTATTTCTTTGGAAGGAATCACGAGATGGTGCGACATTGGAGAGTGCCCATTTCGAGATTGAAGATGATGACTACTTGGTGAATGTCCCTTCTACACAGCGAAGCCATCTCTTTCCCATGGTGATTTGGTTTTTGATCCGAGGTCGGATCTTTCCCGGGGGTGGGGGGGAGATGATGCGGAGCATCCTATGGACATCACCATGTCAAGAGTCCGTTCGGCGTGTGACACGTGCGACATCTACTTCACGTACACAAAGGTGAATCATCTCCTTTACACGTGCTCACTTGACCCCTTTGAGGATGGTATACTACTTGACACTCCACTCGTGTGTATGCATAGGTATTGCCGGAGCATCACGGATGACGAGGAGGAGTGCAAGCACCAAGGAACAGCTACACCATCCGCGAGGGAAGCATGGAAGAGAGGATGAAAGAAGACAGAGACAGCTCCCAGGACCCGGACATCCGGCCAGGACCCCAGACATCTAGCCCCTGGAGCATCACCCACATCAGCCGCCTAGCCGCCAAGTACCTATAGGCCCCGGACATCCGGCCCAGCCCGGAAATCCGGCCAAAAGCCCGGAAATCCGTCGCCCCTATCCACAGAGCAACGAGGCCGACCTCACCAGCCCAGACATCCGGCCCCCAGCCCGGACATCCGGCCTAGTCTGTCTGCGCACAGTAAAGGGCCGATGGCCATGTATCCTCTCCCACTTACCCCTTCATGGCTACGACTATAAATAGACCTCTCCCTCCTCCTAGCTAGGGTTAGCAATGGTTTAGCTCATTTAGAGATAGAGCTTTGCTCATCCTTGTGGTTCTTCTCGACCGAGAGACCGCAGCCTCTTCGGAGAAGATCCACACTAGACTCAATACCCCTCACGGGAAGATCACTCGTGGATTCAAGACCTCCTCACAGAGAAGAACTTGCTACTTGTATTGTCCTTTGTTGCATTTGGATCTTGTATCACTCTTTATGTTCATTGATCTAGCACATGTGTGATTGTTTCTCGTTGATTTGAGGGTTTCCTCTCGTTTTCCCCTCATGTTTCCGCTCGTGTTCTTCGTGTTCTTCGCGGGATCCGCTCCAATTGTGAAAGATCGGACATCTAGGGTTCTACCCTACATCACGGGTGTATAGGCGTGTTCACAAAAACAGGATCAAACGCTCAGCCTATGTATTTCTCATGTAAATAGATAATTTAGTGCCATTGGTTATTTACTTTAAACATAATGCATTAACGTGTTATTGTAGAGGCGCACAAAAAGAGATGGATATTGTAGTCCCGCAAAAGAAATGGATATTGTAGTCCACTACTTAAAAGTGTTATCTCATATGATTACATAGCCTCCATTTCATAGATTGCGTCCCCGTTGAATTCGTATATGAATACTACATATATTACTTCATAATAGAACTTAAACCATCCAAGACTAATGAATTTGAATGCAAGACTAACAATGGTGCATGTACATGATACTACATTGGTTGTTTGAAGAAACATCACTGTAACTTTGGCATGCACAATTGAAAAGGATTATTTAGAAAAAAATATGATATATGAGTGTCCAATCTTTATAGCATTGAATCGGTATTGTATCTTTGGCCACGATACAAAGTAGAAATTGATTTATGTTCAAGCGATGCACGTCCACGATCGCTAGATAGTGATACATGAATGAATTGTGTAATCTCTCTCACATGCGTACATATGTCATTTCTTCGTGGGCATCGAAATCACACACGCGCACTTTGTGTATTTCTCTTCCTCCGTCAAGGTTAGAATTCGTCTTTCTACCCCGTCCTACAAGTCTCTCACACAAAAACGCACATGCTCTCTCTGTCAAACACGCCCACCCCTTTCATTCCACCCACCCACCGCCAGTATTCTCTCAAAGTATAATTATGTCTCTCACACATATGCCTAAGGTTAACTCTAGTCCCGGAACCATATGAATACATACCGTGGGATTCCAGCAGAGCACCTTCTGTTTTGAGATTTCGCTCTCTCTCTCTCTCTCTCTCACACACACACACACACACACACGCATAGACATTATTTATGTCTTCATTTTTTCCGGCACTTGCATGCACACCGCTTATTTATCTCCGTGATACTTTAAGTATGCCTCGCACACATGCTATCTACCTATTCCTTAATAAAGATATATGTCACACAAAATCCTTCTCCCTATATCTAAGTGTCACTGCCCCCCCCCCCACACACACACTTCCCGACACCGAAGGAGTAGGGTGAGACCTCGATCATGATACTAATCTATCTACTGGCTTCTCTCTCAAACACACACACACATACACACACTCGCTAGTTGTGCCTCTGTGCCTACCGCGTGCACACTCTCGATATGTCTTTCTTTCCCTCCCCCTCCCCGCCCCCAACAATGACAGCAAAAGGGTGACAACTCGATCTTGATCTTAATCTATCAATTGGTTTCTCTCTCAAACACACACACACACACACACACTCACTCACTCACTAGTTGTGTCTCTGTGCCTTGCTCACACACACTCGATACGTCTTTCTCTCCATAGCCCACTCAATATGTTGACTTCTCGCGCACACACAGCTGTAGTGACGACGATGCTAAACCCAGTGTGCCTTATTTTTACCGGCCTCATGTGATAGTTTTCACCCTTATTTCTGTTAACTAACAAGGCAACCTTTTCTTTGTTACTACTAGTGAATCTGAGATCATTCAGGGCAGACATAAAATATATCACTTCAACCCAACTATGGCAGTAACTATTTTAAAAGAACCTAGCTGAATCCCGTGCGTTGCACGGAACATCAAGATGCATTTGTATGAGTAGTTTATCTTGTGAGAGAAAAGATGAACGATGGAAGGCCTTATTTGCAAATGTGGAGAGCGGTGTGGGTATCTTTTTGCAAAATTGCCATTGTTTCCTTCCTATCCGTTAGATATAAATCTGACAGCCTATATTTCAGGATGGCAGGCACACCATCATCACCAAATCTGTTTTCTACTCCCTCCGTTCCTAAATATTTGTCTTTTTAGAGATTTCAACAAGTGACTACATACGGAGAAAAATGACTGAATCTACACTCTAAAATATGTCTATATACACATCCGTATGTGGTAGTCCATTTGAAATCTAAAAAAGACAAATATTTAGGAACGGAGGGAATATAAGAGTAGACATAGAGATATATCTCCAGCATTGTCCACAACGAAAATGTGTTGGACTGTTTAGTGCCGGATGCTCGCAACAAGATGACCTGAGTTTGAATTCTGTCTTTAAATTTAGATTTTTATATTATATATTATTCAATATATACTTCTTTCGCTATTGTACTAACAGTGAAACCAAAAGATTACTTAGAATACAAGATTAAGGATGGATTTGTTTCTATTTAACTTTCTGTACGAAGCGGTAGCCACCCTGCAAGTCATGTGTACACTGTACATGCAAATAATTTTTTATAGAGGGAGAATCATACATGCAATTAACTCAAATGGATTTGATGTGACTCTTTTATTTCCAGCATAAGAGCATCTCCAATGGCAGCCGACAAATTTCCTCCCACTTCCTTCCGCGGAGGACGACATCCAACGCCAGCGGCATACATTTTCACAACTCTAACCCACTAGAGGAAACTCGTGCAATCACGGACTGATTCCATATAAGCCTGAAGGATTTCGTATAAAAAAGCCGGATCTTCATATAAACATGATGGATTTCATTATATTTACATGAACTAAGCGGTGCTAATCCGGCTCTCGTGGTATAATTAATACCTAATATAAATGGCCACCCGCGGATCCCTTTGTCTTCCTCTTGTCTGGTAGACAGTTGTGGGGTCGACGAAGGTCCTCGGAAGAGATGAACCAGCAAAGAAACCACATGAATACGTAGTTGTCGCCTCGGCGGTGGCCTTCATGGGACTCAAGTGGCGGCAGCCTCCCGTGTTCTACTTCTCCTCGATCATGGCGGCGGACACGAAGAAGCTGGCCACCGACTCGTCACTCTCGATGCACCTGGATTTTGTCTCTGCCTGCATGGCACTGCCGCAGGCAAGGGAGGCGCGCCCATAGACACAGGAGGCGCGGCCACCGCAGACAATGGTGGCGAGGTATGACGCGGCAGCGACGACGCCCGTGCCACTGTGCTCGCCGCCGTGCTGGCGTGGAGCAAATCGCCACTCCTCATCGAGCTGAACTAGAGTGGCGAGTTGCTGAACCACATGCTAGCTTGGGGTGGCAAGTAGCTCCGTCGGGCCAAGTGAGGTTGGTGAAGCACCGAGCAACCTCGCTTTTATCAAGAGGGCTCGGCGGGCCACCCAGCCGGGTAGTATGCCGGAGAACAGCTCCTTGGAAGCCATCGAAAGAGTGGAGAAAATGGTGAAGGAGGAGATGGGGGAGCGGCGGGGGTGCGATTCTTGCCCACTGTCTGGCCTTGTTTAAATAAAGGGCGGATGGTAGGAGCTTGGCCGGCGTCTGGACTTGTTTAAACTGAGGGCGGACTGGAGGAGCTCGGTCGGCGTTGCGTTTAATTCCGGCCTGCTCATGAATGGACGTGTGGCCGGAGTAGGTTTCTCGGTTTGCATGCGGGTTTAACAGAGGCGTTTGATGAAGGCGAGGAGGCATGTTCAGCCGGGCGGTGCAGTACTATTTGATTTGACAGCTACTAGTAAACCTGGACAGTTCCCGATACGGCTTTAATGCAGACTAGGGAGAATGATGGGTAAAAGAGGCAGCATGATGTGAATGCAACGCAGTTTGCACTCATATAAAGGTGCCCCTCCATTCCAATGCATCTACCACATCGTACACACCTAAGCACCTACACTAAGCGCAAACATGCTCACTCCAGACCCATGGCAGTGATGCGCGCGAGCGGCTATGCCAGATGGTCCACAACGTCGGCTTGCGGCATGGCACCAAGGATCGTCTCCCGATGGTGTTGGCAACCGGGTGGTTCACGGCCATCGTCGACGCCAGCTATGACTCTTAGTTGGACCAGATTATCGTTGCCACCATCAACAAGTTCATCGTCGTCAAGAAACTCGCGGACGACATTGCTGTACTCCTCCAGCCCGCGGGCCCGGGCTCCTCATTACATGCCAACCTAATCGGCCTCCATGGTGAGAACCTCTTTCAAGCACTGGTGGCCCTATGACTGCTCATCGACGCAATGAAGAATGTCTACCTGGAGGTTGCGCTCGCTGTGAGGCGCCTCGCCCTGCAAGAATTCATCGACCTACACTTTCACGTGTACAAGCAAGTCGTCTACATAGGTATCTACAAGGCCGGTGAGACACTGTGACGTTGGCCTTCGTCAACCGGCTGGAAGCATTGGACACCTTTGTTGACAAGCATCTTGACCTGGCCACAAAAGTCGTCGCTCCTAAGCCGCCGGTCAGTGGCCCGGTGCACTGAGTCGAGGAGGAGGAGGTCGTTCATTGATGGATACATCTTTCTTCTTTCCTCCTGTAACCACCACTGTGATCGCATCATCGTGGCCTTAATTCTTACTGCGTTATTGCATTCTCGTTCCAGTCAATACAGACATGTGCGATCCCGACCTCCCATGAGATTATCCTTCCTCCGTTAGATTATATAGGGTTTTACCATCGTGGTGCAAGTCATCTAGATTACCATGTCAGTTGGATGGACCTTGTTTTGCAAAAGATTGTAATCTGCGAAGTGCCCACACGACATGGGAATTACGCAGACTTCAAGCTAATTACCTTGTTCGACCCCAGACTCGCCTATATTTACGCCGATGCCTTCTTTAGCTAGAGATAACTCAGCTCGCAGTGGATCGTCAAAGCTGATACACACTTCTGTGATGCTATTGAACACAATGGCATCATCTACGTGATCGACAAAGCAAATGGCACCACGTATTGCTGGGACGGCGTGTGTAAGTTGTTTTCGTCTGATGTTAATGATAATGCCATGACACTGTTTGAACTTTTTGTGATGATTGGCATATCCCTGTTTCAGCAGAATTTGAGTAGAACTATGGCAATGTATTAGAGATGTTGTAAATCAGCTATATTTGGAATGAGTTAATTCATGCGATTGTGACCATTTCATTATGGCCAATTTGTTCCCTTGAATAATCAAACGGTTAGGAAGATATGGATATTCTCCTTACTTTATAATAATCTATATACTACTAAATATGAGTGTGTATCAAAAGCCATGTTAGTTTCCTCATTTTTCACGATGTAGAAACATGCATCACACTATTGATTTCATCTAACCATATATTAGAGAAGTGTGCATATGGAGTACTCTATATTTGGTAGTGAAATCCTGTAATGCTTACCAGGTGTGCATACCTATATTCGCCCTTCGGCAATCAATGGCTAGAATAATATCCTCACAAAAAATTTGCCCATAGAACATGAGTATATAACAATGCATGGTCTATTAGTTTCCTTGAAGACTTTGTTTGTGAGGACAGAACATGATTACATAACATGCATGACATGGTAGTTTCCTGTGAAGAATCAATTGCGAGATAACATGAGTATAACCATGCATGGCACTTATATATTTTTGAACCCAATATACATTTCCCTGTATTTTCCTCTCAGTTCCAACAGGGACATATCAATGTTGTTTCTTGCATTATCCTACTCATACTCTGAACAATGCTGATCTTACATTAACAATGCATGTCCTTTTTGATATGATGCAGTGTCCCTATAGTTACTGCCCTTTGTAATCATGCCACCTTTGCCAAAAACAGGGAAGCACAACTGGTTCCTCACTCGATGAGACTGCAGAAAAAGACCGATGATCATTCACACACATGAGCCGGAAAAGTTATATTGCAAAACCCCCACTGTGTACAAGCACCATGAAATACGTGAGTATTCGGACAGTGGCTGTTATGTCTATGAGCAGGATACCGGCTTGTTGGGGCCTTCATGATTTTTGAGTTGGAGGCGGGTAAGCAGCCTTGGTTCACACTCTCTGTTTCTCGGACTCAATTATCCGATTAACCAGGAGATCACCGTTGGCAAGGACTTTGATGGAAGAGAGGCTCTGTTTGCTATGGAAAACTGTGTATACTTGGCGAGCCCGAGGACTTCGGGAGCAAACTCCCCTGATTGTCAACAATATAACCTGCAGCCAACAGAAGGTGAGAATGACAAAGGCATCTGGATTAACTTTGATCCTTGGATGTCTCAAGTCAGAAAGGCAGTGATGTGGTTCAAGCCTTCAGGTTGAGAGGTAATTGAGTTGTTGCGTCGAAAGGGTGGAGTACTGGTGTCTCCAGATAACTGGTCGCTGAAGCGGGGCTGCAAATTACGATGGTGTTGGATCATCCCTCTTCAAATGACTTGTTGTCTTTGCTGCTTGGTCTGTATAGGTAGTTCTCTCTTTTGTTATTCATATTCCTTGTCATTTGGTCATCCTCACCTATGTCACTCTTACTATGTAATAGTTGCCTCTATTTAGAATGTCATTCTCGTCTGGATCACGAGAGTCTGAGCGCTACATATGGGTGTGTTTTAGTGGTGTAGGAAGACTTCTTATGAACTGACGCGGAGCATCCCACGTTCATCCCCATGTACACTCCGACTACTCTCCAAGCCCAAAGAGGGCATATGATGAGACCTCGAATATACGCCATTGGACACAAGGTGAATTCACTCCTCTTCGAACCGTCACTTTCCACATGTGAGACATGGATACTACCTCATGCATGGACCTTGCATACACTCAGGTACAACCAAGATGACCAAGGAGAATCCAAGGACCAAGGCCAATCATGGAAGAGGAGAAGGAAGAAGAAGAATGGAGCAAGACTGGAGTTGCCCGGATCATCCGGACACCCAGCCGGACGATCCGGACCGAGCCCGGACGATCCGGATGACCACCCGGACGATCCGGCTAACGTGCCCGAAGACAACAGAAGCTGCTCGACGAAAATGGATCATCCGGACGGTCGCCCGGATCATCCGGACCCCCGACACCCGGATCATCCGGGCCACCATCCGGATCATCCGGACCCCGCCTGCGTGCGTGACTTGGGACGAAGCCCGTGTACCCCTTCGCCCCTCACTTACCCCTTCGTGGCTTAGCACTATAAATAGACCTCCCCCTCCCCATTTTGAGGGTTAGCATTGGATTAGCTCATATTTGTGTGAGAGCCTTTGCTCATCCACTTGGTTACTTCTCCTTGGAGCTCAGGACCTCTTCGGAGAAGATCCCTCAAGCGGATTCAAGACCCCTATCTAGGGAAGAACATCAAGGCCTCCTCTTGGAGATGAACGGTTCCTTTGTATCCTTACCTTTGTTGACTTTGTATCTTGTGGATCTCATATGTGTATGGTGATCTAGCACTTGTGTGATCGATTCCTTGTTGGTTGAGTGATTCTCTCTCGTTTTCCCCGTGTTTTCCCTTGTGCTTACGCGTATTCTTCGTGATTCCTCCGTAGAATCCACTCCAAACGTGAAAGATCGATGCTATAGGGTTCCACCCTACATCATATGGTATCATGAGCCACGTTTATCACGTATTTGGAGTCCCTCCCACCGTTTTCTAGCCTTCTTTTGCTTGATTTCGTCCTAAACCCGAAAATCCCCACCAAAAATAGCCCCCAATTTTTTTTGTGATTTGTTGGTTTGATGATGTTTTGTTGATTTTGATCCGTGGATTTGCTTGGTTTCAAGTGGATCTAGCATTTCCCCAAGTTTCCCCACCTTTCATCCACAAAATCTCCTCAATTTTGCCCCAAAAATCATCCATTTCCGCCCAAAAATTCGTCCCCGAGAGGAAATACCGAGCAGTTTGACCTGCCCGGATCATCCGGAAGTGCTCCCGGATCATCCGGATCCACCCGGATCAGCTGGACCATCTCCCGGATGTCCGGACGCCCCACACGACAGAAATCCGGTTGACGAACCCGGATCATCCGGACCTACTCCCGGATGTCCGGGTAACCCTGACACTGACTCGGCTGAATTCTTGTTTCGGCCATAACTAATTCATTCGAACCCCGTTTTTGACGTTCTTTAGCTCGTTTTGAAGCTCTTGACATCCCCCATCCCACAAAAATACCACCAAAATCATTTGACTCCATCAAATTTTCTGAAATTTGGCAAGTTTGCCTAGGCCCTCCACCATATCATCCGCATTATCACCACCGACTTCCGCAACCTAACCCATTTTGTTCCCCATAGCATTAGTGGTTGCTTGAGTAGTGATTCGTGTCTCCTAAGGTGTTTCGGCTACTTAGGGACAATTGCTTCCTCATCAACCACCACCACCACTTCCGAATAGACGTGCCCACCATACACTTCCGCCACTCAAACTTAACCCGATTGTTCTTGAGCTTATTTGAGTTGTGGCTTCTGTCTCCTAAGGTGTTTCGGCTACTTAGGGACGACAACTTCAACTCCGACTCGTGTTTAGCCCATCATTCCACTTCCGCATTGTGCAACACCACCACCGCTTTCCGCTACCACCATTTGACATTTGTCATTTGAGATTTTGAGTTTGCGGTTTTCCCGTTTTCTAAGGTGTTTCGGCTACTTAGGGACGAGTCTCCATCATCTTGGTATCTACACCAAGAACATCGCCACTCATCATCGCAAAGGACGATAACCTCGACGACACCTTTGTATATTCCCTTGCAATTGCATTGTTAACCCCTAGCCCATTTAGCGTTACTTGCCTATCGAGACTAGCCATTTGAGTATTGCCGGCAACGTGACTTGTGCACATTAGTGGTCTACACCATCCATTGCATACATACCATATCATCTTGGTATCATATCATCCATTGTGCCTCAAGTTTGTTCCCGCATATACACAATTGCTATCTTGGTTTGTGCATTGTGCAAAAGTGGCCATAGAAAAAAAAAGAAAAAAAAGAAGAGAAAAAGCTTTTAAGCAAAAAGAGAGCAAAGAGCTCGTGAGCAAGTGCCATTGCATCATACCCCATTGAACATAAGAGCCATACCAAAATCTACATCATATGATATCATGCTTGAGCGAAACACCGGGAACCATACATACATAGCATACTTGGGATAGAAGAATATCCATTTTGCATATTATAGGTTGTGTAGAAGTGTCGTATCCGCCTATTGAGCAATCGTGCTAGCGTCTCTCTTGAGTTGTGCAACACGAGTGTTTTCCGTGGATTCCACATTTTGTGCTCATTCCTTGGTTGCACGACCCCATTTATCTATCCGTGTGTGTGTTTCCGTGTGCCATTCTTAGCTATTGGTCTACTTGTTTCGCTTGCGAATTTGTGAATCTCTTTCAACATTATTGACTTGCTAACATTTTGCATTAAATTTTTGTGCCACTATCCTCACCGAGCTCCACTATAAGCCTTACTTGTGTAGGTGTGAGAATCGACAAGGATCGGTACCAATAGTGCTATTTCATTGTCCACATTTGAGTGAACTTGATTCATCTTCAACTTTGGTTAAAGGTACATTGGTATTAGTTCTTCTCTTTCTCCCACTCATATTTGCTCGAGTCTTGTGATGGATAGGCAAGGCATTTCCTCTCCGGTCTACGACAACAACGACGGCGTGAACAACTACATCTCCAAAGCGTCTATCTTCGATCTACAACGACAAGTGCAAGGCGCACAATCAAGATTGCGAGAGCGCATCGAGAACATCTCCATCGACATTCGTCACTCCGAAGCAAGAATAAGGGACTACATCGACAAGAAGCTTGCCGCACATAAAGAGGAGCAAGATGCAAGGATGGAGGAGATTAGAGCATTTGATCAAGTTTTGTTCCCCTTCGTCATCTTCAAGGCGGCGACATTCAAGCCACAAGTCTTCGGAGCGCCAAAACGATGCAAGCGAAAATCGTCCTCGTCCACATCTACATGGCGATCATCATCACGTTCACGATCCACATCGTCATGAAGGCCAAGTCACCTCCAAGCAACATGTGCACGACGACGACGGATGACATCTACTACAAGCTCAAGCACGACAACGACATCATCATCATGAAGATGCTCCACAAGCGCAAATGCACAAGTCCCAACAAGACCTACTTCACGCCAAGTCCAAACTTCAAGAGCACAAAAGAAGACCGCGAGATGACCACCACTAAGACGGCGCTACGGCTACATCAACCACTTCGGCATCTTCGCCAAGTGTTCTCAAGGCATCTTTGCCTTTGGACGTACGGCATCTTCGCCTACTCCCCACGAGTACGCCTACATCGACTTCATCAAGTCCAAGGCGACCACCTACGAGCAAGGGTGACACTTCCATCTTCGGAAGCCCCTCAAGGAAGATGGCCGAGCATGGGAAACTCCCTTCGGTCATGGAGACGAGCTACGAGGTGCCACATCATATGGGCCTCCTACACCAAGACGCTGACAAGAAGGTCGAGCAAGGGCCATCCCCTTCGACCACGGCGATAGGAGTTGAGCATGGAGACATTTGCACCAACATCTCTCCGACACCCACATATGTCGAGATGCCCCAAGTACCATGTGAGGAGAGCCACCACCCCATGAGTGACATGAGTGACTCCACCATACGTGACATTGAGAGCATTTCCTATGAGAGGATGAGTGTGACCACCACTAGCCCTACACATGAGAGCATGCCACACATCCTTTGTGAGGTTGAGCGCCATTTGAGTGACTCCACCAACCACATGAGTGAGAGCATCCTTGAGGGAGTGATTGAGCCACAACACTTAGAGAGTGAGGTAATTGACATGACATGTGAGGCCACTATGATTTCTAATGACTTAACCTCTACTCCTAGAGTGTTTTCTTCTTTGGTGCTAGGTCTCCTACATGACGACATGCCTATCCTCGACGAGTCCATCCCTCCTATGGAGACGACGATGGCCATGGTGGACGATGATGCACCCCCCACATGGTTCCATCAAGATGAAGATGACAACGAGACGATCTTCAACACCTCACCTACAACACATGAGAGACACTCCAAAGGTAACATAGGTGATGGTGCTTCTCTTGTCCCACTAGTGGACTCTCTTGACGATGATTCTCCTATGATGTTGACCCACCTATTGCCATGCTTCATGCTAGTGAGACTTCTTCATGCCTTGACTTACCTATTTGTGATGAATATGATGATGAGCATGTTGAGTTGCCTAGTTGTGATGCTATGCTTCATAGGATATCAGGTGAAAATTCTATTGGTCACTTCATGTTTGACAATCCATTGAACTTGTCATATGCTATGAGTGAGATCTCCCATATTGCATCCCTACAATCTCAACATAGTAACTATGCATGCCCCATTAAAATCAATCCCATTTGCACTTATGGCATAGATGACGAGATGATGGTCATTGGCTTTTGTTTCTCTTGTGATGATATTGCCATGCTTCCTTTACATGATGTGCGCAATTCATCTACTATGACATGCCATGATCACATTGTTTCGAATATGCATTGTTTTGGATGTTGTCAATATTCTCCATGTGATGTTGCTACTCATGCTCATGAGGAGACCCCCATAGTTTCCTCATACATATTAGGAGATCTTGATGCATTTCATACTTTGCATGATTCCCATGACAGTGTACACCATATGCATTCCATGAATAACAATGCTCTAAAAATACCTCATGATGCATTACATCCTTTGAGTCTCCATTGTGACACACATCATAGCAAACCTCTCATGATGGATGACATGTTTCTATATCACGCATCTCATTTATTTGAGCGTTGGATATTCTGTGCTAACAAACACACGCACGTGCGCATCATGATGGATGATGTGTACATCTACCACGCACACACAATTTTCCCTTTGTCTTTGTTTTGTGTAGGTACTCATGTATACTCGTCAACCTCTCAATCCCAAGAGTTGACGAAACGAGCTCTTGAGAGCAACGATGACTTGGGATCCCGTGGACTATCCTTACCACCGTTCCCTTCGCGCAAGGACTACGCGCATCTCTTCTACTTGGCTCTCGCACGGCTATGGGCCATTTACCACTTGTCAACTTATGCCCATACTATCGTGTTCACTTTGCATGTTATCCTTATGCCTTTGCCATGCAATTGTGACCCTTGCTTGCATATACCCATGTTTCATCATTATGCTACTTCTATGTGTATTTGCATGCTTGGTTGAGATCCTTGTTGCTATTGCCATGTTTATCATGTGCCCCATACTATTGATGATTGTTGTGTTGGGAGAGTCATGATGCCCTATTGCTATTTACATATGGCCTCTCACCAATACATTCATGCCATTCTACTCATATCTTGCTTTCATGCTTGTGATATGTCATGTCCATTATTCTTGCACACTATTTGCACCAATGACATGCTTGGCATAATTCCTCCTAGTATGTTGCATCTTCGCACTACTAGCTTGCTTGACTTGATCACTATGATTGCTTGCTTGGTTGCATCACCCATGTTCCAATATTACTTGCTTTCTTGGGTTGATGACATATATGCTCATGCCTCTCACATGATATATCTTGATCATTGTCTCTTGTGTCCATTAGTTGCATCTCTCATATCACCTTGTATTGAGTGCCAACTTGCTATGCTTATTGATCTTCGAGACTTTGACACTTTACTTGTGATGCATGCTTGTTTGAATGAGCCTCTTGTATTTGGATGTTCTTACATCATATGCCTCCAAACTTTGAAATGCTCCCTTGTACTTTCTTATGATGAGCATGATGCATACACTTGTTCGGTATCTTACCACATTAATGATAGGTTTTGCACTTCCGCTAACCTCATTTGTTTTTCCCAGTGTTTGTCAGGTTCTTTCATTTTGGAGGTTTCACAAGGCGATGCCGTTATGCGACAACTTGGCCATGCGAAGGCATACACGATGTGCAACACCAACATTTGCAAGAATCTACTAAAGGTGAACTCCTTCCCTTTGAGCCATCCTCAAGTTTGCATATTGGATGGGTCACTCTTTCATTGTTGTTTCCTTCTTGTTGTCTACATGATACATCTCGCGACCGGAGGAGCGATATTGGAGATTGGCTACATGGACCTTCACATTGAGGAGCGCTCGCACTTATGGGATGCACCTTCGGAATTCCACTCATGCCTCGGCATCGAACTTTGGTACACCAACACATCCATATTTGTTGATTGTGCTCATACATGTCATGCTCGATGGACATATCATACTCACCACAAGTTTGCACCCCATGCATGGATCGACTCACATTATGATTGCCTTGTTGCATCTTGTATTACCATGCCATCCATGATATATGAGCTTGTTCACTTCCTTAGAAAATTTGTTGTGATCCTCCTTGATGGCATATTCATACATCATGATCATATTGTCCATCATCAATTGCATGATAAAATATACATATTGAGCATCCATTGCCATATTCATGATATTGATAAACCGTCTCACTATGACATAATTTTGCACCGTGGTTGCATTGATCATATTTACAACACATTTGTGTGCACAATGATTGCATTTCCTCCCATGAATGCTTTGCATCTCATTCTAGATCATCTTGATAAGCTTCATGCGCTTTGTCACAACCAATCTTACTGCACGGACTCATTCTTACATGATGGACACTTTGTGTGCGCTAACCATTGTATTTCCGAGTGTTGCTTGTGTTTGCTCTTTTTTCATGTCTATCACTCCGGCGACACCTCAGACTACGCGGATTGCACCATGTCTTCAACTTCGTCCAACTACAAGTCCGTCTACGACAATCGTTTCCATGGTGATGAGGATCACGATCCGAGGTCGGATCTTTCCCAAGGGGGGGGGATATGATGCGGCGCATCCCACGTTCATCCCCATGTACACTCCGACTACTCTCCAAGCCCCAAGAGGACATATGATGAGACCTCGAACATACGCCATTGGACACAAGGTGAATTCACTGCTCTTCGAACCGTCACTTTCCACATGTGAGACATGGCTACTACCTCATGCATGGACCTTGCATACACTCAGGTACAACCAAGATGACCATGGAGAATCCAAGGACCAAGGCCAAGCATGGAAGAGGAGAAGGAAGAAGAAGAATGGAGCAAGACTGGAGTTGCCCGGATCATCCGGACACCCAGCCGGACAATCCGGACCGAGCCCGGACGATCCGGACGACCACCCGGACGATCCGGCTAACGTGCTCGAAGACAACAGAAGCTGCTCGACGAAGCCGGATCATCCGGACGGTCGCCGGATCGTCCGGACCCGACACCGGATCATCCGGGCCACCATCCGGATCATCCGGACCCGCTGCGGCGTGACTTGGGCGAAGCCCGTGTACCCTTCGCCCCTCACTTACCCCTTCGTGGCTTAGCACTATAAATAGACCTCCCCCTCACCATTTTGAGGGTTAGCATTGGATTAGCTCATATTTGTGTGAGAGCCTTTGCTCATCCACTTGGTTACTTCTCCTTGGAGCTCAGGACCTCTTTGGAGAAGATCCCTCAAGCGGATTCAAGACCCCTATCTAGGGAAGAACATCAAGGCCTCCTCTTGGAGATGAACGGTTCCTTTGTATCCTTACCTTTGTTGACTTTGTATCTTGTGGATCTCATATGTGTATGGTGATCTAGCACTTGTGTGATCGATTCCTTGTTGGTTGAGTGATTCTCTCTCGTTTTCCCCGTGTTTTCCCTTGTGCTTCCGCGTGTTCTTCGTGATTCATCCGTAGGATCCACTCCAAACGTGAAAGATCGACGCTATAGGGTTCCACCCTACATCATGAACTATCACGTCTTGTTGTTTATGTCAGTAATAGTCACTAGTTAGTGTTTAAATGTTGAATATATCATTGTTTCGAACTGTTTATTGTCTCGAACTGCTAGTGGGCTAAATGAGGGCATCACCATTCTCCAGTGTTCAGAGTATATCTTCTTTTTTCAAGTTATAATTTGAGCCCAGTGTCTTTTCGATGATGTACACTTGTTTGGGCCAGTGAGGTGTCGTTGAATATGGGCCGATTAGTAATGTAATGCCAAACATGTCAATTATGACTCTCATGTCGGGCTCTCAAAAGATCCTCAAAAAAGGCCGGGCTCTCAAAAAAAGAAAGAATAAGGACTCTTAGGCCAACATGTGGGTGCCACCAGTGTTTTCGTGCACTTGCGTGCCGAGAGCATATTGGTGCGTGTTTGAAATTCATGCCACCTTTTCATCCCCAATCTCCTGCCCCTCCCCCACCTCTGGAACGTCGATTCTTACTCTAGTTCCCGCAAATCCATGTCTTGTACTCCCTGTACTCAAGCACACTATCATGTTGCCGGTCAACGCGGATCTCCGAGCCGGAGATCCTGAGGTCCGCCCTACCTTTGGGCGCTGCATGCTATCGCTCAACAATGGCATGGCATCGTTTGATGACCAGTTTGCTGACAAAGTGCTGATGGTAACCATCAACCGCGACCGGCGTCCCTTCTTGCCGGACGAGCTTAGCAAAGCTCTTGACATGGCGCACGGCATCCAAATAAGTGACTTGCTCGTTGAAGTCTGTCCGCCACCAGCTGATTTCTTCATCAGGTTCTAGACAACTTTCGACCGCAGTCATGTGTTCGAATCTTCCTAGTGTTTGTTCTGTGATGGCGTGCTGGTGAGCTTTGATCGGTGGCACCCAGGATTGGGCTCGGTGCCTTCTGAGCTTGGGTTTTTAACAAAGCTTACCTTCCATGACATGCCTCGACATGCTTGGAACAGCGAGTCCATGAATGAGCTTATCAACGACCTTGGATGTGAGCTCATAAGTATGTTTGTTCTTCCAGACAGCTGGGCTTTGACGGTTATGGCATGGATGAAGAAGCCGTCCACCATACTGAAGGTGATTGGTGTTGAGATACCGGTGCAGGAACCGGGGTAGTACTATTTGTTTCCACCAAGGCCGCCGCAGACCACGTTAGGGATGTATCTGTATCGAGTGTTCATGGATGTCGAAGAAGTGGTCAATCCATCAATCGAAGTCCTACCGCAGCCGCTGGTCCTAGGGTCCGTTGACAACGTCCATTACAGGAGTCAACGTCAGACTTCCCCCATGTTGCTCGGAATGATGGAGGGCACAGGGCCTACTCCATCGCGCGGCAGAGGCCATTGCTTCTTTGGGAGAAGAGGTAGGGCTGGCTGCCTGGATATGCTCTAATTTGGGGTAACAACTAAATCTTGTCAAATACTAGTTAAATCTGAGCTATCGGTATGAAGCACTGATGTGCCAGTACATTTGATTGTGACCTGTTCTATTTGTGTACCTGGATTGTATTTTGAAAGGGTTGTACGTTAACTTAATCTGCTAGTAGAACTTATTGTGTTGTCTGTCTATTTTCTTTGCACATCGTTCGAGATATTTCCCCGTCATTGATAAAGATGATGAACCGTTATGTACGAGTTTGTTGGTTTCAACATAGCCATACCCGTAGCGATCCACGACTTCCACCCTGATTGTGCCGCCTGCGTGAAATTTTTGTATTCAAATTCAGTCTATGATACGTCTCCAACGTATCTATAATTTTTGATTGTTCCATGCTATTATATTATCCATCTTGGATGTTTTATATGCTCTCGTGTTCTTGATATGGCTCGATCTTGATGTACCACGAGCTTTTCTATTATAGTTGGATCTTATAATGTTTCTCCCCCTCTACCTTCTTGTAATGGATTGAGTTTTCCATTTAAAGTTATCTTATCGGATTGAGTCTTTAAGGATTTAAGAACACTTGATGATGTCTTGCATGTGCTTATCTGTGGTGAAAATGGGATATTCACGTGATTCACTTTATGTATGTTTTGGTGATCAACATGTGGGTTCAGTGACCTTGTGAACTTATGCATAGGGGTTGGCACAGTTTTTGTCTTGACTCTCCGGTAGAAACTTTGGGGAACTCTTTGAAGTTCTTTGGGTTGGTTTGAATATATGAATTTGAGATTGTGTGATGCATATTGTATAATCATACCCGCGGATACTTGTGGTGACATTGGAGTATCTAGGTGACATTAGGGTTTTGGTTGATGTGTGTCTTAAGGTGTTATATTACTACGAACTCTAGGGGGTGTTTGTGATAATTATAGGAATAGCCCAATGGATTGATCGAAAAGAATAACTTTGAGGTGGTTTTGTACCCTACAATAATCTCTTTGTTTGTTCTCCGCTATTAGTGACTTTGGAGTGACTCTTTGCTGCACGTTGAGGGATTTTTATATGATCCAATTATTTTATCATTGTTGAGAGAACTTGCACTAGTGAAAGTATGAACCCTAGGCCTTGTTTCGAAGCATTGCAATACCGTTTTCGCTCACTTTTACCACTTGCTACCTTGCTGTTTTATATTTTCAGATTACAAAAACCTATATCTACCATCCATATTGCACCAGTATCACCATCTCTTCGCCGAACTAGTGCACCTATACAATTTACCATTGTATTCGGTGTGTTGGGGACACAAGAGACTCTTTCTTATTTGGTTGCAGGGTTCTTTGAGAGACACCATCTTCATCCTATGCCTCCCACGGATTGATAAACCTTAGGTCATCCACTTGAGGGAAAATTTCTACTGTCCTACAAACCTCTGCACTCTGAGGCCCAACAACGTCTACAAGAAGAAGGTTGTGTAGTAGACATCAAGCTCTTTTCTGGCGCCGTTGCTAGGGAGGTTAGTGCTTGAAGGTATATCTTTAGATCTTGCAATCGAATCTTTTAGTTTCTTGTTTTATCACTAGTTTATTCTATAAACGAAAACTACAAGAAAATGGAATTGAGTTTGCCTCATATGCTTCATCTTTTTAACATCTTTCATGAAAATGATGGAAAGGAAAATTGTGCTCAAGTGTTAGAAGAAGACTGCAATAAAATGTTTGGCACAAGATCTTTGAATGATGAGCATGATTGCAATGTTGTTAATATGAACTCTTTGAATATCCATAGTACTAATGATGATTGCACTAGTCATGATAAAAATGTCTCTTATAAGCATGTCAACTTCCATGGAGTGCACAGAGTTTGCAAGTACACACCAAATAGGGAAGATAGATTTTGCAAGAGGCATAAGTATTTGGAAACTAAATGGTTGCAAGAGAGGCTAGATGTTTGTTCTGAAAATTTAAATTTTCATAGCCATACTTGTGAACTTTGCAATGAACGTGGTCACCTAAATCTCCAATGCAAATTGTTTCATGATCGAATCGTGTGCAAAAATTGTGATGACTAGATTTCCCTTGCACATCATAATGAACTTAGTTTGCTTTTGGGTTATGAAGAAATGAAACGTATAACTAAGGATACTCGATAATTTGTCCTTGAGAAAGTTCTTGATTTTGATCTAGAGGAAATTTATATGTATTGTGCTGTGAATTGCATTGAAAATCCTTATATTGCCAATTACATAAAGACTAGAAAACAAATAGAAGATGAAGAGAATACTAATGAAAGGGAAGAGGTTTCCAATATCCTCCTATTCTTTCTTATGATGAATCAGGTAACGAGGAGGAGCTTTCTATTCAACCGATATCATTAGTCAGGAGCTCCAAAAGGAGGATTAAACCCACACATAATGTGGAGAAGAAAAAGAAAAGATAGAGAAGCAAAGGTAAAAAGGTATCTCTCCCAAATGATGTTGCTCCTATTATTGTTATGCCTATTACTCATTGTGATGATAATAATTGCTATACTATTGGTGCTATCCATACTATTAATGATGTGAGTGGTTATGCTTATGATATGCAAAGGCCCAAGCTTGGGGATGCTATGTTTGATGAGAATGACATGTTTGAGAATTTATTTGCTGCAATTAATGTTTGTCCCAAGCTTGGGGATGCTATGCTTAATGAAGATGATATTTTTAGTCTCCCAAGTTTTGATATGCAAATTTATTATGATGATAGCATGCCTCATATTTATGATGATTATATTGATGAAAATGCGTTTGGAAGAGTGTCAACTTTAGGAAGTAATGATCCCACTATTTTGGGGGGTGTTGAATCTTATTGTGAAATTATGAACGTGGATTTGGAGAGGTCGTGACTTTATTTAGTAATGATTCCACTATCTTGGAAGAGGTTTCAATTGATTACGATGAGAACAAAGTTGCTACTTATGATGATTATTATGGTGACACTTATGTTATAAAAAGTAGTGATGATTATATTTATAAAACTTGTCATGATTATGAATACCCTTTTTCTGAACATTATTCTTTCAATGTGGAAACAATTTAGAGTATTCAAGTTTCTTATGATACTCTCACTATTCTAAATGAGAAGAGTTTTGCTTATGTGGAGAGTAATAAAAATTCTATGCTTATGCATCATTAAAAGAGTGCTTTATGTGATAGTTATATTGTTGAATTCATTCATGATGCTACTGAAAATTATTATGAGGAAGGAATATATGCTTGTAGGAATTGCAATAATATCAAGTTTCCACTCCATCTGTTGAAAATCTTGAAGTTATGCTTGTTTTTTCCTTCATATGCTAGTTGATTCTTGTTCCCATAAGTTGTTTTCTCGCAAAATCCCTATGCATAGGAAGTGGGTTAGAATTAAATGTGCTAGTCATATTCTTCATGATGCTCTCTTTGTGTTTCAGTTCTTATCTTTCATGTGAGCAACATTGAAATCATCATGCCTAGCTAAAAGGCATTAAAGAAAAGCGCTTGTTGGGAGACAACCCAATATTTACCCCTACTGTTTTCATGTGTTCACATGATTATGCTACTGAAGTTATCATGTTTTATAGCTTTTGTTTCCATAAAGTGCCAAGTAAGACCTTTGGGATGGCTTACGTTAATAGTTGATTTCATCTTGCTGAAAACAGAAACTTTTGCACTCACGAAAACAATTTTCATAATTCAAAGAATCGTGATTTTTAGTTGATTCTTTTTGCAGAGATTACCACTATATCATGTACATGTACGTACATTCACGCTGCAAGAAATTAAATATGGCTACATACGTATATAAAACGCATAGTCATGCATACGTACGGCCAGGGCTCATGTACATGGAGAGGCAAAGGATGGCAACGACCTCGTACTATTCATTGGCAGCTAACCGGCTGGGTCGGAACAGAGGAAACATCGTCGTCTTTACTGAGAGACAATTGACTATGTCGGAATGCGTCCTGTTTATCGGGAGCGAAGCCACTGGGTTGGAACACGTCCTGTTCATTGGGAGCCAACCGGCTTGGACGGAACAACCGAAACGATGTCTGGCGTACTGCGGAACGGAGGAAAAGGGCCTTCCGTTCGACTGCCTATGGTCAAAACGGGGTCTTGTTCATCAGGAAGGGTCTGTAGTACCGCCAAACGGAGGAAACAGACTTGTGTTGGAGTGCCTACGATCGAAATGGGGTCCTAATGATTGGGAGGGGTGTGGCTTATGGCAAAAAAGGAGGAAACGGACTTCTCTTCAACCTCCTACGATCCAAACAGGGGTCCTGTTCATTGGGAGGGGTGTGGCGTACTGCAAAACGGGACTCCACGGGCTACTGTTCATCCACCGTTGACTTCCTCCAGCCTCCACCTAGTACTGTTCATCCACCCTCTCTAGCCTCCACCAGACACTGTTAAGCCAAGGGCTACTCTTCATCCAGCCTCCACCGGCTTCAGTTTAACCAGCCTCCACGGGGTCATGTTCATCCACCCCCAACCGGCCGGCGTGTGTGGCGGCCTCCTTGGGATCTTGTTCATCCAGCGGCAACTGCATACTACATACCACGGGGTCCTATTCATCCAGCGGCAACCGCCTATACACACGGTCGGGGTCCTGTTCATCCAACCCCCACCGGGAACTATTCTTCCACATCCAACCCATCCTGCTTGACTCACACCACGTCTCAACTTGTTCTACGTATCGCGCGCCTGGCAGCAACGGGCACTGTTCATCCAGAGGCAACCCAACCGGCTAGCTACGTCTCGCACGGGAGTTCGATCGGCTTCAGTAATCATGCAGCCGCAGGGATCAACTGGGTTCAGTTAGCAGCGTAGGAGTCTCGGTCGGGTTTAGTTAGGAGCAAAGGGATCGATCCATCAGCTTCAATACGTAGCAGCAGGAGATCGCTCGGGTTCAGTTATAGCGACACGACTCGCACCATGCGCGCGTATGAGAGAAACGCGCAAACCACACTGCCTCGCTCGGCCTCGACCACCCACCGTAACTAGGAACTCCCCGATATTTTCCTCGCCCTCACTTCTACCATGATTTTCTCCATCATGGACAGCCCAAAGAATGTCATGCAAGTGCGTCTCCGGCCCGCCTAGGACGAAAAACCCATTTTCTGTCATGACTTTTTGTCATAGAATTAGGAGCCCACCACATCTATGATGATACCTGGTTTTGTCATAATTATCGTCATAGAAGTGTCATAAGCATGATAGAAAAAAATCGCTCCACCCAAAATGTTACGGATGTGTCTTTTTTTGTAGTGTTCCGTCACGGCCGGAAGACCTTTGCCTGCGCCCATAGCTTGTCGGAAGGGCATGTCCTCCATTTTAAGTTAATGGAGGCCGATTTCCTTTCCGTCAAGGTTTTTGGGAGCTCGGGTGCTCGCTTAGGGTGCCGCGCAGAAAGCTCGACCGACGACGAAAGCTCCTCCTCGAGTGATAGCGATGAGGAGGACAGTGATGGTGATGACGATGGCGCCTACCGGGAGGACGACGACTCCTACACCGGCTGAACACCAGTCGCACCATCACCGTCAGGCGGCAGCACCATCATTTGCACCTGCACCCCTTTCCCGGCAAGGCAATTTGCCATGGAGTACGATGTAGGGTTGGCTATGGTGCCCCTCTTGGCTCCTCCAGCAGCCCTCGGCTGGACCCCGGCAAGCTTCCTCGCAGGCTACAGCTCTGTTTGCCCTGCCGTGTCCTGCTGGCCCTGTTGGTGGTGGTCGACAGGTCGCCCGCTGATATTTTCACCATTACCTTCGTCCGTGCCCTCCCACTTCTGCGGGGCTACCTCTCCTGGAGCCCGACATGGCCTGGCGGGGATTCTGCCCAGGTGCCCCTTTTGCCCTCTTCACCACCTGCCGCAGTGCCTATGAGGAGAGGGACAAGAAAGGGCATCACGGGGCACTTATATTTTTTCAATCTTAAATCGGTAGGCACTTGCCAAATTTTAGTTCAAATTATGTAATCCTTTAAACCATGTTTTTTCCCCGTAAGGTGTGTACTTGTTTGATCAGCATATTAATGAAAAAGATAAACCTTGCCGGGGACTCGTGCATCTTGTATGTCCATGCAGAGGTGGGATGCCTCTATACTTTTAAGTAAACAAGTTTCCCACGGAAGGCAATCTCGTCGGTACCCTCAGTTTGTTGCCGCAGAGTTAGGCCTACCAAGCACAAATCGTAAAGAGGGACCAGCCCGCGCCAGTCCTTTTTCGCCAAATGCCACTGCGACCATCCTGACCGAAGCAACGTTCAAGTCAATGGATGGGAGCACCTAAGTTTTAGAAGGCAGCGAGGTTTTCCTATGCACAAGTATCTACTTATAGAACATATATGGATAAGAGAAGGAACTTATCTATTTGGCTTGCCGGGGATCACAATGTAGGATCGTCTTCTTATCTCCTCTTTGGGACCGAGTCCACGGTAGGAGCCTGCAGTTTATGCAGATGAAAAGGATGCCACATGCAATCTTATCTACATGAACATGTGATGCTCATGATATGCTTTAGCATGCATGCAACTTGTTGGGGGCCCCAGTGCTTCATTTATTTCTCTGTTGCTCAGGGTCTGCGCTTGGCTTTGTACATGGGGTTACAAGCAACCGAGGCAAAGCCTGTACAAGAGGGTGGCCACCTGGTAGGGCCCGACAACTGCGCCTTACGGGTAGAACTTGCGGAGATGCTCATTATTCCATGAGTTTTGCCACTGAATGCCATCTCCGGTCTCCAGACGGACTGCGCCAGTTCTGGTGACTCGTACTACCCGTAAAGGCCTTCCCACTTCGGCATAAACTTGTTTGCACCCTTGGCGGACTAAATGGGCCTAAGGACAAGGTCGCCTTCGCCAAAACACCTGGTGTGAACCCTGCAGCTGTGATAGCAGTGCATGGCTTGCTGGTAGCATGCAGCACGCGTAGCGGCCCGGAGACGGTTGTCCTCGAGAAGCACGACATCGTCACACCAGTGTTGTTCTTGTGCTACCTCATCATAGGCAAGCACTCGAGGTGACCCATAAATGAGTTCTGTGGGGATAACTACTTCTACCGCATAGACTAGGGAGAAAGGAGTCTGCCCGATAGCTCGATTTGGTGTCATTCGAAAGGACCAAAGAACCACCGGCAACTCACCGATCCATCGCCTGGCACATAGCTGCAACTTATCAAAGGTTCTTGTCTTGAGTCCTCCCAATACTTCAGCGTTCACCCTCTCAGCTTGCACATTGCTTCTGGGATGTGCAATAGAGGCGAATGAGACCTTGCTTCTAAGGTGAACATATTGCATGAAGGAATGGCTCGTGAATTGGGTGCCATTGTCGGTAATGATCCGGGAAGGGACTCCAAAGCGGCACACCAATCCTTTCAAGAACTTGATAGCTGAATGATCAGTCACCTTTCTCACGGCTTCTACATCTAGACACTTTGTAAACTTGTCGGTTGCTTTGAACAAGAATTCAAAGCCCCCAGTAGCATGGGGGAAAGGGCCGAGGATATCGAGCCCCTAGACCGGAAACAACCATGACGAAGGGATTGTCTGAAGAGCTTGGGCAGGCAAATGGATGTTCTCGGAATGGAATTGGCAGGCTTCACATTTGGTGACTAGCTCGACCGCATCTTGGAGGGTTGTGGGCCAATAGAATCCTTGTCGAAATGCTTTCCCAACCAAAGCCCTTGATCCAATGTGGGAGCCGCACATGCCTTTGTGTATTTCTGCCAGTAGTTCCTTTCCTTCTTCCCGGCAAATGCACTTCAATTTCACACCATTGGGCCTTCTTCTGTACAGTGCGTCATCGATGAACTGATACATATTGGCCCTCCAGGCTACTCTTTCAGCTTCTTCTTGCTCTTTGGGAAGTTCTCCAGTTTGGAGGAAATGAACTATGTGCCGCGCACAAGTTTGAGCCTAAGCCCCGGCAACGAGGACTAGCGGCAACACCTCTTTCGTGGGAGCGCACCCCTCGACCATGGGGACCGGTGGTCTGGTGGGAGGGTGTAGCTCAGCAGCTGAAGGGCATTTGTTCCCATCAAGCTTTCTGTCGGGAGCTTCGAGAGGCTCTACGGGGATAGTCTTGCTGGATTCCATTTTCCTCCTCTTTTGGGCCATTGTTGCTGGGGATACAGAGGGATGAGTAAGATGGAGAACAAAAGTTCCTGGTTCCACAGGGAGGTTTTGCACATCGCACTTTGATAGATGATCAACAATGTTGTTTTTCCGCACAGGGTACATGCTCTGTTTGCAATCGTCAAAGCGCTCCTCCAGCTTTCTCACTTCCTTGACATATGCCTCCATCAATGGACTTTGGTAATCCTTGTTCACTTGTCTCACGACGAGCTGTGAGTCTCCGCGAATGATCATCTTGTTGATCCCCAGTTCTGTGGCAATCCTGAGCCCGGCAAGGAGCCCTTCATACTCTGCAGTATTGTTGGTAGCCTTCTCCCGGGGAAAATGCATCTGGACGACGTACTTAAGGTGCTCCCCAGTGGGAGCAACGAGAAGCACGCCAGCCCTTGCACCTTGTAGGAAGAAGGCACCATCAAAATACATGATCCATTCTTGGGTCGTTTCCTTGCCGGGAATAACTATCTCTAGCACTTCTTCATCAGGGGTTGGCGTCCATTCTGCAACCGCCAATGCTCTGCTCTGGATAGTTGATGTGCTCTCAAACTTCAAACCAAAGCTGGATAATTAGAAGGCCCATTCCATTGTCCTGCCGGTGGCCTTAGGGTTTCGGAGTATCCGTTGTAGAGGGAAGTGGGTGAAAATAGTGATCTCATGGGCTTGGAGGTAGTGGCGTAGTTTCCTTGAGGCCATGATGAGGCCAAAAATCAACTTTCGCACGCCAGAGTACCTCGACCTAGCCCCCTGCAATAGGGAGCTGACGGAGTACAGTGGGAGCTGCACCACTTTCTTACTTGCCACAACCTTGGGACTGTCTCCACTACCTTGATCTGCATTTAACCCTGCCGGGGTGTGCTCACTTCCTTCCCCGGAGGGGATAGTGGACGTGGCTGCCGCTTCTTCTACTTCCCGATGTGCCACAAGTGCCGCGCTAACCACTTGGCTAGTTGCCGCCAAGTATAGCAGCAATGTCTCCTATGGTTTGGGAGTGACCAAAGTGGGCACAGAGGGCAAGTAGGCCTTCAAATCTTGTAGTGCAACTTCTTCCTCTAGAGTCCACTCCATGGGTCGTGCCTTCTCAACATTTTAAAGAACGGTAGGGTACGCTCGGCAGACTTGAAATGAACCTGCTGAGCGCGACAACGCATCCAGTCAAACGCCTCACATCCTTGACCATATTGGGTGCTTGAATTTGCTCGATAGCCTTGATATTATTGGGATTGTCCTCTATCCCACGATGGGACACAAAAAAGCCAAGTAGCTTGCCGGAGGGAACGCCAAACACACACTTCTCTGGGTTCAGCTTCAAGTTGATCTTGCGTAGATTGGCAAAGGTCTCTTCCGAATCCTGAATAAAGGTTGATTTGTCTTGGTCTTGACCAAAATATCATCCATATATGCTTCAATGTTTCTGTGTAGCTGTGACCCAAAACCAATCTGGACTGCCCTTGCAAAGGTGGATCTGGCGCTCTTCAATCCGAAGGACATATGTACAAAGCAGTAAGTGCCACATGGAGTGATGGATGTTGTCTTTTTTCGTCTTTCTTGGACGTAAAGATCTGATGGTACCCAGCGTAGGCAGCCAGAAAAGAAAGCAGGTTGCACCCGGAGGTGGAATCCACAATTTGATTGATGTGAGGCAAGGGAAATGGGTCCTTCGGGAAGGCCTTGTTAAAATCAGTTAAATCTATGCACAACCTCCATTTCCCATTAGCCTTGCGCACTACCACTGGGTTTTCTAGCCACTTTGGATGCATTACTCCTCTGACCAAACCAGTGGCTTCAAGTTTCTTAATTGCCTCGGCAATGAACTGCTGCCGCTCCAAAGCTTGCTTTCTGACCTTCTGCTTGACGGGTTGGGCATGTGGCCAAATAGCAAGGTGGTGCCAGATTACCTCCCTGGGAACACCAGCGATGTCAGATGGTTGCCACGCAAACACAAAAACATTCGCCCACAGGAAGGCAACGAGCACATTTTCCTATTTGTCGTTAAGGGTGGCACTGATAGTAAAGGTACTATCAGCGCCAGCCAGCCCTGCCGGGACCTTCTTCACAGCAGGCGTAGCAGCTTTAGATCTCTTGGTATTGGAACTCTTCGGCAAGTAATAAACAAGCGTAGCACACTCCGGAGAGGCACGCTTCCCGGATTCCTCATCGGAGCCCATGTTAGTTTTCTTCTTTTTTGTCGTGGGAAACCACGGCCACCTATGGGGCCATGAGACCCATTTGGTTCGGCGGGGGGATGGGCACGTTGCACAAAGAGCAGAGAAATGTAACACAGCACGGCAGAGATCACATAGGCAGTTTTTACCCATGTTTGGGCCGCCGCGAGGCGTAAAACCCTACTCCTCCTTTGGTGGATTGATGGTGGAGAATGCGGCGCTCTTGCCCTGCAGGGTTGCCTCAGGGAGAGAACAGCTAGGCGCATGTCAATGTGCGAGGGTTCGAATCCTTTCTATGGTTGCCATGGGCCTCCTTTTATAGAGCAAGGGGTCACCACAGTGGCAAATCAGTCTTTACATACTGATTAGATAGCAAACAATGCTATCATACCTAACTCAGCAGGCGGATAGAGAGCATAAATGCGCTGCTTAGTGTCATATCACAGCGTGCCCGGCAACCAGCTTAGCGCCTTCTTGCTTTACACGTCTCAGGACGGGTGTCTTATGGGGGTGTTTTCCGTAGGAAGTGGCTACCATGTGGCAGGAAGCAACCACTTAGTAATTTAGGAGCTTGATACCGCACCGATCGACGACTTGCGTTGCTGTGAGGTGATGCGGTGGAGTGGTTTGCTTCCGTAAGTCCCGATCGGCTTGCTGGGATGATCTGGGGGCTTGCATCTGGGGCAATCCCATCCTTGCCAGGCTCGCTTGCTCGACAAGGGAGGTTTTTCCCTTAGTGATACCTCGCCTTCTCTTGCTTGACTTGGTCTTCTCGACCAGCTCTCTTGTTCCTCAAAAGAGCTGATCCCTTCATACTTGATATGATCTTGGTGTTGTAAACTTGTCCTTGGGCCTGAGCACAGTCTGGGCAATGGACCCAGAGTTTGTTGCACCGCCAGGAGCCTTCGGACCTAGCCTGAACGCGCTGTCGGGCATCGTCGGGGTAGGTCCTAACCAGTGCAGAGGCACGAGCGTACCAGTGGCTCGCTCTTTTGAGATCTTTTTGCTTCTTTGTTATCCTGATCCTAGGCCAGTTTCCGGTTCTCCCGCGCGTTGTGTAATGCCAATTGTAGTGGGGTAGATAATGGGACACACTTTGTGGAGTACACATGTCCCATGTTCACGGGGCGGTAACTACCATCTCATTATTGTTCCTGCTTCAAGTGCCTCTGCCATGTGTCCCGCATGCATCGTGCAAGGTTGGTGGCGGATGCAGAGGGCACGGGAATGGGTGCCATTGCAGAAAGCCAGGCACAACGGATTGGAGCAGATGGTTGGCCTTGATCGTTCGAGCCGTTAGTGGTGAGGAGGAGCTAGATTGGTTGAACGGGGCGACAACCTTCACGGAAAAATACGGCCCCTTCCCTTGCTTGCCTATAAAAGGGGACACGGAGCGAGACGCTTTCTTGCACCTCCTCCCCTCGCTTCTTTGCCATAGCCTTCGCTCATCATGGTGAGAGGTCAGGGGTCTAGTGTTACTCCAGTGGCGACGAGAACTTCTACTCGACAGTGCCTCCCTCCTCCTTTTGAAGATGCGGGAGAAGAGCCCACTATGAGAGGAGGCTCAAGGGGGCGCGGTCTAGGTCGTCATGGCGTACGAGGCCGAGGAGGCAGGGGCGGCGCCTCGATTGTGCCTGCACCGGCCGCTCCTCCCCCGATGGAAGGCCACGTCGGAGATCAGCCCTTGGAGTTCGTCATTAGGTTGTATAAGCCTCCGCGCGGCCATTCTGCGCGGCCATCTCCGCCTCCCTACCACATTTGCAAGGGTAATGGAGCTCGAGCAGCCGTTGATAAGTCTCCAACGTATCTACTTTTCCAAACACTTTTGCCCTTGTTTTGGACTCTAACTTGCATGATTTGAATGGAACTAACCCGGCCTGACGCTGTTTTCAGCAGAATTGCCATGGTGTTAATTTTGTCCAGAAATAAAAGTTCTCGGAATGACCTGAAAACCCACGGAGACATGTTTTGGAATTAATAAAAAATATTGGCGAAAGAATCAGCGTAAGGGGGCCCACACCCTATCCACGAGGGTGGAGGGCGCCCCCTAGGCGCGCCCCTGCCTCGTGGCCCCCCTAGACCTCCACCGACCTCAACTCCAACTCCATATATTCACTTTTAGGGAGAAAAAATTCAGAGAGAAAGATTCATCGAGTTTTACGATACAGAGCCGCCGCCAAGCCCTAATCTTCCTCGGGAGGGCCGATCTGGAGTCCGTTCGGGGCTCCGGAGAGGGAAATCCATCGCTATCGTCATCATCAACCATCCTCCACCACCAACTTCATGATGCTCACCGCCGTGCGTGAGTAATCCCATCGCAGGCTTGCTGGACGGTGATGGGTTGGATGAGATTTACCATGTAATCGAGTTAGTTTTGTTAGGGTTTGATCCCTAGTATCCATTATGTTCTAAGATTGATGTTGCTATGAATTTGCCATGCTTAATGCTTGTCACTAGGGCCGGAGTGCCATGATTTCAGATCGGAACCTATTATGTTTTCATCAATATATGTGAGTTCTTGATCCTATCTTGCAAGTCAGTAGTCACCTACTATGTGTTATGATCCGGCAAGCCCGAAGGGACAATAATCAGGACCACTCCCGATGATGACCGTAGTTTGAGGAGTTTATGTATTCACTAAGTGCTAATGCTTTCATCGGATACTCTATCAAAAGGAGGCCTTAATATCCCTTAGTTTCCATTAGGACCCCGCTGCCATGGGAGGGTAGGACAAAAGATGTCAGGCAAGTTCTTTTCCATAAGCACGTATGACTATATTCGGAATCCATGTCTACATTACATTGATGAACTAGAGCTAGTTCTGTTTCACCGTATGTTATAACTATTGCATGATGAATTGCATCTGACATAATTATCCATCATTGATACATTGCCTACGAGCTTTTCACATATTGATCTTTTCTTAGTTACTTCTCCATTGCCATTGTTACGATTACTTGAGAATATTCTTTGGCTCCCCTTGTGTCAAATCAATAAATTTGGGTTGAATACTCTACCCTCAAAAGCTGTTGCGATCCCCTATACTTGTGGGTTATCAAGACTATTTTCTGGCGCCGTTGCCGGGCAACATAGCTCTATTCTTTGAGTCACTTGGGATTTATATCTATTGATTACTATGAGGAACTTGAAAGATGAAAGAACCAAGATTTTTCCCTCAACTATGAGGGGAGGTAAGGAACTGCCATCTAGCTCTACACTTGATTCACCTTTTGTTATGAGTAAATTTGCGACACCTACACCTGCACCTGCTATTGATTCTGATATGTCGCATGTTATTGATGATGCCACTTCTGCTATGCATGATGCTTATGATCATACTACTTCTATGCTTGATAATACTGTGCCATTAGGAGAATTTCTTGATGAACAACTTGCTAGGGTTAGAGAGAATGAAATTATTGAAACTGATAATATTGATGAAAGTGATGACGAAGATTCTCCCCCTATATATGAATTGCAGATGTACTTGAGGGTTATGTTATTGATGAAGAAACTGCTATAGACCTTTTTGCTTGCAAATATAGATATGATCTTAAGAAACTGTTAGCTAAGCTAAAAGAAAAGTCTCTGAATGCTAGAATGAAATATGACCCTGCTTTTGCTACTTCACCTATCAATATTTCTGATAAGGTTTATGATTTCTTTATCGATCTGAGTTAATTACTTTGGTTGAATCTGATCCTTTTTATGGTTATGAATCTTAAACTGTTGTGGCACATCTTACTAAATTGAATGATATAGCCACCCTATTTACTCACGAGGAAAAAATTCATGATTACGATATCCTTAAGTTATTTCCATTCTCATTAAAGGGTGATGCTAAGATATGGTTTAATCCTCTTGCTCCAGGTTGTGTGCATAGTCCCCAGGATATGATTTATTACTTCTCTGCTAAATATTTCCCCGCTCATAAGAAACAAGCTGCCTTAAGGGAAATATATAATTTTGTGCAAATTGAAGAAGAGAGTCTCCCACAAGCTTGAGGGAGGCTTCTCCGATTACTTAATGCTTTGCCTGATCATCCTCTCAAGAAAAATAAAATACTTGATATCTTTTATTATGGACTAACCGATGCTTCCAGATACCACTTGGATAGTTGTGTTGGTTGTGTTTTCAGGGAAAGAACTGTTGAGCAAGATTAATTGCTATTGAATAACATATTGAGTAATGATAATGATTAGACACTTCCTGAACCAACTCTGAAGAAAAGGGGTATTCTCTTTCTTAGTCCTGAAGATATGCAAGAGGCAAAGAAATCTATGAAAGAAGAGGGTATTAAAGCTGAAGATGTTAAGAATTTACCACCTATTGAAGAAATACATGGACTTCATAATCCGACACAGGTAGTAAAGGTAAATTCCCTCTATATATTTGATGAAGGTGATATTCCTTGTAATAAGTCTGCTAGCCAATGCTTGGATGAGTTTGATAATTTTATTGTTAAACAAGAAAACTTCAATGCTTATGTTGGCAGACAATTGAAATGTAATGCTTATATGGTTCAACACTTGAGTGATTATATGTCTAGAGTTAAATGTGACCTTAAGCTTATTAGTAAACATGCATCCATGGTTACCACTCAAGTAGAACAAGTGCTGAAGGCACAAGATGATTTGCTCAATGAATTAAATAATAAGAAAAACGATAATGTTGTTAGAGTTATGACTAGAGGTGGTAGAATGACTCAGGAACCTTTGTATCCTGGGGTCCATCCTAAGAGAGTTGATCAAGATTCTTAGAGCACTAATGTTGATGCACCAAGTCCTTCTAAGAAAAAGAAAAAGAAAAATGATAGGACTTTGCATGCTTCTAGTCAACCTATTATAGACACACCTGAGAATCCCAATAATATTTCTATTTCTGATGCTGAAACATAATCTGGTAATGAACATGAACCTAGTGATAATGTGAACAATGATGTTCGCGTTGATGGTCAACCTAGCAATATCAATGATGTAGAAATTGAACCTGCTGTTGATCTTGATAACCCACAATCAAAGAATTAACATTATGATAAGGAAGACTTTGCTGCTAGGAAGCACGACAAAGAAAGAGAACCATGGGTTTAGAAACCCATGCCTTTTCCTCCTAAGCCATCCAAGAAAAAGGATGATGAGGATTTTGAGGGCTTTGCTGAAATGATTAGACCTATCTTTTTGTGTATGTGTTTCACTGATATGCTTAAAATGAATCCTTATGCTAAGTATATGAAAGATATTGTTACAAATAAAAGAAGATATCGGAAACTAAAATTTCCACCATGCTTGCTAATTATACTTTTAAGGGTGGAGTACCAAAGAAACTTGGAGATCCAGGAGTACCAACTATACCATGCTCCATTATAAGAAACTATGTTAAAACTACTTTATCTGATCTTCGAGTCGGTGTTAGTGTTATGCCTCTCTCTTTATATCATAGACTTTATTTGAATAAGTTGACACCTACTGAAATCTCTTTGCAAATGGCTGATAAATCAACTGCTATACCCATTGTTATTTGTGAGGATGTGCCTATTGTTGTGGCAACGTTACTATTTTAATGGACTTTGTTATTCTTGATATTCCCGAGGACGACAGTATGTCGATCATCCTTGGTAGACCCTTTTTGAATACTACAGGGGCTATTATTGATTTCAACACAAGGCAATGTCACTTTTCATGTTAATGGTAATGAGCATGCGGTACACTTTCCGAGGAAACAACCTCAAGTTCATAGTATAAATTCTATTGGAAAAATTTCAACGATTACTATTGGAGGTTTTGAATTTCCTCTTCCTACTGTCAAAAAGACATATGATATTCTTATTATTAGGGACATGCATATCCCCGTTGAAGTAACCTAGTGTTATTAAAAAATCTCCGGTTTCGTGTTATTCGGAAGAAGTTTGTTAACAAGACTTGATCAACCTTGTTAGTGGATTCCTTTTGATGAGCATGAGATGGATGAAGTTAGAAAGCACAACCTTCTGTACCCTCCTTTTACTCTCTGTTATTTAGTTTAAATAAAGCAAAATAGTATTTTCTGTCTATTTTCTGAATTATCCATGCAATAAAAAATACCCCAAAAATAAAAGTTCTCCAAATGTCCTGAAAATGGAGTATGATTTTTTGTAGAATATTTGAGAATTTCTGACACTCAGAACACACTAGGGGGCCCACCATTTGGCAACGAGGGTGGTGGGCGCGCCCTAACCCCCTGGGCGCGCCACCTGCCTCGTGGGTCCCACATGGCCCCCTCCACTTATTGCAGCACCCACAGACTTCATCTTCCTCCAGAAAAAATCATCCCGTAGCTCAAACCCATGTTCTAGCTCGTTTTGCTGCCATTTTTGATATCCTTGCTCAAAGCTCCATTCACAAAACCGATTTGGGGGATTGTTCTTGGTATGTGACTCCTCCAATGGGCCAATTAGTTTTTGTTCTATTGCTTTATTTATTGCATATTTTTGGTGCTGAGGTGACCCTGTTCTTGAGCTTGCATGTCAAATTTATATGGTCTAAAGTAGTTTTAGTGCATGATATAGCCTCTAGGCACTTGTGGGAGTGGGTGCTATCAATCTTTTTGAGTTTGGTTTACTTTTATTTAGAGTCACTAATATTTCAGAGAAAAAATATATGATGAAGATATTGTTGAGGGGCTCCTCGACCCGAAGCTCGAAGGATAAGCAGAATGAGGAGAATACAATGTCCAGATACAATCTTCCTCGCACCGCGGAGGTCTGGCTATGGGAATGGCCTTGTGATGCATTCTTGAGGGCCGCCGGAATTCACGACGACTTTTATTATATGGCTGAGAATGCATGCCTCACCGACTTCTGCCACGACCAGCGTGAACAGTATCTCCAAGTCACTAATATTTTTGTGCAAAACTTTTACTTCCATGCAAGAAAATCACCACCTTCAGTGGAGTTTTACTTATATGATGGGTTTAAGGAGTTGTCACTCTATGATTTTTGTTTGGTTTGCAAGTTGCCCTTTGTGGGCTGCATCGAGGAACCACATCCTAGTGATGTGGATGGATTTATTGATAGGATTGCTGTAGGGGAAACAAGGAAAGTTTCAGATGCAAGAACTACTAGTATACATTTTCATGTTCTACGTTACTGTGCGATATTTTCTAGTAGGTTCTTAATTGGTCGCGGGAAAAGTGGAAACCTTAGTGCTCCTGACCTTGTTATTTTGCACCATGCTTTTTTTCGTGATACAACCTTCAGTTTAGGCGCTATTGTTGCTATACGGTTAAGTCTGAACCGTACAAAGGGCCCCATCTTCGGAGGTATGTTTGCTTCACGCCTTGCTAAACACTTTGAGATACCTATTAGGCATTATGATAAAGAGGAAAAGTTGCTGCCCACTATTTTTCAAGACTATAAGAGTATGGTAGAACATGACTTTATTGTTAAAAATAAGAAGAAGATGCTTAAGTATAACTTCATATTTGCTAAAACTCATTGTGAGACCATTACCTTGCCTACACCCTCTTTGCTTAACATACTTTCTAGCACGTACCTCATCTTGCCTGAGGCCATTTATGCATACTGGAATCTAACACAAGTTCCAGAGCTTGAGCCATAGCCACCACTTGAACCATATCGACAGTCTATTTATCAGTGGGGTCCGGAGGACCTCGCTAACCATTGGCACCCCAAGGACCCTCCTCAGTACACCGGAGAGGGTAACTTCGATCCGTGGGCATAGACCAACTTAGGCCAAGAGCCTAAGCTTGGGGGAGTACGTATTTCTCACCTACATTACATTCATGTTCACACACTCATTCTAGTTGTCGGTGCTCATACTTTTTCATTGTACTATCCATGCTAGTTTATTTTCTTTTCTTGCTTTCTTCTTATGTGTTTGAAAAACCTTAAGAAAAACCAAAAAAATTAGTTATAGCCTTTAGCTAGTTTATTTTCCATGCTTGTAGTAGTAAAGTTAAAAGGAAACCCAACAACATTTCCCGTTCTTCTTTTGCTTGTTGGGAGCTTTCTCGTGTAAATAGTTTTAGTTCTTTTCTTTTCTTTGGGGGTCGAGAGGAGAAGACCACGATGAAAATGTTGAGTGGCTCTCATATGCATTAATTGTTGATCTAACCAAGAGCCCATATTACCTTGTCTCCTCCTATGTATTAAATGTTTGCAGATTCCAGCTTAGTCCAGTGCACGTGCACTATTATTATTATCCACACCATTCGGTCATGCAAGTGAAAGGCAATAATGATGATATATGATGGATTGATTGAGATGGGAGAAGCTGGTATGAACTCGACCTATCTTGCTTTTGTGAATATGATTAGTACATCGTTCCTGATTCAGCCCATTATGAATGAAACATGCTTGCAATGACAATTAGAGATTTATAGTTGCTCATGCCATGCTAAATTAGGTACGAGTTTATAATGGTTTACCTTGCGTGCCGACATGCTATTAAAATGGTTGTTATGTGGTATGATAGGGTGGTATCCTCCCTTGAATGATTCGAGTGGCTTGACTTGGCACATGTTCATGCATGTAGTTGAAACAAGATCAACATAGCCTCCACGATATTTATGTTCATGGTGATTTATATCCTACTCATGCTTGCACTCATTGTTGGTTAATCTTAATGCATGTTCATGACCGTTGTCACTCTCTAGTTAGTTGTTCCCCAGTCTCTTTCTAGCCTTCACCTGTACTAAGCGAGAATACTGCTTGTGCTTCCACTTCCATAAACCTCAAAGTTATTCCATATGAGTCCACCATACCTTCCTATATGCGGTATTTACCTACAATTCCAAGTAAATTTATATGTGCCAAACTCTAAACCTTCAAATGAAATTCTGTTTTGTATGCTCGAATAGCTCATGTATCAACTAGGGCTGTCTATATCTTCCATGCTAGGTGGGTTATTCTCACAATGAGTGGACTCTGATCATCATTCACAAGAAAATGGCCGGTAACCGGGATGCCCAGTCCCATGCTCAAATCAAATCAAAATAATTGCAAACAAAACTCCCCCATGATTGTTGTTAGTTGGACGGCACCCATTTTTTCGGGCTAGCCATGGATTGATGCTCGTTGGTGGTGGGGGAGTATAAACTTTACCATTCTGTTTGCGAACCGCCTATAATGTATGTAGCATGGAAGATATCGAGATCTCTTGGTTGTTATGTTGACAATGAAAGTATGCCACTCAAAATATTATTTATCTCTATTTCAAAACTTGAGCTCTGGCACCTCTGCAAATCCCTACTTCCCTCTGCGAATGGCCTATCTATTTACTCTTATGTTGAGTCATCATCCTCTTATTGAAAAAGCACCAGTTGGAGAGCACCGATGTCATTTGCATGCATTGCTATTAATTTACATTGAGTATGACTGTGACTGGATCTCTTTTGCCAGCAATTACAATGTTTAGTCAGCCCTTGATCTTCAGGGGTGCTCTACATTTATGTTTTGCGATCTCAGAAAGGGCTAGGGAGATACCATCTTGTTATATCATATTATGATTGTTTTGAGAAAGTGTTGTCATCCGAGATTTATTATTATTGCTCGCTAGTTGATTATGCCGTTGATATGAGTAATTATGAGACCTAAGTGTTATTGGAAATATGGTTAGATCATAATCCTTGCTGAAAACTTGAATGCTGGCTTTACATATTTGCAACAACAAGATCAAACAGAGTTTGTAAAAGTTTTTTTTATCACTTTCAGTTTGTCAACTGAGTTGCTTGAGGACAAGCAATGGTTTAAGCTTGGGGGAATTGATACATCTCCAACGTATCTACTTTTCCAAACACTTTTGCCCTTGTTTTGGACTCTAACTTGCATGATTTGAATGGAACTAACCCGGACTGACGCTATTATCAGCAGAATTGACATGGTGTTATTTTTGTGCAGAATATAAGTTCTCGGAATGAGCTGAAAATCCACGCAGACACATTTTGGAATTAATAAAAAATATTAGCGAAAGAATCAGCGTAAGGGGGCCCACACCCTGTACACAAGGGTGCAGCCCCCCCCGGTCCGCGCCCCTTCCTCATGGCCCCCCTGGACCTCCACTGACCTCAACTCCAACTCCATATATTCACTTTGGAGGAGAAAAAATCAGAGAGAAAGATTCCTTGCGTTTTACGATATGGAGCCGCCGCCAAGCCCTAATCTTCCTCGGGAGGGCTCATCTGGAGTCCGTTCGGGGCTCCGGAGAGGGGAATCTGTCGCGATCGTCATCATCAACCATCCTCCATCACCAATTTCATGATGCTCACCGCTGTGTGTGAGTAATCCCATCGTAGGCTTGCTGTACGATGATGGGTTGGATGAGATTTACCATGTAATCGAGTTAGTTTTGTTAGGCTTTGATCCCTAGTATCCATTATGTTCTAAGATTGATGTTGCTATGACTTTGCCATGCTTAATGCTTGTCACTAGGGCCCGAGTGCCATGATTTCATATGTGAACCTATTATGTTTTCATGAATATATGTGAGTTCTTGATCCTATCTTGCATGTCAATCGTCACCTACTATGTGTTATGATCTGGCAACCCCGAAGTGACAATAATCGGGACCACTCACGGTGATGACCGTAGTTTGAGGAGTTTGTGTATTCACTAAGTGCTAATGCTTTCTCCGGTACTCTATTAAAAGGAGGCCTTAATATCCCTTAGTTTCCATCAGGACCCCATTGCCACGGGAGGGTAGGACAAAGGATGTCGTGAAAGTTCTTTTCCATAAGCATGTATGACTATATTTGGAATACATGCCTACATTACATTGATGAACTGGAGCTAGTTCTGTGTCACCGTATGTTATAACTGTTACATGATGAATTGCATCTAACATAATAATCCATCCTTGATCCATTGCCTATGAGCTTTTGACATATTGATCTTTGCTTAGTTACTTCTCCGTTGCCACTGTTACGATTACTACTAAACCGCTACTATTACTTTTGCCACCTTTACCGTTACTTCCATACTACTTTGCTATTAAGTACTTTGCTGCAGATATAAAGTCTTTTAGATGGAGTTGAATTGACAACTCAGCTGCTAATACCTGAGAATATTCTTTGTCTCCCCTTGTGTCGAATCAATAAATTTGGGTTGAATACTCTACCCTCGAAAACTATTGAGATCCCCTATACTTGTGGGTTATCAGCCGCGAGTGTTGAGACTGCACATGAGCGGCTGTGGGATTGGCAGCATACGGGTGGATGTATACTTCCCCGCCCCTCGCATCATGTACTTCCATTGAGGCTAGAAGACTTCTGCTCATGCCCATAGCTTGTCGGAAGGGCACATCCTCCATTTTAAGTTAATGGAGGACAATTTCCTTTCCATCAAGGTTTTTGGGAGCTCAGGTGCTCGTTTAGAGTGCTGAGCGGAGAGCTTGACCGACGACGAAAGCTCCTCCTCGAGCGATAGCAATGAGGAGGATGGTAACAGCGATGACGATGATGACAGTATTGAGCGAGAGGGCGACGACTCCGATTCCGGATGAACACCAGTCGCACCGTCATCATCAAGAGGTGGCAGCATCATCTGCACCTGAACCCCTTTCCCAGCAAGGTGATTTGTTGGGGAGTTGGATGCAAGGGTGGGTGTGGTGCCCCTCCTGGCTCCTCCAGCAGCCTTCCATCTGGACCTTGGCAGGCTTCCTCGCGAGCTGCAGCTCCTTTCTCTCTATGGCGTCCTGCTGGCCCTGGTGGTGCCACTCGACGGGTTGTCCCTGCTGATCTCTTCACGATCACCTTCGTCTGTCCCCTCAAGCTTCTGCCGGGCTACCTCTCCTAGAGCCCGACAGGGTTAGGCTGGGCTTCTGCCTAGGCGTCTCTTTTTCCCTCTTCACCTCCTGCCGCAGTGCCTAGTAGGAGAGGGAGAAGAAAGGGCATCATGGGGCACTTATCTTTTTTCAATCTTAAATATGTAGGAACTTGCCAAATTTTAGTTCAAACTATGTAATCTCTTTAATCCATGTTTGTGTCCTGTAAGGTCTATACTTGTTTGATGAGCATACTAATGAAAAAGATAAACCTTGTCGGGGACTCCTGCATGCAGTATGTCCATGCAGAGGTGGGATGCCTCTATACTTTTAAGTAAACAAGTTTCCCCCGGAAGGCTATCCTACTGTTACCCCGGCTTTGTTGCCGCGGAGTTAGGCCTACCAGGCACAAATCATGAAGAGGGACCAGCCCCCCGCCAACACTTTTTTTGTCAAAGGTCACTGCGACCAACCTGACCGAAGCAACTTCGAGTCAAAGGATGGGAGGCGGCGAGGTTTTCTTATTTACAAGTCCTTGCTTATAGAACATGTATGGATAAGAGAAAGAACTTATCTATTTGGCTTGCCGGAGATCACAACATAGGCTTGTCTTCTCATCTCCTCTTGGGGACCAAGTCCACGGCAGGAGCCTATAGTTTATGCAGATAAAAATGATGGTAGATGATATCTTATCTATATGAACATGTGATGCTCATGATATGCTTATGCATGCATGCAACTTGTCGCCCCCAGTGCTTCATTTATTTCTGTGTTGCTCAGGGTCTGCACCTGGCTTTGTACAAGGGATTAAGTGCAACTGAGGCAAGGCCTGTACAAAAGGATGGCTATCGGGTAGGACCTGACAGCCGCGCCTTCTGGGTAGAACTAGCGGAGATGCTCAATATTCCATGAGTTTTGCAATTGAATGCCATCTCCGGTCTCCAGACGGACTGCGCCAGGTTTGGTGACTCGTACTACCTGGTAAGGGCCTTCCCACTTCGGCGTCAACTTGTTTGTACACTTGGCGGACTGAACGCGCCTAAGGACAAGGCCGACTTCCTCAAAACACCTGGCATGAACCCTGCGACTGTGATAGCGACGCAGGGCTTGCTTGTAGCATGCAACATGCGTAGCAGCTCGGAGACTGTTCTCCTTGATAAGCACATCATCGTCATGCCGGTGCTATTCCTGCACTACTTCATCGTAGGCAAGCACTCGAGGTGACCCGTAAATGATTTCCCTGGGATAACTGCTTCTGCCCCATAGACTAGGGAGACAGGAGTCTGCCCGGTAGCCCGATTTGGTGTCGTTCTGAGGGACCAAAGAACCACCGGTAGCTTGTCGATCTATCGCCTGCCTCAGTTCTGACACTTATCAAATGTTCTTGTCTTGAGTCCTCGCAGCACTTTAGCGTTCGCCATCTCAGCTTGTCCATTGCTTCTGGGATGTGCAGCAGAGGCAAATGAGATCTTGCATCTGAGGTCATGAATCTATTGCATGAAGGCGTGACTCGTGAACTGGGTGCTGTTGTCAGTGATGATCCGGGCAAGACCCCGAAGCGGCACACCAATCCTTTCAAGAACTTGATAGTTGACTGAGCAGTCACCTTTCTCACAGCTTCTACTTCTGGCCACTTTGTAAACTTGTTGATTGCAACGAACAAGAATTCAAAGTCCCGGTAGCACAGGGGAAAGTGCCGAGGATGTCGAGCCTCGAGACTGAAAAACGCCCATGACAAAGGGATTGTCTGAAGAGCTTGGGCAGGCAGATGGATATTCTGGGAATGGAACTGGCAGGCTTCACACTTGGTGACTAGCTCGACCGCATCTTGGAGGGCTATGGGCCAATAGAATCCTTGCCGGAATGCTTTCCCAACGAAAGCCCTTGATCCAATGAGGGAGTTGCACATGCCTTTGTGTATTTCTGCCAGCAGTTCCTTTCCTTCTTCCCGGCAAATGCACTTGAATTTCACACCGTTGGGCCTTCTTCTGTATAGTGTGTCATCGACAAACTGATACATACTGGCCCTCCGGGCTACTCTTTCAGCCTCTTCTGGCTCTTCGGGAAGTTCTCCTGTTTGGAGGAAATGAACTATGTGTCATGCCCAAGTTGGAGCCTGGGACTCGGCAACAAGGATCAACGGCACCTCCAACTTCGTGGGAGCACACCCTTCGACCAAGGAGACCGGTGGTCTGGTGGGAGGGGATCAGCAGCTGAACGGGAGTTGTTCCCATCAAGCTCTCTGCCGGGAGGCCGGGGGGCTCTATGAGGAGGGGCTTGCCGGAGTCCAGTTTCCTCCTCTTTCCGGGCCATTGTTGGCGGGGATACAGAGGGCTGAGTAAGATGGAGAAAAAAGTTCCTGGTTCCATAGGAAGCTTCTGCACTGCGCACTTTGACAGATGATCGGCAATGTTGTGTTCCTGGTTCCATAGAAGAATAACACTGCCTACAAACACTAGAAACTAGTTGCGACTCCTGGACAGAGATCAAGTCGGTTAATAAGTCGAGAGGGGTCGAGTTACCGGAACCCAATGTGTGGTAGTATCTAGTCATTGGACAACATACACAGAACTCAGTGCTTAAGGACGATTCTAGTGAGAGAACCCACCATGTACTCCTACATGGCCTCTCACCGCTACCTTTACCAAATTGTGTTCACACACTTCAGTCTCAGCATCAGAACATAGCATAACACACCAATTATTCCCAATGAATCAGACCTAACGCACTCTAAGAAATAGCAGGCATGGCATGGTAGGTGAGGGAGTCCTGGATTAAGGGGTCCTCGGATAGCCGGACTATATACTTTGTCCGGACTGTTGGACTATGAAGATACAAGATTGAAGACTTCGTCCCGTGTCCGGATGGGACTCTCCTTTGCGTGAAAGGCAAGCTTGGCAATTCATATATGTAGATCTCCTTCTCCGTAACCGACTCTATGTACCCCTAGCCACACCAGTGTCTATATAAACCGGAGGGTTTAGTCCGTAGGACAGGAACAATCATAATCATAGGCTAGCTTCTAGGGTTTAGCCTCTACGATCTTGTGGTAGATAAACTCTTGTAATACTCATATCATCAAGATTAATCAAGTAGGAAGTAGGGTGTTACCTCCATCGAGAGCGCCCGAACCTGGGTAAACATCGTGTCCCCTGTCTCCAGTTACCATTAGCCTTAGACGCACAGTTCGGGACCCCCTACCCGAGATCCGCCGGTTTTGACACCGAAATTGGTGCTTTCATTGAGAGTTCGACTGTGCCGTCGTGAGAGGGCTTGATGGCTCGCCTTGTTGTCAAGAACAACATCACCTCTGGAGCGTCCTTGGCTGTAGGCCAAACTCTCCGGCTCGGCGGTTTCTTCATGGCCGCCCGTTCGGCTATCACGCCGACGATTACTTCTCAGGTCATCAAGAACAACCTCCACGTCAGCTCGGAATTCACCGAGCGGACGGATCCAATGGAGCTCTCCTCCCTGAACGAGCTCTTGGATCGCATCGCCGGCTTGGGAGTCGCTACGGACTATGAACAGATCGGGCTTAAACCCGACCAAAGGGAGATTAACTCTCCGCCGATCATCCATCAGATAGCGGTGGTGGAGGAACAAAACAGCAATTCTTCCTCTATTTTGAGGGTGAACTATGTCCGGATTCCCGATCTCTCCGAGCCGGATACCCGTCTACCGGAGGACATGGCCCAGGCTCCGAACTTAGAATCGGGCAACGGGCCACAAATATTGGGCAACATCCTGGAGCCCGAGCTGGCAAGCTCGGGAGCTCCTTTGCCCCCGAGTCTCAGATTGGGTCAAGATGTGGACTTAAGTCTACCCACCGACGTAGACACAAGTGATCTTTCCCACATCAGACAAGAGCCCCAAGAGACAGTACACCACTTCTAGGCTAGATTCCTCCTTGTAATGAGCAAGGTTAGGGACTGTCACTAGGAAGACGCAATCTCGTTCTTTTGCAAAAATTGCACGGACAATGGAATTCTCAACGCCATAAGTCGCCATGACATAGCACATTCCGACTTGGCGGCCATAGTACAGAAGTACTGTGCGATGGAAAGCGCCTGGAAAACCCAAACAAAATTTTGGGATCCTCCGGCCCTAACTAAACACCTCGTCCGAACTAAAAGGGTGCGCTCTTGCAAGTCACCCAATCCAATTACAAAGAGGCCAAAGCCCTATACAGGGCGTGGAACCGTACTGGAGGGATGGCTCAACAGGCCTTGCAAAATTCACAGCACACCGGGCATAATACCAACACACAGCCTTAGAGCATGTTGGATACTCCGGTAGGTGGCCAAGAGTGGTGAGGACCTTCTCGTCAACAATACCGCAGAGCACCATCCAGCAGAGAATAACAATATAGTACTGACAGTCTTTGAGACTTTTGCCTCAAACAATATGCTCAAGCGAGCGCTCTGTAGCCTCGCCGAAGTCTGCCACGTCGCAACAATAAACCCATGGAATGATACGGCCATAACCTTCAATGCCAGCGATGAACCTCAATTCCGAACAGTTCAAGCACCAGCCGCTTTTGTCCTTAGCCCAATTGTGGACGTCTTCTGGCTTACCAAAGTGCTCATGGACGGCTGCACCGGATTAAACCTCATCGATGAGGAAACTCTTAATAAAATGGAAATAGATAATTGCCGCATTGACCAAAGCAGCACGACCTTCAGAGGAATCATCCCTAGTCGAGAGGCACGATGCGTGGAAAAAATAATACTCGATGTGGTATTCGGCACGCCGGAGAATTATAGGTCCGAGGAAATCACATTCCAAGTGGCCCCGTTTAACAGCGGATACCATGCCCTTTTAGGGCGGAATGCATTCACAAGCTTCCAAGCTATACCCCATTACGGGTACATGAATCTTAAGATGTCGTGGCCCAATGGAATCATCACTCTAGCCAGTGATCCGGACATAGCACTCCGCGCCGAAAATAAGACAGCCGCTCTAGCCTTGGAGGCGTTATCCGAAGCCCTCACAGCCGAAGAGCTAACTGCGCTGTGCTCCATAGTGGACAGGGACGACGTGATACTCGACAAACGATCCAATTCCACCTCTTTTATACCAGCAGAAGAAATAGTGAAATTCCAGGTCCATCCAACGGATCCTAAAAAAATAGTATCAATTGGGGCATAGCTGAATCCCGTAATAGATGCCGCACTACGAGAGTTCTTGCGCAAGAATTGGGACATCTTCGCCTGGCATCCTTCAGACATGCCAGGTATCCCACGCAGGTTGGCCGAGCATAGCCTAAACATACTAATGGGATACAAGCCGGTCAAGCAGACTCTTCGGCGCTTTTTCAGAACCCAAGCGACAAGCCATGGGAGAAGAGCTGGCCAAGCTACTCGAGGCCGGATTCATCAGAGAAATTAAACATCCGGACTGCTAGCAAACCTGGTGATGGTACCAAATAAGGACAAATCCTGGCGCCTATGCGTCGATTTCAAGGACCTCAATAAGGCTTGCCCCAAGGATCCCTTCACCCTCCCCAGCATCGATCAAATCATCGACGCTACCGCAGGACATGACTCATTGTGTTTCGTCGACGCATACTCCGGATACCATCAAATCAAGATGGCGGAGTCCGATCAAGCCGCAATGGCATTTATCACTCCATACGGCCCCTTCTGTTTTAACACCATGCCTTTCGGGTTCAAAAACACTAGTGCAACCTATTAGTGCATGATTCAGACATGCCTAGAAACACAAATCGGCAAAACAGTGAAGGCATACGTAGACGATGTGGTCTTCAAAACCAGACACATCGAATCCTTAATAGACGACTTGAGGCTTACGTTCGACAATCTCCGAACATACGACATCAAGCTCAACCCAGAAAAATGCGTTTTCGGCGTACCCACCGGAAAGCTCTTCGGCTTCATTGTTTCCAATAGAGGAATCGAAGCGAACCCGGCTAAAATACGAGCTCTGTCACAATTGGCAACCCCAACAGACCTCAAGCAAATCCAGAAATTAACTGGATGCGTGACCGCCTTAAGCCGCTTTATCTCCCGATTAGGAGAAAAGGCACTACCCCTTTATCGCCTTTTTCGATGCACCGAACACTTCGAGTGGACGGATGTGACTATGGCCAGGCTGGAGGAAATAAAAGTCCTCTTGGCCACCAATCCAATCCTGGCAGCACCAAATGTCGGCAAACGCATGCTGTTATATATAACTGTAACACACCAGGTTGTAAGCGCAGTGCTCGTCGTCGAACAAGAGATAGATGGACATAAATTCCCACTTCAAAAGTTGGTATATTACGTATCCACTGTCCTCACTCCATGCAAATCACACTACCCACATTATCAAGAGATAGCATACGCGGTCTTCATGGCATCCCGAAAACTATGACACTACTTTCAAGAGTGTTCAATCACGGTGGCCTCCGAAGTACCACTCAATGACATAATAAATAACCGCGATGCCATGGGCCGGATTGCTAAAATGGGCTATCGAGCTCCTCCCGTTCGACATAACATACAAACCACGGCGAGCCATTAAGTCGCAAGTACTGGCTGACTTCATCGCCGAATGGGAAGAAGCCGAACTCCCTAAAGAGTACGACACGTACCCCAATTGGATCATGCACTTTGACGACTCTAAGATGCTAGCAGGTCTAGGGGTTGGCGTCGTCCTGACATCCCCCACCAGAGATACAGTCCAATACATACTCCAAATACTTTACACAGATTCCAACAATGCAGCCGAGTATGAGGCATTGTTGAACGGTCTTCGGATGGCAGTCTCCATGGGCATTCAACGCCTAGAAGTACGTGGGGATTCAAATCGCGCAATATCTCAAATAAATGGAGACTTTGACGCCAAGGACCCAAAATGGCAGCCTACCGCAATGCCGTTGTCAAAATATCATCTCGGTTCGAGGGGCTTGAATTCCACCATGTGGTTTGAGAAAACAATCAAGCAGCGGATATCCTTGCCCGCATCGGTGCTAAACGCGACCCTGTCCCACCTAACATCTTTGTGGTAAGGCTGTTCAAGCCATCCGTGGTATGGGAAGGGGAGACCGGCAATACCAGTCCAGATCCGCATACAACCCCAGATCCCGAACAATCTCATGTAATCAGAGGCTCCACCACCGAAATAGCACCTTCGGGCCACGCGATTATGGCGGTCGTCGCCCCGTGGACAGAACCCTTCTTAGCCTAGTTAAATAGGCAGGAACTCCCGGAGGACCAAAATGAGGCACGTTGCATTGTGCGGCGCTCTAAAGCCTACAAAGTCCACGAGGGAGAGCTTTATAAGAAAAGCGCAACCGGAGTGCTCCAAAGGTGCATCTCCAAAGAAGAGGGGTGGCAGCTTCTGGCCGAAATTCATGCCGGACACGGCGGCCACCATGCCGTAGCTCGGGCACTCGTAAGCAAGGCCTTCCGTACAGGTTTCTACTGGCCTACAGCCCGGGCAGACGCACATGACCTTGTCCAAAATTGCGTGGTTGCCAGGTTTTTGCAAATCAAAGCCATATGCCACCTACCGCCCTCCAAACAATCCCCATAACTTGGCCCTTCACAGTCTGGGGGCTCGATATGGTTGGACCCCTTAAAGGAGGAAGCCATAAGAAGAAATACTTGCTGGTCATGGTCGATAAATTCACCAAATGGATAGAAGCCAAACCAGGTAAAATGGCCGAGTCCGGACTAGTGATAGACTTTATATGCGGGGTCGTACACCGTTACGGTGTCCCCCACAGCATCATCACCGATAATGGCTCAAATTTCATAGCCGACGAGGTGAAAACCTAGCGCAGCAAAATGGGCATAAAACTTGATTATGCCTCCGTCTATCAACCCCAAACAAACGGTCAAGTCGAATGAGTGAATGGTCTTATTATGAGTGGCATTAAACCCAGACTAGTGCGATCCTTGAAGGAATCAGATACGCACTGGGTCGAGGAGCTCGACTCCGTACTATGGGGGCTGCGGACGACGCCAAATTGCACAACCGGATACACACCATTTTTATGGTGTACAGCGTAGAGGCAGTGCTACCCTGCGATATCATCCATGACTTGCCTAGAGTGCACATGTACGAAGAGAGACAAGCCGAGCTGGATCGGCATGACAGCTTAGATGCCCTAGAGGAGGAGCGTGACATCGCAAAGGCCCATTTCGCATTTTATCAACAGCAGGCTCGAAGGTATCAAAGCAGAGAAATACGGGCCAAAAATTATAACAATGGCGAACTCATTATACGCCTACCAGAGAAGAAAAAGGACAAGCTCAAGCCCCAATGGGAGGGTCCCTTCATCATTGATAAAGTTCACACCAGAGGAGCGTACCGTCTGCGTGATGCATCAGATAATCGACTTGAGCCGAACCCATGGAACGCGGCCAGACTCCGAAGATTCTATGCCTAGTGCCGAACACTATGTTTGTCTCCTTACCTCTGTCTCCCCTTTTAAATTATATGATCTCTCTCTCTCTCTCTCTCTCTCTCTCTATCTTTTTTATATATAGCTATAAAATCTTCAAGTATGCTTTGACCGCACACTCATGCCGCGCTATGCGCGCTTAATATACCTGGGGGCTTCTTATACAGAAGCTTAATATAATTACTTTCTAGGATTTATGCCCACCACATATGCGTCATTTCCTCATATGTGCGTTTTTTTCACCATTATATACATCGATATGACTTAAGTTTTGGCCAAGCTGGGTTGCCTGGCTCTTGTGTTTATTCCCTACGTTCCCGTTAATTCGGCTAGGGTACAAGGGGAGCACCTCTGCGATTGTTACTGTCGGGTCAGCCGGATGTGTACCTCAGACTGGGTCAAGCCGAAAGCTAGCGTTCTTAAGGGAATATTTGGTCGATGAACAAAAGATGTCTTTTACTTATTACAAAACATGACCCTAGATGATTATATCCTGCGTCATTTTTCGCAGTTTAGGCATGCACATTACTGCATGCACACCCAGCGAAAGGAACCCTTAACGGAACTATTCTCCCTGGAAGATGTTTCTTACTACCCATGTAATATAACATAACTAGTTGGGTACTTGTCTGTTCAAGCACTTATGACCCCTACGCCTGGTTTCCACGCGTGCCCTGGTTTTCACATAACAGAGCGGGTCTTCGGATACACTCCGGATTGTCGGGTCCAGAGTTTGAAGCAAAAAGGTCCGCCAAGACAAATGATTTATAATCCAGCTAGGGACGAAAATATGTCCTTTGAAGTACAAAGTCACTTAGAGTGACTAAACTCTTCTTCTATACCATCCAACAGGCTGTCTAACCTACAATCCTGTTGGGAATACTTAGCTGCTAATGCTACCTGGTCATATACCAGACTTACAGGGATTTCTTTCCCATCCGACCCTACAGGTTCGACCTCGGCCATGTCTTTCGGGTCAGCCTTGGTGTATTGCATCTTCACCATGGCCCAGGCTTCCCTCGCACCTTGTCGGCAGGCCGATATCTTCCATAATCGGAAGCGCTGCCGCGCTCCCTTGAGCATCTCACAAGCTCCCCCATGCCCCCTGGAAGGGAGACGGATGGCCACAAGGCTTGGGCAATGCCCTGCATCACCCGCCGAACTTGATCGTGTAGTCGTGAGAGCTCCTCCAGAAGATCGCCTGCAGATCCGGGCATCTCCTCTTCGGGATGACCAGTCAGGATGCCTACAGACATAGTTCTGTTAGCATGCTTCTTCGCCGAACTTTATAGTGGTTTGTTAGAGCACTTACTGAATATGCCGCGTCGAAGCCTCTTATTCTCCTTTTCGGAGTCAGCAAGCTGGGCCCGAACATCCTTTAATTCGACGTCCAATCGGGTGTTCGCGTCCTGGAGAGTGTTTTCTCCTTTATAACCTTTGTAAGAACACGCTCGCCAGCCTTCAGCTGTCGCTGAATATGTTGCTCATCCTCTGGTACAATCTTCGGATTGCCTCCGGGATTGTCTACGGAATCTATTGTTAGATTTGCATTCATGCTGAAGACTAAACTGGTACATGCCATGACATTATTCTCGATCAAAACAAGTATTACCAGATGGAGCCTTTGTCGACTCCTCCATTAAGATAATTGCGGCCCGCAGTTGGGCTTTGCACTCTTCCAGCTCTTTAGACAGCTGAGTATTCTTCTCTGTCAAAATCTATGCACAAGAGGATCCTTAAATCAGTTGTGCCCAAATACGTACTTATCAAATTTTCTTACCCGTATATCCTTTACGTACTAGTCCGTGGCTCTGGCAAGGCCACCGTGAGCAGCCCGGATGCACGCGCCCCCTGAGTTGAAGGCACTGAACGCCTTTTCAGAGAAATTAGGGTCGCGTAGCGCGGCCCGTCGGTGCCTATGATTCATCGCGCTCTCCACTTCGGAGTTTGTAGCTGGAAATCTATCGGCATACTCTATAGGAGGATCGTCCGCATTGACCTCCGCCCTTGAGTCCGGCCTCGGCGTCTGGCTGGTGGGAGGCGTGGCCGGTAGTGTAACGCCCCGGATTCGATGCGCCAGGTGTCCGCCAGTTATTTGCCATTTTTGCCATGTCATTTGCTTGCGTGTTGCACTTTGCCATGTCATCATATACATTTCATATCATGTCATCATGTGCATCTCATTTTGCATAAGTGTTCGTCTCATGCTTCCGAGCATTTTCCCCGTTGCCCGCTTCGCAATCCGGCACTCCTATGTCCTTCGGCGCCCCCTTTTGTCTCTTTTCGTGTGCGGGTGTTAAACGTTCCCGGAATGGACCGAGTCTTGCCAAGCGGCTTTGGTATACCACCGGTAGACCGCCTGTCAAGTTTCGTGCCATTTGGAGGTCGTTTGGTACTCCAACGGTTAACCGGGTAACCGTAAAAGCCCCTTTCTCTTTGCAGCCCAACACCCCTTCAAAGTTGCCCAAAACCCATCCTAACCCCCTCCATGCTCTCGGTCGTTCGATCACGATCGCGTGGCCGAAAACAGCTCCTCATTTGGACACTCATAGCTCCTCTACCTATATAAAGGCCCTCCCCTTCCAAATTCGCGAATGATTCCACCCTAACCCTAGTTCTCTTCCTCCCGCCGCCACCGGACACGTCCGCCGCCGCCGCGCCCGGCGAATCCCGTCTCGCCACGCGTCCCGCAGCCGCCGCCGCGCGCCCGCCTGAGCCCGTCGCGGGCTCAGCCTGGCGGCCGCCGCAGCGCCGTCGCCCTCCGCCACCACAGGGCGCTTCGCTTTGCCGCCGCCCAGCGCGGCGCCCGCCTCGATCGCCGCCTCCGCCGCCGGTGCACCGCTGTCGTCCGCCTCCACCCGATGACCGCCGCCGCTCCTCCCGGCCGGCTCCGCCGAGCCACGCCGCCCAGACGCCCTCCACCGCAAGAACTGGACGCCACCGTCCACCGCCGCGCTTCGCCGGCCGCCGCCAAGCCCTCGCCGGTGCCGCCGCCACCCGCGCCTTCCCGCCGTCGCCCGCGGCCTCTAGCTCCGGCGAGCCGCCGCCCCATCGCCGGCTCGCCTCGACCTCGGTTCCCATGCCCGGCCCGATCCAGATCCAAGGTTGACTTTTCCCCTCCCCCGAATTTTGCCGTCCCGAGATATTTGCATTATCATGCCATGTTCATCGCATCGTAACTCTGTGCACACTGGTCTGATTCGTGTGTGTAATATGTCAAATTGTTCGTCCCGACGAGTACTTCATTTCATACCATTGCATCATTTTTATTTGAGCTCATCTTGATGCCCGAAATGCTGTTGGAAGAGTGCATGTTGCTGTTAATCTGCTGAAACTGTTATAACTTGCTCATTTGTCATTTTTGCCATATTTGATGTGTGCATCCTATGAGCATTAGCTCTACATTTGTTTTGATGTATGCCATGCCATCTTTCCAGTGGTGATATCCATGTATTTTTGTGAGTTGTGTGCTGAGTGCATCGAGCTTGTTAAGGAGGGTACTTGCTGTTGCTGTTTTCCTGACAGATTCTGTTATATTATGATGCCATGTAAACTTGATGCTACAAAGAGATCCATGCTTATTTTGAGATACTTCAGTAAGTATGTTTTGTACATATGGTTATGCTCTATCCATACATGCCCCTGGTTGCATTTATAGCTTGCTGTAGATTGTTCATATCTTGCTCCAAATTTGCTAAATGATGTTGCTGTCAGCCTGTTAATATTGAGTTCAATGTTTCCATGATTGGTTGCTAGTGATCCATGCACCCTATGACCTTGCTCTTGCCATGTATAGCTTCAAAATCATGTCTTATTACTGTTGGTTGCGTTGCCATGCCATGTATTGCTCTGTGGTGAGTGGTTCAAGCTCACCAACATGCCTACTTATTGTTGTTTCTGCCATGTTTGAATCTGTAATATAACTTGTCTTGTTTACATGGGTGCCATCATATTTTCTGTGTCCTTTTGGCTCATGGTCAGTAAGGGACTTTTGTTCTATGCAATTAGTAGATTCATGCCATGCCTTTGTTTGCCATGATAAGTTCCTGTAGCATTTTGTTTTATAGCTCTAAACATTGCAACCTGATGTTATTTCCTGATAAGTCTGAAACTGTTATTATTTGCAATCTTACCATGTCCTTTTGAGCATGTTCTAGTTGTTTCTAGAGATAGCTCAGTGTTCATGTCTTGTCATGCTTTACCTTTACTTCATGCTCATGCCTTTTGTTCTTATGTTGGGGTGCTGTATCTTGTTGTTTTGATGCTTGTAAGATGCCTAGTTGTTGTTATGGACAGATTGTTGCTATAACTTGTATAGAGTGTATGTGTTGAACCATTGCTCCGTCTTGAGTGTGCTCTATATGAAACTTGCTTGATTTTGCAGGTAGCTTCATATTATCATGTTGCATCCTTGTTTTGAGGTGTTTGCTTGATGTTTGTATGCATTTTGCATCAATGCCATGCTTACCTTGTTTTGTTCATATCTTCTAGGCCATAGCTCCGAACTAAATGAACTTTATATGTAACTTGACTAGAATCTCGTGTAGATCATCTTGGTGCATCTTAACTTGCTGTTTAACAACTCCAACTTAATGTTTGTTCAGATCTGGACCAATTTCGAAATTTGCATATGAGGACTTACCGGAATTGTTATATGTTGTTCCGGCCTCATTTAAACTTGCCTTGATGTGTTGTTCTTGTCTGCATCATCTCTTGCCATGAGTAGCTTCATGTAGCCTTCTCATGCATCATGCTTGTTGTGCATCATGTCTTGTCTATGTGTGGTGTGTTTACCATGTTGTGTGCTTCTTCTCGATAGTTCCCGTTTCGTTGCGATCGTGAGGATTCGTTCGTCTACGCTTGGTTCGTCTTCGTGGCTTCATCTTCTTCATGGACTCGTTCTTCTCCCTAGCGGGATTTCAGGCAAGATGACCGCTACCCTAGATCTCACTACTATCATTGCTATGCTAGTTGCTTCGTTCTATTGCTATGCTGCGTTACCTATCATTTTCTCTTCAAGCCTCCCAAATTGCCATGAACCTCTAACCTTTGACACCCTTCCTAGCAAACCGTTGCTTGGCTATGTTACCGCTTTGCTCAGCCCCTCTTATAGCGTTGCTAGTTGCAGGTGAAGTTGATAGGGTTATGTTGGGATATCACAATATCTCTTATTTAATTAATGCATCTATATATTTGGTAAAGGGTGGAAGGCTCGGCCTTATGCCTGGTGTTTTGTTCCACTCTTGCCGCCCTAGTTTCCGTCATACCGGTATTATGTTCCCGGATTTTGCGTTCCTTACGCGGTCGGGTGATTTATGGGACCCCCGACGGTTCGCTTTGAATAAAACTCCTCCAGCAAGGCCCAACCTTGGTTTTACCATTTGCCTCACCACCACCTACTTTTCCCTTGGGATTAATTAACCCAAGGGTCATCTTTATTATAGCCCCCCCGGGCCAATGCTTGTCTAAGTGTTGGTCCGAACTAGAGTCCTTTGCAGCGCCCCCTCAGGGAAACTTGAGGTCTGGTTTTAGTTGTACGGAGTGCTCATCCGGTGTTGCCCTGAGAAGGAGATATGTGCAGCTCCTATCGGGATGTTGGCGCATCGGGCGGCTTTGCTGGTCTTGTTTTACCATTGTTGAAATGTCTTGTAAACTGGGATTCCGAGACTGATCGGGTCTTCCTGGGAGAAGGAATATCCTTCGTTGATCGCGAGAGCTTATCATGGGCTAAGTTGGGACACCCCTGCAGGTTTATAAACTTTCGAGAGCCGTGCCCGCGGTTATGTGGCAGATGGGAATTTGTTAATGTCTTGTTGTAGATAACTTGACACCAGATCCGAAGCAAAATGCATCAACCACGTGTGTAGCCGAGATGGTCTCTTATCGGCGGAGTCCGGGAAGTGAACATGGTTTCTGTGTTATGATTGACGTAAGTAGGAGTTCAGGATCACCTCTTGATCATTACTAGTTTCACGACCGTTCCTTTGTTTCTATTCTCGCTCTTCTTTGCGTATGTTAGCCACCATATATGCTTAGTCGCTGCTGCAACCTCACCACTTTGCCCCTTCCTTTCCCATTAAGCTTTGCTAGTCTTGATACCCATGGTAATGGGATTGCTGAGTCCTTGTGGCTCACAGATTACTACAACAACAGTTGCAGGTACAGGTTTTCCGATGATCATGACGCGAGAGCGATGTTTGCTTGTTTGGAGTTCTTCTTCTGCTTCTTCTTCGATCAGGGGATAGGCTCCAGGTCGGCAGCCTGGGCTAGCAGGGTGGATGTTGTTTGAGCTTCTGTTTGTGTTTCATCCGTAGTCGGATGGTGCTCTTATGTATAATGATGTTGTATTCATGTGGCATTGTATGTCTTATGTATGTATCCCCATCTATCATGTAATGTTGATGTAATGATATCCACCTTGAAAAAGCGTTTCAATATGCGGGTCTATCCTTGGTGGGACCTTCGAGTTCCTTTTGGATAGGGTCGCATATTGGGCGTGACAGGTAGGCTCTCCGGATGTAGTCCGGCGAGCGCTTTTTCTGCAAATGGATAATGGACATTGTTATATTTTAACGATGACAATTACGTGACAGGTTTTTAAACACACCTTTGCAACGGCGTCTCAGTCCTGACTGCCTTCCTTTTAAGTCTACCCGGCTTCGATGCCCCCTGTTGGCAAGTCACCGCGAGTTCGGCGTGGCGTCCCGATGGCCTTCCCTGTAAAACGCAATACATGTGCTGGGGGTAAGGCGCGAAGAGGGATTCCTTTTTGGAAGTCAGGACTCCGGTCTTACCTGTGATACAGGGAGCAGGCCAGGATAATCAGTGTGATGGCCCTTTATCGGTGTCAAACCGGCGGATCTCGGTAGGGGTCCCGAACTGTGCGTCTAGGCGGATGGTAACGGAGACAAGGGACACGATGTTTTTACCCAGTTCGGGCCCTCTCGATGGAGGTAAAACCCACGCCCTGCTTGATTAATATTGATGATATGGGTAGTACAAGAGTAGATCTAGCACGAGATCAAGGAGGCTAAACCTAGAAGCTAGCCTATGGTATGATTGTTGAGATGTATGTTGTCCCACGGACTAAAGCCCTCCGGTTTATATAGACACCGGAGAGGGCTAGGGTTACATGAGTCGGTTACAATGGTAGGAGATCTACATATCCGTATTACCAAGCTTGCCTTCCACGCCAAGGAAAGTACCATCCGGACACGAGCCAGAGTCTTCAATCTTGTATCTTCGTAGTCTTGGAGTCCGGCGGATATTGATAGTCCGGCTGTCCGGACACCCCCTAGTCCAGGACTCCCTCAGTAGCCCCTGAACCAGTCTTCAATGACGATAAGTCCGGCGTGCATAATGTTTGGCATTGCAAGGCGGGTTCCTCCCTTGAATAATCCAGAGAAGATAAGGAACACCAGGATAGTGTCCGGCTCTGCAAAAATAATTTCCACATTCCACCGTAGAGAGAATAAAATGTACACTTAGCTCAATCTGCTGACGTATTGCGCGGCGTGTCATCACATCGCAACCAAGCCTTTGTTTGAATCGTTTTTTACTACACCACCTCAGCACGTTTAGCGAAGTGGTTTCCTTGGCACGTCTTGTCGAAGCAGAGATCGTGTTCCCCTTATTCCGGGATCCTGATCAATACGTGCGTGGGTAACCCAACCGCGCCATTGATGGTGGCGCTTGGGAGATAAGCGAGTTTTACCAGGCCGGTGGGGGACGCATAGTTTTGTCCGCCTATATATAAGGGATAAGGATTCACCTTCTCACCTACGCCTTCTTCCTCCTTTGCTTATCCGTCCCTGCGAACTCAAGCTCCAACGCCCGAGCTCACGCATCTCGCCTCGACCTTCTCCAAATATGTCCGGAGAAGGAGGTAAATCGTTGGCCTCCACAGTCAAGGAGGAGGACATCACCAAGCTGCACAGCGCCGGATACCTTTCCAGCGATATCGTGCATCGGCTGCCCGACGAGGGGCAGCTCATCCCTACCCCCGAGCCTCATGAGAGGGTCGTCTTCCTCCCCCACTTCCTCCGCGGACTGGGCTTTCCGCTCCATCCATTTGTCTGGGGGCTCATGTTTTACTACGGCCTGGATTTCCACGATCTGGCGCCGAACTTCATCCTCAACATCTCGGCGTTTATCGTCGTGTGCGAGGCCTTCCTCTGCATCCATCCCCACTTCGGCCTGTGTCTCAAGACCTTCAACGTCAAGCCGAAGGTTGTGAAGGGCACGCAAGCGGAATGCAAAGGCGCCATGTTGGGCAAATTGCCCAACGCCCTTGGCTAGAAGGACCTTCGTGGACTCCGTCAAGGGGTGGCAATCGGGGTGGTTCTACATCACCGAGCCGCGCAAACCCACATGGGCGGCGGCCCCCGAGTTTAGATCTGGCATCCCCAGGCAGCTCACCTCCTGGAAAGAGAAGGGCTTGCAGTGGGGCAATCCGGTGGAGGTGACGGGACTCCGAGCATGCATCAAGAAGATGGTGAGCAAAAGGCTCAGGCTCGTCAACGTGGATCAAGTCATGCTCATCTGGCAGATCCTCCCATGCCAAGAACGGGCATTTAATTTGTGGGAGTTTAATCCGGAACAGCACCAGGTGCTAAGCGGGCTATTCGATACAACACATGAAGGTGCCTGGAGGGTGCTGTTCAAGGGCGCCGAAGCCCCCGGATCCGCGACGGAAGATCGCGGATTCAGCTCGCAGTGTCCAACTGACGAGGTAAGTGATTCAACCCCATTATGGGACACTTGTGATAATTAGATTGACTCTAGTGAGGTTTCATTCTGCCTCTTCCTTTGACAGGAATGGATGGAGAAGGCCAAGCTGCTCATCAGCCCGGCTCCCATGCCGAAGACCAGTGAACGCCCGCCGCAGGTTACTCTTGGTTCCGCACCGCACATGGAGCGGAGAAGAAGGCCAAGAAGGTGGCCACGGGACTCGAAGAGTTACCATAATCAGGCGTCGACAGCGAGCGAGGACTCCTCCCAAGACGAGGAGGAGGAGTACTCTCTCCGGAGGAGGAGAGAAGAAGAGGAAGGCTTCCCCAATCGGGCGGCCGAAGGGTCCAAGAGGGGAGAACTACCCCGGACAGTTTCGCCAACATCGGCGTTGGCGAGGATGAGTGGCCTCAAGGTCAGCGTCCGGCGGATCGTAAGTATTCGGATCATTTATATGCCGTACCTTTCATGTCATGTAGTATCCTTCTAACGCCGATTTCGTCCGTAGTCCGGTCGATGACGATCTCCCGACTCAATGAGCGGGCCGTTGGCCTCGTCGGACGTAAATTCCGTCGACCGCCTCTACCCCACGCGCCGACGAGGACGCCGAGGTGGGATCCCAAGAGGGACCCATCAGAGGAGGCTCAGAGGCGCCGCAGCGACCTCCGGACTTTGCGCGGACTCTACACACGAACCCGTAGTGGTTCAGAGTCCGCAAGCGGCCCTTCAAAGAAGGGCAGGACTGCGGACGCGGGCGGCCTCCGCCCAACCGGAGGTGCCGGATAACCTGTTGAGGCGCTTAAAGGCGCTTCCATCGAGGAAGAACACCGCACTATCATGAGTGTGGTGATTGAGAAGGTTCACTCGCCAAGAGTGGGCTGACCAAAACTCGCAGCAGCCTTCTAACGAGCCGAGGTAAGAAGTTAAAATTATGTAATGTAATACCGCATAGACAGTAGAGCCCACGATGCTTAGTTCGGTGTTCGGAAAGAAAAGCGGATGAGGATCTAACAAGATATCTGTGAGGTTGCCTAAAATATGTCAATATGGATTTGCGGGCTGCCTGCTGACCTCTGCCGCATTAACGGCGGAGGTCGAGGTGCTGAAAAAGGATCTCGAGCGGTCCGAGCAAGAGCTCGGCCATGCAAAGAAGCAGCTCGAGGAGAAAGAAGGTGAGTAACACCTCTTTGAATAAGTACCTTACAAAAAAGGATTTTGGTTGCAAATAAAATTAACAAGGATAATATGTGTATTGCAGGGGCCACTAACGAGGTGGCAGCCCTGAAGGATGCCATGTCCGCGGCCGAATGCAATGCGGCCACAGAACGGGCTGAGCGAGAAAATCAAGAGGCGCTGGTGGCGGAAGTTCAGCAAGAGCTCCAGGCTCTCATGGAAAAGCATGAGGGTTTGGAGCGTGACTCTAAGACTCGAGAGTCCGAGCTTGCCTCGGCTCTCGAAAGTGCCAAGTCCGCCAAGGCCGAGGCCCGTAAGGCCCTTCAGGAGGTTGAGGACATAAAGAAGATAGCGGCGGGTAAGGCATTTTTCATGCAAAGCGGGCATGTTAGTGTGAACTACGACACTTACCCGGTCGGAGCTCTCGAGGCGTTTGCAGATCTGCGTGGGCGCCCGATGCCGCCCGCATTCTATCGTGGCGAGGAGGGAGCTCGGCGGAGAAGGTCTTGGTCTCGAGACTCGAGGCCGGCCATCCGGTGCCCCCAAGCGACCGGTGAAGCAGGTGGTCGTACTCCACAAGGTAGCCGAGGAGGCCATGAAGGGTCTCATAGTCCGGTGTGGGCTCGGACAGGCCATGCCCGGCAGCTACTTTGGCCTCGTCGCGGCGGCTGGTGGATCGTGCCCTAGGCTTGATGTAGTCAGCGCCCACTTTAGATCGAAGGCGCCGTCGGTCCCTTGCCCGCATAAAGGTGCAATAGGGCAAACTGGATGCGGAGAAGCTTCTCACGGACCCACCGCCGCCGGGCAAGGAGCATCGCGCGCCGAGCGGTATTATAAAGTTGTCTGAAGGGAGCTGCGATATTGTAGATGAGTGCTCCCGAAATGTAATCTTTGAGTGAACTCGCTTTGTATTTATCACAGGCGCTGAAAACTTCGTTTATATGCGCCTCGAGCAACGCTTTGTTTAATTTAAATATTACCTTACATGCGGCCGTTTGTAAAATCGAGAGATGGCAAGTCGTTGGCTTCAGCCCCCAAGCCACAAGTCTTTGGGGTGTTCGGTGATAAACTTGAGCACTCTTGTTCCCATTTTGGGTCCATCTAGGGAGGCGCCAACACGCACGAACAAGGCAACCGGACTTATAATGCTTGAACACTCTCACTTAGCGATAGAATTCTATAATTTTAAATTTGGTGAAGCCTCGGTATTCGGAGACCGAATCGAGGCGCTATCCACGCCTTCGTCGGACATCATCCGGAACTTCGCTCGAGCGGCATGAGTCTTTAGGACCGAAAGAACCTCTCGAACAGCGACCAGTCTCTCGCCTTATCATGCCAAGAAGTTTTAGCTTTTCCTTTGAGAGTCAACCCGGCTCAACCGGGCGCAATCGCGATGGTTCTCCAGTGCTATCTTAGCCGACGGAACGGAACGTAAGGCACCAAAACATGGGAGCCGGGCAAACCCAACTATTGACCCAAGACATGATTCGGAGTCGATTCATATAATGCTATAAGTTCGGGGTGCCGCACTTGTGAAAGTGTTCGGACTTTATCACACCATAATTTGGGGAACAGAAGCCCCTGGCGTATTCGGCCGTACCAAAATATACGGGTGCAAGATGTCATGTGATGAATATTTATTAAAGATAATGCAATTGCAATAAAGAGGTGCTGCATTATTTATGAAAGAAAGTCTGATAGTAGATCGGGCTGATACAAATAGTGCGGTAAGCAAGGGATTTGGACTAAATAAACATGTCCCCCTCCAGGGATGAGCTGCAGACCTGGTGTATCTAATTGAGTTTAATGCTCGTAATTGAGACCACCTGAATGTTCGTCGCGGCCTTCTTTAGTCCCTGACTGTTGCATGATGAGTTCGGCAGGTTCGCCATCGGACAGGGCTTCTGGTTAACAGGGTCCTGTGTACATAAAAGAAGAAGGAAAATAAAAAAGAAGGGGGGCACACTTGTGAGCCCCTGGTGTGGTCAAGCCGCACTTTAGGTCCATTGTGATCGTGCCCCTTTCCCTGCGCCCATGGTATCTCCAAAGCGTAGTGATGTACGCGGAGTGTTATTCTTGCGATTATCTTGCTGGCGAGGTTGGGGCCGCATTACTCGCTGCGATGCTCGATCGCGCTAGGTGGTCTTGGTTGGCATTGCTCCGGGCGCGCTTTGATGTGTCCGGCCTTTTAACTGCCGGACTTGAGAATTGCCTTAGAAGGCTACTCTGTACTTCTGCCGCGAGAGCCACTGTATGTTCCTCCGTTCGGAGGGAGCGTTCCGTATTCCCATTGACCGTGATGACTCCACGAGGGCCTGGCATCTTGAGATTTAGGTATGCGTAATGCGGCACCGCGTTGAATTTTGCAAACGCGGTCCGTCCGAGCAGAGCGTGATAGCCGCTGCATGAGCGGGACTATGTCGAAGATTAACTCTTCACTCCGGAAATTATCCGGGATCCGAAGACCACTTCGGTGTGGTGAGCTTGTGCAGTTGGCCTCCACTCTGGAATGACACCTTTAAAGGTTGTCTTTGTAGGTTTAATCCTTGATGGGTCTATGCCCATTTTGCGCCTTGTATCTCGATAAAGCAGGTTCGAGCTCTTGCCGCCGTCCATCGGGACTCGTGAGGTGGAACTCGCCGGCGATTGGGTCTAAAACCAATGCGGCGAATCCGCCATGGCGTATGCTGGTCGGATGGTCTCTTCGATCGAAAGTGATCGGGCAAGAGGACCATGGGTTGAACTTTGGGGCGATGGCTCCATCGCATAGGCGTCCCGTAGTGCGCGCTTCCTCTCCCTCTTGGGTATATGGGTCGCGTATATCATATTCACCGTCCGCACTTGTGGGGGGAAACCCTACATCCTCTATTGTTGGCGGCGGGTCTCTTCCTCGTTGTCGTTGTTTAGCCCTTGTCATTGTTTTCGACAATTAACTTGCCAGCCTGCTTGAACACCCAACAATCTCTATTGGTGTGATTAGCTGGCTTTTGAGAGGTGCCATGTATCGGCATAAGCGGTCGAGTATTCGGTCCAGATTGGACGGACCCGGAGTGGTTCTTTTAAATGGCTTCTTCCGCTGACCGGGTTTAGAGCCTCGGAATCCAGCATTGACTGCCGTCTCCTCCTTATCGTCGCCGTTAATGCGGCGCTTGTTTTTGTTTCGAAGTGACCTGCCGTTGCTGTCCTTAGTATCCGGACTGCCAGAATTTTTACGGAGATTGTTGCTGCGGGCTAGCCAGCTATCCTCTCCCGCACAAAAGGGGGTCATTAATGATGTGAGGGCTGCCATGGATTTTGGCTTTTCCTGCCCCAGGTGCCGGGCTAGCCATTCATCCCGGATGTTATGTTTGAAGGCTGCAAGGGCCTCTGCATCCGGACAATCGACGATTTGATTTTTCTTCATCAAGAACCGTGTCCAGAATTGTCTAGCCGATTCGTCTGGCTGCTGAATAATGTGGCTTAGGTCATCGGCGTCTGGTGGTCGCACATATGTGCCCTGGAAGTTGTCGAGGAATGCGGCTTCCAGGTCCTCCCAGCACCCAATTGATTCTACGGCAAGCTATTTAGCCAATGCCGAGCTGGTCCTTTAAGCTTGAGTGGGAGATACTTGATGGCATGTAGGTCGTCGCCGCGAGCCATGTGAATGTGGAGAAGATAGTCTTCAATCCAAACCGCGGGGTCTGTTGTGCCATCGTAAGATTCAATGTTTACGGGTTTAAACCCTTCAGGGATCTGATGATCCATTACTTCGTCAGTGAAGCATAGAGGGTGTGCGGCGCCCCTGTATTGAGCGACATCGCGACGCAGCTCGAGAGAGCGCTGTCTGCTGTGTTCGGCCCGGCCGGTGTTATTATGTCCGGCGCGACGGTATTCGTCGTGGGTCGAGGCATACGTGATCCGTAGATGGATCTGGATTGCCTTGCCTTGTCCTCAATATGTCTCGCAAGTCCGGTAGCGTTCCTCTCTTGGCCGTACTTTTGGAGCGATGCGGGTACGGTCTTGGCTGGGGGCCTGGATGCCTCTGTCACGACCACGGGGTGGTCGGTCGGCCATGTCGTCTTGTTGGTGATGAAGATATGTATGCTTCCTCCTCTAATCGGGGGTGCAGCTTGCGTCTTGGGTAACTTTTGGAGGGGCGTTCGAGTTTATACTCTTCGGCCGCGAGGACCTCGGTCCATCGATCGGCCAGCAGGTCTTGGTCAGCTTGGAGCTGTTGCTGCTTTTTCTTTAGGCTGTTTGCCGTGGCGATAAGCCTGCGCTTGAAGCGCTCTTGTTCGATGGGATCCTCAGGTACGACAAATTCATCATCGTTGAGGCTTGCTTCGTCTTCGGAGGGAGGCATATAGTTATCATCCTCAACCCCTTCGTTTGCCGCCCTCTCATGAGGGCTTGCTTCTTCATCCTCCTGCGCTGAGTCTTGCTGGAGGGGATTGTCTTCGGCACTCTCCGGAGTATTATTATCTCCCGTGCCGGAATCTCCATTCTTCTTTGTGGCGGGATTTGGAGCGGCGCCCGGCGTCGGCGTTTGGGCTGCTTCTTTAGAGAATCGCTCTCTGCTTCTTCGCCATCCCCTTCTTTTGGGGTATCCACCATGTATATGTCATATGGCGAGGTGGCCTTCCATGCCTCTGTAGGCGCTGGTTCTGTCGCCTCGGCATCGTCGTCCATAAGCGTCGATGTCGCCGGAGTCGAAGTCTAGCATGTCGGCTAAATAAATCGGCGGTGGCTACAAAGTGGGTGGTGGGTGGGCTCTGAATTTCTTCGTCGTCGAACCCGAACCATCTGGCCATAGTCCGCCAGACTCTCCGATAGCGAGAGATGCTTTAGTGAATTCAGGATATCGCCAAAAGGCGAGTGTTGGAAGATGTCCGCGGTGAATTCCATAACAGCGCCTAATCAAGGCGATTGGTAGGGCGCGGGAGGTCGGAGTCGGCGAGAGTCCGTGCCTCGGAACCACGAGTTTGCGAGGACAAGATCGGTGTTCGCTCCATCGCCGTGGATGTTGAAGCCCGGGCGGCGTCTATCCACCGCCCTCGATCCGGGCGATCGGCTCCGGCAAATGGCCAGCGGATCGGAAAGTCGCGCCACCAAGGCCTTGTTCAGCGGTAGAGCTAGATCGTGCCCATCGTCCTGATCTTGGCGCGCTGGCGTGGCGCGAGTCCGTCGAAGATCAAGTCTCCGCGGACATCGGCCGTGAAGTTTAAGCTTCCAAATCTGACCTGACGGCCAGGGGCGTAGCTTTCGATCTGCTCCAGATGGCCAAGTGAATTGGCCCGTAGGGCGAAGCCGCCGAATACGAAGATCTGTCCGGGGAGGAAAGTCTCACCCTGGATAGCGTTGCTGGTTGAAGATGCCATCAAGCCTATCGGTGACGACATAGAGGAACTCTCAATGAAAGCACCAATGTCGGTGTCAAAACCGGCGGATCTCGGGTAGGGGGTCCCGAACTGTGCGTCTAGGCGGATGGTAACAGGAGACAAGGGACACAATGTTTTTACCAGGTTGGGCCCTCTCGATGGAGGTAAAACCCACGCCCTGCTTGATTAATATTGATGATATGGGTAGTACAAGAGTAGATCTAGCACGAGATCAAGGAGGCTAAACCCTAGAAGCTAGCCTATGGTATGATTGTTGAAATGTATGTTGTCCTACGGACTACAGCCCTCCGGTTTATATAGACACCGGAGAGGGCTAGGGTTACACAGAGTCGGTTACAATGGTAGGAGATCTACATATCCGTATTACCAAGCTTGCCTTCGACGCAAAGGAAAGTACCATCCGGACACGAGCCGGAGTCTTCAATCTTGTATCTTCGTAGTCTTGGAGTCCGGCGGATATTGATAGTCCGGCTGTCCGGACACCCCCTAGTCCAGGACTCCCTCAGCCACCAACACACAGTTGCAGCTTAATTGATAAAATCTCGGGTCGACGAGCTCCACGAATGTGTCCAGATATTCTTCGAGCCCAGGGTCGAGGGCCCGGCCGGGGTCCTCTGCTGTGGAGACGGGCTGTGAACCTCCCTCATAGCTCTTCGCAGTTCCTGTTATGAATTGGCAAGGTAAATATTTATGCTAAAGAATGCGGGAAAGACTGGAATAAAAGATAGCCTCTCACCTAGCTTGGGGGGTTGTACATGGAGAATCCATCCCGTGGCTTCATACGGATGAACTCCTCTTCTTCTCCGTTGTACAAATCGAACAATATCTTCGCCAGAGTGGCAGGGGAGTCCGGACCTTTGTGGCCGCAGCGAGTGGCATCGTCTTCTTCATTGAAGTGCCACATGGGCTTCCCCCGCATTAAAGTGGCTACACTCCCCGCTTTATACATATGGACATAACCTCGATAATTGTCAGCTCTGATTTGGCCAGCGTCTTTATCCTGTCCATCAGGAAAAGGATCTCTCTGTTATCTTCCTCCTGGGGGCTCCGGAGGCGCCAGCTGTGGCGTTTCTTCAACGGGGCATTTACAAACTCGGGAAGGCCCTTCTGAATAGGGTCCGGAAGAGGGACATCTTCCATGTAGAACCACTCCGAAGGCCAGTTTTCGGATGTCTTCTTTGGGGTGCCGGATAGATATCCGGTCCCGGCGATGCGCCATATTTCGGCTCCGCCCACTTGATATACCGACCCTCCCCGAAAAGCGGGTGCAGGCGTAACAGCCTCTTCCACAGCTCGAAATGAGCTTCACAACCCAGAAATAGCTCGCAGAAGGCAACGTAGCCTGCGATATACAGTATGGAGGATGGGGTAAAGTTATGCAGCTGGAGGCTGTACAACTCCAAGAGCCCACGGAGGAAAGGATGGATTGGAAATCCGAGTCCCCTCAGCAAATAAGGGACGAAGCATACCTGCTCTCCCTTGGATGGGGTTTGGAGAACTCTCTGCTTGCTCCCTGCCATTGTAAGTGGCTAGTCCAGCTCGGATGGGGACCATGTACGCAGGTGGGAGAAACCCCTTGGTCAGCAACTCTACTAGTCGGCTGTGGGGGACAGAACATTTCTCCCAATCGCCTGGCCTAGTGCTATGGGAGCGAGAGGAGGAGCTGCGACACCCGGCCATGGTGGTATGGGTTTTTTCGGACGCACTCTAATGAATGCTCGCTGGGAGGAGATGGTGTGATTTGGATCTGAGGATCCCCGTCTCTTTAAATAGATGATTTACTCGCATGGTCGGGGTGGCAAATGTAAAAATGCCTCGACTTCTCACATTCGCTCGACACGTGGAGGAAGCCATTATTAAAGCACAGAAGCCGAGGAGTGCGACATTGATGAGGAGCCGGACACTGCTCGCTACAACAATACTCTGGAGAATTTGGAGAAGAACCCGCCTTGCAATGCCGAAGACAATCTGCGCGCCGGACTCATCTTCATTGAAGCCTGGTTCAGGGGCTACCGAGGGAGTCCTGGATTAAGGGGTTGAGGGAGTCCTGGACTAGGGGGTGTCCGGACAGCCGGACTATCAATATCCGCTGGACTCCAAGATTACGAAGATACAAGATTGAAGACTCCGGCTCGTGTATGGATGGTACTTTCCTTTGCATGGAAGGCAAGCTTGGTAATACGGATATGTAGATCTCCTACCATTGTAACCGACTCTGTGTAACCCTAGCCCTCTCCGGTGTCTATATAAACCGGAGGGCTTTAGTCCGTAGGACAACATACATCTCAACAATCATACCATAGGCTAGCTTCTAGGGTTTAGCCTCCTTGATCTCGTGCTAGATCTACTCTTGTACTACCCATATCATCAATATTAATCAAGCAGGACGGCCTCGGGGAGGCTTTAAAACTTGTGTTTGATGCTGCGATAACAGTATGGACTCTAATATTTGCTTCTAAATTCCCTGAAATTTGCATTATTCCTTCCTACTTGCTTATGTTCTACGCCGGCAGAGAGCCCTCACAGATACCTCGGCCGCCATTGGCCCCGACCGAGGAAAGGGGACGGACCAAGGAGTGAGAACTACGTGACAAGTTAGGCTCCTGAGTCGCGATGCTTAGGAGTCCCCCTTGGCGGTCGAACAGCAAGTAGGGAGGTGAGATGTGGGGGTGACTCCTTAGGGAGGTGAGATGCGGGTGGATCTGCCGTTCTACGCCTGCAGCGCCCGGCCCCACGCATGCCTCAACCGCCGTTAGACTTTCGGAACTAAGGGGTGAGGGGCTATGTGACCAGTTAGGCTCCTGAGTCGCGATGCTCAGGAGTCCCCCTTGACGCTCAAATGGCCTTCGTACCTTGGCTCCGCTCGGGGAGGGACGTGCGACGAACCAGGCCCGGGTCTGGTCGGTTGGCGGCGTCTGGCGTGACCAGCGCAGCCCCTGCCCAGCCCCTTCGCGCGGCGTTCCCGAGGGGAGGCGTTGCGACGAGGCCAGACACTGAGCTCCGGGCTCCCTGAGGTTGATGCGGCCCGGGGGCCACCCTCAGTTGTTTATCACCAGCGCGGAGCATAGTGCTTCTGTATGCGTACGGGCATAGCCGCTCCTCGGCAGTGTCGTCAGCAAGCGCGGAGCATGATGCTTCCACTGGTGCGTGGGAGGGGGCTCCCCTCCAGGAGGAGCCCCCGGGGCGTATACAGCCCCACCCTGACATGTGGCTGGCACGGTAGGGCTTGACGAGGTGTATCTGGGCACCCGTGAGCCAGCGCGGGACTCACGGGGCCCTACCTCAAGGCGGGTTGCGCCTGGCTCTGGGCCTTATCTTGGAGTGTGTTCCTGCAAATTTGGTTAGATGTCGGTTCTCTACATCTTCGGGTCCCGGCTCTCGAGCTGGTCTCAGCCGTCGCCGGCAAGCCAGGTCGCGATGCCATGGACAAGACCAGAGGGTGAGGGCCGGAGAGCCGGTAGGAGCCCTGAGTCGCGATGCTCAGGCACCCCCCTTTAACGCGCAAGCTGGGTTAGATGTCAAAACTCTACGTCCTCGGGTCCCGGCTCTCGAGCTGGTCTTAGCCATCGCTGGCATGCCAGGTCGCGATGCCATGGACAAGACCAGAGGGTGAGGGCTGGAGAGCCGGTAGGATCCCTGAGTCGCGATGCTCAGGCACCCCCCTTAAACGCGCAAGCTGGGTTAGATGTCGAAACTCTGCGTCCTCGGGTCCCGGCTCTCGAGCTGGTCTCAGCTGTCGCTGGCATGCCAGGTCGCGATGCCATGGACAAGACTAGAGGGTGAGGGTCGGAGAGCCGGTAGGAGCCCTGAGTCGCGATGCTCAGGCACCCCCCCTTTAACGCAAAAGCTGGGTTAGATGTCAAAACTCTACGTCCTCGTGTCCCGGCTCTGAAGCTGGTCTCAGCCGTCGCTGGCATGCCAGGTCGCGATGCCATAGACAAGACAAGAGGGTGAGGGCCGGAGAGCCGGTAGGAGCCCTGAGTCGTGATGCTCGAGCACTTTAACGCCCAAGATTCCGACACCCAGGAGAAAAAGGCACCAAATAACAAGCATGATGGGTCGAAAACATAGCCCTAAGGTAAACGCAAGAAGGGTACACGCCGCTGGATCAGGCCCGAGCGACTTGGGGAAGATGCCGCCCGAGGGGCGCCCCCAATAAGGTAAGCTAAGAACATGAAATAAAAGGGATACATGCGAGGAAGGACCCACGCACAGGAATAATCTGCCCCGAGGCGCTCCCACCGAAATGAAACTTGAAAGATGTCACCTGATGATGTTGGGGACGGAGGGGTGTTGGTGTAGCAGACTCGGTGGGCTGCTGGAGCCGATCCTCACGAGCCCCCAGGCCCAGGAGCCTCAGGAGGCTCCGGAGGCGCTGGAGGCTCCTCGCGGGCCATCTTCATCTCCGCCAGGGCTGCGGAGTGCCTGGCCTCTTGAGCCTCCAGGATGGCCCTCATGAGGCGCTGGTGCGCAGCAGCCGCGTTCGGCAAGCCATAAAGCATGCGCACGTAGTTGTGGGGCGGACCCTCGCAACTTCCCACTCGCGAGGGCCAGAGGCACTCCTGAGACGCGGCTCGGTTGAGCCCCGGTATGTCGATGCAGACGCGCAGCCCACCATCCTTGCCTGGATGGGGGGCCACAGCGGGTAGGCGGTGGCTGCCTCTCATGACCCTTGACTCCTGCAGCTCCTGAATGGCCTTGCTGACGAACTCCTGAGGGTTTGGCCCTCCTTGCCTTGCTCCTTCTTGAGGGAAACTTGCTTCGAAACACGCCTCCACGTGGTGCCCAAGCGCCTCCCTCGTGACCTTGGCGAGGTCGGCGGCCCTCCAGGGAGAGCCCCCGAGCCCTGCCTGAGGAGGGCGCCAGGCGTGCTTCCCTATGCGATGGAAGGAGGTTCCCCCAGAGCAGGCGCGGGCCCTGAGGGGCCTGCCTCCTGAGGGGCCAGGTTGGACGATGTCTTCTTCTTCTTCGGGGCGGTCTCGGGAGGCCACCTGCCTCCACGGTCCGGGTCTTCCAGTGATGCGGCCTGAAAGGCTCGCTCCAGGGAGCACACTGCGTCTCTCTCTTCGCAGGGCACCATGATGACCCAGCCACTCCCGGCATCTTGAGGGCGTTATGGCCGTGGTGGAGTACTGGCCATAGACAGCCAGCGGTGGGTACCCGAGGATGGCATTGTACGGCGGCGAATGTGGGCGACGTCGAAGTCGATGAGCTCGGTCGCGGTGGTTGTCGCGTGCCCCGGAAGGTGACAGAAGGCAGACCTGCCCAATCGGGACCGTGGAGCCGTCGGTGACTCGAGAAGGGCTTGGTTGGCTGAAGGCGATGTAGGGCACTTGAAGATTGTTGAGCGTTTCCACGGATGGGGCGTTGAGCCTGCTCCGCCGTCGATGAGGGTCCCGCCGACTAGCACATTGCGATGATTGGGGAACAAAGCATCGGGAGGACTCGGTGTGGCGCGCGACTTGAGCTGATTATTTGAGCTGAACGTGATGGCGCATGCCGACCACCTGAGAGGGCGCGTGGCCTCGAGCTTGGGGAGGACTGCATTCACTTCGCGGGCGAACTGCTTGAAGATGCGTTGAGAGGCTGGGGCTTGAGCTCCACCCAGGATGCAGGCGATTGCACGTGGTTCCTGGAAGCCCCTATCCCCCTCGTCCTGATGACGGTCTTCATTTCTCGTTGGCTGTGGCGGCAGGGGAGGGAGGCCTGCATTACCTTGCGGGCGATCCTCACGAGGCTGATCCCTCCAACCTCCCTCGCGAGGCGGGTCCTGGCAGCGATCCTTGGGAGGTTGGTCGCGCCACCCTTGACGTGGGCCGCGGTCTTCCCAACGTCCTGCGTTCCTTCCTCCTCCTCGGCCGTAGCCCCGGTCGCTGCGGTCGAGACGTCTGCCGACCCTTCCTTCATGCACGGCTCGGAGCTCTTGGCATTCATTGGTGTTGTGGGTGCGGAGATCGTGGTACACGCAGTAATGACTGCCCTTGGAGGATTCAGGCTGATCTCTGCCCCGCTTGGCGTCTTGCTCTGCCGCGAGTACGGTAGCCCTCTTGCGCTTCATGTTCTTGGTCTTGGGCTTCTTCCCTTCTGGGTCCGCGCAGGGAGCTCGAGGAGGGAGAGACGTCCCTCCTCAGCCCTGGCGCATTTGGTCGCCATGTTGAACAGCTCCAAGGAGGTGCACAGGACTTCATGCATTGCCAGGTCCTCCTTCATCTTGACGTCGCGCACACCGTCGGAGAAGGCAGAGATGATGGCCTCCTCCATCACCTTGGGGATCTTGAGGCACGCGTTGTTTAAGCGCTGGATGTACTTCTATAGGGTTTCCCCTGGTTGCAACTTGATACGGCGCATGTCGCTCACAGCAGGTGGCCGGTCGCAAGTACCCTGGAAGTTGGCGATGAAGCGGGTGCGCATCTCGTCCCAGGAGGAGATTGTGCCTAGAGCCAGGTTCAGGAGCCAGGTGCGGGCCCCGTCCTTGAGCGCCATGGGAAACCAGTTGGCCATGACCTTCTCGTCCCCGTTGGCAGCCTCGATGCCCAACTCGTAAAGCTGGGGAACTCTGCAGGGTCAGCCGCGCCGTCGTAGTGAGGAGGCAGGTCTGGCTTGAACTTGCTGGGCCACGCGACGCTGCATAGCACGGAGGTGAAGGCACGGCAGCCCGCTGTGGCCACAGGGGGCCTTGGGCGACGGAGAGCTTGGTCCTGCGGGTCCCCATGCGCTGCGGCTGGGGGCATCACAGGGTCTTGACGTGTTGGAGCAGGGAGCGCTCGGGCAGCTTCTCGAGGGCGAGGGACTTCTTGGCAGCTCTGCTCTTGCCGCGCTGGTGCCTGACGGAGCAGGTTCCGTCCAGGGGCTGCGCACCTTGGGGCCAGGGCGCCTTCTTGAGGAGGGCGCGGCTGAGGCGCCCCAGGAGCTTCATTGCCTGCGCAGGGCGGGGCGCGGTGCAGCGAGAAGGACGGCGTGGGGGAGCCCCCGGTGGCGCGGACGAGCTCGGCGACGCGGTCGATCCACTCTTCCTAGACATCGTCGATGGGGCGGTAGCGCAGGAGCTTGTTTGCCGCAATGAGCGCGGCTCGGGCCTCCATGGCCGCGCGGGGCGCGCGCGATGAAGAACCGGCGGGAGTGAGCGAGGGTGTGGCAGTGCGGCCGTCCTGCCTCATGGATGGATGCTGGGACGATGCTTGCTGTTTGTTTCCCGCCGGGCCGGTGGCGGCGTTGATGGCAGGTGACGGGGAACGACGAGGGCGCCCCTCGACGGGGGCCGTCTGGGCGACACGAGAAGTGAGGGTGGCTCGGTGCTCGGTGCGAGCCCGAGGAGCGTCAGACATGGATGCGATTGTCCGAGAAGAACGAGACGACGGAAGGCAAATTCCGGCGCACCCCTACCTGGTGCGCCAAATGTCGAATTTTGGGTTCCGGCAGACCCTTGAGGTTTGAACACCGGGGTGCGCGCGGAGATATAACCCTCTACCGGCTTGCTACTCGCCGAATCGCTAGGATCTAAACTACCAAACAGAACAACGCAAGAGACACAAGGTTTATAATGGTTCAGGCCACCATGGTGGTGTAATACCCTACTCCAGTGTGTGGTGTGGTGGATTGCCTCTTGGGCTGATGATGAATCCTACAAGGAAGAACAACCTCGCGGGGGTCTGTTCTTGGCTACTTGGTTCTGGCTCTTAGCTTCTCGGTGCTAAATGCTCAATCCCTCTACCCTGGGGGTGGCTAGTCCTATTTATAGGCAAAGGCCCTGGGCCTCTTCCCAAATATTGAGCGGGAAGGGCGCCAACAATTGGCCATTTTGAAGGGGAACAACGGGTACACTTATCGACTAAAGTTGGTCCTCGCTGTCAAAGGCTCTGGTGGTGGCGCTTTGCTTGGGGTCCTAATGACTTCTTCTGCGGTTGGACTGGTCTTGGTCTTGTTGCCTGAAATGGATGCCTTTGCTTGATGCTCTCGCTGCGCTTGCCCCTTTGCACCAAAGAGGAAGGGAGGACATGCTGGCTGGCGCCCGCCCGGGCGCCCTTGGTAAATCATGGCTTGCGTCATGGGCTCCTCGCGAGGTACCCCGCCTTGAACTCTCCGCCTCCTTGTGAGCCAGCCTGACGAGGCCGCGCCTGAGGAAGCTCCTTGTCATCCGCCCCGCGAGGCTTGGCCCCTCGCGAGGGTCTTGAGCTTGTGTTGATGAAGTTGGGCCGTGCTGGGCCTCCTTTGAGCCACGCCGCAGGCCGCAGGCAGGCAAGTCTCGGGACCCCTGTTTCCAGAACGCCGACAACAACTCGCCCCCACTTGAAAGAATCTTGTCCCGAGATTCAGGGGTCGGCAGAAACAAAGTGGGATACTCCAGTCGGAAACGATCTTCTCGCTCCCAAGTAGCTTCTCTCTCGGAATGATGAGACCACTGAACCTTGAGGAACTTGATGTTCTAACGTCACGTGACATGCTCTTCTTGATCAAGAATGCGAACTAGGTACTCTTGAAATGTGAGGTTATCTTGGAGATCAAGCGTTTTGTGGTCCACTCCACGGATGGGATCCGAGAAGCAACACTTGAGTTGAGAGACGTGGAAGACATCATGAAATCGGGAAAGATGTGGGGGTAGTTCCAACTGGTAGGCAACTTCTCCTTGTTTAGCGAGAATGCGAAAAGGACCAATGTATCAAGGAGCCAACTTGCCCTTGATACCGAAACGATGGGTACCCTTCAAAGGAGTAACCCGAAGATAAGCTTTGTCACCAACTTCATAAGTAATTTCCTTATGACGATGGTCATACTGACTCTTTTGATGAGACTGGGCTATTTTCAAGTTCTCACGAATGATGCAAACTTGCTCTTCTGCCTCCTGGATCATGTCTGGTCCAAAGAATTGTCTTTCACCGGTTTCTGACTAGTTCAAAGGTGTTCGACATCTTCGTCCATAGAGAATCTCAAAAGGAGGATTCTTGAGACTGGATTGATAGTTATTGTTATAAGCAAACTCGACGAAAGGAAGACATTTCTCCCAACACGTACCGAATGAGATAACGCAAGCTCTGAGCATGTCTTCGAGAATTTGGTTGACCCTTTCCACTTGACCACTCGACTGAGGGTGGAAAACGGTACTGAAAGAAAGATGCGTTCCCATGGCAGTTTGAAAACTCTCCCAGAAATGAGAAGTGAAAAGACTACCACGGTCTGAATTGATCTCTAGTGGAACACCATGAAGTGACACTATTCGAGAAATCTATAAGTCAGCGAGCTCACTAGTAGTGATACTCTCTCGAACAGGTAGGAAGTGCGCCACTTTGGAGAGACGATCAATGACTACGAAGATAACATTATTCCCTCTCTTGGTTCTGGTAAACCCGGTGATGAAGTCCATACCAACTTTATCCCAATTCCACTCAGGAATAGCTAAAGGCTGATGGGTGCCAGCAGGTCTCTGATGCTCTACCTTAATGCGACGACAAACGTCACAGTTAGCAATAAACTAAGCAATTTCTCTCTTCATCCTAGTCCACCAGAACCTCTGGCGTAGGTCCTGATACATCTTAGGACTACCGGGAGGAATCATGAGAGGAGATTCATGCGCCTCGTTAAGGATCAATTGTCGAAGATGCTGCTTCTTGGGGACCACCAGGCGGTTCCCGAATAAAACAACACCTTGATTATCTATAGAGAAACCACCAGCAATACCCTTGGCAATGTTTCTCTTGATCCGGATAATCCCCGTATCATGCTTCTGGGCTTCTATGATATGATCCACAAGAGTAGGTTTCACCACCAAGGTAGAAAGGAATCCGTGAGGAGCAATGTGAAGGTTAAGCTTACAGAATTCCTCATGGAGAAGTGGTTGGCCCTGCTGCAACATGAGATTGTTGCAATAGGGTTTACGACTTAGCGCATCAGCCATAACATTAGCTTTGCCTGGAGTGTAGGTAATCCCTTGATCACAATCTGAGATCACCTCCAACCAACATCTTTGCCTAAGGTTCAAATCTGGTTGTGTGAAGCTATACTTGAGACTCTAGTGATCAGTGTAGATCTTGCGATGTTTACCAAGAAGGTAATGTTGCCAGGTCTTGAGTGCATAGACTACGGATGCAAGCTCTAGATCATGTCTAGGATAATTCTCCTCATGTGGATGCAACTGTCGAGATGCAAAGGCAATCACATGATGATCCTTCATAAGAATGCAACCTAGTCCCTGTTGTGAGGCATCACAATAGATAACAAAGTCCGTAGTGAAATCTGGTGGCACAAGTATGGGAGCAGAAGTCAGACGTCTTTTCAGTTCCTAAAAACTATGTTTACACTGTGTGGACCACTCAAACTTTATATCTTGCTTGAGAAGTTCCATGAGAGGATTGGCCACTTTGGAGAAGTTTTCAACAAAGCGGCAACAATAACAGGCTAGACCAAGAAAACTCCTAACTTGTTTAACTATTTTAGATGGAGTCCAATTGAGAACGGCCTGAACTCTCTCGGGATTGACAGCAATGCCCTTACCAGAGATTACGTGGCCTTGGTAGGTCACTTCTGGCAACCAAAATTCACACTTGGAGAACTTGGCATAAAGGCGGTGCTCTCTAAGTATTTCTAGCACAAGTCTAAGATGTTCGGCATGCTCTTACTTGTTCTTCGAGTAAATAAGAATATCATCGAGGTAAACCACGACGAACTTATCTAAGTACTCCATGAAGATCGAGTTCATCAAGCAAGAGAAAGTAGCTGCAGCATTTGTTAGACCGAAGGACATGACGGTGTACTCATACTGCCCATAACGAGTGATAAAAGTTTTCTTGGGGATGTCCCCATTTCTGATCTTGATTTGGTGGTAGCCTAACCTCAAATCCAACTTGGAAAAGACTGAGGATCCAGCGAGCTGATCATACAGGTCTTTGATCCTGGGAAGCGTATATTTGTTCTTTATCGTGACCAAATTAATGGGACGATAATCTACAACCATCTGGTCTGTACCATCTTTCTTATTGACGAAGATGACGGGGCAAGCCCAAGGAGAAGAATTAGGACGGATGAAACCCTTTTGCAAGGACTCATCAAGTTGTTTCTTAAGCTCGACTAGTTCTAAGGGTGCCATCTTGTAAGGTCTCCTAGAGATTGGAGCGGTTCCTAGGATAATATCTATGATGAACTCTACATCTCTGTCAGTTGGAACACCTGACAGTTCCTCTGGAAAGACATCCGGAAAGTCACGGACTACCGGGATATCTTCAAGGTTTGGGAGAGGGCTGGCATTAAGAGAATAGAGCTGGCGGTTTGCAGTTTTGGTGGAGACAGTGACTATCTTGCCAGATGGGTGTGTAAGCTGAACGGACCTGGTACAGCAATCAATCTTGGCATAATGAGCTATCATCCAGTCCATACCCAAGATGATGTTAATATCTGTAGACTTGAGGGCTATAAGTGATGTAAGGAACACAAGTCTCTCGACAAGGATTTCATTACCATGGCTTACACTAGAAGTTTGCCATTTGGATCTCGCAGTTTGAATGACAAGTTGAGAGGGCATATCACAAAATGACATGTTGTGCAAGCTAGCATAGCTTTCAGAAATGAAGGAATGAGATGCTCCAATATCGAACAGAACCGATGATGGATGACAACTGACAAGGAGTGTACCAAGAACGACATACGGATAATCATGAGAGTTTTTGGCTAAGACGTGATGCACACATCCACGATTAGTGTGATCTGGCTTGGCACTAATCATCTTTCTTGATGGCTTAACACAGCCAACAGATTTCTCGGGCTGGGGTGGAGCATCACTGGCCTGAGAGCAGTCACGTGCATAGTGTCCTGGCTTCCCTTACGCGAAGCAAGTGCCTGAGGTTGGACATGGGCCCGCACTGATAATCGGTCTAACAATAGGCCTGGGTGGAGCATATGACTGATCTGGGTGAGGTGCCATGTAGGATGGCCTCGATGAATAATCGGAAGGAATAGTGGAGTTTGGGACCCAAATCCGGCGCTTCTGATAACTAGAACCGGAGGAGGAACCCAAATCATAGGTGTGCTTATGAGACTCCTCGTAGATGAGCTGAGGTGTCTCTGCATTAATGGTCTTGTTCACAAGGGCCTGGAATGTATCACAATGATGCAGGTGGAGATCACGACGCAACTTGGGGTTGACACCCTTCCGGAACCTAGCCTGCTTATTGGCGTCTGTGGACACCTCTTCTGTAGCATAGCGGGCGAGGTTCTCAAACTCTCTACTATAAGCATAAAAAACCAACTTACTCTGGGTGAAACTACATAACTCTTCTCTCTTGCGATCGATGAGGGCCTGAGGAATCTGATGCTCGCGAAAAGCCTAAGTGAAATCCCTCCAGGTAGCTATCTGGCTAGCTGGAAGCGTAGCCTCATAGTTCTGCCACCAAAGACTAGCAGGACCTTGCAGGTGGTATGTAGCATAGGTGACGTTGTCATCTTCAGCTACGTTTGAGGAACACAGCTTCTAAGTGATGCTACAGAGCCAGTCATCTGCATCAAGTGGCTCAATGGAATGATGAAAGGTGGGTGGGTTCAAGCTGATGAAGTCATGGATGGTCGTAGACTCTTTGAACTGATGTGCGGTGTTCTCCTCGATACGTGCCAACAAGCGGTTGAGTCACACTTGTTCCTCTCCATCTCTAACATCAACTCTGCCAACGAAGTCTGGTCGGGAGGATCCTCATCCCTACCATCTCTTTGGGTCTGGCTACGAGCAACATAACTTCACTTAACTGATGACATCTTGAGAAACGAAACCAAGGACGGAATCAGTATCAAGTAAAGGATGCAGAATGTAGGACACGGGAATTAGTATCTTACGAACTCCTAGGGCAACTCAGGCAGCATAACGACAGTAAAATGCTCAGAATGAGACATCCTGCCAACAATGGGGTAGTACATCAGCTCAACATCACCACTCAAGGTTCTGAGATAATACTAAACAGACTACACCGGAAGTACTCGAAAACTGGGGTATGACTCTGATCAACCAATCCTATGGGACTATGGAGTAGTAACACGTGATCCTGATAGATGGAAGAGAAAGCCTAGTTCCTTAACCACGTAGGAAAGATAGGATGACTCAGATCAGAAGCCCATGAGGTAAAGGAGTAAAAAGAGCCTTACGTCCCCTTCCACAATCAATCCCCTTATATAACCAAAGAATTTCTAGACTCAACTTCTACCAGTTTGGCTTGGTAATCCTACAAGCAGTCAGGCTCTGATAGCAAATTTGTCGGGACCCCGATCCTAAGTCACACCGATCTAGCATCTAATACCTCATATCACTTTGCGGCCTCACACACGGTATTCCACATGTTCCACCTTACCTGGCCCATTACCGTTTGCGCCTTTTGGCTCACGTATATGGTTGTGTTGCTAGCATCCATATGACAGAGAACCCGGCCCGACGTGACTAGTCGTAAACTCAAAGTGGCACAAACTTACAGGAACATGCATACATGACCTAGCAACGAACATGTCAATCAACAACGTATGAACCCTAGTCGTAGCGAGCTACAAGGACTTAAAGGAACAACGTGTGACATTTCCCCGAAGGGACAGACACAGGAACGAAGAAGGACACATGTCGGCCAGCCTAAGTGTTCCGGAGCAGTAGCAAGCTACCATGGCTTAGTGGAAGCACTAGGTAACATTTTCCCATAAGAGAGGCTACCAAGAATAAAAAAACTAGGTTGTCGAATCCCACACATAGCATGTCAGGACCCCGACTCAATGCCACATCGATCTAGCATCTAACACCTCATATCACTTTGCGGCCTCACGCACGGTATTCCCACGGGTGTCGCCTTACCTTTGCTCGGGACCGTTTGCACCTTTTGGCACACGTATATGATAGTGTCGCTAGCATCCATATGATAAGGAGCCCGGGCTGACATGGCTAGTCGTAAACCCAAAGTGGCACAAACTTACAGGGACATGCATCCATGACCCAGCATCGCACGTGTCGGTCATCAGCGAGTGAATCCAGGCCGTAGCCTTTGGGCTAGCAGGACTACGTGAACCGGCTATAGCGGCTAACAGGACTCCGGTATTCATCGCGTGACATTTCCCGAAGGACAAACACAGAACGAAGAAGGACACATGCGGCCAGCCTAAGTGTTCGGAGCAAAGTAGCAAGCTACCATGGCTCGATTGGAAGCACTAGGAGACATTTCCGTAAGAGAGGCTACGAGGATAAACAACTAGATAGTCGGATCCCACACATACCAAGCATTTCAATAACATACACACAATATGCTCGATATGTGCAAATACAATATGGCATCACAACATAACTCTACAACTCAAGTATTTTATTCAATAGGCTCCGAGGGCGAGATATTACAAACATGGGTCTCATGACCCAACATTGAAACATACAAGTCATAGCACAAGCGGAAACTTAACATGTCCGAGTACGAGACAACTATAAATGAAAAATTTGAGAAGCGACTATCTACTAGATCTGCCGAGGGCACAAGATCGTGGCTGAGGCAACAAGCTAAGCGTCAAGTCCACACGGTACTACTAGTGAGACTGAAGTCTCTCTGCAAAAACATAAAATAGGCAAACGTGAGTACAAATGTACCCAACAAGACTTACATCGAACTAACTACATATGCATCATTATCAACAAAGGGGTGGTGGAGTTTAAGCTGCTGCAAGCCAGCTTTGACTCGATGGCTATCCTAAACTACATTGCAAGCAACTCTTTTGAGGTGGCGCACATGAGTCCACATATTCACCATATCAATACTCCACTATGGATCCGCTCCCATCTCCCTACGAGAACGCCATCCATAGCACTCACGCTTATCTTGCGTATTTTAGAGTATCCACTTTCACTTGTCTATGAACTATGCATGAGCAACCCAGAAGTCCTTTTCCGCGGACACGGCTATTTGAATAGATAATGTTAACCCTGCAGGGGTGTACTTCTTCACACACGCTCTCGCCACTTATCACTCTGTAAACGTCATGTACCTCGGCAACCTTCAAGCGGAAGCAGGCGAGGAGTCGGCCACGACCGACTAACCACACAAGTCTCTCGTCCAGGTTTATCGCCTATTCGGGTTCCATCCGCAAGGAGATCTGGCCGGGGTGTCGCTCACAGCCCCAAACGATGTGAGCAGGGTTCCCAAGCCCACCTCGACGGGTGGATGTACGCTTGGTACACCGTGCCACGGTGCCTAGTTTGTCCCAAGCCCACCTGTACCGGGTGCCACTTGGTAGACTACTAACACTACCTACAAACACCAGAAACTAGTTGCAACTCCTGGACAGAGATCAAGTTGATTAATAAGTCGAGAGGGGCACTTAAGCATTCCAATGCGTGGTAGTAACTGTTCATGGATCACAAACACAGAACTCAGTTCCTGAGGACAGCTGCAATGAGACAACCCACCATGTACTCCTACATGGCCTCTCACCGCTACCTTTACCAAATCGTGTTCACACATTTAGCTCTCAACAGTAGGACATGTTCACACACCTCCAATTCATCCCCGATGAATCAGACCTGACACAACTCTAATCAATAGCAGGCATGACAAACAAGCATGAATGAGTAGGCACATCAGGGCTCAAACAACTCCTACTCATGCTAGTGGGTTTCATCTATTTACTGTGGCAATGACAGGTCATGCAGAGGATAAAGGGGTTCAGCTACCGCAGCAGGTAACAGATGAAACGTTGTTGTCCTAATGCAGTAAAAGAGAGCAGGAGCGAGAGAGTGGGATTGTATCGGAATGAACAAGGGGGTTTTGCTTGCCTGGCACTTCTAAAGATATTATAGTTCTTCATCGGTGTCATCGAACTCATCGTTGGAACCGCGTCTATCGAGAGGGGACAAACACCGGCAACTGAGAAAGAACACAATCAATGCAATGCCACAATATGATGCATGATCATGACATGGCAATATGCTGTGATTTGAGCTAATGCATCTAGCTATGATTTAAATGAAGTTGGTTTGAATACATGATTCAAATTCCAACTCCATATATGATTATTTAAATGCCCTTTATTTGTTTTGTCCCAAACAGAGGACAAACATTGTTTAAACATGCATGAAAATGGTACAGATGGATTCCTTGAATTTTTCTGATCATTTTTCATATATAACTTGTTTGATTTGGAGCTACGGTTGATTTACTATGATTTTTAGAAGTTTAGGCAATTTTCTGGATTTTCCTGGTTATTCTAAAAATAAACTTAATCCAGAAAATGTATTACTGCGTCAGCATGACGTTGGTATGACGTCATCAAGTCAACAGGTGCTCTCCAGGTCAAATCTGACCAGTGGGACCCGCTGGTCAGTCTCACAGTGATGGCTAGGGTCACAGACATGTGGGGTCAAGTCAACGCCCACATCAGCATAATCAAATTGACACGTGGGCCCACTGTAATTAGATTAATCTTAATCTTACTTAGTTAGTCGGTTAGTTAGACCGTGGGGCCCGGCTATCAGTGGCTCTGGGGGGTTAGCTGGCCGTAATTAACACTAATCACGCGGCCACGTCGGACACACCGGCGGTTAGCCGCCGGCGACCAAGCAGAGCGGCGGAGACGCTCGGGTTTGCATCTCCAGCGACCAAAGGGGCGGATGAGGGCATCTACATGGAGCTGGGACTCGCCCGCATCCATCTGTGTATACGGCAGGGGCTGAGGTGGCCCGAGCTCGCCGAAGGCAAGCTTCATGGCGGTGGCGAGTTCGGGCCAGACGGGCGCGGCTACGCTTGGCGCAGCGAGCGAGCCTGAGGCCGGGCTCTGGGAGATCCACGAGCTCGAGGTCGTGCTTGGACGCGAGTTCGGTCGCCTGCAACGACGGCGGCGACAGGCGTGACGGCGGTGAGCTTCCGCCGCGGTGGCCAGGGGGAAAAGAGGAGGAATTCGACAGCGGGGAGAGAGGGGTTGGGAGCAGGAGCTCACAGGGAGGCGGGCGCAGATAGTTCGATGGGCTCGGGGCGTCCTTGGTGGTGTGGCGAGGCCGGGTGCACGAGGTTGAAGATGACCGCGATGGCGGTGTTGCTGGCCTCCCGGGGTCGCGTGCTTTGGTGTCTTGGCTCGGGCCGTGGCGGAGCTCGTCTCATATCCGGAAGGGCGTGGGGAGGTCGGTGGTAGCGGCGAACGGCGATGGTGGCGGCGGCTCCGTTCGGTGGCTGCGCGCAGGAGAGGCAGAGGAGGGGGAGAGAGTGCAGCGAGTGAGGGAGAGGCGAGAGGGGCTTCGAGGCGTCTCCAGGCGCGGGATTGGGTTGACGGAGAGCGCGACACGGCGAAGCAGGAGGTGGCGCGGTCGGGTGCGTGCGCTGGCTGCCAGTGGGCACAAGGTTGAAGACAACCTTGCCCCTGGTGGGCTGGGCCAACAGTGCCAGGCCAGCTGGGCTGCCAGGTAGGTTTTGGGCCAGGTAGGTTTCCCTGCTCTGTTTTATTTCTGTTCTGTTTCCTTTATTAATTCATTTTGCCACTGTTTTGAACTCCAAACAAATTGAAAACAGTGACAACATTCCTCTGAATATTTTATATTGCACAATGGGACTATCCAAAGGCACATAAATTATTTCAGAGTTATCTGAAATTATATTCCACATATTAAGAATATAAAACCAAATCCAAGTACAATATTGATTTAAATTCAATGCCCAAAATAATTCCTTAAAAATGTTCATTATTTTTGGTTTGGAACAAAGCCCTTGCCAAAAATACCAAATATCAATAAGGATCATTTTGGTTTCATTGAATGCAAATTTTAGTTGAACCTAGTTGATTCAAGTGGTGCTAGGGTTTGAACACCCCCATTTCAAAATTAAGCAAAATTTAAATATGATGCACACATGAAGCTAGCCTAGTGCAATACCAGAAGCTAGGGATGTGACTACTCACCCCCACTAAACAAGAATCTCGTCCCGAGATTCAAGCATAGGGTAGGATGAAGGGGGAACGCAAACTAACATAATCTTCACGATCCAGATGGCACTTCATCAGAACGTTGAATTGATCACCATCTTTGACTCGATGTCTTCCTCTGAGAACTCCAACTATCATGACAAGAAGAAGAAAGGAAAACTCTAGAAGAATCGATCTTCTCGAAGACCGAACAACTCAGGATCAGCTCATGGGGTGAGATATAAACATCTCTTGACCTGAGACACGGGACACACATTCAGAGGGATGGGGTGTAACAGATGATGAAGGTTCACTAGGTAGGCAACAAATCCACGCTTGATCACGACGTAGCGGGGAGTTAACTGTCATGATTCCCCAACGGGGCACTTTAGGAAAAGTGACTCGTAGAATCATCCCTTAAGTGGCAGAAAGAATTACCTTTGATATAGAGATCATTGAGACTCTCTATACCAGCCTAGGGCAAATCTCGAGCGATCATTTGGAGGGGGTTCGATAGAATGGCATACTCAGATTAGAATGCATGATGTGGATTACCTTGTTGAAAACAACACAAGGGATGATTTTAGTAACTGGGGAGAAGCTCAACAGTAGAGAGTGAGTCCACTGTTTGAAAAGTTATAGCATAACCGAGGAAACTGAGGGCAATCCCAGTTAGTGCCAATGATAACACCTTCTCGGATTTCACCTTAGCGAGGCCAAGGGACAAAATCTGGATGATCGACCGAGAGACATTTAGCACTCCGCTTCTAATGTTCTCCTTGATGTGCTAGCGTAACCCATTCAAAGATATGGTTTGATATCTAGAACATCAAGTAAAAGGTCGGACTTCGGGAACACAAAAATCCATAAGGGACAACTAGGTAGTAAATCCTAAGAAATCCTTATGGGGAGGTGGCCAACTTCTTCAATCAAGATACTACAATAATAGGTCTTCCGGAGGGGTGTGTTGGCCACGATATCCACTTTACCGGTTATCGCGAGACCGATATTATAGTTCTTGGGAATTGTTCCAACCATCATATCTGCCTGAGATTCAGATCTGGTTGGGGTCAGGACATTCCAGACTCATCGAGTCTAGAAAAGAAAAATGAAAGTTTGCAACACAAATCGATGAGATGACGTTGTGAGATTCTCGAGAAATGAACTACGATAGCAAGCTCCAAAACATGAGCTGGTTCTGCTACACACATGTGAGCACGCTGTCCCAGACAAGCATGACCACGTGGTAGTCTTATAATAAAACACTACCGGGTTCTGATTAGGAACCATCATTGGAATAACGAAGTCTTGTGCATATACCTTTGGGTCCTTAAGGGTTAACACTCAAGAACTTCTTTTCCTTGAACAATTCAATCAGTGGCGTGGTGTGCTAGGGAATACATATGGAGTGGAGGTAATTAATCTACCAAACCATAGAATACATTCGCACATGCATAACTGACTTGGGATGGTACCAAAGGAAACAAAACAATCTTTCTCGAACTCACGGCGGCAACTTACAACAAGTGCACGTGAATTAAAGAAAGTCACTTCTTTCATCCAAACATATCCTTCATGAGATAGTATGAAGAAAATGCTCTCAAAAGTTTCCAACACTAGCTTAATGTTCAACAAAATCATGGAGGAGATAAAAATACTGCTGATGGGCTCAACAGCAACTCATCGGAATTTCCATATCACTAGACTTCCACCATTATGTGAATAATGTGATAGTATTGGTCAGACCCAAAAGATGTAATGGTGTATGCTCGAGGAATCAACCACGAGTAAGAAAACATTACGAATATCGTTGGTTCTAACTTGATTTGACGATAGCCCACACTCAAATCAAGGTTTGGGCAAGACGATAGGTTCAACAACTGATCACGAGGACCAATCAATGAAGAAATCATCTTTCTACAACAAACACACAAACACAAGATATCCCTTTGGAAATGAACTAAGTTAGGCAAGCTTTTATCTTCCAACTCTCCAAGTTGCTGTTCAGCTTAACCAACTAGCTCTGGGGTATCCAACACAGATTCTTGGAGAAGGGGTGGTTTATAAGAAAACCAACTTGATCACGAACTCAACATAGCGGTCAAGTGACGACCTGGTGATATTTCCGAGAAGATATTCAGAAAATCACGAACCACTGATATGTTACTAAGCTCGAGAACAATCTTGCTTTTCAGGGCAAGACGATATGATCAACAGAGCGAGGGATTGACACACGCTAAGAGTGAGAGTATTGTCCATTAACTACCACGGAACAAGTTGCTCGGAGTATTGATTTCACACATCACGATTCACTTGTCGGCATTCCGGTTGCGACAACACGGAACCGAGAAATGAAAATGATGGCGAGAAGTATCACTGCGTCAAGAATTCATAAGAGGTGGTGCAATTCTCATGACAATCCTGACATAAAGAAGGTAATACTTCAAGGTAGAACAGACCAGAAGCTGGATTGGCATTTTGATCTATGGAATACAACTTCTTTGACCCAACCCTAGATATGGATGAGGTACTGGAGTTTATTTCTCCTAGTCATTCCAGAATAGAATGGCTTAACGAACCACAAGAGTAATAGGCATTGATGAACGAATGCACGCATACCCCTCACTATCAATTGATAGTTGAGGGCCAACAAACAACTAAAGGGGGACAACTCAAAGGAACATATGTTTTTCTGAGTTGTGGATGCATGGATTATTATGCCGAACAAATACAGCATATTTCTTCCGGATAACCCATGCAGAGAGGTAGGTTTGGCAGAATCGTAATATAGAAGGGGGAACTCATCGAGATCACTCTTGTTGTGATCTTTTGTTTCCCGAACTTCTGCCAAAAATGGTTCATGGTATTTGGAAGAACGATATACCACGGACCTCGAGGACTATCGCAAAGGTTACTAATAACCTAAAGGAACGAGCAAACACTATCAACATGAAGTAAGTGGGGTGAGTCTTGGGTTCAAAACCCAGGAATAGAATATCTACTAGCTAAATTGCATCACGGGATGCTTTCGAGAATGATGGCCAGAATCATCACTCTGGGTACACAAAGCATGGCTAAATTACTAGATGATCCTCTAAGACACCTAGGGTCATAATAATAACTCTAACATATATGTCGAGGCAATAGAGTACCTCAACGCACCGGCTAGTGTGCTTATTCTGACCATAAAGGACATCGGGAACGGAAAGAAAGGATTTGCAAGTGCATCAGATTGTTTAGAAACCTGGGATGACTCGGACAGCATAACAGCTGTAAATGCTCAAAAAGTTTGGAGACATACTACAAAAATGGTGGCATAGCCACTCAGAAGCACAATATCAAGGTTTCGAGATCAACAGTTATGAACATACAGAAGTAGTAAAACTGAGCTGAGATTTGAATCTAACAATTCTATAAGTCTATGGATTAGTAACACGTCATCCTGTTAGATAGATGAGAAAGCCTAGTTTCTTAATCCCCGTAGAAAAGAAGAGGTTGACTCAGATCAGAAGGCCATGAGGTATAAGGAGTAAAAAGAGCCTTACATTCCCTTCCCACAATCAATCCCTTACATAACTAAAGCATTTCTAGACACAACTTCGACCCGTTTGGCTTGGTAATCCTACAGGCAGTCAACCTCTGATACCAAAGCTGTCAGGACCCCGACTCAATGCCACATCGATCTAGCATCTAACACCTCATATCACTTTGCGGCCTCACGCGGTATTCCCACGGTGTCGCCTTACCTTTGCCGGGACCGTTTATGCCTTTTGGCACACGATATGATAGTGTCGCTAGCATCCATATGATAAGGAGCCGGCTGACATGGCTAGTCGTAAACCCAAAGTGGCACAAACTTACGAGGACAGCATCCATGACCCAAAGATCGAGCGTGTCGGTCATCGGCGAGTGAATCGGCTGTAGCCTTTGGGCTAGTAGGACTCGTGAACCGGGCTATAGCGGGCTAACAGGACTCGGTATTCATCGCGTGACATTTCCGGAAGGGACGAGACACGAGAACGAAGAAGGACACATGCCGGCCAGCCTAAGTGTTCCGGAGCAGTAGCAAGCTACCATGGCTCAGTGGAAGCACTAGGAGACATTTCCCGGTAAGAGAGGCTACTAAGGATAAACAACTAGATAGTCAGATCCAACACATACCAAGGATTTCAATAACATACACACAATATGCTCGATATGTGCAAATACAATATGGCATCACAACATAACTCTACAACTCAAGTATTTTATTCAATAGGCTCCGAGGAGCGAGATATTACAAACATGGGTCTCATGACCCAACATTCAGAGCGTACAAGTCATAGCACAAGCGGAAGCTTAACATGTCTGAGTACAGACAACTATAAATGAAAAAGGCTGAGAAGCCTGACTATCTACTAGATCCTGCCGAGGGCACAAGATCGTAGCTGAGGCAACAAGCTAAACGTCGAAGTCCACACGGTACTACTAGTGATACTGAAGTCTCTCTGCAAAAACATAAAATAGGCAAACGTGAGTACAAATGTACCCAACAAGACTTACATCAGAACTAACTACATATGCATCATTATCAACAAAGGGGGTGGTGGAGTTTAACTGCAGCAAGCCAGCTTTGACTCGGTGGCTATCCTAAACTACGACTGCAAGCAACTCTTTTGAGGTGGCGCACACGAGTCCACATATTCACCATATCAATACTCCACTATGGATCCGCTCCCGTCTCCCTACGAGAACGCCATCCATAGCACTCACGCTTATCTTGCGTATTTTAGAGTATCCACTTTCACTTGTCTATGAACTGTACAGGCAACCCAGAAGTCCTTTTCCGCGGACACGGCTATTCGAATAGATAATGTTAACCCTGCAGGGGTGTACTTCTTCACACACGCTCTCGCCACTTATCGCCCTGTACACGTCATGTACCTCGGCAACCTTCAAGCGGAAGCCGGGCGAGGGAGTCGGCCACGACCTGACTAACCACACAAGTCTCTCGTCCAGGTTTATCGCCTATTCGGGTTCCATCCGCAAGGAGATCTGGCCAGGGTGTCGCTCACAGCCCCAAACGATGTGAGCAGGGTTCCCAAGCCCACCTCGACGGGTGGATGTACGCTTGGTACACCGTGCCACGGTGCCTAGTTTGTCCCAAGCCCACCTGTACCGGGTGCCACTTGGTAGACTACTAACACTACCTACAAACACCAGAAACTAGTTGCAACTCCTGGACAGAGATCAAGTTGATTAATAAGTCGAGAGGGGCACTTAAGCATTCCAATGCGTGGTAGTAACTGTTCATGGATCACAAACACAGAACTCAGTTCCTGAGGACAGCTGCAATGAGACAACCCACCATGTACTCCTACATGGCCTCTCACCGCTACCTTTACCAAATCGTGTTCACACATTTAGCTCTCAACAAGATGGGACATGTTCACACACCTCCAATTCATCCACGATGAATCAGACTGACACAACTCTAAGCAATAGCAGGCATGACAAACAAGCATGAATGAGTAGGCACATCAGGGCTCAAACAACTCCTACTCATGCTAGTGGGTTTCATCTATTTCTTGTGGCAATGACAGTCATGGAGAGGATAAGGGTTCAGCTACGCAGCAGTTCTACAGATGAAACGTTGTTGTCCTAATGCAGTAAAAAGAGAGCAGGCGAGAGAGTGGGATTGTATCGGAATGAACAAGGGGTTTTGCTTGCACAGCACTTCGAAGATATTATAGTTCTTCATCGGTGTCATCGAACTCATCGTCGGAACCGCGTCTATCGAGAGGGGACAAACACCGGCAACTGAGAAAGAACACAATCAATGCAATGCCATAATATGATGCATGATCATGACATGGCAATATGCTGTGATTTGAGCTAATGCATCTAGCTATGATTTAAATGAAGTTGGTTTGAATACATGATTCAAATTCCAACTCCATATATGATTATTTAAATGCCCTTTATTTGTTTTGTCCCAAAAAGAGGACAAACATTGTTTAAACATGCATGAAAATGGTACAGATGGATTCCTTGAATTTTTCTGATCATTTTTCATATATAACTTGTTTGATTTGGAGCTACAGTTGATTTACTATGATTTTTAGAAGTTTAGGCAATTTTCTGGATTTTCCTGGTTATTCTAAAAATAAACTTAATCCAGAAAATGTATTACTGCATCAGCATGACGTCGGTGTGACGTCATCAAGTCAACAGGTGCTCTCTAGGTCCAATCTGACCAGTGGGAGCCGCTGGTCAGTCTCACAGTGATGGCTAGGGTCACAGACATGTGGGGTCAAGTCAACGCCCACATCAGCATAATCAAATTAACACGTGGGCCCACTGTAATTAGATTAATCTTAATCTTACTTAGTTAGTCGGTTAGTTAGACCGTGGGGCCCGGCTGTCAGTGGCTCTGGGGGGTTAGCTGGCCGTAATTAACACTAATCACGCGGCCACGTCGGACACACCGGCGGTTAGCCGCCGGCGACCAAGCAGAGCGGCAGAGACGCTCGGGTTTGCATCTCCAGCGACCAAAGGGGCGGATGAGGGCATCTACGTGGAGCTGGGACTCGCGCGCATCCATCTGTGCAAATGGCAGGGGCTGAGGTGGCCCGACCTCGCCGAAGGCAAGCTCGCGGCGGTGGCCGGAGTTCGGGCCAGCACGGGCGCGGGGCTACGTTTGGCGAGCGAGCGAGCTGAGAGGCTGGGCGGGCTCCTGGGAGATCCACGAGCTCGAGGTCGTGCTCAGACGCGAGTTCGGTGACCTGCAACAACGGCGACGACAGGCGTGATGGCGGTGAGCTTCCGCTGCGGTGGCCAGGGGGAATAGAGGAGGAATTCGACAGCGGGGAGAGAGGGGTTGGGAGCAGGAGCTCACAGGGAGGCGGTGCAGTAGTTCAGTGGGCTCGGGGACGTCCTTGATGGCGCGAATCGACGGCGAGGGGCCCGGGTGCCTGAGGTTGAAGATGACCGCGATGGCGGCGTTGCTGGCCTCCCGGGGTCGCGTGCTTTGGCGTGCGGCTCTACGGCGTCGAGGCGGAGCTCGTCTCATATCCGGAAGGGCATGGGGAGGTCGGTGGTAGCGGCGAACGGCGATGGTGGCGGCGGCTCCGTTCGGTGGCTGCGCGCAGGAGAGGCAGAGGAGGGGGTGAGAGTGCAGCGAGTGAGGGAGAGGCGAGAGGGGCTTCGAGGCGTCTCCAGGCGCGGGATTGGGTTGACGGAGAGCGCGACACGGCGAAGCAGGAGGTGGCGCGGTCGGGTGCGTGCGCTGGCTGCCAGTGGGCACAAGGTTGAAGACAACCTTGCCCTTGGTGGGCTGGGCAGTGCCAGGCCAGCTGGGCTGCCAGGTAGGTTTTGGGCCAGGTAGGTTTCCCTGCTCTGTTTTATTTCTGTTCTATTTCCTTTATTAATTCATTTTGCCACTGTTTTGAACTCCAAACAAATTGAAAACAGTGACAACATTCCTCTGAATATTTTATATTGCACAATGGGACTATCCAAAGGCACATAAATTATTTCAGAGTTATCTGAAATTATATTCCACATATTAAGAATATAAAACCAAATCCAAGTACAATATTGATTTAAATTCAATGCCCAAAATAATTCCTTAAAAATGTTCATTATTTTTGGTTTGGAACAAAGCCCTTGCCAAAAATACCAAATATCAATAAGGATCATTTTGGTTTCATTGAATGCAAATTTTAGTTGAACCTAGTTGATTCAAGTGGTGCTAGGGTTTGAACACCCCCATTTCAAAATTAAGCAAAATTTAAATATGATGCACACATGAAGCTAGCCTAGTGCAATACCAGAAGCTAGGGATGTGACATAGCAATACACATTACACGTACGCATAACATGGAAGTATGTGTTGCACAACCTGGAATCACAGCATAGCTCAACAACTCATATAGATAAAGACTCTGAAGAGCCATCATAGCATTTATTACAAACAGGGGTCACATGACCCAACATTCAGAGCATACAAGCAACAGGCGGAAGCATAACATGCAGACAACTACAAATGAAAAAGGCTGAGGAGCTAGACTATCTACAACATCCGATCAAAATCGTCGCTGAGGTACAAGCTACTTGTCGAAGTCCGTGAGAACACTAGTAAGACCGAAGTCTCCACTGCAAAAACATAACTTAAGCAACGTGAGTACAAAGGTACTCAGCAAGATTTACATCAGATCCTATCATACATGCATTTGTATCAAGAAGGTAATGTGGGGTTTAGTCGCAGCAAGCTAGCTTTGACTCAGTGGCTATCCTGTTCTACGACTATGAGTAACTTCTTTGAGGTGAGATAGGGCACACGAGTCCACTAATCACCACACAATACACTACTATGGATTCACCCCTGTCTCCCTACGAGAAGGCCATCCATAGCACCCACACTTGTCTTGAGCATTTTAAAGTATCCACTTCAAGTTGTCTATGTACCACGTAAGCATCCAAAAAGTCCATATCCGCGGACCCGGCTATTCGAATAGATCATGTTTACCCTGTAGGGGTGTACTTCTTCGCACACGCTCTCACCACTTATCGCCATGTACACATCATATATCTTGGGAACCTTCAAGCGGAAGCTTGGCGAGGGTTTCGGCCATGACCTCACTAACCACACAAGACTCTAGTCCAGGTTTATCGCCTATTCGTGTTCTATCCACAAGGGAGTCCGGCCGAGGTTTCCATCACGGCCCCAAACGATGTGAGCATCGTTTCCAAGCCCACCATATAGGTGCCACGTGTGCCTAGTCTGTCCCTAGCTCACCCTGTCGGGTGCCACTTGGTAGAAGAATAGCACTGCCTACAAACACCAAAAACAAGTTGCGACTCCTGGACAGAGATCAAGTCAGTTAATAAGTTGAGAGGGGTCGAGTTACCGGAACCCAATGTGTGGTATTATCTAGTCATTGGACAACATACACAGAACTTAGTGCTTAAGGACGGTTCTAGTGAGAAAACCCACCATGTACTCCTACATGGCCTCTCGCCGCTACCTTTACCAAATGGTGTTCACACACTTCATTCTCAGGATCAGAACATAGCATAACACTCCAATTCATTCCCAATGAATCGGACTAGACACACTCTAATCAATAGCACGCATGGCATGGTAGGAACACAACATGGCTTCAATCAACTCCTACACATTCTAGTGGGTTTCAACTATTTACTGTGGCAATGATAGGTCATGCAGAGGAATGGGTTTAAGTACCGCAGCATAAAGTAGCAGTTGAATCATTGTTGTCCTAATGCAATAATAGAGAACAAGAGCGAGAGAGTGGGATTGTATCAGAATGAACAAGGGGGTTTGCTTGCCTGATAAACCAACAAGGGGGCACTGCTTCACAGGCACGTGCTCTGGAGCACTCTCCGGAGCAGGACCTATCGAGAAGGAACGGTGTAGACAATTGAGGGAGTCCTGGATAAGGGGGTATCCGGACAGCCGGACTGTGTACAACGTCCGGACTATTGAAGCGTGAAGATACAAGACTCAAGACTTCGGCCCGTGTCCGGACGGGACCCTCCTTTGCGTGGAAGGCAAGCTTGGCAATCCGGATATTATGTTTCCTTCCTTGTAACCGACTCCATGTAAACCCTAGCCCTCGCTGGTGTGTATATAAACTGGAGAGGTTGGTCCTTAGAAGGCCGATCATAATTACAATCATACCATCATAGGCTAGCTCATAGGGCCTAGCCTCTATGATCTCGTGGTAGATACTCTTGTACTACCCATATCATCAATATTAATCAAGCAGGAAGTAGGGTTTACCTCCATCGAGAGGGCCTGAACCTGGGTAAGCATCTGTGTCCCTTGCTTCCTGTCACCATCAGCCTTGACGCACAGACCGGGACCCCCTACCCGATATCCACCGATTTTGACACCGACATTGGTGCTTTCATTGAGAGTTCCTCTGTGTCGTCGCCGCAAGGCTTGATGGCTCGTCTCGTCATCAAGGACGACATTACCTCGGAGGGAGCTCTGGCTGTAGGCCAGACGCTCTGACTCGGCGGCTTTATCATGGCCGCCCGATCGGCGGTAGCACCGACGATGAGCTCTCAGGTCATCAATCATAACCGTCGCGTCAGTTCAGAACTTGCCGAAAAGATGGATCCAATGGAGCTCTCCTCCCTTAATGAACTCTTGGATCGCATTGCCGCTCTGGGAGTCGCTATGGACTATGACCGGATTGGGCTTAAACCTGATCGAAGGGACATCAGGTCCCCGCAGGCCACCCATTAGATAGCGATAGTGGAGGAACCACACTTGGATTGTCCCTCGACTTTGAGGACGAATTATGTTTGGATCACCGAACTCCTTGAGCCAAAGACCTGCTCAAAGGAAAACATGACCTAGGTCCCGAACTTAGAATCGGGCATTGGGCTGAAGAAAGTGGGAAGCACTCCGGATTCTGAGCTCTTAAGCTGGGAACCGCCCGCGCCCTTGGGTGTTAGATCGGATCAAAATCCGGATTCTACTAACAACACCCACCTGGACTTAAATTGTCTCTCCCGCATCAGGCAAGAGCCCCAGGAAACCATACATTATTACTGGGCCAGATTCCTCCATGCACTTAACAATGTCAAGGACTGCCGCGAGGAGAACATGGTCTCACTCTTCTGCAAAAATTGCACGGACGAAGGACTCCTCAATGCTATAAGCTGCCGCGACATAGTACGCTTCGCGGATTTGGCAATCATAGTACGGAAGTACTGTGCGATGGAGAGCGCTTGGAAAACCCAAACAGAATTTTGGGATAGTACTGCTCTCACCAAGACCTTTGTCCAAACTAAATGGACAAACTCTCGTAAGTCATCCGATCCAATCCCCAAGAAACCAAAACCCACCCCAGGGCAGGGATCCGTATTGGAAGAATGGCTCGACGGGCCATGTAAGCTCCACAGTACTCCGGATACAATACCAACTCATAGCCTTAGGGCATGTTGGATACTCCGGCAGGTGGCAAAAAGTGGCGAGGATCTTCTTGTAGGCCATAAAGCGGAACAACATCCTGCCAGCAAACACAATATGGTACTAACAGTCTTCAAGACTTTTGCCTCGAACAACAGGCGCAAGCGAGCTGATCGAAGCTCCGCAGAAATTTGCCATGTGGCAAAGATAAACCCCTGGAACGACACTGCTATAACTTTCAATGCTAGTGATGAACCTTGATTCCAGACTGTCCAGGCACCGGCCGCTCTGGTCCTTAGCCCAATCGTGGCTGGCTTTCGTCTCACCAAAGTACTCATGGACGGCGGAAGCGGATTAAACTTGATCTATGAGGAAACGCTCAACAAGGTGGAAATTGATAAAGGCCGCATTGAGCAAAGCGGCACCACCTTCAGGGGAATCATCCCTACTCGGCAAGTGCGGTGTGTGGGAAAAATCACACTCGATGTGGTATTCGGCACCCCGGAGAATTATAGGTCCGAAGGAATCACATTCCAGTGGCTCCCTTTAGCAGCGGATACCACGCCCTTCTAGGGCGGGACGCGTTTACAAGCTTTCAAGCTGTACCCCATTACGGGTACATGAAGCTTAAAATGCCCGGACCCAACGGAATCATCACTCTAGCCAGTGATCCAAACATCGCACTTTGCACCGAAAACAAAACCGCAGCACAAGCCCTGGAAGCATTATCTGAAGCCCTAGCAGCCAAAGAGTTAACAACACTGCGGGCCACCATGCACAGGGACGACGTGATACTCGACAAGCGACCCAAGTCCACCTCATTTAAACCTGCAGACGAGATAGTCAAATTCCAAGTCCACCCAACGGACCCCACGAAGACAACATCCATCGGGACACAGTTGAGTTTCGCGATGGACGCCGCACTACGAGATTTCTTACGCGAGAATTGGGACATTTTCTCCTGGCACCCTTCAGACATGCCAGTCATCCCACACCGGTTGGCCGAACACAGCCTCAATATACTAAAGGGATACAAACCGGTCAAACAGACTCTAAGGCGGTTTTCAGAACCCAAACGGCAAGCCATGGGGGAAGAGCTAGCCAAGCTACTTGAGGCCAGATTCATCAGAGATATTAAACATCTGGATTGGCTGGCAAATTTGGTAATGGTACCAAAAAAGGACAAATCCTGGCGCCTATGCGTCAACTTCAAAGACCTCAACAAGGCTTGCCCCAAGGATCCCTTTCCCCTCCCTCGCATCGATCAAATCATCGATGCCACAGCTAGACACAACTCGTTGTGTTCTCTCGACGCATACTCTGGATACCATCAAATAAAGATGGCAGAGTCTGACCAAGGTGCAACAGCTTTTATAGCGCTATATGGCCCTTTTTGCTTCAACAATATGCCCTTCGGGCTCAAGAATGCCGGCGCAAACTATCAACGCATGATTCAAACATGCCTGGAAAAACAAATCGGCAAAACAGTGGAAGCATATGTGGACGATGTGGTCATAAAAACTAGACACGTAGAAACCCTAATAGATGACTTGAGGCTCACATTCGATAATCTCTGGACATACGACATTAAGTTGAATCCAGAAAAATGCGTCTTCGGCGTCCCATCGGGGAAACTGCTGGGCTTCATTGTTTCTAATAGAGGAATTGAAGCGAATCCAGCAAAAATCCGAGCTCTGTCACAGTTGGCTATACCAACAGACCTCAAGCACATCCAGAAGCTAGTCGGATGCGTGGCCGCTTTGAGTTGCTTTATCTCCAGGCCAGGAGAAAAGGCATTGCCTCTTTACCGCCTCCTTGGCGCACCGAACACTTCGTCTAGACGGATGCAGCCGTGGCCGGACTCGATGAAATAAAGACCTTATTGGCCAGTAATCCAGTCCTAACAGCGCAACACATCAAGTGGTAAGCGCAGTGCTCGTCGTCGAACGAGAGGTGGACGGATACAAATTCCCGCTTCAAAAGCCGGTTTATTACGTATCCACGGTCCTCACCCCATGCAAATCCCGATACCCACACTATCAAAAAATAGCATACGCGGTCTTCATGGCATCCCGGAAGCTAAGACACTACTTTCAAGAGTTTTCGATTACCGTCGCCTCCGAAGTACCACTCAATGACATAATTAATAACCGCGACACTACGGGCCGAATTGCTAAATGGGCTATCGAGCTCCTTCCGTTCGACATAATATACAAACCACGATGAGCCATTAAATCGCAAGTACTGGCCGACTTTGTCGCCGAATGGACAGAAGCCGAACTCCCTAAAGAGTACGGTGTGTACTCCAACTGGATCATGCACTTCGGCGGCTCCAAAATGCTGGCCGGACTGGGAGCAGGGGTAGTCCTGACGTCACCCACCGGAGACACGGTCCATTACGTCCTTCAAATATTATATATAGACTCCAACAACGCAGCCGAATACGAGGCGCTGTTGCATGGTCTTCGGATGGCAGTCTCTATGGGCATCCAACGGCTAGAAGTGTGTTGGGACCCCGACTCATAAGTCGTGATCACCGAATGCACGTGTACAGTGATCCCAGAGATCAATGCTCACTGAACACACAAAAGCTGAATAACAAGAGTCTTACATCCATACATACCGTTTTACACAAGTAGGACCATTATGGTCGAGTCTTGAGTACAACATCGCAGCGGAAATCCTCGTCAATAACTTGGACCCATGCCATCTGCCTTAACCCTACAGGAATTCTGAATGGGAAGCATCCTAGCTCGCATGTTCGTCATCGAAGTATTCTTCACCATATCCTGTTCTTTCATGCCTGGCCAATAAAATAACCAGTGGCAAGCCAATGAGTACTTTGAATGTACTCGCAAGCGACCCAAGAGTGATAACAAAATAATTATGCAAAGCTCTACTGCTTAATTGGCATTGTTGTGGAAAGCTAGTTTTTCTCATGTAAGTATGATCAACATTTGTCAAGGACAGGAATGCGTCTGCAACAAGCATCAGGAGGTTACAGACATCAACATCGAGAAAGAGTTATGAACAACTCATGCTCAAGCTCATCGTGATTTCCTCACGAGTCACATCATCAATATCACCAAACAGTGTTGTTTGTCAGAAACATATGGACATAGTCTAAGCAGCACCGCCCAACTGTCCTTGACCGTGGACACGCCTATTCGAATAGTTTTACACTTTGTAGAGGTTGCACACTGTACCCACAAGATCCGGGGAACTTCTGTGTCATCCACGACCCGCGATACCTCAAGTACCCGGGGTAAGCACCCGATCACTACCTTTCCCTAGACGACACTAACATGGAGTCCACTCGATTAGCAGTAACCACCGTGCCCAACATTTCACATAACATTTTCGTGGAGCCTTGCTCCCATATTTATCACATACAACTGGCATGGGGTACCAACGGTGTGTCTGGTGCCCCATAAAAATGGTCATGGCCGCCCTACCTGGCACAACCCCGTCCCGAGAGAGAGCACCAACTCTCCCCCGTCACTAGTAATGCGGGCTCTAAGCTATTATCGACCTAGGTAATCAATAATGCCCTCTCCCATATAAGGGTAGAGTGGTTGCGCATGTAAGGTTGGGACAGTCATCAAATCTTAAATCTAATCCGTCTTTGTAAACAACACTTTCATCAAGCCTCGGTACACTACCTCTCCACCAAGTAGTGACCCAGTTCATCATCATCTCCCAGGGGCATTAATGGCACCCACTAGGCTATTTGCAAGTATGTCAAACCACACTTGGTTTCTTTCCATGCATAACCCTGGCCCACTTTGCGTAGCAGCTACTTTAGCATCCTATCTACTCCCACCGGCATGACCCTCATAAGAAGGTAGGGTCATGCACAATGCAAGTATCAATGAGGAAGTAACAGAGGCAACCAACCAACGTGGTCTACCATCTCATCATGATTCCGATGCAACAATAATAAAGAGTTATATGTCATGCATAAAAAGGGGTTTCATGGACATGGTCAAAGGCTGCTTGCCTGTTTAACAAAGTCTTCGAGGTCTTCAAATATCTCTGGTCCAACTCCGAGCATTGCGTCTACTTTGTCAACTATCGTTGAAAGCAACCATAATAAGCAACACAACAAGGCAGGAAATAAAAGTGCTCTAAAAATATGAGTTGGACTTTTCTGGGATACCTCTGGTCATATGAGGGATGACCAAAGTGGTTTCTTTAGGATTTGATCAATGGACATCTCTGAACATTTCAATATGATGGAATCAAGGGGTTTATGGACTTGTAAGAAGTGTATAGAAATATATTTTTGAAAAATAAGCAAAGGCACCCATTTAACAAAGGATGATTTTAGAAGCATCTAGGAATTGGTTTCACTGGATTTGGAGTTCAAATGAATTTCCTATGAATTTGCAAAGTTGACAAACATGAAGAAATGGCTCAATAATTTATGTGGTACAGAAAGTATTAAGAAAAATGTTCATAAACTAAGTTATGAACTTGGAAGCATCTAGGAATTTGAATCATGGCATTTGGATAAATTTTAAGCCTTCTGTAATTTTCTAAAGTTTATGACAGAAATGGAAATATGGGATTTGATAATTGTCTGTGAAGAAAATCTTTATGGTAAAATGTGCAAATTGCACCATGTGATAGATCAGGAATTTATGAACTTATAGAAATTAGAATCATCAAATTTGGACTTAGAATAAATAATCTATGGATTTTACAATTCTACAGAAAAAGAAAAAGGAGAGGATCTACCTAAATGGGCGGATCTGGCGGCGGCGGCGCAAGACTGGCGAGGCATAGCAGGCAACTAGACTAGGCTGGCCTCTCTTGCCGCGCCCGCTGGGAGGCCTCGTCGAAGGCGGCGTCGCGGAATACGTCTTCGCTCGGGGGGAGGCGGATCCGGCCGAGGCCGTTTCCACTTAAACGGCGGGGCCCGCCTACCGGTCGCTGACGAGCGGGGCCCGCTTGTCGGGCTCGTCCCCAACCTCCCGCTCGAAAAGAGTAGAGGCAGGGCGTCGGCGGCGGCTTGCTTGGCCACTGAGCACCTCCGCAACGCCGGCTATGGATGAGCTCGGCGTCGAGCGCCGCATCCATTCATGTATGCCACGGCTGCCGGGGATGGTCGAGGCGATGGCGGCTTGGATGCCGGCAGACGGTGGCGTCGGGCGAGATTGGGCATGGCGCTACGGTGCGTCCTCGGACGAGGGGAAAGAGCGTGGGAGCTCTGCCTTGCTCAGGGGAGGCTGCTGTTGGAGATAGGAGAGGGAGAAGAGCTCGGGCTCGGCTGAATTTAGGTGGAGGCCGGCGGCGGCTCTCCGGCCATGGAGGGCTATGGAGGGCGCGGGAGGAGGAGTGAGTTGGTCCGGGGGGTCACTGGGAGTGAGAGAGGGCGAAAGGAGGCCAGAGAGGGCTCGGGGGTGGCCTTAAATAGGAGGGGGCAAGGTGCACCACGGGACCGTGCGCCAGCGAGGCCGTAGCCGTCGCTAGAGGCCACGGGGGCTCGTGTGAGCGTGTCTGGGGTGTTCGTGGGGTTGTTCTAGGGCGAGAGGAGGGGAGAGAAGAAGCGGGGGAAGGGCCAGGGTGCCGCGCGTGTGAGGCGCTCCATTGGCGCGCTCGGGCGGCCTCTGTTCGCTAGCGCGGAGGCGCGGGGAGGGGGAGAGAGAAGGGGGCCGACCGTGTAGCGTGTTGCGGACGCCGAGGCACATCGGCAGGCGCGTGGGGGAGGCCCGAGGTGGCCGGAGGCGGTTGGAAGGGGGGCGGCAACAGTGCGGGAGCGCACTGTAGCGCGCTCTAGAGCGCCCAAATGGCTGGCATGGCATGCCTTTTGCGGAATGGGCGCGGCCACTTGTGTCTGGAAGCTCCAGGGGGGAGTAAACAATGGGAAAGTGGCATTGGATGCCCTCTAACATGCCAGGAGTGAGAGAGAGATGAGAAATGGAGGAAAAAGTGGCTGTCCAGAGAAGAAAAATGGATCCCTGCCCCCCTTCATCATTGCCTCTTGGGCAGGGAAGCACACCAGATGTAGAGGGGGACTAGTAGGGGCCGTGGTAAAAGGGAGAACTCTTGGAGATTAGTGGAAATGGTTAAAACATGCATTTTAAGTTTCTGCCAGAAAGTGTTTGTTGCTGGTTTGGGCAAGTAGATGATTTGCATCTGCCATGAGACCCCATAGGGTGAAATGACACATATAATTAGGGCCTTCCACCAATTTGGAGCTCATTTGAAGAAAGTTGACAATGTAACTTTGGTAAACCCTAGAAATCAGCAGAAATGGCTTTACCAAGATTTAGTCATGCAAATCAATTCTCCTTGATGCACCACTTGGTGTAGTGTCATCATTTGAGGCTCTGAACATGTCCACAAAAGTTGAGATCCAAAGGAGAAAGTTTCCAATGTAGAGTTGTTAAAATTTGGTTCTGGACAGGAAGGGTTTTGGGGCACTTTGATCAAGTTAACTTGTTCTCCAACTTGTGCCATTTGGTCTAGATTAATTATTAGACCATTTGAGCAAGTTCACAAAGTTTGACAACATTTGGACATGTTTGGCAATGTAAAGTTGCTCAAACTTCAAAATGGACAGAAATGGTTTTGAGAGGATTTGATGATGTTATCTTGTTCTCCAAGACATGATACTTGGCAAGATCATCAAATATGTCATATGTGACATGATAGAATTTTCTTGGAATCTTTGGGGAATATTTCCTTTGTAAATATTTCAAAATCTTGAAATATCCAGAAAAGGTTTTTGAGGGGTTTGACCAATATTTTGAACATGACCATGTGTTGAAACTCTTATATATGGAACATATATGTCCACTGAGTTTCCCTAATTTTTGTCAAATATTTTTGAAACAATAAAATAATTTTTCCCTATTAAAGACCATTTCTGGCCTTAAGAAAAAGCTTTTAAATAAAATAGGAAAATAACATTTAAAATTATATTTTTGTGGTTTCTGGGTATCCTATATCTAATAGGAGTCAAATATATTTTTGAAAAGATTTTTACTGCCCTTAATTAAGTACTTGCAGTGCAACCCTCAATTCAGGGGTTTTTGAAAAACTAATTTTTGAAAATACTATTTGGCCAAATTATTCTTATAAGAAAATATTTTTATGTCCTATACACATGGCATGATCATTTGTTCAAGAGTTTGGAGCAAGGAGATGAAGTATAGGAGTTGGAGGATTTATTTGATTTCTAGAGCACTTGCAAATAGCAGACAAACATTCAATCAAAGCAAAGACAAAACATTCAATAGTTTTTGTCAAACCACATTTTAGCATGATTTATTGACTTAAGTGTTGTGGCATGAAAATCAGGCGTGATGACCTACCCCCTTACAAGAATCTCGTCCCGAGATTCCCAGACTAAACTTTAAAGAGATCTGAAACTTCGGATCTAAGGTAGTCTTCACGCTCCCAAGTTATACCTTGATGTGGTTGCTCCATTGGACCTTGAAGTACTTGATGGTGCGGCTTCAAGTGTGTCGCTCAGCCTCATCCAGAATGCAGATGGGCCTCTCACGGTAAGTCAAATCAGTGAAGGTCAATGGCTTGGTGATTGGCGTCCTCGTATAGATCAGGCTTATGCGGAACTTGGAGACACTTCCGGAGTTGTGACATGTGGAACACGTTGTGCACATCAGATAGTTCAGGTGGAAGTTCCAACTGGTAAGCCACTTCTCCTCGTCGTTCAGTGATCTTGAAGAAGGCCGATGAATCTTGGGGCGAGCTTTCCTTTGACATGGAAGCGCTGGGTTCCTTTGAGAGGGGTGACCCGGAGATAAACATGGCCTCCAACCCGGAGGTCATGTCTCAATGACGTGACTCAGCGTAGCTCTGTTGTCTTGACTTGGCAGTCTTCAAACGCTCTCTGACAAGCTGGACTTGCTCTTCGGCTTCACGGAGGATATCGGGCCCAAAGACAAGTCCTTCTCCGGGTTCTGACCAATTGAGGGGTGTGCGGCTTTTCCGTCCGTATAACACCTCAAATGGTGCCATCTGAAGGCTTGACTGATAGTTGTTGTTGTAAGAGGACTCGGCAAAAGGGAGGCAATCCTCCCACTTAGCTCTATATGCTAAGACACAGGCTCGGAGCATGTCTTCGAGTATATGATTCCTCGTTACATCGACCTCCGGTCTACGTGGATGGAAAGCGATCTTTGAAGGACAACTTGGTCCCCATGGCCTCCTGGAGCTTCTTCCAGAACCTTGAGGTGAATTGGGTTCCTCTATCCGACATGATTTCCTTGGGAACGCCATGAATGCTCATGATTCGGTTGATGAAGAGACTGGCTAACTGGTTCCCCTTGTAGGTCGTCTTGACAGGAATGAAGTGGGCCACCTTGGTCAAATGGTCAACAATGACCCATATGGAGTCATGTCCCTTGCTTGACCTGGGTAAACCGGTGATGAAGTCCATCCCGATTTTGTCCCACTTCCATTCAGGCACCTTGAGGGGTTGCAACAATCCAGCGGGTCGCTGATGCTCAGCTTTGACTCTCTGGCATACGTCACACTTTGCAACATAGGTGGCAACCTCCCTTTTCATCCCATGCCACCAGAATCTTTCCTTCAGGTCTTGATACATCTTGGTTCCTCCAGGATGGATGGATTACGGGGTGTCATGAGCTTCTTGCAAGATCATATTCTTGAGCTCAATCTTGTTGGGTACGCAAATGCGATTCCCAAACCACACGACTCCTTGCTCATCTTTTGTGAAACCTGGGCTTTGCCCGCCTCGACCTTCCTCTTGATTCCTTTGATACTTTCGTGTCCCTTCTGAGCTTCTTTAACACCATCCATCAGGGTCGGCTTGACTTCAAGGTTAGCTAAGAATCAGTTCGAACCCGAAGCTTTCAAGTTCTTCATACAAGGCTGGTAGCTTATCCTTAAGCATAGCATTCAAGGAACAAGCCTTCCTGCTTAATGCATCTGCTACCACATTAGCCTTCCCAGGGTGGTATTGAACACTGAGGTCATAATCTTTGATCAATTCTAGCCATCTTCTTTGCCTCATGTTCAATCCCCTTTGAGTGAAAATATACTTCAGACTTTTGTGATCCGTGCATATCTCACATCGCTTCCCTAAGAGGTAATGTTGCCATGTCTTCAGGGCATGAACCACTGCTGCTAGCTCAAGGTCATGAGTAGCATAGTTCTCTTCATGAGGTCGTAGTTGCCTTGAAAGGTAGGCTACGACTCTGCCTTCTTGCATCAGAACACCTCCTAGTCCGGTTCTTGACGCATCACAATATATCACAAACTCCTTGTGTAAATCTGGTGTGACCAAAACTGGGGCGGTGGTCAGTCTCTTCTTCAGCTCCTGGAAGCTCTCTTCGCACTTCGACGTCCATTCGAACTTCTTGTCCTTCTTCAAGAGCTGAGTCATGGGTCGGGCAATGCTCGAGAATCCTTCAACGAACTTGCGGTAATATCCCGCGAGTCCGAGGAAGCTTCTGACTTCCTTCACATTTCTTGGGGATTGCCATTCAGTCACGGCTTCAATCTTAGCGAGATCGACTGACAATCCTTCTTCAGTTAAAACATGACCCAAGAATCCAACTTCACGCAGCCAAAATTCACACTTGCTGAACTTGGCATACAGTTGGTGCTCTCGAAGCTTGTCTAGGACCATCCTCAAGAGTCGCTCGTGCTCTTCTTCCGCCTTCGAGAAGACAAGAATGTCATCAATGAAGACAACGACAAACTTGTCCAAATATTCCATGAAGATCTTATTCATGAGATACATGAAGTAAGCCGGGGCATTGGTCAATCCAAAGGACATGACCGTGCACTCATACAGGCCATATCTGGTTACAAATGTCGTCTTCGGAATATCTTGGGGTCTGATTTTCAGTTGGTAGTACCCAGATCTGAGGCCGATCTTGGAGAACACCTTGGCCCCATTGAGTTGATCAAACAGATCTTCAATCTTGGGAAGTGGGTACTTGTTCTTGATTGTAACTTCATTGAGGGAGCGGTAGTCAATGCACAAGCGGATGGTACCGTCCTTCTTTGCCACAAAGCAGCAGGTGATCCCCAAGGGGAGGCACTAGGGCGGATAAATCCTTCCTCATTGCTCTTCCATTTGCTTCTTCAATTTCGCTAACTCTTCGATCCCATTCTATAAGGCTTCTTATAGATGGGTCCCGCCCGAGTATGAGCTCGGTGATGAACTCAATGTCTCGGTCGGGAGGCATTCCGGTAGCTCATCGGGAAAAACATCGGGTATTCTCATACTACGGCTTTTCGCTCCAATCCAACGGTCGGATAGTTGACTTGGTTGGCTTGAGTAGAGGAGGGTTGGAGGCAAATTTAACTTCGACTCCTTGGTCATTGGTCACGATGATGATCCGGTTGGCGCAATCTATCAAGCCTTGGTGCTTGATGAGCGATTCATTCCTAAGATCACATCCAAGCCTTGTGATCCTAAGATGATAAGGTCTGCTGGGAAGTCTACCCCATTAATGACAATCCCGACTCCTTTACATCCTATCTTGGCTCTCATCTCTGCTCCGGGGGTTTGTACCACCATAGGGTTATTCAGGGGTGTAGGGGTCATGTCACTTTTTAATGCAAACTTTTGGGTGACAAATGAATCGTGGCTCGAGAATCAAACAAGGCGATTCACAGTGCTGAATTGACAAGGAACGTGCCCAGCACAACGTCCGGGTCTTCCTGGGCTTCTTCTGCAGTGACATGATTCACACGACCCCTGCCGTTGTTAGGCAGGTTACGGGGAGCTTGGTTCCTTGGTGGCATTCCACGGCCTTGTCCTGGGTTCTGCGCATTGGGGTGCGGGGCGTTGGGCTTCTTGTTGGGGCAATTCTTGGAGTAATGTCCTGGCTGTCCACATCCAAACCAAGTGACTTGATTTGGGATGATGCTCTTGCCAGCATTGTTATTGGGGTTGTTGTAAGCTGGCCTGGGGTTGGCATACTACTGAGGTGGATAGTTGGTGCAGGGTGCAAGAGCTCTTGGCTGCTGAAGCAGATTTCTTGGTGCATCTTGTCTTGCTGGCCTTCAGTTGAGGAGAGAGAGACGAGAGGGAAAAGTAGCATAGAGGAGGTGGGATGCCTAAAGGGGGTTCTATAGTGCAGGTGCAAACAAACAAGTGCCAAAAAGGCCAAACACAAACAATAGAATAAGGCAGGTGATATGGTCGCGTACTTGTTGCCTAGGGCAAAAAGGGCGACTGATATAAAAAACACGACAAATAGAAACAAGCAACACACAACCATGGTTCTATTCGAACCATCATACGGACTCGACTGCGCATAGGGGGTACACGACTCATCCTACCCTAGGGGTTCTCGGACTCCATAGTCGTGACTTGTGCCCGTCACGATCTCCCGGTTTCCTCGAGTGCTGCTACGTCTCTTGTAGTTGTTTGATGAAACGATCCCGGTTGAGCTAGAAGAGTCTTCAACAACTTCTTGCCTGTTGAAGTGATGGGGTGAAGGTGGCTTCTCATAGCGGCATTGACTCGGTCTTCTGTTGTCTTCTTAATCATGACGATACCTTTTTGTCTTCTAAGGTGTCGAAGGTTTCGAAGGTGCTAAGTAGATAATCCTTTATGCAATGACATTAACAACGCATAATAGAGGTCCATCATGTCGGTTACGTTGGTGACAACATCGACACCAAGAAGGGGGATGAAGAGAACTGTTTTCCTGCTCACTATAGTGAGGCGGACCAAATGGCTAGGTTCTCATCCACCGATGGTTGCCGATACAACAACGGTAGTGACAGAGTTACCCTATTAGTGATGTATATCATGATCTTGGATATTCTATGCCCTGATCATCGTAGGCTAAGGTTGCATCATCTTGGGGCGGTGTCAAGGGTGCCACCATCTCCTGGGCCTTCAGGTCCTCATCCCTCGAGGATGTAACTTCTGTTGGTATCATCTTGTTGTGGTATCGCCAATCTTGTGTTCCGGTGATGTGAATGAATGTCTCGCAAGGCATCTTCCTTCTAGATTATCCACGGGGATTAGAAGGAATCCAGTGGTCAGGGGCATAAGGGTTCTAGCGACCAAAGGTTTTGAAGGGGAAGAGATCAATAAGGAAAGTATACCTTAGTTTTCGAAAAACTGAGAAGGGAAGGGGAGTATAGATAGTTTTGAAAACTAGTAGTTGTTTTGGAAATAGTTTTATCCTAACTAACGACGATGCTAACTAAGGCTTCCTACAGTCAGGATGGCTCTGATACCAGCTCTGTTGGGACCCCGACTAATAAGTCGTGATCACCGAATGCACGTGTACAGTGATCCCAGAGATCAATGCTCACTGAACACACAGAAGCTGAATAACAAGAGTCTTACATCCATACATACCGTTTTACACAAGTAGGACCATTATGGTCAAGTCTTGAGTATAACATCGCAGCGGAAATCCTCGCCAATAACTTGGACCCATGCCATCTGCCTTAACCCTACAGGCATTCTGACTGGGAAGCTTCCTAGCTCGCATGTTCGTCATCAAAGTATTCTTCATCATATCCTGTTCTTTCAAGCCTGGCCAATAAAATAACCAGTGGCAAGCCAATGAGTACTTTGAATGTACTCGCAAGCAACCCAAGAGTGATAACAAAATAATTATGCAAAGCTCTACTGCTTAATTGGCATTGTTGCGGAAAGATAGTTTTTCTCATGTAAGTATGATCAACATTTGTCAAGGACAGGAATGTGTCTGCAACAAGCATCAGGAGGTTACAGACATCAACATCGAGAAAGAGTTATGAACAACTCATGCTCAAGCTCATCGTGACTTCCTCATGAGTCACATCATCAATATCACCAAACAGTGTTGTTTGTCAGAAACATATGGACATAGTCTAAGCAGCACCGCCCAACTGTCCTTGACCGTGGACACGGCTATTCGAATAGTTTTACACTTTGCAGAGGTTGCACACTGTACCCACAAGATCCGGGGAACTTCCGTGTCATCCACGACCCGCGATACCTCAAGTACCCGGGGTAAGCACCCGATCACTACCTTTCCCTAGACGACACTAACATGGAGTCCACTCGATTGGCAGTAACCCCCGTGCCCAACATTTCACATAACATTGTCGTGGAGCCTTGATCCCATATTTATCACATACCACTGGCACGGGGTACCAACGGTGTGTCCGGTGCCCCATAAAAATGGTCATGGCCGCCATACACAGCACGACCCGCCCCGAGAGAGAGCACCAACTCTCCCCGTCACTAATGTCACGGGCTCCAAGCTAGTATCGACCTAGGTAATCAATAATGCCCTTTCCCATATAAGGGTAGAGTGGTTGCGCATGTAAGGTTGGGACAGTCATCAAATCTTAAATCTAATCCGTCTCTGTAAACAACAGTTTCATCAAGCCTCGGTAGACTACCTCTCCACCAAGTAGTGACCCAGTTCATCATCATCTCCCAGGGGCATTAATGGCACCCACTGGGCTATTTGCAAGTATGTCAAACCACACTTGGTTTCTTTCCATGCATAACCCTGGCCCACTTTGCGTAGCAGCTACTTTAGCATCCCATCTACTCCCACCGGCATAACCCTCATAAGAAGGTAGGGTCATGCACAATGCAAGTATCAATGAGGAAGTAACAGAGGCAACCAACCAACGTGGTCTACCATCTCATCATGATTCCGATGCAACAATAATAAAGAGTTATATGTCATGCATAAAAAGGGGTTTCATGGACATGGTCAAAGGGCTGCTTGCCTGTTTAACAAAGTCTTCGAGGTCTTCAAATATCTCTGGTCCAACTCCGAGCATTGCGTCTACTTCGTCAACTATCGTTGAAAGCAACCATAATAAGCAACACAACAAGGCAGGAAATAAAAGTGCTCTAAAATTATGAGTTGGACTATTCTGGGATACCTCTGGTCATATGAGGGATGACCAAAGTGGTTTCTTTAGGATTTGATCAATGGACATCTCTGAACATTTCAATATGATGGAATCAAGGGGTTTATGGACTTGTAAGAAGTGTACAGAAATATATTTTTGAAAAATGAGCAAAGGCACCCATTTAACAAAGGATGATTTTAGAAGCATCTAGGAATTGGTTTCACTGGATTTGGAGTTCAAATGAATTTCCTATGAATTTGCAAAGTTGACAAATATGAAGAAATGGCTCAATAATTTATGTGGTACAGAAAGTATTAAGAAAAATGTTCATAAACTAAGTTATGAACTTAGAAGCATCTAGGAATTTGAATCATGGCATTTGGATAAACTTTAAGCCTTCTGTGATTTTCTAAAGTTTATGAGAGAAATGGAAATATGGGATTTGATAATTGTCTGTGAAGAAAATCTTTATGGAAAAATGTGCAAATTGCACCATGTGATAGATCAGGAATTTATGAACTTATAGAAATTAGAATCATCAAATTTGGACTTAGAATAAATAATCTATGGATTTTACAATTTCTGAGAAAAAGAAAAGGAGAGGATCTACCTAAATGGGCGGATCTGGCGGCGGCGGCAAGACCGGCGAGGCATAGCGGGCGATGGATGGGCTGGCCCAGCCTCTCGGCGCTGGGAGGCCACGTCGAAGGCGGCCTCGCGGAATACGTCTTCGCTCGGGGGGAGGCGGATCCGGCCGAGGCCGTTTCCACTTAAACGGCGGGGCCCGCCTACCGGTCGCTGACGAGCGGGGTCCGCTTGTCGGGCTCGTCCCTAACCTCCCTTCGAGCAGCAGAGGCGGGCGGCGTCGGCGGCGGCTTGCGGCGCTTCTGAGCACCTCCGCAACTTTCTGGCTATGGATGAGCTTCGGCGTCGGCGCCGCATCCATTCGTGTATGCCACGGCTGCCGGGATGGTCGAGGCGGCGGCTTGGATGCCGGCGGACGGTGGCGTCGGCGAGATTGGGCATGGCGCTTCTGATGCGTCGTCAGACGAGGGAAAAGCGTGGGAGCTCCGCCTTGCTCAGGGGAGGCTGCTGGTGGAGATAGGGAGGGAGAAGAGCTCGGGCTCGGCTGAATTTAGGTGGAGGCCGGCGGCGGCTCTCCGGCCATGGAGGGCTATGGAGGGCGCGGGAGGAGGAGTGAGTTGGTCCGGGGGGTCACTGGGAGTGGGAGAGGGCGAAAGGAGGCCAGAGAGGGCTCGGGGGAGGCCTTAAATAGGAGGGGGCGAGGTGCACCGCGGGACCGTGCGCCGGCGAGGCCGTAGCCGTCGCTAGAGGCCACGGGGGCTCGTGTGAGCGTGTATGGGGTGTTCGCGGGGTTGTTCTAGTGCGAGAGTAGGGGAGAGAAGAAGCGGGGGAAGGGCCAGGGTGCCGCGCGTGTGAGGCGCTCCATTGGCGCGCTCGGGCGGCCTCTGTTCACTAGCGCAAAGCCGCGGGGAGGGGGAGAGAGAAGGGGCCGACCGCGTAGCATGTTGCGGACGCCGAGGCGCGTCGGCAATGCTGGGAGGCCAGGTGGCGGAGGTGGTTGGAAGAGGCGGCTGAGGCTGGGAGCAAGATCAGAAGGCGCTCAAGCGCCCAAATGGCCGGCATGGCATGCCTTTTGCGGAATGGGCGCGGCCACTTGTGTCTGGAAGCTGCAGGGGGGAGTAAACAATGGGAAAGTGGCATTGGATGCCCTCTAACATGCCAAGAGTGAGAGAGAGATGAGAAATGGAGGAAAAAGTGGCTGTCCAGAGAAGAAAAATGGATCCCTGCCCCCCTTCATCATTGCCTCTTGGGCAGGGAAGCACACCAGAGGTAGAGGGGGACTAGTAGGGGCCGTGGTAAAAGGGAGAACTCTTGGAGATTAGTGGAAAGGGTTAAAACATGCATTTTAAGTTTCTGCCAGAAGTTGTTTGTTGCTGGTTTGGGCAAGTAGATGATTTGCATCTTCCATGAGACCCCATAGGGTGAAATGACACATATAATTAGGGCCTTCCACCAATTTGGAGCTCATTTGAAGAAAGTTGACAATGTAACTTTGGTAAACCCTAGAAATCAGCAGAAATGGCTTTACCAAGATTTAGTCATGCAAATCAATTCTCCTTGATGCACCACTTGGTGTAGTGTCATCATTTGAGGCTCTGAACATGTCCACAAAAGTTGAGATCCAAAGGAGAAAGTTTCCAATGTAGAGTTGTTCAAATTTGGTTCTAGACATGAAGGGTTTTGGGGCAATTTGATCAGGTTAACTTGTTCTCCAACTTGTGCCATTTGGTCTAGATTAATTATTAGACCATTTGAGCAAGTTCACAAAGTTTGAGAACATTTGGACATGTTTGGCAATGTAAAGTTGCTCAAACTTCAAAATGGACAGAAATGGTTTTGAGAGGATTTGATGATGTTATCTTGTTCTCCAAGACATGATACTTGGCAAGATCACCAAATATGTCATATGTGACATGATAGAATTTTCTTGGAATATTTGGGGAATATTTCCTTTGTAAATATTTCAAAATCTTGAAATATCCAGAAAAGGTTTTTGAGGGGTTTGACCAATATTTTAAACATGACCATGTGTTGAAACTCTTATATATGGAAAATATATGTCCACTGAGCTTCCCTAATTTTTGTCAAATATTTTTGAAACAATAAAATAATTTTCTCTATTAAAGACCATTTCTGGCCTTAAGAAAAAGCTTTTAAATAAAGTAGGAAAATAACATTTAAAACTATATTTTTGTGGTTTCTGGGTATCCTATATCTAATAGGAGTCAAATATATTTTTGAAAAGATTTTTACTGCCCTTAATTAAGTACTTGCAGTGCAACCCTCAATTAAGGGGTTTTTGAAAAACTAATTTTTGAAAATACTATTTGGCCAAATTATTTTTGTAAGAAAATATTTTTATGTCCTATACACATGGCATGATCATTGGTTCAAGAGTTTGGAGCAAGGAGATGAAGTATAGGAGTTGGAGGATTTATTTGATTTCTAGAGCACTTGCAAACAGCAGACAAACATTCAATCAAAGCAAAGACAATACATTCAATAGTTTTTGTCAAACCACATTTTAGCATGACTTATTGACTTAAGTGTTGTGGCATGAAAATCATGGTGTGACGAAGTGCGCGGGGATTCAAACCTCGCAATATCACAAATAAACGGAGACTTTGATGCCAAGGATCCAAAAATGGCGGCCTACCATAATGTCGTCCATAAAATGTCAGCCCGGTTCGAGGGGCTCGAATTCCACCATGTGGCTCGAGAAAACAATCAAGCGGCGGATGTCCTCGCCCGCATCGGCGCCAACCGCGACCCTGTCCCATCCGACATATTCCTGTAAAGGTTGTTCAAACCATCCATAGTATAGGAAGGGGAGTCCGGCAATACCAGCACGGACCCGAACACATCCCCAGATTCCGAACCATCAGACACAATCGGAGGCTCTGCCACCGAAATAACATCTTCGGCCCACGAAATTATGGCTGTAATTGCCCCATGGACTGAGCCTTTCATGGCCTACCAAAATAGGCAGGAGCTCCCCGAAGACCAAAACGAAGCACGCTGCATAGTCCGGCGTTCTAAAGCTTACAAAGTCCACGAAGGGGAACTCTATAAGAAAAGCGCGACTAGAGTGCTCCAAAGGTGCACCCTTGAAGAGGAAGTGATGAGGAGCATCCTACGGACATCACCATGTCAAGAGTCCATTAGGCAAGTGACACGTGCGACATCTACTTCACACACACTAAGGTGAATCATCTCCTTTACACGTGCTCACTTGACCCCTTCGAGGATGGCATACTACTTGACACTTCTCCCGTGTGCATGCATAGGTATTGTCGGAACTTCACGGACGACGAGGAGGAGTTCAAGCGCCAAGGAACGACTACACCATCCGCGAGGGAAGCGTGGAAGATAAGACGGAAGAAAGGAAAAAGAAGAATGGAGCAAGACTGGAGTTGCCCGGATCATCCGGACACCCAGCCGGACAATCCGGATCAAGCCTGGACGATCCGGACGACCTCCCGGACAATCCGGCTAACGTGCCCAACGACAACAGAAGCTGCTCGACGAAGCCGGATCATCCGGACGGTCGCCCGGATCATCCGGACCCCCGACACCCGGATCATCCGGGCCACCATCCGGATCATCCGGACCCGCTGCGTCGTGACTTGGGGAAGCAAGCCTGTGTACCCCTTCGCCCCTCACTTACCCCTTCGCCCCTTGGGCTATAAATTGACCTCCTCCATCTCCTTTCTAGGGTTAGCAAAGTGATAGCTCATTCTTAGGTGAGCTTTGCTCCTACCTATCTCTACTCTTGAGAGAGAGACCACTACTCCATTGGAGGCCAAGACCTCCATCTAGGAGAAGATCCTGCGGGATATCATCAAGACCCCCTTGTGGGAAGATCCATCTAGGATATCATCAAGACCTCCTCTTGGAGATGAACCTTACCTTGTATCTTTCCCTTTGTTGTTCATGTACCTTGTGATCTTGTGTGTTTGATTGTCTAGTGGATGTGTGATTTGGACTTGTTCTTGAGTGTTCCCCCTTGTGATTTCTCCCCGTTCTTCCCCGTGTTCATCGTGTTCTTCGAGGGATCCCGCTCCAAACGTGAAAGATGGACACTATAGGGTTCCACCCTACATCATATGGTATCATGAGCCACGTTTATCACGTATTTGGAGTCCCTCCCACCGTTTTCTAGCCTTCTTTTGCTTGATTTCGTCATAAATCCGAAAATCCCCACCAAAAAAAGCCCCCAAATTTTTTTGTGATTTGTTGGTTTGCTGATGTTTTGTTGATTTTGATCCGTGGATTTGCTTGGTTTCAAGTGGATCTAGCATCTCCCCAAGTTTCCCCACCTTCCATCCACGAAATCTCGTCAATTTTGACCCCAAAATCCCCAAATTCCGCCTAAAAATTCGTCCCCGAGAGGAAATCCCGAGCAGTTTGACCTGCCCGAATCATCCGGAAGTGCTCCCGGATCATCCGGATCCACCCGGATCAGCTGGACCATCTCCTGGATGTCCGGACGCCCCACACGACAGAAATCCGGTTGACGAACCCGGATCATCCGGACCTACTCCCGGATGTCCGGGTAACCCTGACACTTACTCGGCCGAATTCTTGTTTCGGCCATAACTAATTCATCCGGAGTCCGTTTTCGACGTTCTTTAGCTCGTTTTGAAGCTCGTGACATCCCGCATCCCACAAAAATACCAACAACATCATTTGACTCCATCATATTTTCTGAAATTTGGCAAGTTTGCCTAGGCCCTCCACCATATCATCCGCATTACCACCACCTACTTCCGCAACCTAACCCAAGTTTGTTCTCGCATATACACAAATGCTATCTTGGTTTGTGCATTGTGCAAAAGTGGCCATAGAAAAAAAAAGAGAAAAAGCTTTTAAGCAAAAAGAGAGCAAAGAGCTCGTGAGCAAGTGCCATAGCATCATACCCCATTCCACATAAGAGCCATTCCAAAATCTACATCATATGATATCATGCCTGAGAGAAACACCGGAACCATACATACATAGCATACTTGGGATAGAAAGTTTATCCATTTTGCATATTATAGGTTGTGCACAAGTGTCGTATCCGCCTATAGAGCAATCGTGCTAGCGTCTCTCTTGAGTTGTGCAACACGAGCGTTTTCCGTGGATTCCACATTTTGTGCTCATTCCTTGGTTGCACGACCCCATTTATCTATCCTTGTGTGTGTGTTTCCGTGTACCTTTCATTGCTATTGGTCTACTTGTTTCGCTTGCGAATTTGTGAATCTCTTTCAACATTATTGACTCTTGCTAACATTTTGCATCAAATTTTTGTGCCACTATCCTCACCGAGCTCTACCATAAGCTTTACTTGATAGTGTGAGTGAACAAGTCCGGTACCAATTCCACTATTCTTTCATTTCACATTGAGTGAAACGGGATACATCCTCAACTTTGGGAAAAGGTAACTTGGTATTGTTTATCTCATTTCCTACTCACCTCTACTCGAGTCTTGTGATGGATAGGCAAGGCATTTCACCTTCGGTCTACAACAACAACGACGAGTTCGATGCCATGAACAACAACTCCGACGCCAAGATGGACAAGCGAATGGAGGAGATCAAAGCCCTCATCAAGTCCTACAAGCGATCTTCCTCATCTCCGAGAAGACGCTCAAGAGCACATGCTTCCGAACTACCATCTCCGGCAAGATCACATTGGCATCGACACCATCACCAACAAGAACGTGAAGGTCAAGAGCTCTACATCAACAACCGCTCAATGACTTCACCATCTCCCTTGGCATCTTCGCCAAGCGACTTCAAGGCATCTTCGCCTACGGACATACGGCATCTTCGCCAACAAGAACCCCAAGACTACGCTCAAGAGAAGCTCCCCAAGCTTAAGTCCGCGACTTCCACGAGCTACTACGACCTCGACATCGACCACGCGATTCCTTTCTATGGGACTCAAGAACCCGAGGAGTACCTCGAGTGGGAGCGTTTGATGGACGACTACCTCAAGCTACATCAAGTTCGTCCCGAAGATCAAGTGAAGTGCGCCACAAGAAACTTCCACGACTACGCCTCGACATGGTGGCTTCACACACCTTCGGAGAGCTACGAGATGAGTTGGCCCAAGACGAAGTGAGCTTTACCTCGAGAGTTTGTGCCTCCAACCTACACGGAACAACTTCAACACCAATTGGAGAACACCACCCAAGGATCCAAGTCCATCGACAAGTACTTCAAGGAGATGATGATTGCCTTGCGACGAGCCGGCGTGGACGACCCCATTTCGATGAAGTTCCACTTCATGATGGGATTGCACAACGACATCTCCAAGACCATCTTCCTCGAGAACTACAAGTCCATCGACGACTACTACATTGGTGCTCTCAAGGCGGAACAAGAACTCATGAAGGCCAAGGCTTCTCCACCCCAATCAAACTTCGCGGCGACCAAGCTCTACGACAAGCATGATGCTAGTACCACCAAGATGTCCAAGCCCAACGAGCTCCAAGACGATGCTCCCAAGGACCAAGCTTTGGAGGCGAGCGACAAGGTGGCGAGCAAGGTTGATGCTTCCATCTTAGGAGGAGAGAGTGATGATGTTCCATCTTCGGCCTTCATCCACGACGAGAGTGATGATGTGCCATCTTCGGCCTTCATCCATGACGAGAGTGATGATGTGCCATCTTCGGCCTTCATCCACGGCGACCACGACGAGATTGTTGAGCATGGGATTTTCCCTTCGACCACAGCGACGTATGATGACTTGAGTGACTTGTGCCACCATATTGAGAGTGAGAGTGACTTCACCACTAGCCCCATATATGTTGAGTTGCCACAATTCACATGTGAGGAGAGCCACAACCCCCACCACTTGAGTGAGATGAGTGACTCCAACATACGTGAGTTTGAGTGCACCTATTTTGAGGGAGTGAGTGAACCACCACATAGAGAGAGTGAGATAGTTGATAGGTCTCGTGAGGCCATTTGCATTTCTAACAACTTGACCTCTACCTCTATTGTGTCTTCTCGTTTGGTGCTAGGTCCCATTTATGATGACGCGCCGGTCCTCGACGACTTCGTCCTCCCTTTGGACAAGACGATGGCCATGGTGGAATATGATGCACCGCCCACATGGTTCCATCAAGATGATGATGATGACCACCATTTGGTCTTTCCCACCTCACCTACACCACTTGAGTGGAATGACAAAGGTAACATAGGTGAAGGTGATGCTCTAGTCCCACTAGTGGACATTCTTGACATTGATTGCTTGCATGATGTTGATCCACCTAGTGCCATGCTTCATGCTAGTATGATTTCCCCATGTGATGATTTGCCCATTTATGATGAATATGATGATTCTCATGTGGAGTTTATTAGTAGTGATGCCATGTTACATAGGATTTCTTGTGACAATTCTTTAGGTCACATCATGTTTGATAATCCGCTTGACTTGTCATATGCTATGCATGAGATCAACCATATGTCTTATTTGCAATCTCTTCATAGTGACTATGCATATGCCATTAAAATAAACCCAATTTGCACATATGGCATAGATGACAAGCCCATGGTTATTGGCATTTGTTTTTCTTGTGATGATATTGATATGCTCCTTTGCATCATTTATCTCATATGCCATGCCATGACCACCTAACCGGATATGCATTGTTTTGGATGTTGTCCATTTTCTCCATATGATGTTTCTGATATTGCTCATGAGGAGGCCCCCATAGTTTCCTCATACATTTTAGGAGATTTTGACCCATCCCATCCATTGCATGATCCCAATACTTGTGTGCACCATATGCTCCCCATGAATAAACATGCTTTTGATGTGCCATATACTTGTTTGCTCAATTTGTGTCCCCATCGTGTCATACACAACATCTATTCTTTCATGATGGATGACATGTTCCTATACCATGCATCAAATTTCTTTGAGCGATGCCTATCTTGTGCTAACTCACACGTGCACATACACATCATGATGGATGATGTGTACATTTACCATGCGCACAATTTCTTTGGTTTGTGTCTCTTTTGTGTAGGTACCCATGGATACTTGTCAACCTCGCAATCCCACGAGTTGACAAAACAAGCTCTAGAGAGCAATGATGACTTGGGATCCCGTGGACTATCCTTACCACCGTTCCCTTCGCGCAAGGACTACGCACAACTCCTCTACTTGGCTCTCACACGGCTATGGGCCATTTACCACTTCTCACATTATGCTCATTTTACCGTATTCACTTTGCATGCTATGCTTGCTTCTATGCCTTTGCCATGCAATTGTGACCCTTGTTTGCATCTACCCATGATTCTCCATTATGATATTCCTATGTGTATTTGCATGCTTGGTGGAGATCCTCGTTGCTTTTGCCATGTTTATCATGTGCCCCATTCTATTGATGCTTGTTGTGTTGGGAGAGCCATGTTTATCATGTGCCCCATTCTATCGATATCCGCCGGATTCCCAGACTACGAGGATAGAAGATTGAAGACTCCGGCTCGTGTCCGGATGGTACTTTCCTTGGCGTGGAAGGCAAGCTTGGCAATACGGATATGTAGATCTCCTACCATTGTAACCGACTCTGTGTAACCCTAGCCCTCTTCGGTGTCTATATAAACCGGAGGGCCTTAGTCCGTAGGACATACATACATCTCAACAATCATACCATAGGCTAGCTTCTAGGGTTTAGCCTCCTTGATCTCGTGGTAGATCTACTCTTGTACTACCCATATCATCAATATTAATCAAGCAGGACGTAGGGTTTTACCTCCATCAAGAGGGCCCGAACCTGGGTAAAAACATCGTGTCCCTCGTCTCTTGTTACCATCCACCTAGACGCACAGTTCGGGACCCCTACCGAGATCCGCGGTTTGACACCGACATTGGTGCTTTCATTGAGAGTTCCTCGTGTCGTCGCCGATAGAGCGGATGCATCCACCCGTCTTCAAAGGCGGTGTTTTCGCCGGAGGGCCTTGGCGCCGGCCAAACTATCGGCTTGGTGGTTTCTCATGACTGCTGTCCGGCGCCGCTTGCAATGACTTCACAAGTCGTCGGAAGCAATCTTCGCGTCAGCCCTAAAGCTGCCGAACATTTAGATCAATCGAGCTCTCATCATTAACGAGTTCTTGGATCGCGCCGCTCTCTGAGTCGCTACGGACTACAACCAGATTGGGCTTAAACCGATCCGAGAGAGATCAACTCTCCCGGGCCACCCCACGCGTCTCGTGGTAGAGTAACAACACGGCAACTCTCTGCCAATGCTGAAGACAATTCATGTCCGGATTCCCGAACCCTCCATGCCGGATCCCCGCGGAGGGACGGACTTCGATCGAGCATGGAACTTAAAATCATGCATCGCTCCGGACTCGCTGGATTGCGCCCAGCAAACCAAGCTTCCGAATTCGGAAACTCCTTGGCCTCTGAGCCTCAAGATGGGCAGGGATCCGGATTTTGCTCCACCCACCCGCCCAGACATATGCGATCTATCTCTAATACGGCAAGAGCCTCTCAAAGCGATTACATCACTCTTGGGCGATTCCTCCTGGTTATGGACATGATAAAGGACTGCCGAGAGGAAAACGCAATATTAATCTTCTGCAATAACTGCACGGACAAGGGAATACTAAACGCCATTGATCATCGCAAAATTACACGCTTCACCGATCTGGCATCCATTGTACGAAAGTATTGTGCGATGGAGAGTTTCCGGAAAACCGAAAATCAATTTTGGGATAATCCGGCCCCAAACCCGATCCATGATAAAGGGTGCCTTACAATCAGGCCCCAGATGCAAAAAGCGAAAAACAAAAACCCAATAAGGGAAGCAGAACCGTCTTTGGAGGGATGGCTCAATGGACCCTGTAAACTTCATAGTACAGAGGGAGCCGTCCCAACACATAGCCTTCGAGCATGTTGAATATTACGGCAGGTGGCCAAAAGTGGCGAAGAGCTTCTAGCTCGGAAACCACTCCAACAATACCAGCCACGGTATCAACGGTCTTGAGACTTTCGCATCAAATAATATCACAACGAACAGTCCATGAACTTCGCGAAGTCTACCAAGTAGCAATAGCAAATCCATGGGCGACACAGCTATTACCTTCAATGCGGCCGACGAGCACAAATTCAGAACAACGAGCCCGGCCAGCTGGTACTTAGTCCCATAGTGGGCGGCTTTCGATGACAAAGGTCCTCATGGATGGCGGCGGACTAAACCTCATTTATGAGGAAACTCTGCGAAAAATGGAAATCGATTGGAGCCGTATTGGCGAAGCAGCACAACTTTAGAGGAATAATCCCTAGCGGGAAGCGCTGCACCGGAAAAATCACACTCGATGTGGTGTTGGCTCTCCGGACAATTACAGATCCGAAGAAGTCACGTTCGGGTGGCCCGTTGGCGATGGGTATCACGCCATATTAAGACGAGAGGCATTCACAATTTTTCAAGCAATACCTCATTACGAGTACATGAAGCTCAAAATGCCTGGGCCCGGCAGAATAATCACTCTCACTAGTGATCCGGACATAGCACTCCGCGCCGAAAATAAGACAGCCGCACTAGCCCTCGAGGCATTATCCGAAGCCCTAGCGGCAGAGGAACTCACCGCGCTGCGCTCTACGGTGAACAGGGACGATGTGATACTCGACAAAAGATCCAAGTCCACCTCCTTCAAACCAGCAGATGAGATAATAAAATTCCAGGTCCATCCAACGGACCCAACAAAACGGCCTCCATCGGGCGCAGTTGAACCCGAAGTTGGCGCCGCCTTGCGTGAATTCCCGGGAAAATTGGGATATCTTCGCTTTGGCATCCTTCGGACATGCCGGAATCCCTCGCAGTTGGCGAACACAGCCTAAACATCCTAAAAGTTTAAGCCGATCAAACAGGCTCTTGACGATTTTCCGAGCCCAAAAGGCGGGCAATGGGAGAAGAGCTAGCCAAGCTATTGGAAGCCGATTCATTAGAGATATCAAACATCCGGACTGGCTAGCAAATTTGGTGATGGTACCAAGAAGGATAAATCCTGGCGCCTGCGTAGCCGATTTTAAAGACCTTAATAAAGCCTGCCCAAAGGATCCTTCCTCTCCCCGCGATCGATCAAATTATCGATGCCAAAGCGAACACGATTCGTTGTGCTTCACGGGCGCATACTCGGCTATCATCAAATCAAGATGGCGGAAGCGAATCAAGCCGCGCGGCATTTATCACTCCATACGGACCATTCGCTTCAACACGATGCCCTTCGGACTCAAAACGCCCGGCGCAACATATCGGCGCATGATTCAAACATGTCCGCCACCCGGATCGATAAAAGCGATCGAGGCATCGTGAGGCGACATGGTCGTCAAAACAAAACACGTCGAAACTTTAGTAGACGATTTGAGGCTCACATTCGACAACCTCAGAGCATATGACATCAAGCTGAATCCGGAAAAATGCGTTTTCGGCGTACCAGCCGGAAAGCTCGTTGGGCTTCATCGTATCCGGTAGAGGAATTGAAGCAAATCTGGCCAAAATCCGGGCTCATCACGGTTGGATATTCCAAAGACCTCAAGCAAATACAAAATTAACGGGATGCGTGGCAGCTTTAAGCGCTTTATCTCCGTTTAGGAGAAAAGGCGTTGCCCTCTATCGCCTCCTAAGGTGCACGAACACTTGAGTGGGCGGATCTGCCACCTGGGACTCGAAGAAATAAAGGCCATCTTGGCAACAAATCCGGTCTGGCTGCGCCCACTCTGGGCGAACCAATGTTGTTATACATCGCAGCAACACATCAAGTTGTAAGCGCAGTCCTCGTCGTCGAGCGGCGGCGAAGGGCATAAATTCCCTCTTCAAAACCAGTGTATTATGTATCCTTGTGTTAACCCCTGCAAATCCGCTACCGCACTATCAAAAGATAGCATACGCGGTGTTCATGGTGTCTCGAAAGCTTCGGCACTACTTTCAAGAATGCTCGATAAGAGTGGCCTCTGAAGTACCACTCAATGACATTATAAACAACCGCGACGCAACGGGCAAGATAGCAAAATGGGCCATCGAGCTCTTACCATTCGACATCACTTACAAACCTCGGCGAGCTATAAAGTCACAAGTTTTGGATGACTTCGTGCGCGAATGGACTGAAGCGAACTCCCTAAAAGTACGGCACATACTCAATTGGACTATGCACTTCGACGGTTCCAAAATGTTGGCGGATGGGGGCTGGCGTCGTCTTGGCGTCCCCACGGAGATCTGATCGATATGTACTTCAAATAATGTACATGGACTCCAACAATGCAGCCGAATACGAGGCCCTACTACATGGTCTCCGGATGGCGGTCTCCATGGGCATTCAACGCCTAGAGGTGCGCGGGGACTCAAACCTTGCAATATCCCAAATAAATGGAGACTTCGATGCCAAGGATCCGAAAATGGTAGCATATCGTAACGCTGTCCTAAAAATGTCAACTCGGTTTGAAGGACTCGAATTCCATCACATAGCCCGAGATAATAACCAAGCAGCCGACATCCCGCGCGCATCGGTGCGGCGTGATCTGTCCTCAAATATCTTCTGGGCGGCTTTTCAAGCCATCCGTACTATGGGAAGAGGAGCCGGCAGCGACAAACCGGAGAAAACCGCACCAATCGGTGATTGGCAGATGACATAACACCCTCCGCCCACGACATAATGGCGAATCGCGCGTGGGCAGAACCTTTCCTAGCCTACTTACTTAGGCAGGAACTTCCCAAGACCAAAATGAGGCCCGCTGCATAGTCCGTGATCGAAGGCCTACAAGGTCCATGAGGAGAACTTTATAAGAAAAGTACTACGGAGTCCTTCAAAGGTGTATCTCCGAAGAAGAGGCGAAACCTCTGGCTGAAATTCATGCGGACTAGGCGGACACCACGCAGCAGCCGGGCCTGGTAGGAAAGGCATTCCGTCAGGATTTTATTGGCCGACGGCTCGGGCGCGGACGCCGACAGGACTTGGTCGGCGATCGTTGGTTGTCGACTCTTTGCTAATCGAGCCATATGCCACCCACGCCCTCAAAACCATACCCATTACGCCGTTCGCGTGCAGGGGGCTTGACATGGATGGACCCCTTAAAGGGGAACCCACAAGAAAAAGTACCTATTGGTCATGGTGGATAAGTTCACCAAATGGATAGAGGCCAAACCGGTCAAAACGGCAGAGTCCGGACCAGTGATAGACTTTATATCAGAGGTGGTACACCGTTACGAAGTCCCCCACAGCATCATCACCGACAACGGCACGAACTTCATGGCCGATGAGGTTAAGTCATGGTGCAAAAATATGGGCATCAAGCTCGACTATGCATCAGTCTATCACCCTCAAACCAACGGTCAAGTGGAAAGAGCAAATGGTCTAATAATGAGTGGCATTGAACCCAGACGAGTGAGGTCACTCACTAAATCCGATACCCAATGGGTCGAGGAGCTCGACTCCGCACTCTAGGGGCTGCGGACAACGCCTAACCGTACTACCGGATTCACACCATTTTTTATGGTATACGGCGCAGAGGCAGTCTTGCCCTACGACATTATTCATGACTCACCTCGAGTGCGCATGTATGAGGAAAGAGAGGTCGAGCTGGATCGGCAGGACAGCTTGGACACATTGGAGGAAGAACGTGACGTCGCGAAGGCTCGTTCCGCATTCTATCAACAGCAGGCCCGAAGATATGAAAGCAGAGAAGTACGGGCCAAGACTTACAACGTTGGCGAACTAGTTCTACGCCTGCCGGACAAGAAAAAGGACAAGCTCAAGCCCAGATGGGAAGGCCCTTCATTATTGATCAAGTCTTGACCGCGGAGCATACCGTTTCTGAAATCGTCGGACAACCGACTCGAGCGAACCCATGGAACGCAGCCCGACTCGGCGATTCTATGCCTAGCGCCGGACTAAGAGTTCGTCCCCTTCCCCGTCCAACCTTTTATACTTGGCTGTATTTTGTTTCTCTTTTTATCCTTTTAACTTAAAAGCCCTTCGGGCCTATTTTAGCATTCTTTGCATACGCATGATGTGCCATCCGCTTTTCGTTATTCTGGGGCTTCTTTTACGAAGCTCAATTATCTGAGTTTCATACCCAACAGATGTGTCAAGCTTCCACATGTACCTTTTACTCGCCATTATATGCATCGATATGACTTAAGTTTTGGCCAAGCTGGGTTGCTCGGCTCTGTGCTTACCCCTCGTTCCCGATTGTTCGGCTAGGAGGTAAAGGAGCACCTCTGCGATTATTCTTGCCGGGTTAGCGGATGTGTACCTCGACCGGGTGAAGCCGAAGCTAAGCGTTCTTAAGGGAATATTGATTCGGTGATTTAAAAGATGACTTTTGCTTATTTATCTATCTGCCCCATATGTTTTATTGCTCTCTTTGCAGTCCGGACATGCACTTTAGGGCATGCCTCCCAATGAAAGGAACCCTTAACGGAACTATTCTCCTGGAAGATGTTTCTTACTAACCATGTAATATAACATAACTAGTTGGGCACTTATGCGATAAAGCACTAATGACCCCTACTTTGGTCTCCATGCATACCACGGTTGTTTCTTAACCAAAAAGGTATTCGGACACACTCCGGACTCTAGGGTCCCGAGGTTGAAGCGAAAAGGTCGGCAAAGACAAACGATCTACAATCCGGCTAGAAGGCATTTCACATGTCATTTTAAAGGATAACATACATTGTCAAATTTATTGATTGTATTCCTCCTCAATCCCGTCTAACAGGCTGTCTAGTTTACAGTCCCGTTGGGAAAACTTAGCAGCCAACTCTACTTGGCTGTACACTAAACTCACAGAGATCTCCTTCCCATCGGGCCCCACCGGTCCAACTTCGGCCATGTGGTTGGGCTCCGCCTTCTTGTACCGCGTCTTCACCATGGCCCAAGCCTTCGTGGCACCTTGACGGCAAGCCGATATCTTCCACAACCGGAAGCGCTGCCGCACTCCCTGCAGCTTCTCCGCAAGCTCCCCGAGGCCCTCGGGTAGGGTGAGGGCTGGCCATAAAGCACGAGCAGCGCGCTCATTGCCTGCCGAACTCGTTCGAGTAGCTGCAATAGTTCGGGAAGTTGATCACCCATTGATATGGGCATCTCCTCTGTAGGACGACCCGTGAGTATACCTACATGACATACAATGTCAAAATACTTCCTCGCTGAACTCTTCTTTTCAACATAGTTCGCTCAAGCACTTACTATATATGCCGCGACAAAGCCGCTGGTTCTCCTTAACAGAGCTGGACAGCTCGGCCTGTGCGCCTTTTAACTCTTCTCCGAGCTTGGCGTTGGCATCTTGGAGCTTGTTCCTTTCTGCTGAACCCTATTCAACACACTCTCGCCAGACCTTTAGTGGCGCAACAATCTTACTGTCCGGATCTTGTCCGCGGTACCTGCAACGTCATTATTACACTTTCATGGCATACGCCGCACAGCGCTTATATTAATTTATACAAATGTGTTACCAGGAGGGGTCTTTTCGTCTCCCCCTGCGGCAGCAAGTGCGGCCTCAAGTTGGGCCTTGCAATCTTGCAGCTCCCGAGACAGCTGGGCATTCTTCTCGTTAAGTGCCTAAAATTTCAAATGATCCTTAAATCAGTTAGCATAACTAATTTAAGTCTCGGGAACTCTTGGTATATACAACCATTAAAATTCCCTTACCAGTATGTCTTTCACATCTTGCTCGTAGCTCTGGTAAAACCATTTTGAGCAACACGGAGATCGTGTCCCCTGCGTTGAAGGCATCCAATGCCTCAGGGGAAAAGCACGCTTCTTGAAATACTGTCCGGCGGCGCCTATGGTTCATGGCGCTCTCCACCTCATACTTGGTGGCGGACAGTCTGTCGGTATCCTCCGTTGGAGAAGGATCCGGCTCGCGTCTTGCGCTTGCCTCCCCTCCGGTCCGGTCTTTGGAGCACGGCGATGTTGGTCGGATCGGCAATTCCTGCGCTCGCAGTCCGACGAGCGCTCTTTCTCCTACAAAGATCATGAGCACTTAGACGTTTCTTCGGAACGTTGCTCTAAAAATTCAAACGCGAGCCATACCTTTGCGGCGACGTTTCCGTCCGCACGGCGCTCCTTTTCCTCCTGCTAGTTGGATGACCTCATGAGGTCGGCCGCCGCAGGCTCGCTTCTGCCGTAAAGGCGCTTCTGCAAAATACCATCGTTCGCGAAGGTCGAAATAGGCGGGGATGAGATAGCGGTGTCCGGACTTGGTCGTGGTCACTGGGAAGCGGACTTAGTCCGGGTAGTCCGCCGTAATGGAGACCAAAGCATCGTCAATCTTGAGCTGGTGATACACCCGTCGATCAGCTCCATCTCGATGTCCGGATCCTCTTGGAGGCGGACCCAGGATCCTTCGGGTCCTCGGGTTGTGGGCGGGACTCACCATGTCCTCCACAGTCCGGCGTAGACCCTGCGCCGAAGACATAATGTAAGAAGCTCAAGCTTCGAAAGCACGGGTAGGCCCCTTCGAGGTGTTCGCTTACCCATCCCCTAGGGTTAATCATGGAAAACCCATCCAAAGGGTTCGGGCGAAGGAAGTCCTCCTTCTCCCCCTTGTACAGGCCGGAGAGGATCTTCACCAGATCCTTGGTCGAATCCAGCCCTTTACGGCCGTGCCGGGTAGCATCGTCTTCCCCGTTGAAATCCCAAATGGGGTGGCCCCTATATTGCAGTGGTTGCACCCCTTGCTTGATGCACGTCGCCATGACTCCGATCATGGTCAAGCCGGAATGAGCCATTAATCTTATCCGGCCCATCAAGTAATGGGCGCTCTTGTCTTCCTCCAAGCGGGGCTCATGGGCGCCCCGAGGCGTTTCTTCAAGGGAGCAGCACTAAACTCGGGAGGCCGATCTGGGTGGATCCGCAGCGGGGCATCTCAATATAAAACCACTCAGAGGGCCGATCTTTGGGCGCCTTCTTGGGAGTGCGGATAGGTATCCGGTCCCGGCGATCGCCATATTTGGCGCCGCCCACTTGATATATGGACCCCTGGTGAGAACGGGGTACGAGGCAAAACAACCTCTTCCACAGTGCGAAATGGGGCTCGATGCCCAGAAATAGCTCGCAAAGAGCTACGTAGCCCGCGTGTGCAGTACAGAGGCGGGCGTAAGGTGGTGAAGCTGGAGTCCGTAGAACTTCAGAAGCCCGCGGAGGAACGGATGTATTGGAAATCCGAGCCCCCTCATCAGATAGGGGACAAAGCACACTCGCTCCTCCTTATTGGGGCTTGGGGTGTCCTCCGTCTGCCTCCCACCTTGATAAGTAACCAGTCCGGCTCGGACCGGGACCATGAAGGCCGGAGGAAGAAACCCCTCCGTTTGGAGCTTCACTAGCTCATTGTGCGAAATAGAGCACCTCCTCCAATTCCCTGGCGATGGGCTAGGAGCGCGTGAGGAAGAGCCGCGTTGACGATCCATGGTGGATTGGATTTCTAGGTCGAGACGCAACCGATGGAGTATCTGGCGGGAGGAAGGCAGTGCGGTTTGGATCTGGATCCTTGCCTCTTTTATAGGCGGACGACCCGCACAATTAGGGGGTGAAATGTAAAAGGCACCCTGGCTTTTCGCATTCGTGCGACACGTGTAAGAGGGCCATAATTTGGCGTAGAAGCCGAGGAGCACAGTATTCAAGATGAAGCCGGACATTATTCGGCAGGTCAATGGGATTTGAAGGGAGAACCCGCCTTGCAACGCCGAAGACTACAAGCACGCTGGACTTATCGTCATTGAAGCCTGGTTCGGGGGCTACTGAGCGAGTCCTAGACTAGGGGGTGTCCGGACTGCCGGACTATCGATATCCGCCGGATTCCCAGACTATGAAGATAGAAGATTGAAGACTCCGGCTCGTGTCCGGATGGTACTTTCCTTGGCGTGGAAGGCAAGCTTGGCGATACGGATATGTAGATCTCCTACCATTGTAACCAACTCTGTGTAACCCTAGCCCTCTTCGGTGTCTATATAAACCGGAGGGCCTTAGTCCGTAGGACATACATACATCTCAACAATCATACCATAGGCTAGCTTCTAGGGTTTAGCCTCCTTGATCTCGTGGTAGATCTACTCTTGTACTACCCATATCATCAATATTAATCAAGCAGGACGTAGGGTTTTACCTCCATCGAGAGGGCCCGAACCAGGGTAAAAACATCGTGTCCCTCGTCTCTTGTTACCATCCGCCTAGACGCACAGTTCGGGACCCCCTACCCGAGATCCGCCGGTTTTGACACCGACAATGACCCATTGCTATTCACATATGGCCTCTCGCCAATACATTCATGATATTGTACTCATATCTTGCTTTCATGCTTGTGCTATGACTTGTGAATTATTCATGCCCACTATTTGCACCAATGACATGTTTGCCATGATTCCTCCTAGTATGTTTCATCTTCGCACTACTAGCTTGCTTGATTTGATAGCTATGAATGCTCACTATGTTGCATCACCCATGTTCCACTACTTGCTTTCTTGGGTTGATGACATATATGCTCATGCCTCTCACATGATAGATCTTGCTTTGACTTGCCATTATCACATTCCCATGCATCATGATATATATGCCTTGTGTGTTGCATCCAATTCTTGGACTACTTGCTACTATCATATGGTTGGTTGCACCAATATCATTTCTTCACATATGTCATGTCCCTTTGCTTGTCACATGCTTGACTTGATTGCCTCACACATGATGAACAATTGCTCTTTCTATTGTGTTGAGTGCCACACTATATTCACTACACCCTATGCACATTATGTTTCGATTGTCTTGCACTTGACCCATGTGTTTAGACATCTTATCTTATTTGGTGTTGTGAATGATTCCTATGCCTACCATAGACCTTTCATTGAGCGCTTTGCCCATGTTTGCTATGAACTTGAGGTGGATGCTTATGCTCTTGTCACACATATTTGCATCTCTACCTCACATTTACATGCTTGTCCCCATGATATCTTTCCTTGTACTCAATTTATGTGCTTACATGCCATGTCATAATCCTTTGTCAAACAATACGCTATGCTTGATGAAAACACTTATTTGGTGAGTCACCTCTTGAATGCTTGGTTTTGCACTAACGCTAACCACATTTGTTTTTCCAAGTGTTTGTTGTCCTTGATCATTTTGAAGGAATCCCAAGACGGTGCGACATTGGAGAGTGCCCATTGCGAGATTGATGATGACGAGTACTTGGTGAACGTCCACTTCCTCACGGCGAAGCAATCTCTTTCCCATGGTGATTTGGTTTTCGATCCGAGGTCGGATCTTTCCCAAGGGGGAGGGGATGATGAGGAGCATCCTACGGACATCACCATGTCAAGAGTCCACTTGGCAAGTGACACGTGCGACATCTACTTCACACACTCTAAGGTGAATCATCTCCTTTACACGTGCTCACTTGCCCCTTCGAGGATGGCATACTACTTGACACTTCTCCCGTGTGCATGCATAGGTATTGTCGAAACTTCATGGACGACGAGGAGGAGTGCAAGCGCCAAGGAACGACTACACCATCCGCGAGGGAAGCGTGGAAGAGAAGACGGAAGAAAGGAAAAAGAAGAATGGAGCAAGACTGGAGTTGCCCGGATCATCCGGACACCCAGCCAGACGATCCGGACCGAGCCCGGACGATCCGGACGACCTCTCGGATGATCCGGCTAACGTGCCCAACGACAACAGAAGCTGCTCGACGAAGCCGGATCATCCGGACGGTCGCCCGGATCATCCGGACCCCCGACACCCGGATCATCCGAGCCACCATCCAGATCATCCGGACCCCGCCTGCGTGCGTGACTTGGGCCGAAGCCCGTGTACCCCTTCGCCCCTCACTTACCCCTTCGCCCCTTGGGCTATAAATAGACCTCCTCCACCTCCTTTCTAGGGTTAGCAAAGTGATAGCTCATTCTTAGGTGAGCTTTGCTCCTACCTATCTCTACTCTTGAGACAGAGAGACCACTACTCCATTGGAGGCTAAGACCTCCATCTAGGAGAAGATCCCGCGGGATATCATCAAGACCCCCTTGTGGGAAGATCCATCTAGGATATCATCAAGACCTCCTCTTGGAGATGAACCTTACCTTGTATCTTTCCCTTTGTTGTTCATGTACCTTGTGATCTTGTGTGTTTGATTGTCTAGTGGATGTGTGATTTGGACTTGTTCTTGAGTGTTCCCCCTTGTGATTTCTCCCCGTTCTTCCCCGTGTTCATCGTGTTCTTTGAAGGATCCCGCTCCAAACATGAAAGATCGACACTATAGGGTTCCACCCTACATCAGGAAGGGCAGCAACTCTTGGCTGAAATCTATGCCGAACTGGGCGGACACCACACCGCGGCCCAAGCGCTAGTCATCAAGGCCTTCCGTACAAGCTTCTATTGGCTGACGGCCCAAGCAGACGCACAGGACCTTGTCCATCATTGTGTGGGTTGCCAGCTCTTCGCCAATCAGAGTCATATGCCCCCTACCGCTCTCCAAACAATCCCCATAACTTGGCCCTTCGCGGTCTGGGGGCTGGATATGGTCGGACATCTTAAAGGGGGAAGCCATAAGAAAAAATACTTATTGGTCATGGTGGACAAGTTCACCAAATGTATAGAAGCCAAGCCAGTTAAAACGGCCGAATCCGGACCAGTAATAGACTTCATATCCGGGGTCGTACACCGATACGGTGTCCCCCACGGCATCATCACTGATAATGGCTCAAATTTCATAGTCGATGAGGTGAAAACTTGGTGCAGCAAAATGGGCATTAAGCTCGACTACGCTTCCATCTACCATCCCCAAACAAACGGCCAGGTCGAACGAGCAATTGGTCTCATCATGAGCGGCATCAAACCTAGACTAGTGCGATCTCCAACAGAATCGGATACACACTGGGTGGAGGAGCTCGACTCCGTACTCTGGGGGCTGCGGACCACACCGAATCACACAACCGGATATACACCATTTTTTATGGTGTATGGTGCGGAAGCAGTACTACCCTGTGACATAATACATGATTCGCCACGCATACACATGTACGAAGAGAAGGAAGCCGAGTTAGATAGGCAGGATAACTTGGATGCCCTAGAGGAGGAGCGCGATGTCGCAAAAGCCCATTCTGCATTCTATCAGCAGCAGGCTCGATGATGGCAAAGCAGAGAAGTGCGGGCCAAAACTTAAAATATTGGCGAGCTCGTTCTACGCCTACCGGAGAAGAAGAAGGACAAACTCAAACCCAAGTGGGAAGGTCCCTTCGTCATTGACAAAATTCTCACCGGAGGAGCGTACCTCTTATGTAATGCATCGGATAACAGACTCGAGCCGAACCCATGGAACGCGGCCGGACTCCGGAGACTCTACGCCTAACGTCGAACTCAATGTTCGTCTCCTTACTCCCCCTTTTTACTTATGCTCCACCCCACTTTTCCTTTCTCGATCCCGCATTCTTTTTTCTCTTTCTCTCTTCACACAAAGTACTTTATAATGCGGACTCCCAGATTACTCCGTCCGCACTATGTGTGTTAGAAATACCTGGGGGCTTCCTATTCGGAAGCTAAACTAATTACTTTAAATGGCCTTTTGCCCATCACATATGCGTTCTTTTTCCATATGTGCCTTTTCTTCACCATTATATGCATCGATATGACTTAAGATGTGGCCAAGCTGGGTTGCCTGGCTCTTGTGTTTATGCCCTACGTTCCCATTAATTCGGCTAGGGCATAGGGGAGCACCTCTGCGATTGTTACTGCCGGTTCAGCCGGATGTGTACCTCAGACTGGGTGAAGCCGAAAGCTAGTTTCCTTAAGAGAATATTCGATCGGTGAACAAAGATTGTATTCGTTGGTTACAACAAAAATCCCCAAAAGTCTTGTATCCTGCACCATCGTTCGCAGTCCGGACATGTGCATTGACGCATGCATACCCAGGGAAAGGAACCCCTTACGGAACTATTCTCCCTGGAAGATGTTTCTTACTATCCATGTAATATAGCATAACTAGTTGGGTACTTGTTTGTTCAAGCACTTATGACCCCTACGCCTGGTCTCCACGCATACCCCGGTTTTGCATAACTGAGCGGGTATTCGGACACACCCCGGACTGTAGGATCCGGGGGCTGAAGCGAAAAGTTCCGCCATGACAAATGATTTTAATCCGGCTAGGGGCTACTTATGCCCATTAAATTACATAGTCACTTGGACTGACTATATTCCTCCTCTATACCATCTAACAGGCTATCTAGCTTACAATCATGTTGAGAATACTTAGCGGCTAATGCTACCTGGTCATATACCAGACTTACGGGAATTTCTTGCCCATCGGGCCCCGCCAGTCCTACTTCGGCCATATGGTTCGGGTCCAGCTTGGTGTAGCGCGTCTTCACCATTGCCCAGGCTTCTCTTGCACCTTGTCGGCATGCTGAGATCTTCCACAAACGAAAGCGCCGCCGGGCTCCTTGAAGCAGGTCCAAAAGCTCCCCCATGCCATTCGGTAGGAGGCTTGACGGCCACAAGGCATGATCAACGCCGTGCATCACCCGCCGAGCATGCTCGTGCAACAGCGACAGTTCTTGCAGCAAATCACTTGCAGATGAGGGCATCTCCTCTTCAGGGCGACTCATTAACATTCCTGCAAGCAAAATTCTTACAAAATAGTTCCTCGCCGAACTATCATACAGTTCGTTTGAGCACTCACCATATATGCCGCGTCGAAGCCTTTTGTTCTCCTTCACGGAGTCCGCCAGTTGAGCGCGGACGTCCTACAATTCCACGTCCAACCGAATATTGGCATCTTGTAGCTTGTTCTTCTCTTGCATCACTTGCGTAAGAATGCGCTCGCCAGCCTTTAGCTGTCTTTTGAGATGCGAGTCGTCATCCATTATGCCCTTCGGATTCACCCCGGGATTGTCTGCAGAATTTTCTGTTAGACTAACCAGACCAGCCATTTACTAAACTGGTATATCGGTGCATAATTAAGACAAATATTACCAGAGGGGGCCTTCTGGGATTCCTCTAACCTGGCAACCGCGTCCATCAGCTGGGCCTTACATGCCTCCAGTTCCCGAGCCAATTGTTCATTCTTGTCCACGAGGACCTATACTTAAATTGATCCTTCAAACAGTTGTCCCAACTATTTCAAGTCTCAGGGGCTACTGCTATATATACTTGTCAAAATTTCTTACCCGTATATCTTTGGTGTACTGGTTCGTCGCCTGGGCCAGCCCGCCTTGAGCAGCTCAGACATATGCGTCTGCCGAATTGAAGGCATTAAAAGCCTCTTCGGGAAAGATGTTGTTCCGAAGCACGGCCCTCCGGCGCCGGTGATTCATGGTGCTCTCCACCTCGGAGTTCGTGGCCGAACACATATCCGCGTCCTCTGTCGGAGAACTGCGCGGTTCAGGCCCCTTGTCCGCCTCCGCCCTCGAAGCCAGTTCTGGAACCTGGCTAGTGGAGGCGTGGTTGGTGGGACCCCCGGATATAGTCCGGCTGCTCCTCTTCCTGCCAAACACAAAGGGCGCTGTCATATTCCAAATACTATAACTGCAGGACAAGTTATTACTTTACCTCCGCAAGGAATGTCAACCCTCACCGCCTTCCTCCTGAGCCTGCCCGATCCGGATGCCCGTGGTTGACGAGTCCCTAGGGGCTCGGCCCCGCGCTCCAACCGTCGTCTCTGCAAACAGCACGACGCCTCAAGGGTAAATCATAATCCGGAGGAGAGTCCTCTTCGGAGGATAGGGTTTTTAGTTCGGCTTACACGCGACACAGGGAGCAGTCCAGGATAGTCGGCCGTAATGGCCACTGAAGCGCCATCCCAGCTCGCTTGATAAAATACCCCATTGACAAGCTCCACGGTGATATTCGGATCTTCTTTGAGTCCCAGATCTAGGGCCCTTCCGGCGTCCTCTGGCTACTGGGAGGGGCTGAAGATTCCTTCTACGGCCCTCCTCAGTTCCTGCTCGGAAACATCAATGCAAGTAATCTTAGCAGAGGGACGCTAAAGTAAGTGAAGCAAGGAAAATAATGGCAACTTATCCACTCTGGAGGGTTGTACATGGAGAATCCGTCCCTCGTTTTAATGCGGAGGAACTCCTCCTCTTCCCCTTTGTACAAATCAAACAATATCCTTGCTAAAGCGGTGGTGGAGTCTGGACCCTTACGGCCGCAACAAGTGGCGTCATCTTCCCCGTTGAAGTGCCACATGGGCTTCCCCTGATATTGAAGCGGTTGCACTCCCCATGTTATGCATATCGCCATAACCTCGACTATCGTCAGTCCGAATTTGGCCAGCAACTTTATCCTGCTCATCAGGGAATGTATTTCCCTTGTATCCTCTTCTTGAGGGCCGCAGGGGGGCAACTTAGGCGTGCCCTCGGCGGGGCATTGCTGAACTTGGGGAGACCTGTCCGGATGGGATCCGGAAGGGGAACGTCATCAATATAAAACCACTCTGAAGGCCAGTCTTCTGGTGCCTTCTTGGGAGTGCCAAATACGATTCCGGATTCGGCAATGCGCCATATTTTGGCCCCACCCACTTGATATAGGCACTCTCCCTGGGCGCGGGGAACAAGGCAGAACAACTTCCTCCATAATCCGAAGTGAGGTTCGTAGCCTAAAAACAGCACGCAAAGTGCGACATACCCTGCTATGTGCAGAATAGAGGCAGTGTGCAACTGGAGGCCGTAGAACTCTCGGAGCCCGCGAAGAAACGGGTGAATAGGAAACCCGATGCCCCTTAGCAGATGCGGGATGAGGCATACACGCTCTTCTGGAGATGGGATTGGAGATCCCTCTGCTTGTTCCCCTCCGTCATAAGTGGCTATTCCAGCTCGAACAGAGACCATGAACGCCAGTGGGAGAAACCCTTGGGTTTGTAACTTTATCAAACGACCGTGAGGAACCGAAGACTCTCCCCAATCCCCCGACTTAGAGCGAGGACGGCAAGCAGAAGAGCTGCGACGGCTGGCCATGTTGGAATGGTTTTTCGCGGAGCGCTCTACCGGATGCTAGCTCAGGGGAGGGGAGTGAGGTTTGGATCTGAGAATCCCCGTCCCTTCAAATAGGCGGTCAGCCCGGAGGATCGAGGGTGTCAAATGCAAAAGCGCCTCGACTCCTCGCATTCGCTCGACACATGGAGGTGGCCATTATTGAGGCACTGGAGCCGAGGAGCCGAACATGGATTGGAGGCCGGACATTATTCGTCGTAACAGGTACTTTGGAGTATTCGGAGAAGGAACCCGCCTTGCAATGCCGAAGACAATACTGCGCGCCGGACTCATTGTCATTGAAGCCTGGTTCAGGGGCTACCAAAGGAGTCCTGGATAAGGGGGTATCCGGACAGCCGGACTGTGTACAACGTCCGGACTATTGAAGCGTGAAGATACAAGACTCAAGACTTCGGCCCGTGTCCGGATGGGACTCTCCTTTGCGTGGAAGGCAAGCTTAGCGATCCGGATATTATGTTTCGTTCCTTGTAACCGACTCCATGTAAACCCTAGCCCTCTCCGGTGTCTATATAAACCGGAGAGGGTGGTCCTTAGAAGGCCGATCACAATTACAATCATACCATCATAGGCTAGCTCTTAGGGTTTAACCTCTACGACCTCATGATAGATCTACTCTTGTACTACCCATATCATCAATATTAATCAAGCAGGAAGTAGGGTTTTACCTCCATCGAGAGGGCCCGAACCTGGGTAAACATTTGTGTCCCTTGCTTCCTATTACCATCAGCCTTGACGCACAGATCGGGACCCCCTACCCGAGATCCGCCGGTTTTGACACCGACAACAATCAATACCCAAACATATGCAAGAATATGATGCATGATCATGGCACGTAGATGTGACATTGTTTGAGCTAATGCAACTAGCATTCATTTGCACGAAGTCCATTTGAACCAAAGATTCAAATGCAACTCCAAAATAAGCCTTTATAAAAACCGTTTACGTGTTTTCACCTATACAGTATGTATAAATTGGTTTTCCATGCATGAAACTAGTATAGATGGATAGATTAAATTTTTCTGATAATTTTTCATATATAAAATATTTCAATCTGAGCTACGGTTGAATTTCTATGAATTTTTAAAGTTTATAACAATTTCTGGATTTTTCTAATTTATTTTAAAACCAGAAAAAGGTTAATTGCGTCAGCACTACATCATGCTTGCGTCAGCAAGTCAACAGCGCTGACTGGGTCAAACCTGACATGTGGGGTCCACACATCAGTGTCACAGTTAAGCAGGGGGTTAATTTATCCTAATTACAGGATTAGTGGCGCTGGGGCCCACTAGTCGGTGTCAGGGGGTTTGTTAAGTGGTGATTAGCACAAAGCTAATCACCTGACAACAGGGCCCACCTGTCAGGCCGGCGAGGTCGTCGCCGGCGACCACGGGGCTCGGTGGAGTTCGCGCCACAGGCCACGGGGGCGGCGGCTAAGAGCACCGGGGCATGGCTCGTGCTCTCCCACATCCAGGGGAGGTGGCGGCAGGTCGCGGGGGCGGGGAGCTCACTGGAGTGAAGCTTGCCGTGGTCGGAATTTGGCTCTGAGCGGGCGCAGGCTGCGGGGCATGGCAGGAGCTGCGGGAGATGGCGTTGGCCTGCTGGGGGGCTGTCACACCCTGATTTTCATGCCACTACACTTAAGCTAACTATCATGATAAAATGTGGTTTAACAAATACTTTTGCATTATTTGACTTTTTATTTTGAGTTGGTTTTCTCTCTGTGTTTTTCAAGTTCTCTTTAAAGTCAACACAACGCCACCTTCTATACTTCATCTCCTTGCCCCAAGCTTCTACCCAATGATCATGCCATGTGTATAGAGCAACATAGTATTTTCTTACCAAAATAATTTGGCCAAATAGTATTTTCAAAAATTAGTTTTTCAAAAACCCCTGAGTTGAGGTTTGCACTACAAGTACTTGACTTGGGTGTGAAAAATCATTCAAAAGGTATATTTGAATCCTATTAGATATAGGACTCCCATAAACAACAAAAATATAATTTTAAAAGTTATTTTCCTATTTTATTAAAAGCTTTTTCTTAAGACCAGAAATGGTCTTTAATAGGGAAAAATCGTTTTATTGTTTCAAAAATATTTGACAAAAACCTAGGGAAACTCAGTGGACATATATTGTCCATATATAAGAGTTTCAACACATGGTCATGTTCAAAATATTGTTCAAATCCCTCAAAAACCCTTTCTAGCTATTTCAAAGCTTTTGAATTATTTACAAAGGAAATAATCTCCAAAAATTCCAAGAAAATTCTAGCATGTCACATATGACATGTGTGATGATCTTGACAAGTATCATGTCATGGAGAATAGTATAACCCCATGAAATACCCTCGAAACCATTTCTGCCCATTTTGGAGTTTGAGCAAATTTACATTGCCAAACATGTCCAAATGCTCTCAAATCTTGTGAACATGCTCCAATGGTCTAATAATTCATCTAGACCAAATGGCACAAGTTGGGGAAAATGTTATATTGATCAAAGTGCCCCAAAACCCTCTCTGACCAGAATCTAATTTGAACAACTTTGTACTACCAACATTCTATCCTTGACCCCAACTTTTGTGAGCATGTTAACATGGCCAAATGAGGCCACTAAACTAAGTGGTGCATCAAGGAGAAGTGATTTCCTCAACTAGATCTACACAAGTTCATTTCTGCTAATTTCTAGGGTTTACAAAAGTTGCATTGGCAACTTTGCCCAAATAAGCTCCAAATTGGTGGAAGGCCCTATTTATATGTGTCATTTCACCCTGTGGAGTCTCATGTCAGTTGGAAATCATATGCTGGTCCAAACAATTATCAAACACCTTCTGACACTTTTCAAAAATCACCATTTCGACCACAAACACTATTCTCCTTGAGCTCAACTTTTTACCACAGCTTCTCCTGACCGTCTCCTACCTCCAGTAACTCTCCTCCTTCAACAGCTCAATTATTTGGGGGTAAAACCCATCTCTTTCTCTCTTTGTTTACTCATGGCAACTCCTCCTCTCTCTCTCCTTTCTATATGCAGCGCCCCACATAGCTCCTGACCACTCTAGAGCATCCAAGGAAGCTCCAGGACACAAGTGGACATGCCCCTGACCTTTTAAAATGGCCATGTCGGCCATATGCATGCTCTGGAGCGCGCTACAGTGCGCCCTTGCACTGTAGCTGCCCTCTGCCCGATGCCTCCAACCACCTCGGCCCTCCCCCGCACGCCTCCAACGCGCCTCGTCGTCCGCAGCATGCTACACCCCTGTCCCCCTCCTCCTTGTCCTTCGTGCTGCCCCCCCTCCGCACGCGCGCCGGCCGCCCGAGAGCTCCAATGGACGAGCTCACATGCGCGACGCCCTGGCACTTCCTCGATCCTTCTCTCCCTTCCCCTGGCCGTAGACCATCTCTACGAACGCCCCAGACACGCCCATACTGTCCCCCGTGGCTTGCAGCAATTGCAACAGCCTCGCCGGCGCTTGAGCTCATGGTGCACCATCGCCCCGCCATAAAAGGCCACCCCCGAGCCCTCTCGGGCCTCGGTTCGCTCTCTCTTCCCCCCTATGCATCACGCCGACCGGCTCACTCCTCTCCAGGCGCCCTCCTTGCACCTCTATGGCCGAAGCCGAGCCGCTGACTGCCGCCAAAATTCTGGCGACTTAACCCCTCTCTCTTTCCCCTAGACATTCCAGAACCCTCTAATCACCACCACTGATCCACCCCGGGCTCCATTTCATCCCATCCCTCGCCACATCGCCGTTCTCATCTTCACCATCGTCGGCCTCCGCCATGGCCGATGTTGCGCTTGCAGCCAACCGCCCCGAGGTCGTGGCGCACCTCTCTGATCGGCTGACCCCTGAACCGTCGATGTCTTTGGGCATCGCGGAGGTAGCCGGACCGCTGGGAACGCGGCGCCGCTCGGCCTTGCCTCCCCTGCCTCTGCCCTGCCCGAGCGGGAGGAAGGCGACGGCCTGAGTGCTGGGCCCCGCGCTCGGTGACCCAGCGGGCGGGCCCCGCCCGTTTAAGTGGAAACGGCTCCGATCGTAACCGCCTCCCTCGCGAAAGGCCTTGATGCAATGGCCGCTCGGCGTGGCCCATTTGCGGGTGCGGCCGAGCCGCTGGGCCGGGCCCAGTGCGCTCCGTCCCTAAGTGTCGCCCACAGTGCCTAATATGGTGGATACCTTTTCCCTTTTTCCTTTTTCTATAAAACTTCAAAAATCCATAACTAAGTCAGATGAACTCCAAATTTGATGATTCAAATTTCCAGAGACTCCATAATTCAAGTCCTATTTAATAGGCCACAGTGGACATTTTTGTTGTCCTTGGTTTTCACTGAACCTTTTAAAAAAGGTCATTTATCCACAAAGGTCCACTTCAAAAATCCATATTATATTCATTTCAACTCCAAATCCAGTGAAACCAATTTCTAAATGTTTCTAAAATCATGCCTGAATTAATGGGTATTTTTACTCATTTTTATAAAATGGCATTCTGTATACAACTTGTGGATCCATCAAATCCATTGATTCCATCATATTGAAATGTTTAGAAATATCCATTGATCCACTTCCAATGAAATCACCTTGGTCATTCCTCATATGACCAGAGGCATCCTAGAAAATTCCAACTCACGTTTTTTAGAGCACTTTTATTCTTGCCTTGTCGTGTTGCTTATTATGGTTGTTTTCGACAATAATTGACGAAGTAGACGAAATGCCCGAACTTGGACCAGAGATATTTGAAGACCTCGAAGACTTTGTTAAAACAGGCAAGCAGCCCTTTGACCATGTCTATGAAACCCTTTTTATGCATATCATATAGCACCATATTGTTGTTGCAACGGAATCATGATGAGGTAGTAACCACTTTGATGGTTTGCCACCATACTTCCTCGTTGATACTTGCATTGTGCATGACCCTACCTTCTTATGAGGGTTATGCCGGTGGGAGTAGATAGGATGCTAAAGTAGATGCTATGCAAAAAGGGACGGGTATATGCATGGTGAAGGAGACAAATCATTTTCAAAAGACTTTTCGAAAACCCCGTCGGGTGACACCTATGCCCGAGGGAGATGATGAGGGTAACCACTTGATGACGAAGTGGTGTACCGAGGCAAGTGTGTGTGTTGTTTTCGAAAATGGATTAGATTTAAGATTTGTCGACTGTCCCAACCTTACATGCGCAACCACTCTACCCTTGTATGGGAAAGGGCATTATTGATTACCTAGGTCGATACTAGCTTGGAGCCCGCATTACTAGTGACGGGGGAGAGTTGGTGCTCTCTCTCGGGACAGGGTCTTGCCAGGTAGGGCGGCCATGACTGTCTTCTGAGGCACGGATACACGTTGTGTCCCTCTCGGATGTTACAATCTCGAGTGAGTCTCGTATGATGTACATCGTGAGGATACGGAACAACGAGTGGACTCCATGTTAGTGTCGTCTAGGGAAATGTAGTGATCGGGTGCTTACCCCGGGTAAGGTATCGCGGGTCGTGGATGACACGGAAGTTCCACGGATCTTGTGGGTGCAGTGTGCAACCTCTGCAGAGTGTAAAACTATTCGAATAGTCGTGTCCACGGTCAAGGACAGTTGGGCGGTGCTGCTTAAACTATGTCCAGAGTTTTACAACCGTGTGTGTGAGCTGATAAAACTACTTGGGTCAAGTCAAAGGACTTGACATGATTGAGTTGGCTTGGTGCCCACTCTATTTATGTTGATACCTGTAACCTGTCCTCATGGTTACTTGAATTCTCCTGATGCATGTCTTACAGATTGTTGAACATGTCATTGCACTCAAAACTAGCTTTCTGCAAAAATTTACCTATGTCATGTATTATCTTGGACCAAAACATGGGTTGCTTGCGAGTACATTCGAAGTACTCATTGGCTTGCCACTGGTTATTTTATTGGCCAGGCATGAAAGAACAGGATATGATGAAGAATACTTCGGTGACGAACATGCGAGCTAGGACGCTTCCCAGTCAGAATTCCTGTAGGGTTAAGGCAGATGGCATGGGTCCAAGTTATCGACAAAGATTTCTGCTACAATGTTATACTCAAGACTTGACCATAATGGTCCTCCTTGTGTAATACAGAATGTATGGATGTAAGCCTCTTGTTATTCAGCTTCTGTGTGTTCAGTGAGCATTGATCTCTAGGATCACTGTACACGTGCATTCGGTGATCTCGACTTATGACTCGGGGTCCCCATAGAGCTGGTATCAGAGCCATCCTGACTGTAGGAAGCCTTAGTTAGCATGGTCGTTAGTTAGGGTAAAACTATTTCCAAAACTACTACTAGTTTTCCAAAACTATCTGTACTTCTCTTCCCTTCTCAGTTTTTCGAAAACTAAGGTATACTTTCCTTATTGACCTCTTCCCCTTCAAAACCTTTGGTCGCTAGAACCCTTATGCCCCTGACCACTGGATTCCTTGTAATCCTCGTTGATAATCTAGAAGGAAGATGACTTGCCAGACATTCACCCTTATCTCCTGAACACAAGATTGGCGACATCACAACAAGACGATACCAACAGAAGATACATCCTTGAGGAATGAGGACCTGAAGACCCAGGAGATGGTGACACCCTTGACACTGCCCCAAGATGATGCAACCTTAGCCTACGATGATCAGGGCATAGAATATGCAAGATCGTGATATACATCGCTAATAGAGTAACCCTGTCGCTACCGTTGTTGTATCGGCAACCACCGATGGATGAGAACCTAGCCATTTGGTCCGCCTCACCATAGTGAGCAGGAAAACGGTTCTCCTCATCCCCGCTCTTGGTGTCGATGTTGTCATCAACGTAACCGACATGATGGACCTCTATTACGCCTTGATAATGTCATTGCATAAAGGATTACCTACGGTACCATCAGCGGCTTAGAAGACAAAAAGGGATCGTCGTGATTAAGAAGACAATAGAAGACCAAGTCAATGCCGATTCACGAGGAGCCACCTTCAACCCATCACTTCAACAGGCGAGAAGTTGTTGAACAATCTTCAGGCTCAACCCGGATTTTTTCATCGAACAACTACAAGAGACGTAGCAATACCTGAGGAAAACTCAGAAGACTGCATGAGACACAAGGCATGACTACTGAGTCCGAGAACCCCTAGGGTAGGATGAGTCGTGTACCCCCTATGCGCAGTCGAGTCTGTATGATAGTTCGAATAGAACCATGATTGTGTGTTGCTTGTTTTTATTTGTTTGTGTTTAGATATAGGTCGCACTTTTGCCCTAGGCGACAAGTATGCGACTATATCACCTTCCTTACCTTGCTTTTTCTGTTTGGCCCTTTTTGCACCTGTTTGTTTGCACTTGCACTATAGAACCCCCTTTAGGCATTCCCCTCCTCTATGCTACTTTTCCCTCTCATCTCTCTCCTCAACTGAAGACAAGCAAGACAATATGCACCAAGGATTCCACCTCGGCGACCAACACGCACTGAAGACTTTTGCTACAACCTACTCGACCAAGTACAACCCCGTATGTTTACACCTCAAGACTAGAACCCTATCCCTAGACCCTACATGACTTCACGAGATACCCCAGATCGAAACCTTAACCATGAGCTTAACCTACGGAATCACAAGAGAACAAGTTAAGCTGCAGTAAGCCTTGCTTATCACTGGGTTCATTATGGAACTAATGGGCATAGTGAGCGAGCACATTATCTTCCTAAGATAGCACGAAGGCGAGCGATGCCATAGGGAGGACCAATCTGAGGATATAGGAATAGAGGACAAATGACTTGATGAGTTTATATCAATGACTTTGAGGAATTATCTGAGACTCTTTGGTGGATTATAAGGCTACCATGTTAGTAGATGAACTTGGTGGGATCATGATTATAGAGTAGCATAGCTTTCGTTACCCCGGAGTAAATTGGATTTATAGGACAATTATGATTGCAAGCTGAAACTCCTGGAAGTGCAAGGATTTGACTTGATCAGATGATATTGATAGGAGACAGTTGATATTACGTAAATAACTTGAGGGAAACATGTAGGATTCCTCGTTGGACAAGAGATTTTGATTTAAATAGGTGATCCTAGTGGAGTATAGGTGGTGAGTAAGTCTACATGGTTCGGAGTAATTTGGGTTTAGACTGATGATCTTGATCATGATACCATGTTCTCGGTGGACAATAAACTAAGAGATTGGATTAATTGTCAGAGTTGATTTAGGGATCTATATAAGCCTGAGGTTGGAAGTTACTTGACCCCGAAGATGGGAATTGGTGGACTGACTATAGTAAATATAGCTCTTTCAAGTACTTGGGGATTATAAGACATTAGAAGATCGTATGGAACACCATGGACATTGGATTTATAGAATTAATGGATTTGTTAGTTGGTGATGGAAGTTAATGGACTGTTGGGGTTGATTCATAGAAAAGGAAACAAGATTTTGGAGTGGCATACGACGTGTTTCCTTAGGATAGAGATGCACTAGCATGGACCTTGGAGAATAGGATGGGCACTTGGATTGTCCTGTTTTAATCCAGCTTAGTAGCTTATATGTTCTACCCATGGATTTTTAGGGGTACACATACATATGAGTTTGGGGATTGTAGACGTATATGATTTTGTTAGACATCCTCTCGGGAGCCATGAGGATATGAATCACATGAGGGATGATTGGATTTGACCTATATGAAATGATGCTATCAGGGATATGATGTGATTTGTTTAAAGGACTAGATAGACTATTGGCATCTCAGAAACCGTGCTTAAAGATAAGATGATGAATGTTCACTTGCACACTAGAATCCTTGAAACCCTTACGTCGTACCAAGCTACAACATGGTCGGATCAGGACCTTAGGATCTTGACACTAGATCTAGAACCACCTTGGCTCACACTCAACAAGACCACCACTAATTCCCCAGCCTACTTTATGTACCCCGTGAACAAAGTTTTCATGGAGTGCTTAGACAAGATAGTTGTCATCATCATTTGGTGACCTACATGTCCACCCGAAGACGGAAGAAGAGCCGTTCAGCTAGTCCAGGAACATTTGAAGACCGCCATGCCAAGGAGGAAGAACAACCACCATCTTCAAGAAGTATACTTCCGCGTCAAAGACCATGTGTATCTGCAAGCCACTCCTCTCTAAGGGACCAAGCATTTCCATGACAAGGAGACCCACACCAAGATTCATCGGCCCCCTTCGAGATCACTCCAAAATTTAACAACCCCTTCTGAGATCACTGCGAGACGAAGAGAAGCGATTACCAGTGGAGTCTCCACCGAGTTACTGATGTGCTGCGCTTTCCATGCATCACAACCCCGGAAGTGTTTCCAACTTCCTAACTTGCCCGATCTCTACGAGGGCATTGACCACCGAGCCATCGACCCCTAGCCCAATCTAACCTACCGCGAGTTACCCATTAGCAACCTGGATCAAGAGGAGCGTCATACACGAAGCCACACCATCAAGTACTTCAAGCTCAGTGGAGGACTACACGGAAGCAGAAGCAACATGTGGACTTGAAGACTACCACAGATCCAAGTTTCTATATCCCTTTCCGTTCCTAGTTTGGGAATCTCGAGGATGAGATTCTTGTAAGGGGGGTAGGTCTGTCACACCCTGATTTTCATGCCACTACACTTAAGCTAACAATCATGATAAAATGTGGTTTAACAAAAACTTCTGCATTATTTGACTTTTTATTTTGAGTTGGTTTTCTCTCTGTGTTTTTCAAGTGCTCTTTAAAGTCAACACAACTCCACCTTCTATAATTCATCTCCTTGCCCCAAGCTTCTACCCAATGATCATGCCATGTGTATAGAGTAACATAGTATTTTCTTACAAAAATAATTTGGCCAAATAGTATTTTCAAAAATTTGTTTTTCAAAAACCCCTGAGTTGAGGTTTGCACTACAACTACTTGACTTGGGGTGTGAAAAATCATTCAAAAGGTATATTTGAATCCTATTAGATGTAGGACTCCCATAAACCACAAACATATAATTTTAAAAGTTATTTTCCTATTTTATTTAAAAGCTTTTTTTAAGGCCAGAAATGGTCTTTAATGGGGGAAAATCGTTTTATTGTTTCAAAAATATTTGACAAAAACCTAGGGAAACTCAGTGGACATATATTGTCCATATATAAGAGTTTCAACACATGGTCATGTTCAAAATATTGGTCAAATCCCTCAAAAACCCTTTCTAGCTATTTCAAAGCTTTTGAAATATTTACAAAGGAAATATTCTCCAAAATTCCAAGAAAATTCTAGCATGTCACATATGACATGTGTGATGATCTTGACAAGTATCATGTCATGGAGAATAGTATAACCCCATGAAATACCCTCAAAACCATTTCTGCCCATTTTGGAGTTTGAGCAACTTTACATTGCCAAACATGTCCAAATGCTCTCAAATCTTGTGAACATGCTCCAATGGTCTAATAATTCATCTAGACCAAATGGCACAAGTTGGAGAAAATGTTATATTGGTCAAAGTGCCCCAAAACCCTCTCTGACCAAAATCTAATTTGAACAACTTTGTACTACCAACTTTCTCTCCTTGACCCCAACTTTTGTGAGCATGTTAACATGGCCAAATGAGGCCACTAAACCAAGTGGTGCATCAAGGAGAAGTGATTTCCTCAACTAGATCTACACAAGTTCATTTCTGCTAATTTATAGGGTTTACAAAAGTTGCATTGGCAACTTTGCCCAAAAAAGCTCCGAATTGGTGGAAGGCCCTATTTATATGTGTCATTTCACCCTGTGGAGTCTCATGTCAGTTGAAAATCATCTGCTGGTCCAAACCATTATCAAACACCTCCTGACACTTTTCAAAAATCACCATTTTGACCACCAACACTATTCTCCTTGAGCTCAACTTTTTACCACAGCTTCTCCTGAACATCTCCTACCTCCAGTAACTCTCCTCCTTCAACAGCTCAATTATTTGGGGGTAAAACCCATCTCTTTCTCTCTCTGTTTACCCATGGCAACTCCTCCTCTCTCTCTCCTTTCTATATGCAGTGCCCCACATAGCTCCTAACCAATCTAGAGCATCCAAGGAAGCTCCAGGACACAAGTGGACATGCCCCTGACCTTTTAAAATGGCCATGCCGGCCATATGCATGCTCTGGAGAGCGCTACAGTGCACCCTTGCACTGTAGCTGCCCTCTGCCCGATGCCTCCGACCACCTCGGCCCTCCCCCGCACGCCTGCCAACGTGCCTCGATGTCCGCAGCATGCTACACCCCTGTCCCCCTCCTCCTTGTCCCTCCTGCTGCCCCCCCCCCCTCCGCACGCGCGCCGGACGCCCGAGAGCTCCAATGGACGAGCTCACACGCGCGACGCCCTGGCACTTCCCCGATCCTTCTCTCCCTTCCCCTAGCCGTAGACCATCTCTAAGAATGCTCCAGACACGCCCATACGGTCCCCCGTGGCTTGCAGCGATGGCAACAGCCTCGCCGGCGCATGAGCTCACGGTACACCATCGCCCCTCCACAAAAGGCCACCCCCGAGCCCTCTCGGGCCTCGGTTCGCTCTCTCTTCCCCCCTGTGCATCACCTCGACCGGCTCACTCCTCTCCCCGCGCCCTCCTTGCACCTCTATGGCCGAAGCCGAGCCGCTGACTGCCGCCAAAATTCCGGCGACTTAACCCCTCTCTCTTTCCCCTAGATATTCCAGAACCCTCTACTCACCACCACTGATCCACCTCGGGCTCCATTTCATCCCATCCCTCGCCACATCGCCGATCTCATCTTCACAGTCGCCGGCCTCCGCAACGGCCGATGTTGCGCTTGCAGCCAACCGCCCCGAGGTCGTGGAGCACCTCTCTGGATGCGGCGTGACCCCCTGAACCCGCCGGTGTGCTGGGCATCGCCGGAGGTAGCCAGGACCGCCGGGGGGAAACGCCGGCGCCCTCTCGGCCTCGCCTCCCCTGCCTCTGCCCTGCTCGAGCGGGAGGAAGGCGACGGCCTGAGTTCTGGGCCCCGCGCGTCGGTGACCCAGCGGGCGGGCGTCGCTCGTTTAAGTGGAAACGGCTCCGATCGTAACCGCCTCCCCCGCGCGAAGACGCAGTACAGCGAAGCCGCTTCCGACGTGGCCCGTTTGTGGGTGCGGCCGAGCCGCTGGGCCGGGCCCAGTGCGCTCCGTCCGTAAGCGTCGCCCACAGCGCCTAATAAGGTGGATACCTTTTCCCTTTTTCCTTTTTCTATAAAACTTCAAAAATCCATAACTAAGTCAGATGAACTCCAAATTTGATGATTCAAATTTCCAGAGACTCCATAAATCAAGTCCTATTTAATAGGCCACAGTGGACATTTTTGTTGTCCTTGGTTTTCACTGAACCTTTTAAAAAAGGTCATTTATCCACAAAGGTCCACTTCAAAAATCCATATTATATTCATTTCATCTCCAAATCCAGTGAAACCAATTTCTAAATGTTTCTAAAATCATGCCTGAATTAATGGGTACTTTTACTCATTTTTATAAAATGGCATTCTGTATACAACTTGTGGATCCATCAAATCCATTGATTCCATCATATTGAAATGTTTAGAAATATCCATTGACCCACTTCCAATGAAATCACCTTGGTCATTCCTCATATGACCAGAGGCATCCTAGAAAAGTCCAACTCACATTTTTTAGAGCACTTTTATTCTTGCCTTGTCGTGTTGCTTATTATGGTTGTTTTCGAAGATAGTTGACGAAGTAGACGAAATGCCCAAAGTTGGACCAGAGATATTTGAAGACCTCGAAGACTTTGTGAAAACAGACAAGCAGCCCTTTGACCATGTCTATGAAACCCTTTTTATGCATATCATATAGCACCATATTGTTGTTGCAACAGAATCATGATGAGGTAGTAACCACTTTGATGGTTTGCCACCGTACTTCCTCGTTGATACTTGCATTGTGCATGACCCTACCTTCTTATGAGGGTTATGCTGGTGGGAGTAGATAGGATGCTAAAGTAGATGCTACGCAAGAAGGGACGGGTATATGCATGGTGAAGGATACAAAGCATTTTCAAAAGACTTTTCGAAAACCCCGTCGGGTGGCACCTATGCCCGAGGGAGATGATGAGGGTAACCACTTGATGACGAAGTGGTGTACCGAGGCAAGTGTGTGTGTTGTTTTCGAAAATGGATTAGATTTAAGATTTTTCGACTGTCCCAACCTTACATGCGCAACCACTCTACCCTTGTATGGGAAAGGGCATTATTGATTACCTAGGTCGATACTAGCTTGGAGCCCGCATTACTAGTGACGGGGGAGATTTGGTGCTCTCTCTCGGGATGGGGTCGTGCCAGGTAGGGCGGCCATGACTGTCTTTACAGGGCACCGGATACACCGTTGTGTCCCCTCTCGGATGTTACGATCTCGAGTGAGTCTCGTATGATGTACATCGTGAGGATACGGAACAACGAGTGGACTCCATGTTAGTGTCGTCTAGGGAAAGGTAGTGATCGGTGCTTACCCGGGTACTTAAGGTATCATGGTCGTGGATGCCACGGAAGTTCCACGGATCTTGTGGGTGCAGTGTGCAACCTCTCTGAGTGTAAAACTATTGAATAGCCGTGTCCACGGTCAAGGACGATTAGGCGGTCTTTGCTTAAACTATGTCCAGAGTTTTACAACCGTGTGTGTGAGCTGATAAAACTACTTGGGTCAAGTCAAAGGACTTGACATGATTGAGTTGGGTTGGTGCCCACTATATTTTTGTTGATATCTGTAACCTGTCCTCATGGTTATTTGAATTCTCCTGATGCATGTCTTACAGATTGTTGAACATGTCATTGCACTCAAAACTAGCTTTCTGCAAAAATTTACCTATATCATGTATTATCTTGGACCAAAACATGGGTTGCTTGCGAGTATATTCAAAGTACCCATTGGATTGCCACTGGTTATTTCATTGGCCTGGCATGAAAGAACAGGATATGATGAAGAATACTTCGGTGACGAACATGCGAGCTAGGACACTTCCCAGTCAGAATGCCTGTAGGGTTAAGGCAGATGGCATGGGTCCAAGTTATTGACGAAGATTTCCGCTGCTATGTTATACTCAAGACTTGACCATAATGGTCCTACTTGTGTAATACGGTATGTATGGATGTAAGCCTCTTGTTATACAGCTTCTGTGTGTTCAGTGAGCATTGATCTCTGGGATCACTGTACACGTGCATTCGGTGATCTCGACTTATGAGTCGGGGTCCCCACAGGGGCTGCTGAGCGCGATGGCGTGTGGGGGCGCGAGCTACAGTTGCTAGCGCGACGGCGGCAACATGGATGGCGGCAAGGTGCTACGGCCAAGACGGCAGACGGATCTACGACGCGCGAATGGCAAAACGACGAGGAGGAAACAGAGCAGGAGCTCACAGTGGACTCGCAGGGCTGCTTGGTGTGGCCGGGGACGCGTTGAGGTCGACGGGGCGACGATGGCGATCTCTGGTGGTCGGAGGTGAAGACGACGGCGATGGTGATGCTTCAGGGCCTCCCGCGGTGTGTGGCTTGACAGAGAGGTAGCAGGCGACGTGGCGGGGCTTGCAGACACAGAGAGAGGGCGAGGGGGAGGCGGTACCTACGGGAACAGCGAGCGGCGGCGATGGTAGCGCTCGGTCGCGGTGATAGGTAGGGATCCATGGGAGGAGGGAGAGCGAGAGAGAGTGAGAGAGGTTTGGGGCGGCGCATGGCGTCGTCGAGGACGTCCAGGCGTCGAGGGGGAGGACAGGCAGGCAGCTGTGTGGCCGAACACGTGCGTGCACGCAACGACCACGTGCCCCTGGCCTCCTAGCGGGAGGTTGGGGGTGACTGGCACGGCTAGCTGGCTGGGCTGCACAGTGCCAGGCCAGTGGAGCCAGGTGAGTTTCTTTATCTAATTCTTTTCTGTTTTCTGTTTCCTGGCATTTGTTTTTGATTTCAATTTAGCCACTGGACAATTAATAAAATTATGTAGCTCTTTGCAGGGACAAGTTGGATTAATCCAAAGCTCCTCACAAAAATAACAGAATCATTGGACATATATAACACATATATATCCAATGCAAATAATTATGCATTAATTCCAAATGGCCAAAATAAATATTTATGAGCTCCTAAAAATATTGCTTTGAATTTTACCTCTCACTAATATTTTCAGAGAGCAACATGAACATATTCTTGGAAATTTTTGGAGCAATTTTTATCTGGGTCATTTCCAAAAATGATTTCTGAGGGTTTCACAAATCCCCAATTCAATTTTAAAAGGAGTTTAAACATGATGCACACATGACTAGCTAGTCTAGGTCATACCAGAACTAGGGATTTGACACTTGTCGGCGCCTGGGGATGCCTTGGCGGGCCAGCTCGCTGTGATCCTCCCGCCTCAATGAAACCAATCAGGCTTTGGATGGTGGCTCGCCACTCATCCATCTGATCGGTTGCCACCAGAAATCTCAATTGCAGTTGGGCTCGCGCCATGGCCTCCGAGGCGGTAACATAGCCGAGGTTAGAGGTTGTATCATGACATATTAGGAGGCTTCGCAAACAAGTGGTAGGTATCAAGACATAGCGATAGCATCAAGACAACTAGCAAGCAAAGATAGTAGTGATATCCAAGGTAGTGGTCATCTTGCCTAGAATCCTGCTAGGAAAAAGCCCGAATCCATGAAGTATTCGATCAAGCGTAGTTGAACGAATCCTCACACTTTGCAACGTTATTGGGAACTATCAAGAAGAAGCACAACCGGAGAGAAGCACACTACATGGTAAACACGTAAGCATAATCATGGCATGATGCACAATCAAATATGATGCATGTCTGGTTTAATGAGGCATGACATGGCAAAATGCAACAATAAAATTCTACACATTAAGTGAAGATCAATATTCAACGAGATGCAATAAGTTGCATATTGACAAAACTCCACATTGATTATTTAGTTTCATCCTGTTTATGCTACTCATCAATAATAAATGTTATTTGACATGGCAAGAGGGTAAGCATAAGAAAACTACCTATCTAGGCAAGTTTAAATGAGGCCGGAAACAACAAATAACAATTCTAAAAAATGCCCATATGTAATTTTCAAATTTAGTACGGTTATGCGTAAAATATAATTCTAATATTATTAAATAGAAAATGTAAGTGCACCACGTTAATCTACACATTTTTTCTAGTCAAATTACATATATAGTTCATTTGATTTGGAGCTATAGTTATTAATTTATGAAATAAACTATTTTCATATGTCATTTATGCAAATTAATGCAAACAGCAATTTAGACATTTTTATCATGTGCGACAGTTGCATATTATGAATCTACACAAAATTCTAAGCATCTTACATATATACGTAATTTGAATCCGATGCACGGTTATATAGTTATTAAATGCATGAACTTGAGGGTTTTTATGTAAATCTGCCAAACTCTCGATAATTCGACAAAATCGATAGACATGACAAATATATATACGGGCCACATCTCAAGTTACTAGGCTGAATAGAGTTGAACGAAATATAAAGAATCATGCACTGGGCGATGCATGGGGGTTGGGCGAGGCTCATAGTGGACTTGGGGTGGTCAGGCCGATCGGCGCGGAGACAGGCCAATGCGGATCTGGGCCTTGTTAGCGCTGGGCCCACACGGTGGTGGTCGATGAACTGGTCAATGCGCACGTGCGACGCGGAGTGTGGTGTGATACGTCTCCGCCGTATCTACTTTTCCTAATGCTTTTGCTCTTGTTTTGGAGTGAAACTAACGCGGACTGATGTTGTTTTCAGCAGAACTACCATGATGTTGTTTTTGTGCAAAAATAAAATTTCTCGGATTTGGACGAAACTTTTTGGATATTTATATCAGAATAAATAAAAAATACTTGAACCAAGAACCGCTAGAGGGGGTGCCCTGGCTGACCACAAGACACCAAGGCGCGCCACCCCCTCCAGTCGCACCGAGCTGGATTGGGGGGGCCTCGTGGCCTCACCCTAATTCTGATGGTATAAAATCGTATATTCAAAGAAAAAAATGAGAGAAAGTTTCATCGTGTTTCACGATACGGAGACGCCGCCACCAGCTGTTCTTCATCGGGAGGCCAGATCTTGAGCCCGTTCTAGGCTCCGGAGAGGGGAATCTTCAGTCTTCGTCATCACCAACCCTCCTTCATCACCAATTCCATGATGCTCCCCACCGGGAGTGAGTAATTCCTTCGTATTCTCGCTGGTCGGTGAGGAGTTGGATGAGATTCATCATGTAATCTAGTTAGTTTTGTTAGGGCTTGATCCCTAGTATCCACTATGTTCTGAGATTGATGTTGCTATGACTTTGCTATGCTTAATGCTTGTCACTAGGTCCAGAGTGCCATGATTTCAGATCTAGATCATTTATGTGTTCACCATTATATCTATGTTCTAGATCGAATCTTGCAAGTCATATTCACCTATTACGTGTTCTGATCTGTAAACCCCAGTGCGACAATAATTGGGATACTTTCCACCAATGACCGTAGTTTGAGGAGTTCATGTATTCACTATGTGTTAATGCTTTGTTTTGGTTCTCTATTGAAAGGAGGACTTAATATCCCTTAGTTTCCTTATGGACCCTGATACATCTCCATCGTATCTATAGTTTTTTATTGTTTCATGCCAATATTATACAACTTTCACATATTTTTGGCAACATTTTATATGATTTATTGGACCAACCTATTGATCCAGTGCCCAGTGCTAGTTCCTATTTTTTGCTGGTTTCTTACTTTGCAGAATGTCTGTATCAAACAAAGTCCAAACACGATAACATTTACGGAGAATTATTGTGGAATATTTGTGATTTTTGGGAGGTGTAATCAACGCAAACGGGGGCCCATAGCTCCCAAGATATACCACAGCACGTCCCAGGCCCCAGGCGCGCCCAGGTGTCTTGTGCCCTGCTCGTATATTGGTTGGAGCCCTTCTTCTGGCGCAAGAAAGATAATTTACGGGAAAAAATCTTGTAAATTTTTTAGCGCAATTAGAATTACGGATCTCCGGGAATTTAGGAAACGATGAAGGGTGAGAAAATAGGAACACGCAATAGAAGAGAACAGATCCAATCTCGGAGGGGATCTCGCCCCTCCATCGCCACGGAGAACATGGACCATTGGGGGAACCCTCCTCCCATCTAGGGGGAGGCCAAGGAAGAATAAGATGGTGGGGGCTCTCTCTCCCTCTCTCCCGATGGCTCCGGAACACCGCCGGGGCAATATCGTGTGATGACGATGTACTCCAGCAACTCTATTATCTTCACCAACTACTCCATCAACTTCCGCCATATGTATTCAGACATCCACTCTCCCGCAACTCGATGTACCCTCTACTTGAACATGGTGCTTTATGCTTCATATTATTATCTAATACTATGTTGCCATCCTATGATGTTTGACTAGATCTATTTTGTCCTATTGGTTAACCATGATCTTGGTTGGTATGAGCGTATATTTTATTATGGTGTTGTCCTACGGTGCCCTCCGTCCCGCGCAAACATGAGGGGTCCCCACTGTAAGGTGTTGCAATATGTTCATGGTTCTCTTATGGTGGGTGGTGTGAGTGACAGATGTACAGACCTGAGTTTGGGGGTATGGCGTATGGGAGTAAAGAGGACTTGATACTTAATGCTATGGTTGGGTTTTACCTTAATGATCTTTGGTAGTTGCAGATTCTTGCTAGAGTTCCAATCATAAGTGCGTATGATCGAAGTAAGGAAAGTATGTTAGCTCATGCCTCTCCCTCATATAAAAATGCAATAATGATTACCGGTCTAGTTATTGATTACTTAGGGACAATTCCGCAAATCCTATCACCACTTTTCCACTCTCCTTTATTAAATCGTACTTTTATTAAAACAACACCTAACTTTTATTTTCACGTTGTTTATTATCTTGCAAACCTATCCACGCCTACAAAGTACTTCTAGTTTTATTCTTGTTCTAGGTAAAGCAAACACCAAGTGTGCGTAGAGTTGTATCAGTGGTCGATAGAACTTGAGGGAATATTGATTCTACCTTTAGCTCCTCGTTGGGTTCGACACTCTTATTTATCAAAAAAGGCTACAAATGATCCGCTATACTTGTGGGTTATCAAGACCTTTTTCTGGCGCCATTGCCGGGGAGCAACAGCGTTGGGTGAATATGCTCATGTGTGCTTGTTTGCTTCATCACTAAGTAGTTTTTATTTTCTATTCTAAGTCGTTCTCTGTCTTTAGTTAAGGATATGGAACACAAAATACCAAAAGAATATTTGTACTTGCTACTCATCGAGATGGGGAACCTCCTAAAACCCTCGATGCTCGTTATTGAAAAATATTAAACACTACTTTGATAATCCTGAGAAAACCACATTCAACATGATAATGGGAGACACGCTGGATCAACGTGAATACTTTAGGGATTATCTCTTGACACAAAAAGGGAATCTCTTATGGGGTCAAATTTATATGTTGCATTGGTATGCTTGAATTTGTGCCAGAGATAAGATTTTACTTGTTGCTCTAGGATGAATGCTCCAAACCTTCCCTTTTCATGCAAATTTAATGATAATGAAACCTTAGCTTCTTATGATAATGGTAGATATGATTAGTATGATGTGGAACGAATAGAAGAAATTGTTGCTTTTAAGGGTGCTTATGAAATTGAATCTTTGTTTGAAAACTATGAAGATTTTTATGATTCAGTTTATAGACCTGAAAATTTTGATATACTTAAATATTGCTATGAGAATATAAATACAATTTCGATATTGATGTATTTCTTGAAAAAGTCTCCGCTGTCCAAGAAGAGACTAATATTTTGCAGGAGTCTATGGAAGAAGGAATTGATGAAACTGTGAGCTCATTGGATGAAAAAGATGATGAGGAGAGCGAAGAACGAAAGGAGGAAGAGCGGATTAGCTACCGGTGCCCACATTCTAATGAGAGTAACTCTTCGACTCATACATTGTTTAATCTCCCTTCATGCTTACTGAGGGATGAATGCTATGATAATTGCTATGATCCCGTTGATTCATTTGAAATATCCCTTTTTGACGAACTTGATGCTTGCTATGCTTGTGGCTGTCAGATTCAGGGCTCCGCAGACCCAAGGAGGTTCAAACTCTGGGGCGTGTGAGAAGATCTCAACCTCTCAAGTCTCAAGCTCATCGCCCTCTAGCCTAGCCTTGCCGGATACACGCTCGAGCGGGGAAGAAGATGGACATGGTAGTTTACCCAGGTTTGGGCCACCTTGTGGTGTAAAACCCTACTCCTACTTTGTGGTGGATTGGCCTCACGAAGAGGTTTGAGGATGAACTAGTACAGTGGATGAGCTGCCTCGCGAGGGCTCGGGGGGTGAGAATGGGTCGACCCCTTCTACGGTGGTGGCTAACCTATATTTATAGTGGCCTTCGTCCTCTTCCCCAAAGGTTAGGCTAGAAGGGATTCCACAACGGCCAATTTGAAAGGGGACAAGAGGTACATCCTATCCTGACGAAAGGTGGTCCTCTCCTGCAAAGCTTCTGGTTGTGATGCAGCAGTGGTGGGCTCGGCGGTGACCTTCGTCTTGTTGAGCTCGTGGTCTTGGTCTTGTTGCACCGGAGTGGAAACCTTTGGGGGATTCCTTGGGAACCCGCGTCTATCCTTGCTCCCTTAGCACCGAAAGGGAAACTGTCTCCTCTGAGCCCACTGGTGCCCGCCTGGCCTTGGTTGTCATGACTCATGTCACCGCAGCCTCGTGAGGCTGGGCAATTGCATAGGAATCTCCACTCCTCGGGAGGCAACCTGGGAGGCTGCTCCCTCTGGAGGTATTGGTGTCGTCCGCCTCACGAGGCCAGGGCCTTCGCGAGGGTCTTGTCTTGGTGGTCCTGCTGATGGGTCGTACTGGGCCGTCGATGGAGCCAAACCGTGGGCCGTAGACAGGAAGGTCTATGTACCCTGGTTCCCAGAACACCGACAGTAGCCCCCGGTCCCAAGGCGCACTGGAGCTGGCTTCCAGGCAAAGCCAAGGGGCAGGGTCGAAGCACTGCGGGCCCCAACCGCCTATGGGCCAGGCTTTACGCGTGGCGCTTGATGGGACATGGACGACTCCGCTCCCCGACGTCGCCTCCATAACCACTCCGAGTTGACAGCAGCCTGGTGCATGCAACAGGGCCATCATCACTCGGAACATGGAAGGGCGCTGGTTAGCCTTCCTCCTCCTATAAAAGGGCGAGGAGTGTGAAGCCCCCTAGCCCATCTTCATCTTCTTGCTTCTCGTTCCATGCCCTTGCGGCAGCGTCCATGGTACTGATCAGGAGATTCTCTACTACCGAGAAAGGGAAGGCTATGTAGGAAGAAGCAGAGCCACTCCCGCCAAAGAGGAGCCACAGGCGCCCTTGCCGGGCCACAGCAACGCCCATGGCTGCCTCTTGCCGACATGAGCACGCACCGCCGAGTATTCATGCCAGCTCGATCGTTCGCCCACAGGGCCCTTCCCCCGGGGGTGGCCATGGGCGCCGTAGAGAATGAGGCCGCGGAGGGAAGCAAAAGATGGTCGCCCGGCCGCCTCGCCCGCGGGCCCATGCCGACGACACAGCCTGCGAGTTTGTGGTGTGGTGACAATGCCACGACGCACCTGGATCCGACTCCCGCACGCCTTGGATGAGGAGCTGCCGGCGCAGAGACCCGTCGAGCTATGGCTACAGCATGACGGTTACTACAGCCAAGCCTCGCAAGAGGATGTTGAGGACACCTTCTCCGGCGATGCCTTCATGACCCGTGGATGGGCGACGGTCGTCCACGCCTGTGGCTCGGAAGGGAGGCATGCCCTTCATTTTAGGTATGATGGGGTGTCGATGCTCTTCTTCAAGGTCTTCGGGGAAGACGGCGAACGCCTGGAGTGCTGCCCCAGGGGCGACAACAGCGGCAGCGAGGCCTCCCACGGTGAACTTGCCCTTGGACATAGCACCTCCAGCAGCAGTGATGCCTCCTCTGGGTCGAGCTCAAGCGACGACAACTACGACAAGCCGCCGCGCCCAAGTCTAGTAGGAGGATGACGCCGACTAGGCGCCGTGCTGCCGGTGGCTCCTGAGCTGTGGTCCTCGGGAGACCTTTTCTTTTCTTTTGTTTCCTACATTGAAAATCATGAAGGGCCCCGTGAGGGCATGTAAAGACTGTGGCGCTTGTGCATTAATGTTAATATTCCCGGTTTGCAACATATTTGCATTTCTCACTTGGGCACGGGCAACCTTTTTGCCCCTACACCAACTTATCCCTCTACGCTGACAAGACCCAATCCCTAGGCAAGCTTCGGTCATCGCTAGAATGCCAGGCCGTGATGCCGTGTCCAAGGCCAGGAGGTGAGCAGCCCAAGGTCCAGTATGAGCCCCTGAGTTGCGACGCTCAGGAGATCCCTTTGGCGTGCGAGCAGATCTCGAAAGACTAAGTGGAAGAATTCCTTGCCCAAGTGAGGTCGCAAGAAACCAAAACATCAATGACAAGGCTCACACTAGCGCGTGTGAGATGACTTAGCTTAGCGGGCTTGCAGCCTGTAGAGGTTCTCTCGTCGCGAGGCCGAGCTTCTTTAGGCTTTTGATCTTGGCCATGCTCCTTGTTCTGCGTGGAATCAAGGCAAACCCTGCAAGAGGTTCGTGAGGAGACTGATTCCCATCATATTTTGAAAAACGTCACCAGCGTTCGGGCACACCCCTCCCCCTCTACCTCTCTACGAGGCTAGCGACCCCTCTCTCCCTGCTCATCATGGTGCTCTACATTCTCATGGCCCGGTTGTCGGTGTCAAAACCAGCGGATCTCGGGTAGGGGGTCCCGAACTATGCGTCTAGGCGGATGGTAACAGGAGACAAGGGACACGATGTTTTTACCCAGGTTCGGGCCCTCTCGGTGGAGGTAAAACCCTACTCCTGCTGGATTAATATTGATGATATGGGTAGTACAAGAGTGGATCTACCACGAGATCAGAGAGGCCAAACCCTAGAAGCTAGCCTATGGTATGATTGGTGTTCATCCTACGGACTAAAACCCTCCGGTTTATATAGACACCGGAGAGGGTTAGTGTCGGTGTCAAAACTGCTGGATCTCGGGTAGGGGGTCCCGAACTGTGCGTCTAGGCGGATGGTAACAGGAGAGAAGGGACACGATGTTTTTACCCAGGTTCGCCGGTTTTGACACCAACATTGGTGCTTTCATTGAGACTTCTTCTGTGCCGTCACCTTTAGGCCCAATGGCTCCTTCGATCATCAACAACGATGCGGTCCAGGTGAGATTTTTCTCCCCGGATAGATCTTCGTGTTCGGCGGCTTTGCACTGCGGGCCAACTTGCTTGGCCATCTGGAGCAGATTGAAAGCTACGCCCCTGGCCATCAGGTTAGATTTGGAAGTTTGAACTATACGGCTGACGTCCGTGGAGACTTGATCTTCGACGGGTTCGAGCCACAGCCAAGCGCGCCACACTATCACGATGGGCATGATCTAGCTCTTCTGCCGGACAGTGCCCTAGAGGCCGCACAAGTGTCCGCTCTGACCCTTAGCTCGGAGCCGACCGCGCCAATTGAGGACGGGTGGCTGGACACCGCCTTGGGGGCTGCTACCTCTACGGCGATAGAGCCGAATACCAACCCTGTCCTTTGTGAAACTCGTGACTCCAAGGTGCCGCACTCCTCCCCGGACTCCGAACCTTCCGCGCCCCTGCCAATCAAATCCGATTGGGCGCCGATCATGGAGTTCACCACTGCAGACATCTTTCAGCACTCGCCCTTTGGCGACATCCTGAATTCGCTAAAGTGTCTCTCTTTATCAGGAGAGCCCTGGCCGGACTATGGTCAGGAAGGCTGGGACAAGGACGACGAAGAAATTCAACGCCCACCCACCACCCACTTTGTAGCCGCTGTCGATGATCTAACCGACATGCTTGACTTTGACTCCGAAGACATCGACGGTATAGACGACGATGTCGGAAACGACCAAGAACCAGAGCTTACAGGGCACTGGAAGGCCACCTCAACTCACGATATATATATGGTGGATACACCTAAAGGAAGCGATAATGAGGAACAACGGGATGCTACAAAGGATAATTCCCTCGAAAAGCAGTCAAAACGGCGACGTAAGCGCCGCTCAAAGTCCCGCCTCGACAAAGACATCACCCATAGACCCAGCCATAGAGTAGGGCGAACCGGTGGACGACGAACATGCCCTCGAGCAACCATCCGAACAGTATAACTTGGATAAACAATCCGTCCCCGGCGAAGATAACAGTCCGGACGATATACACCGGACACATCGTTGGAGCAGAAGAACCTCCACAAAAGGCTCCTTGCCACTACACGTAGTTTGAAGAAGCAGAAGCAGAAGCTCAAAATAGCGGAAGACGCCCTCAGAATGAGATGGAGCAAAGTACTCAACACCGCAGACAAATACGGCGATAGTCACCAAACAAAGAGCTACCCGAAGCACAAACTACTGCCCGAATTCAACGAGGAGGCCGCAGAGCCCCCAAGATCAAAGAACAAAGAGGCCGCCCGGTCGGATAGACGACCACATGGCAAACATAGAGCGGCAAGCGGCGGCGCACACAAGCTGGCATGCGATCCGCATAAGGATCCGCACCAAAAGGATGCCCCAGTCAGGTCTATCTATGGGCCAAGAAAGCAAGCTCTAGAAAGCAATGCAACACGTCGAGTATTTGAACACCACGGCACCCCCAAATACAGGGCCGCCGTACACCCCCTATGTTTCACCGATGAGGTGCTGGATCACGAATTTCTAGCGGGATTCAAGCCCGTAAACATAGAGGCATACGACGGAACAACAGACCCTGGAGTCTGGATTGAGGATTACATCCTCCACATACACATGGCCAGAGGAGATGACCTCCAGGCCATAAAATATTTACCCCTCAAGCTCAAAGGGACAGCCAGGCATTGGCTCAAAAGCCTCCCGGAAAATACCATCGGAAGTTGGGAAGAGCTCGAGGATGCATTTCGGGCAAATTTTCAGGGGACTTACCTCCGCCCTCCGGACGTAGACGATTTAAGTCACATAACTCAACAACCCGGAGAGTCAGCCCGCAAATTCTGGAACCAAATAGTTGACTGTCCGAACGCCGAAGCCTTAGCGGCTTTCAAACACAACGTCCGAGACGAATGGCTCGCCAGACACCTTGGCCAAGAAAAGCCGAGAACGATGGCCGCACTAACAAGCCTCATGACCCGCTTTTGCGCGGGAGAGGATAGCTGGCTGGCAAGATGCAGCACCAGCGACCCAAGTACATCCGAGGTCAGGGATGGAAATGGGAAACCACGACGCAGCAAGGACCAGCGCCGGACCAAGGGAAACAGTCTGAAGAGCACGGCAGTCAACGCCGGATTCAAAAGCTCTCGGCAGAACAATAAAAAATTGCCCCTTAAGGACAACAGCGACGAGCTATCCAACCTAAACAAAATCTTGGACAAGATATGCCAAATCCACAGTACCCCCGGGAAGCCTGCAAACCATACCCACAGAGATTGTTGGGTCTTCAAACAGTCCGGCCGACTTAATGCCGAACACAAGGGGCTCGACACACCAAGTGAGGACAATGACGAACCCCACAAGCAGAGCACTGGAAAACAAAAGAATTTCCCACAAGAGGTCAAAACAGTAAACTCACTTCAAGTGACAAAGGAAAAAACAGAGCGGCGCCGACTGAAATACGCGCCGCACGGTCCACCCCAGCGGAGTCCCGACACTGGATGTCAAAACCAATTACCTTCGACCATCAGGATTACTCTGGAAGTATCCGGAACGCAGGATGGACTGCTTTGATATTAGATCCTATAATCAACGGACTACAATTTACACAAGTCCTAATGGACGATGGTAGTGATCTAAACCTGCTATATCATGACACAATCCACAGAATGGGGATAGACCCAGCCAAAATTCGCCATAGCAACACTTCCTTTAAAGGAGTGACGCCAGGCCCTTGTGCCCATTGTACGGGCTCTCTACTACTAGAAGTTGTGTTCGGCTCATCCGACAACTTCCGTCGTGAAAAGTTAGTCTTCCACATTGCCCCATTTAAAAGAAGCCATCAAGCACTATAGGACGCGAAGCTTTCGCCCGCTTTAACGCAATACCGCATTAAGCATCTCTTACACTTAAAATGCCCGGTCCACGCGGCATCATCTCATTAAAGGGAAACTTTGAGTGTTCCTCGAATACGGAAGAACGTGAGACTGCCTTGATAGCCACACACTAATCCGGCTTTGCTGATCAAAGCACCTAAACAGGTCATTCAGACCTCGAACACGGTTAGGCGAGTCCGGCATAAACAAACAAGGGGCTTACTAGCCGCGTACCCCCTTACAAGGGGCTCCACGCACGTACAACAAGAGACAATAAAGCTCAATTTTATTCATTTTTTTGAATCATACTCTGTTTATTTCAAAACACATTTTTTGCACGATCTTTTTTTCCAACTAAGTTCTTCTCTTTTACAGATGAACACCGTGCTACACCCGTCCAGGATACGGCACATTGATGACACAGGCGCAGATGTGCAGTAGGGACCCGTTGCAAGGATTCTTTTCAGATTAAGACCCTACGTAAACCTTTTTTACTGTCTCTTGTTGATACACATCCCCCGGTTTCCTGCTATAACCAAGGAGGAGGCTGGCGTTTTGGCATCGGCCGCGTCAGAAATTTTGGCGCGTACCTGGACACTAGGGGCTTAGGGCATTGTTCTGCCTATTTTCATAAAGACTGAATACCTTAGGGAGTGTTCGGCGTCTCGAGTTAGGCCTTATATGCATCAGCTCCAAATCATGTCTTTGGTTAAATGTTGGGTTCACCGGCTCACGTGTTTTCTGCCTCACGTTCCGCTCTATCGGCTAGCGGCACCGGAGAACTCTGCGATTGTGCCCGGTTCGGCTGGTGAGCACCTCGATGAAAGCCAAAATTTGTCATGATATAGCGTGAGACTAGTCAACCACTTTATGACCCACGGAATGATTAGAATTCCTCGCATTAACGAAGGACCGTTTCGGTCGAGCACATCTGCGCCCGAATTGGAAGCGCGGTGCCCCTAGGGGCTATATAGTAGCCCCACCATCGAACTCCTATGGCTAAGTGAAAGTGATAAAGCATTATAGTCCGGTTGCCTAGTTTGCTCGCTATCACCTCCTTCACGGGACCAAGGCGTTGGATTAAGTGTGAAAATCGCTTTTACGCAAACACCCCGCACTATGTGCGTGGGGGCCAAAGCCGGCATTGCCATCTTTCATGTTATATACACATATACATTACGGCCGCCGGGAGGTATTTCAATACTTGAACGCACAAGTATAAAAAGCCCTTATATTATATTGAAACATCGTTTCACAAATCATACATGTCATTAGAACATAATATCCTTCGAGCACTGCGTCTCTATCAACGAGCACCCTGCAGGAATTCCTCAAAATAGTGCTCGGCAGGTACTCGGCTTGCCATGAAGGATGTCATGACTCATTTGTGGCTGAGCAGGCTCGAGCCGAAGAGTTATTTTGGCTTGGTGTAGCAGTTCCTTGGTGCGGTGCCGCATATCGATGCCATGAAGCGGTCGGCATGCAAAGAGGGTGCGCGGATGGCTCTTGCCGTGTCAAAACTTGCTGAAGGCGGAGATGAAGGCCACCGGCGTTGCATCGAGTTCGGACAAAAGCCGAAGGTATTATGCGAGCACTATTTTGAGGAGGTCTGCGGGGTGCTCGTTTGATAGAGGCGTTAATATATATGTGATTGCTTGAAGGATATTATGTTCTAATGGCATGTATGATTTGTGAAATGATGATTTCAATAGGCAATATAATGCTTTATCACTTTCACTTAGCCATAGGAGTTCGATGGTGGGCTACTATATCTCGAGGGCACCGCTTCAATTGTCAGATGTGCTCGACCGAATTGGTCCTTCATTAATGCGGAGGAATTCTAAACATTCCGTGGGTCATCCAATGGTCGACCAGTCTCACGCTATATCATGATCATAAGCCGCTTTCTACGGAGGTGCTCACCAGCGAATGGGCACAATCGCAGAGTTTTCCGGTGCGCTAGCCGATAGAGCAGAAGGTGAGGCAGCAAAACACAGGAGCCGGGCAAACCCAACATTTGACCAAAGACATGATTTGGATGCTATGATCAATTTGATGCTTGATAATTGTTTTGAGATATAAAGGTAGTAATGTTAGGGTCATGCTAGTGGGTAATTATGAAATTGAGAAATACTTTTGTTGAAGTTGGCAAGTCCCGTAGCATGCACGTATGGTAAAAATTGTGTGACAAATTTGTTACATGAGGTGCTCTTCTGATTGTCTTCCTTATGAGTGGCAGTCGGGGATGAGCGATGATCTTTTCCTACCAATCTATCCCTCTTGGGGCATGCGTAGTAGTACTTTGCTTCGAGGGCTAAGTAGACTTTTGCAATAAGTATATGAGTTCTTTTTGACTAATGTGAGTCCATGGATATACGCACACTCATCCTTCCACTTTGCTAGCCTTTATTATTACCGCGCAACTTTCGCTGGTATCATGAACCCTTTATTTACTGTCCTCAAAACAGCCACCATACCTACCTATTATGGAATTTCCATAGCCATTCCGAGATATATTGCAATGCGACTTTCCACCGTTCCATTTATTATGACACGTTCAATCATTGTCATATTGCTCTTTGCATGATCATGTAGTTGACATCGTATTTGTGGCAAGGCCACCTTCATAATTTTCATACATGTCACTCTTGATTCATTGCATATCCCGGTACACCGCCGGAGGCATTCATATAGAGTCATATCTTGTTCTAGCTTTGAGTTGTAATTCTTGAGTTGTAAATCCATAAAAGTGTGATGATCTTCATTATTAGAGCATTATCCTAGTGAGGAAAGGATGATGAAGACTATGATTCCCCCACAAGTCGGGATGAGACTTCGGACTTTAAAAAGAAAAGAAAAAAGAAGAAAGAAAAAGGAGAAAGGCCAAAAAGAAAAAAAGAAATGCCAAAGAAAAAAAAGAGAAAGAAAAAAAAGAAAACTGAGGGAAATACTTACGCTACTCTGCTGCATCACCCTCTCCTCTTCGAGGAAAACCAACGCAAGCTCAAGACGTAGCAACTACCAGAGGCATTCATATAGAGTCATATTTTGTTATAGTATCGAGTTGTAAGTAGGTGCGTGGGACTTTTGAGGAGCCTCCTACTGGATTGATACCTTGGTTCTCAAAAACTGAGGGAAATACTTACGCTACTCTGCTGCATCACCCTCTCCTCTTCGAGGAAAACCAACGCAAGCTCAAGACGTAGCAACTACCAGAGGCATTCATATAGAGTCATATTTTGTTATAGTATCGAGTTGTAAGTAAATAGAGGTGTGATGATCATCAGTATTCATTATCAGAGAATTGTCCAAGTGAGAAAAGGATGATGGAGACTATGATTCCCCCACAAGTCGGGATGAGACTCCGGAAAAAAAGAGAAAAAAGAAAGAAAAAAAGAAAGAAAAAAGAAAATAAATAAAAAAAGGAAAAAATACAAAGATAGAAGGGGCATGCAAATACCACACTTGTGCTTCAAAGTAGCACCATGTTTTTCATTTAGAGAGTCTCCTATGTTGCCACTTCCATATACTAGTGGGGATTTTTCATTATAGAGTTAGATGCACACCCACTTAGTTTTCATATTGAGCTTTCATACACTTAAGCTCTTAGTGCATCCATTTCATGGCAATCCCTACTCCTCGTATTGATATCAATTGATGGGCATCTCCGTAGCCCGTTGGTTGGCCGCGTCGATGTGAGACATTTTTAATTTTTTGTCTTTTCTATATTTACCCCATCATCATAGTCTATGCCACCCATAGTGTTATATCCATCGCTTGCGCTCATGTATTGCGTGAGGTTTGTAAAAGTTGAAGAGCGTTAAAAAGTATGAACCAATTGCTCGGCTTGTCATCGGGGTTGTGCATGATAAATACTGTGTTAAGAAGACAGAGCATGACAAGACTATATGATTTTGTAGGGATAGCTTTCATTAGCGTTGATATTTTGAAAGAGACGATTGTTTGTTGGATGCCTGAGTATTGATGTCTTTATGTCAAATTATAGACTATTGATTTGAATCACTCGTGTCTTAATATTCATGCATGATTAGATATATGATCAAGATTATGCTAGGTAGCATTCCACAACAAAACTTATCCCTTTTTATCATTTACCTACTCGAGGACGAGCAGGAATTAAGCTTGGGGATGCTAATACATCTCCGTCATATCTATAAATTTTTATTGTTTCATGCCAATATTATACAACTTTGACATATTTTTGGCAAGATTTTATATGATTTATTGGACTAACCTATTGATCCAGTGCCCAGTGCCAGTTCCAGTTTTTTGCTTCGTAGAATATCCATATCAAAGAAAGCGCAAACGCGATAAAAATTTATGAAGCATTATTTTGGAATATTTGTGATTATTGGGAGGTGGAATCAATGCAAACGGGGGCCCACCGCTCCCTAGATACACCAGGGCGTGCCCAAGTGTCTTGTGACCTCCTTGATGCATAGCATCATATGGTCATCCGCATGGAGCTAACATCGTCTCAACAAGTGCCAAGTGGACCAATGACACGAGCACGAGCTAGAGCTCTCGAGACCGAGGTGACATCTCTCCTTAGTGATATTTCATATGACCCACTCGAGACATGGCTACTACCTAAGTCTAGAATTTATGCACGATCAAGTACCAAGAAGACCTGCTCGAAGATGCACATGAAGACGGACAAGTCTCCAAGTTCATGGATGAAGAGGACCAACGGAAGGAGCCGGGAATAGCTCCCTGGACCCGGACATCCGGCCAGGACCCCGGACATTCGGCCCCTGGAGGTGTCGGCAGCAGCAGCGACCCAACAACCAAGTCTATAGGGTCCGGACATCCGGCCTGGCCCCGTACATCCGGCGCCAGCCCGGAAATCTAGACACACCCTATCCAAAGAGCACATATACTGGCCCCCGCCAGCCCAGACATCCGGCCCCCGCGCCCGAACATCCGGCCCGATGCCCGAACATCCGACTCCCCCTGTCTGTGCAAAGTGTCCACAGTGTAAAGGGCTGAATTCCATGTACCCCTTCGCCCCCCTAGACTATATATACTCCCTCTCCCTCACGTTTAGGGTTAGCATTGGTTTAGCTCATATGGGAGGTAGAGCTTTGCTCATTCACTTGACACATACTCCATTGGAGGCCAAGCCCTCCATCTTGGAGAAGATCCCCCAAGTGGATTCAAGCCCTCCATCTAGGAGAAGATCCCCTAGTGGATTCAAGACCTCGTCTCTGGATCACGAAGAACTACCACCTCTTGTATCGTCCTTTGTTGCGTTTGAATCTTGTATCACCCTTAGTGTTCGTGGATCTAGCACATGTGTGATTTTTGTCGTTGATTTGAGTGTTCCCCCACGTGTTTTCCTCTATGTGTTCATCATGTTCTTCAGGGGATCCCCTCCAAATCGTGAAAGATCGGCCCTAGGGCTTCCAACCTACATCATCTTGGTATCATGAGCTAAGTTTGATCATGATTTTGGAGTCTTCCTCTTTGTATTCTAGCCTAATTTTGTTGTGTTCTTCCCCAATTTTTAAAATCCCCACAAAAATAGCCCTCGCAATTTTTTTTGTGATTTGTTGGTGTGATTACGTTTTGTTGGATTTGAACCGTGCATTTCAGGTGTTACTCATAAATCTACCTTCCCCTAACATTTTCCCCAATTCCATCCACGAAATTCCTCAAATTTTGCCTCAAAATTTTCTTTTCCCCTCGAGATCCACCGAGTTCGTCGACGGATCCAGGACCCGGACATCCAGCCCATGGCCCCGGACATCCGACCCCCCGGACATCCGGCCCATGGCCCCGGACATCCGACCCCCCGGACATCCGGCCCCTCGCAGCAACAACCCCTCCACCTATTCTTTCTTCCACCTAACTTTCGCCAATTTTTGCCCGGCCACCACCAATACTTCTGGATACCACCACCACTTTCCGCAACCACCATAGCATACCTTGCTCCAACCTCCGACAATTTTCACATAGTTGCTTTTGAGAATTTTAGTTACGGTTTTTGTTTCCTAACGTGTTTCGGCTACATAGGGATGGTTCGACAATGACATCATCGTTGCTCATCGTCGCCACGGATTCATCATCAACAACAACCACTTCACCACTTTGACACCATAAACTGTAAGCAAGGACGATAACTTCTATGACATATTTGTGTACTCCGTGCCATTGCATTGATACCCACATTAGTCTACTTTTCGCGTCACTTACCTATCGAGACTAGCCATTGAGTATTGCCGGCAACGTTACTTGATACATCACATCATCTTTTTATCATCTCTTGTGACACAAGGTTTTCACCGCATATACAAAATTGCTATCTTGGTTCGTGAATTTTTGCATCAGAGGCCAAAGAAAGAGCTCAAAACAGAAGGAGCCACCAAGCTTTTAAGCAAAAGAGAAAGATAAGCAAAGAGCTTTTAAGCAAGGACCATAGCATCATACTACATTAAGATTGTCATACTCGATCATCTTGGATCATTTAACCGAAACACCATGCATATAGCATACTTGGGATATAAGTCATTGCATTTTTGCTTTGTAGGTTTTGCACAAGTCTCGTATCCGCCTATTGTGCAATCGTGATAGTGTCTCTCTTGTGTTGTGCAACAAGAGCATTTTCCGTGGATTCCACATTTTGAGCTCCTTTTTGGTTGCACGCTCCCATTTATCTTTCCGTGTGTGTGTTCCCGTGTGCCACATATTGCTATTGGTCTACTTATTGCATTTGCAAATTTGCGAATACATTTCAACAATATTTGAATCTCGCTAACAATCGCATAAATTTTGTGCCACCATCCTAACCAAGATGCAAAGTCCTTTTTGTGTAGGTGTGAGAAATTGACGAGATACGGTACCAATTGTGTTATTTCCTTGCTACACTATTAAGTGATCATTGATCCATTCTCAACATCGGTTAAGGTACATTTGGTAATAGTTCTTTCCTTAATTCCAGTCACATATTTGTTTGCAATGATGGATAGGCCAACTACTTCTTTGAACCCACTCTTCATCGAGCAAGATGAGGACCCGAACATCTACATCACCAAGAACCACCTCTTCGCACTACAAAAAAAGACACATCCGTGACATTTTGGCCCAAACGATTTTTTTTGTTCATGCTTATGACACTTCTATGACGATAATTGTGACAAAAACACGTATCATCATAAATGTGGTGGGCTCCTACTTCAATGACAAAAAATCATGACAGAAAATGGGCTTTTCATCCTGGGCGGGCTGGAGACGCAGCTGCATGACATTCTTTGGGTCGTCCATGATGGAAAAAATCATGGTAGAAGCGAGGGCGTGGAAAATATCATGGAGTTCCTGGTTATGGTGGGTGGTTGGGGCCGAGTGATGCACTGTGGCATGGGTGTTTCCCTCATGTACGCTTGTGTGTGCGAGGCGTTGGCTAACTGAACCCAAGAGATTGCATGTTACTGAATACGAGTGGTCGATCCCTTGGTTGTTAACTGAACCCTAGGATTCCTTCGCTGCTGGGTGAACCTGAGCGATTCCTTCGCTGCTGCTGCTGATAATTAAACCCAAGCGATCGATCACCGCTGCTGCTTACTGAAGCCGATCAAGTCCCCGTGCAAGACGTAGCCAGCCGGTGTTGGGTTGCCTCTCAATGAATAGTGACCGTTGCTACCATGTGTGCGGTACATAGAACAAGTCGAGACGTGGTGAGTCAAGCCGGTTGGTTGGCTCTGGATGAACAGTTCCCGATGGGGGTTGGATAAACAGGACCCCGTGGTAGTAGTTCGTTGCCGGCCGATGAACAGGACCCCGAGGAGGCCGCCGCGCCCCAGTTTTTTGGGTGGATGAACAGGACCCCGTGGAGGCTCTATGAACCTTAGCCGATGGAGACTGGATGAACAGTAGCTGTTGGAGGCTAGAGAAAGTCGGCGGTGGCTGAATAGTTGCCCATGGAGGCTAGAGCAAGGTAGTAGATGCTGGATTAACATGACCCCGTTCCGACCGTAGGCGCTCCAATAGAAGTCTGTGTCCTCCATTTTGCGGTATGCCACACCCCTCCCGATCAACAGGACCCAGTTTCAACCATAGGCCCTCGAACAGAGTCCATTTCTCTGTTTTGTGGTACACCAGACCCTTCTTGATGAACAATACCCTGTTTCGACCGTACATGGTCGAAAAGAATGTCATTTCCTTCATTATGTCGTACACCAGAACTCGTTTCGGCTGTTCTGTCCAAGCCGGTTGGCTCCCGACGAACACGACGCATTCTGACCCAGTCGGTTGCCTCCCGATGAACACGACGCTGTTTCCACCATTGTGACCCAACCTGTTGGCTGCCGATGAACAGGATGATGTCGATGTACCCATTGGAGATCCCGGATGTATGTACGTATGTAGTCATATTTACGTTCTTGCAGCGTGGATCTACATATGTGTACACGATATAGACGGGACTGTGTGACATGCTACATCCGCGCCTCTACTACGACACATGCCGCTCCTTACTCGGCCACAGTTCATTGCTGCAGAGAGACCAATCGACCAGTATGTACGTACACATTTGCGACCTGATAAACAATGCTACATACGCTTCGACCTGGTGGGTCCCAGCTGTTAGGGAGGATAAGGACGCACTTCCTTCCGTGCGAAGATAGAGCTGGTGGGTTCCAGCTGTCAGGGGGAAGAATCATTTTTTTCTTGTAATAAGGACACACTTTGATGTAGGGTAGAACTCTAGAGGCCGATCTTTCATGTTTGGAGAGGATCCCTACGAGGAACACGAAGAACGCGAGGAGGGGAACAAGAGAAAAACACGATAAATCACTCAACCAATAAGAACAAATCACACATGTGCTAGATCATAGAAACACAATAGAGGTATAAGATCCAAATCCAACAAGAGACGATACAAAGGGTAACCGGTTCTTCTCCATGAGGAGGTCTTGATGAGGGTCTTCTCTGGATGGAGGTCTTGAATCCACGCGGATCTTCTCCAAAGAGGTGTCGGTCCCTCAGGAGGAGTAGATCCGGATGAATGAGCGAGGCTCTATCTCACAAATGAGCTAAATCAACGCTCACCCTAGAAAGAGGACTGAGGAGGAGTATATATAGTCTAGGGGGCGAAGGGTACACGGGCCACGTCGCTTACACTGATCATAGACAGGGGAGGCCGGATGTTCGGGCGTTCACGAGGGGCCGGATGTCCGGGCTGTCGAGCCGAATGTCCGGGCTGGGCTGGCGCCGTCTTGGATCTCCTTGGGCAGAGCTGGTCTAGATGTCTAGTGTGACGCGAAAGGCCAGATGTCCGGGATGTCGGGGGAGGCTTCTGACCTCCCTGGACAGCTTGTCTAGATGTCCGAGCTGTAGGCTAGATTTCTAGGGCGACGGGCCGGATGTCCGGGCTGGACACCGGATGTCCGGGCCTTATATCTTTGGCTGCAGATCCTGGGCTGTGGGAGAGATCTCCAGGGGCCAGATGTCCGGGGCCATGGCCGGATGTCCGCGGCCTGGAAGCTGCCTTCGTCTTCTTCTGTTGGTTCTCTTCGTCCGTGGACTTGGGAGCTTGTCCATCTTGGTACCTAATCATGAGGGGGGGGGGAGGGGGTCCTCTTGGTACCTAATCATGCACAACATTCCGGACTTAGGTAGTAGCCGTGTCTCGAGAGGATCATATGAGAAATCACTAAGGAGAGAAGTCACCTCGGTCTCGAGAGCTCTAGCTCGTGCTCTTGTCATGGGTCCTCTTGGTGCTTGGTGAGATGATGGCAGGTCCATGGGGATGACCGTAGGATGCTCCGCATCACACTTCCTTGCATGCGAAGATATAGCTGGTGGGTCGCAGCTGTTAGGCGGAGTAAATATTATTTTTTAGGGTAAAAAGGATGTAGTTGCATGCATGCGTCCATGGGCGTGGTGCGTCCCCACTGTCAGCATCTTCTTGTATAGTCATCTTCCAATGACTCCCGTTTGTTGACCACGTTGACCAGACTGTGCCAAGTGCACCAAGGCAGGTGGACGACGGCGAGGCCCAGACTGGAACGACTCAAAGATGGGGAACACATGGCAGTGGAGTCGCAGATGGAGAAGAGTGGGAAACTTGACCGGTTCGGGTGCGCGGTAGCACTGCCGCCCATGGGAGATAGGAGCAAGATCAGAGGTTGAAGAAGCATCACGGCTATTGGATTAACATCCAACTGTCCAGCTACTAGAATTATTTGTTGATTAAGTTGACAAAGCCCTGCGTACGCGTCAGCTTACTAGGCCCACAAGTCAGCGACCAAATCTGTCGGGTCCCAGTTGTCATCGGGAGGAATAGTTTTTTCAAATAACAAGGAGGCACTTCCTTCCGTGCGAAGATACAGCCGGTGGGTCCCAGCTATTAGCAGGAGCAATCATTTTTGGCATAATAAGGAGGCAATTGCTTGTGTGGGTCCCTACTGTCAGCCTCTCCACTTACATCCCTCTTCCGATTGCTCTTATTTTTTTTTACCATGTTGACCACGCCACACCGAGAGCGCCAATGCGATGGACGATGGCGAGCCTAGGAAGTGAACGACTAGGAGCCGGCAGAGCCACAACAGCGGATGCCCATGCCGAGAGGTGTACGAGGGCTGACTGGTTGGTTGCAGGGTGAGGCTGCCATCGCCGGAAAATAACAGGAGGTGCGGGTGTGTAGAGGGATGGCCTAGCCAGCGGTGGCAGTAGGGTGGGCCGGTGAGGCCTATGCGGCAGCAAAGCCGGCCACAGAAGGAGGGAGCAGGTAGTCCTGTCGGCGCTGGTTTGAGCGGCTGAAGCAGGAAGAGCAGAGATTGAAGAAGCACGACGGCCGTTGGATGGACATCCAATAGTCAATCTTCTCGTGTGTTAACTAAGTTGACACGGCCTTGCCTGTGCGTCAACCTTTTTTTAGGAAAGCTTGCGCACCAACCTATAGTACGCGCACAACTTGGCCTCAAATCTATGGAAAACACATACAACCCATCTGCCATTATTTCTAATAATTTACATCCCACTAGCTAATTCTCTAGGATTTTTTTGGAGCCCATATTCATTTTGTTAGCATTACAGCCCATATTGTGGCCACGACTAAAAATATCATTGAAATTCTGCATATTTCGGTGCGGTTCAAACTGTTTTTAATCCCGAAATATTGAGTCACATTCAAACTAAATTGAAAAATAAATTTATATCAATATAAAATCGAAATAATTGTCCATGCATAAAAATCAATGGAATTTAAAATCTCAAAATTAAAAAAAATTGAAACTAATTGCCGGTTTGATGTGTTTTAAAAATGTACTGCCCGTTTCTCATTACTGATAGCCCATTTTCTGGGCAAGCCAAATGAAACTCTCCTCGTCTTGAAAGATTTGCACCCAGCAGGGCTGACAAAAGCAAGTAGGCCTCGGTTGGGTATTCTGCAAATGAATAAAAAAAACTAGGCTAGCCATTTTGAGAAAGAAAAAACTATTGGGCTGGTCTTGTGGTAAACATAAATAAAAGGCTGGCTAGACAGGCCAGAGTGCCCCGCACAGCCCAGTTGACACCCTTCTTCCGTCTCAAAAACAAAATGAACTAGGCGAGCTGTTGTGTCCCTGATGTCAGCCGCTTGTTATGCAATTCTCTCGTTATGACTGCGTTGACAAAGACATGGGAACCAGATGTGAGAAATCCATTAGAAGGAACCATTTTGTGGCTTGAAATAAGGAGGCACTTGCTTGCGTACTGCCATGACCCTGGTGGGTCCCTGCTGTCATCCTCTCTACATATAATCATCTCCTGATTGTGTTCGCATCAACCTAGTAGGCGCACAAGTCAGCCTCTAAACCCGTAGCAGACAAATGCAGCCCATTTTAAAAAAATAACAACCCATTCTATACGTTCAAACGGAAAGTTCAACATTCATCGCAAAGTAATAGGTCTGATCCAGATATAGAGTACTGAATTTCCATGTTGACAACCATCATAGCCAAGTTAACTATCTACTCCCACTAACACTCTAGTAGCTTACAATTACTAACTTACTCTTAACGAACTAGAGGATGTCGGCCACCATCTGCGGTACATGCTAAACGCCGGCACCGACGTCCTCCTCCTCGCTTCGGACTTGCGAGAGGTGCGATAGGGCGCCTTGCTTGCGCCTTGTGTAACAGCCCCAGTTTAGGCCTTGCCTATCTTTGCATTGGCCTCCATGCATCATGTTTAAATTTTATGAAACTATGAAATGGGGGCTAATAAACCCTAGCAGCAAATGAAATTCAGCTAGGGTCCAAATAAAATCATTTTCACTCAACCCAAAATGCCCTTCATAAATGTTCATCATTTTTGTTCTGGTCCAGAACCTCTGCCAAAAATGGTGCACACTTTTCTAGGACAACTTGGGTCACTGAACTAAATCTTATGATATTTGCATTTGGGCATTTAAATGCTATAAAATATTTAGAATGCTCAAATAATCAAAAACTGAAATGTTTGCTGTTGGAAATATTCCAAACAATGGCATTGAGCAGTTTCATGATTTTTGGAAATGCCCTGGCATTTTTAATAAAGCCAAAAACAATTACAAAAAATAGAAAATAGAAATAAATAGGGAAACAGAAAAAGGAGAAGACCTACCTGGGCCGTCTTACCTGTTGCCCTCCCAGCCTAGCAGCAGCCCAGCCCACCAGCACCTCCAGGCTGTCTTCAACCTGAGGCAGCTGCATGGTGATGTCTACTACGCAACCTTCTTCTTGTAGATGTTGTTGGGCCTCCAGGTGCAGAGGTTTGTAGGATGTCGGGACGGGACGGAGGCTGGCCCGCCCGCCGCGAGCACCTATGGGGCTGGGGCCCCTTCGTGAGTCTTGATGCGAGGCGGAGGAGGCCTGAGAGCGATCGAGGCGATGCAGCGGCGGATTTTACCCGGCCGGGCGCGATGGGCCGCGTAAACCCTCTGCTGCTTTGTGTTGTATTATGCTCGGGAGCTTGAAGAGCTCTGATGGCGGCTACCGGCGTGAGAGTTGCAAATGAGCCCCACCCCTCTACGTTGTGCATGGGCCTCCTTTTATAGGGCAAAGGGGTCACCGACAGGTGTCAACATAGGAGAAAGGGGTAAAAACGTAAAAGAGGTGGTAGTTGGAACAATGCGGGAACAGTGCTGCTACAGTGCTTGAACAGTGGTTTCTACCTACTTTGACAGTGGGGGACAAAGGCATTTAATGCCCGTCGCCATCGACCCCAAAAGCTCCCGCCGTCGTCTTAAATGCGCTTGCGGCGATGGATCCCCACCGTGGAGTGCCACCGCACCCCTCGGCTGCCTGACCATCCGCCCAGCGTCTCTGGAAGAGCTTAAGGCGGCGTGGGCGAGATGAGCTGGAGTGCGAGCACACAATGGCAGCTCTCCGGCAAGTACCTTGCAGGGTCTTGATCTTGCGGACCGGAAGCTTGTCGGGTTACGTAACTTGCCGCTTCGGGCCCTCACGGCGCGTATAAGCGCCGGCGTGTCTTCTCGATGTAATCTTCTAGTCTTCCGTGAGCTCCTCTCGCCGGGCCTTCGTGAGTGATATAATCTTGAGCTGGGGCGGCCTTCGGCGAGCTCCTCTTCCGGGTCTTACATCTTGTACACTTTGTTCTTGAATGGCTTGATACGGAGTGGGAATGGTCTCGGCAAGCATGTGGTAGATCGGCCATGGAGGCTGCTGCTGCCCGATGCACAAGTTAAGTCTTGAGGTACCCCTACCTTAATCACCGACAGAGCCCGGGCTGGGCCACCTGCAGTGCCGAGCGCTGTTGGGCCAGGCCCAAAAGCAGTCTGCAGGCACCACGAGGCCCAAGCGTGCAGCTCCACTTGCATCTGCCGCCTCCCGTGTGGCACGCAGCGTCGATTGCGGCATCGTGGGAGGCGTGGGCGGCGCATCACGATCTTTATAGCATCCACCCGTGATCGTGGTGCGAGGCGAGTCGCTTCACCCGTCGCTCGGCTCCACTTTTTCGCCATCGGCCCTCATGCCGGGGTCGTGGCGGCGAAGGTGGAAGGCCGAGCCGTCACGCAGGCGGAGAAAGCGAAGTCGGCCCGCTCCCTGGCCTCCTCGCTTCTGATTGGTCGAGCAGGCGGTTGAGCCCCACCTCGCCCCTTTAAAAGGCGGAAGGGGCACAATGGCCACACTCATCATCTTCTCCTTCGTCTTCATCTTACATCCTTCTTTCCGCCATGGAAGGAGAATCCTGGTCGCCGAGGGTGGCAGCGAGGTGCGCCTCGGGCAGCGCACCTCTCCTATCCGCTCCTTGGCTGTGAGCCGGCCCGAGAGGGAGAGGGAGGGGCGTGGCAGCGGACGAGGCCGGCGTGGCCAGGCGGTCGGGGAGGCGTGCGTGACGATCGCCTCCCGTCTCCCCGGCGTCTCCTGTCCATGATCACGGTCCACACGGAGATGACCCACAGGAGTTCTTCCTCAAGCTTCGCGGCGCCTCGTCGCCGCCTCCGGCTGCCGGCCCGTTCAGCGGACGCGATGGGACGGATCCGCCGAGTGATGGAGTTGCGCATGAGGGGCTGCGGGATCAGCGACACTCGAGTGAGTGTCATGTCCCCAGCCCGGCGTGATGTTCTTCGACCAGGGTGGAAGGCGTTCGCCGGATCCACAGCTTGGCGGCGGGTTTACCCTCCATTTCAAGTTAATGGGCGACCTTCTCGCCGTCAAGGTCTTCGAGGACTACGGGACCCGGGTGAGATCTTTGTGTGGACAGCTCCTCCGATGCGAAGGTCCCTCCTCGGCGAGTGGCGAGGAGGGGCGGCAGCGACAGCGAGGATGGCGGGTCCGACTAGGCGTCGGACACCGCTGCCTCGCGCGCCACCGGCGACCCGTAATCCGGGTCGCCGGCCTTCAACTCCCGGGGCCATCTCCTTGGGCGGTGGCGTGGGAGGCTGCGGAAGAGGAAGAGGGGATGGCGGCAAGGCCATCATGTCGAATCGAGGCGAGAGCCCTTGACAGCGTCCGGCGTCCGCCACCCGTCTTCAAGCTCGCCTCCGGCGCCTCGCGTATGGGTCTTTACAAGACCGCTTTCGTTTGAAAACGCAGCCCGCTTTCCCGGTCCATGAGAGGATGCATGCGAGGGATGAAAAACTTATCGATATCGCAGCCCCAACAGCGCTGGTTTGCGAGAGCAATTTTGGCACTCCGGCCCCGGCGGCGTTAGCTTCGCCGGGGCGAATCTGGCGCTTCGCAGCCCGTGATCTTGGCTCCGCCAAAATCAAATCTGGTGTGCTCTTGGTTTCTCCTTGTTGCTGCAATTCCAGCCATGAAAGCAGTTGAGATAGATCTGCAGCAGCTACATTATTTACGCGTATATGTATGTAAATCTTGGTATGCAATCTGACGCCGTGCCTTGCCCTTCGTATGTTTGTACTCTCGCTCTCGGGGAGCTGCGGTAGCGGACACGCTTCTTTGAGTCGCGGAACATCAACAACCCGCTGGCTGGTGTTGCTACGACAAGCAACCTTGCGGGCCAGCTGCGGCAGCGCTTGTGTTTACGGCGGACTCGGAAACAAGGCAAGGCGCAGCTGGACGCGACAGCTCCTCTCGCGCACAAGTCTCTCATACGAAGGACATCTTCGGCAAGGCTTGCCCGTTACACCCTCTACTTCACACCCTTTGTGCGCTTTTACCCTCGCTTCTAGGGAACTTGCGGTGCTTAACACACTTGCTGAGTGCGGAACATCAGCAGCCAGCTGGCTGGTGTTGCTTCCGACAAGTAACCTGCCGTGTCGATCGCGGCAGCGCAACTTTCTTGGCGGACTCGGAAGCGAAACAAGGCGCGAGGCTTGTCGCGGCTCACTTTTAACTTCGTTGAGTGTGCTCGAAGCTAGATAAGGCGCGGCTATTCACAGGCAGGCTCCTCGCGCGCGGGCTTTGCGCATAAAGGACAACGCCGCGAGGATATAACATAAGAAGGCATGGAACTAAGGGTGTTACGCACAAAAGCTCGAATGACAGCTTTTCTCTTTCGTTTCCTTGCACTTGCGGTGGAGCTCGATGGCGCGTCCTTGGCGGCAGCGCAGCACTCGAGGAAGTGCGCTTCTTTGGAACAAGCACGAGCTGCCCTTGCGGGCTTAGGCGTTCGAGGCGGCGCTTGTCGGAGTGAGCACGAGCTGCCCTAGCGGACTTGGAGCTCGATGGCGGGTCCTCGGCAACGGCGCGGCGCTCGGGAAAACGGCGCTTCGCCGGAATGGAGGCGAAGGCGGCGGCGAGAACATGATATGCTCGGACTCCTAGTAGCGATAGGAGGGCGAGTCCCGCCACAGCACTTCGCTTTGCTCTTATGCAGACGGCTGTCGGAGCATCCATGAGCCTCGGCATGGTCTTGCCTCGGCGGATACCACCTCCGTGGTATGGCGCTGCTTTGGGTTGTTATCTTGAGATGGGCGTGGATCCACGGAGACCGAGCAGCGGTCATCCGTCTGTCCACAGATCTGGTGGCGCGCGAGTGCCCTCGCCGGTGTCCACCCTTCGCGTGGCGTCTCCTCCGCCTACCGTTGGTTCGGTGGCGGCGGGTGAAACATGAGAGGTCTGCGACCCTCGAAGCTCTCGTCTTGAGGCCATGGCGGAGTTGTCGATGAAATTCTTGATAAGCGGAGAGGTTGATGAAAAGCGCGTCGCGCGAGCGCGGATCAGTCCGCACAACCTCGGCGCCCCTAGCGCGCCAAAGATGTCCGTCCGTCCGACATCTTTGCGCGCCGGTAAAGCGTCGAGTATGTCGAATCCGGCGTCGCCGATGACGCGTCGCCTCAGCGATCCGCCGAAATCGAAGTCGTGAACAGGCGCGGCGAAAACGCGGCGCCAGCGCTGCCACGACAAACGTCACAGATCGAAGCCGCAGGCGCCTCTGCGAAGTCGAACGAAGCTGCATCGTCAACCAGCAAGCCGGCTGACCAGCAAAAGCGCCTGCGATAGCATGCTTGCCAGAAAGATGACTGCGAGCTGCAAAGCATCGATGCAGCGGCGAAGCAACACGCCGCGGCGCTGCACCATGCAAAATTGAAAAGCGAACCTGCAAGCTGCATGCATCCTCCATGCACCGGGAAAGCGCTGCAAGCTTCAAAAAGCTGTCTTCTGTGACTGCGAGAGAGATCTTGAGGCGGGCGCAAAGGGGTTCTCTGGAGGAGGAAGAAGATGCAATGGCGAAGGAGGAACGCGCTGCTTCCTCTGTTTTTATGGGGAAGTGGGGCGTTCCGCTCTTCTCATTGAAAGGCGTGGGCACGTCCCATCCCTGACGCCGCAATCGGCGTCTTTGTTGCGAGGGGGCGGCGAGAGGCGGAAGTGGATTGACGCACGCCCGTGGGCCTCGTGTGCCGTGCCTTTGTTTTGGGCCTGGCCCAGCGCTTCGGCACCGTGTGTAGCCCGAGCCGGGGGCTCTGTCGGTGTACTAAGGTAGGGTACCTCGGTACCCCAACTTGTACTGCAGGCGATTCTGACTCCAGCGGTGGATCTACCACATGCTTGCGGAGACCATTCCCTCCGTATCAAGCCATTCAAGAACAAAGTGTACAAGGCAGAAGACCAAGACCCGGCAAGAGGGCTCGCCGGGAAGGCGTCGAGGCTCAAGATTATATCACTCACGCAAGGCCCGGCGAAGGAGCTCGCCGGGAAGACTAGAAAGATTACATCGTAGAAGACACGCCTCGGCGCTTCTCGCGCCCGGCGAGGCCGAGCGGCAAGTTCTGAAACCGACAAGCTTAAGGTCCGGCAAGATCAAGACCCGGCAAGGTACTTGCAGGAAGCCGCTTGTGTGCCGCCTCCAGCTCATCGCCCATCGTCGCCTTAAGCTCTCTCGAGGCAGCGTGGCGGATGGTATGCAACTGAGGTGCGGTGGCACTCCGCAGTGGTGGATCCATCGCCGTGTGTGAGCGGAGCCTTGCGGCGGGAGCTTTTGGGGTCGGCGGCGGGCATTAAATGCCTTTGTCCCCCCTTGTCAAAGTAGGTAGAAACCCTTGTTCAAGCCTTAACCTTTGTTCCCTTGTTCCAACTACCACCTCTTTTACGTTTTACCCCTTTCTCTCGTTGACTGCCGGTGACCCTTTGCCCTATAAAGGAGGCCCATGCACAACTGAGGGTGGGACTCATTTGCAACTCTCACGCTCGGGTAGCCGCTACTGTAGCTCTTCAAGCTCCCGAGCATAATACAACACAAAGCAGCAGAGAGGCGCCAAAGATGTCGGGGCGGGGACGGAGGCTGCCCGCCCGCCCATGAGCACCTATGGGGCGGGGCCCTTCGTGAGTGCGGTGATGCGAGGCGGAGGAGGCACAGAGAGCAGATCGAGGCGATGCACGCGGGCGGATTTTACCCAGCTTCGGGCGCGATGGGACGCAGAAACCCTCTGCTGCTTTGTGTTGTATTATGCTCGGGAGCTTGAAGAGCTACTGAGTAGCGGCTACCCGAGCGTGAGAGTTGCAAATGAGTCCCACCCTCTACGTTGTGCATGGGCCTCCTTTTATAGGGCAAAGGGTCACCGACAGTGTCAACGAGGAGAAAGGGGTAAAACGTAAAAGAGGTGGTAGTTGGAACAAGGGAACAAAGGTTGCCATGATGCTTGAACAAAGGGTTTCTACCTACTTTGTGATGGGGACAAAGGCATTTAATGCCGTCGCCGTCGACCCAAAAGCTCCCGCCAAGCGTCTCCGTCGCACACGGCGATGGATCCACCACCGTGGAGTGCCACCGCACCCCTCAGGCTGCCTGACCATCCGCCCGCAGCGTCTCGGAGAGAGCTTAAGGCGACGCGTGGGCAGATGAGCTGGAGTGCGGGCACACAGCGCGGCTCTCCCGGCAAGTACCTTGCCGGGGTCTTGATCTTGCCGGACCCGGAAGCTTGTCGGGTTCTGTAACTTGCCGCTTCCGGGCCCTCGCCGGGGCGCGTATAGCGCCGAGGCGTGTCTTCTACGATGTAATCTTCTAGTCTTCCCGGCGAGCTCCTCTCGCCGGGGCCTTGCGTGAGTGATATAATCTTGAGCCTGGGACGGCCTTCCCGGCGAGCTCCTCTTGCCGGGGTCTTCTGTCTTGTACACTTTGTTCTTGAATGGCTTGATACGGAGTGGGAATGGTCTCCGGCAAGCATGTGGTAGATCCAGCCGCGGGGAGCTGCAACTGCCCGTGCACAAGTTGGGGTACTGAGGTACCCCTACCTTAGTACACCGACATAGGACAGTAGCGAATTTACCTCAAGTGGGAGACCTAAGGTTTATCAATCCGTGGGAGGCGTACGATGAAGATGGTCTCTCTAAACCAACCCTGCAACCAAATAACAAAGAGTCTCTTGTGTCCCCAACACACCCAATATAATGGTAAATTGTATAGGTGCACTAGTTCGGTGAAGATATGGTGATACAAGTGCAATATGGATGGTAGATATAGGTTTTTGTAATCTGAAATTATAAAAACAGCAAGGTAACTAATGATAAAAGTGAGCACAAACGGTATTGCAATGCTAGGAAACAAGGCCTAGGGTTCATACTTTCACTACTTCACGTTCTCTCAACAATAATAAAATAACTGGATCATATAACTATCCCTCAACATGCAACAAAGAGTCACTCCAAAGTCACTAATAGCGGAGAACAAACGAATAGATTATTGTAGGGTACGAAACCACCTCAAAGTTATCCTTTTTGATCAATCTATTCAAGAGTCCGTAGTAAAATAACACGAAGCTATTCTTTCCGTTCAATCTATCATCGAGTTTGTACTAGAATAACACCTTAAGACACAAATCAACCAAAACCCTAATGTCACCTAGATACTCCAATGTCACCTCAAGTATCCGTGGGCATGATTATACGATATGCATCACACAATCTCAGATTCATCTATTCAACCAACACAAAGTACTTCAAAGAGTGCCCCAAGTTTCTATCGAAGAGTCAAGACGAAAACGTGTGCCAACCCCTATGCATAGATTCCCAAGGTCACGGAACCCACAAGTTGATCACCAAAACATATATCAAGTAGATCACGTGAATATCCCATTGTCACCACAGATAAGCACATGCAAGACATACATCAAGTGTTCTCAAATCCTTAAAGACTCAATTCGATAAGATAACTTCAAAGGGAAAACTCAATCCATTACAAGAAGGTAGAGGGGGGAACATCATAAGATCCAACTATAATAGCAAAGCTCACGGTACATCAAGATCGTGCCATATCAAGAATACGAGAGAGAGAGAGAGAGACCAAACACATAGCTACTGGTACATACCCTCATCCCCGAGGGTGAACTACTCCCTCCTTGTCATGGAGAGCGCCTGGATGATGAAGATGGCCATCGGTGAGGGATCCCCCCTCCGGCAGGGTGCCGGAACAGGGTCCCGATTGGTTTTTGGTGGCTACAGAAGCTTGTGGCAGCGAAACTCCCGATCTGTTGTGCTTCTGGATGTTTTTTGAGTATATGGGTATATATAGGAGGAAGAAGTAGGTCGGTGGAGCTGCGAGGGGCCCACGAGGGTGGGGGGCGCGCCCAGGGGGCAGGCGCGCTTCCCTGCCTTGTGGCCTCCGTGCTTCTTTCTTGATGTCCACTCCAAGTCTTCTGGATCACGTTTGTTCCAAAAATCACCCTCCCGAAGGTTTCATTCCGTTTGATATTCCTTTTCTGTAAAACACTAAAAGAGGCAAAAAAAACAGCAATTTGCACTGGGCCTCCGGTTAATAGGTTAGTCCCAAAAATAGTATAAAAGTGTATAATAAAGCCCATTAAACATCGAAAACAGATAATATAATAGCATAGAACAATAAAAAATTATAGATACGTTGGAGACGTATCAAGCATCCCCAAGCTTAATTCCTGCTCTTCCTCGAGTAGGTAAATGATAAAAACAAAATTTTTGATGTGGAATGCTACTTAACATCATTCTCAATGTAATTTTCTTCATTTTGGCATGAATGTTCAGATCTGAAAGATTCAAGACAAGAGTTTAATATTGACATAAAAATAGTAATACTTCAAGTATGCTAACAAAGCAGTTTATGTCTTATCAAAATAACATAGCCAAAGAAAGCTTATCCCTACAAAATCATATAGTTTGGCCATGCTTCATTTTTGTCACACAAAATGCTCCCATCATGCACAACCCCGGTTTCAGCCAAGCAACTGGTTTATACTTTTTAACGCGCTTCAACCCTCACGCAATACATGAGCGTAAGCCATGGACATAGCACTATGGGTGGAGTAGAGTATGATGATAGGGATTATGAGAGAAAACAAAAAAGGAGAAAGTCTCACATTGATGCGGCTAATCAACGGGCTATGGAGATGCCCATCAATTGATGTCAATACGAGGAGTAGGGATTGCCATACAATAGATGCACTAGAGCTATAAATGTATGAAAGCTCATCAAAAAGAAACTAAGTGGATGTGCATCCAACTTGCCTGCTTACGAAGACCTAGGGCATTTTGAGGAAGCCCATCATTGGAATATACAGGCCAAGTTCTATAATGAAAAATTCCCACTAGTATATGAAAGTGACAAAATAAGAAACTCTCTATCATGAAGATCATGGTGCTATTTTGAAGCACAAGTGTGGAAAAAGGATAGTAACATTGTCCCTTCTCTCTTTTTCTCTCATCATTTTTTTATTTGGGCTTCTTTGGCCTCTCTTTTTTCTCTTTTTTTATCTGGGCTTCTTTGGCCTCTTTTTTTCACTTTTTTTCGTCTAGAGTCTCATCCAGACTTGTGGGGAAATCACAGTCTCCATCATCCTTTCCTCACATGGGACAATGCTCTAATAATGGAAATCATCACACTTCTATTTATTTACAACTCAAGAATTAGAACTCGATACTTAGAACAAAATATGACTCTATGTGAATGCCTCCAACGGTGTACCGGGAATGAATCAAGAGCGACATGTATGAAAAAATTATAAAGGTGGCTTTGCAACAAATACGATGTCAACTACATGATCATGCAAAGCAATATGACAATGATGGAGCATGTCATAATAAACGAAACAGTGGAAAGTTGCATGACAATATATCTCGGAATGGCTATGGAAATGCCATAATAGGTAGGTATGGTGGCTGTTTTGAGGAAGATATAAGGAGGTTTATGTGTGATAGAGCGCATCGTATCACGGGGTTTGGATGCACCAGTGAAGTTTGCACCAACTCTCAAGGTGAGAAAGGGCAATGCATGGTACCGTAGAGGCTAGCAAATTGCGGAAGGGTAAGAGTGCGTATAATCCATGAACTCACATTAGTCATAAAGAACTCATATACTTATTGCGAAAGTTTTTTATCCCTGGAAGCAAAGTACTACTACGCATGCTTCTAGGGGGAGGGTTTGTAGGAGTTAACCATCGCGCGATCCTGACCTCCACTCATAAGGAAGGCAATCAAAGAACACCCCATGCTTCGAATTTGTCACACAACGTTCACTATACGTTCATGCTACAGGACTTGCGAACTTTGACACAAGTATTTATCAATTTCGTAATTACCCAACTAGCATGATTCTAACATTACCACATTTATATGTCAAAATAATTATCAAGTATCAAATTTGTCATAGTATTCAATGCACTTTATATGAATGTTTTTATTATATCCTTCTTGGATGCCCATCATATTAGGACTAATTTTATAACCAAAGCAAATTAACATGTTGTTTAAGACTCTCAAAATATTATAAGTGAAGCATGAGAGATCAATAATTTCTATGAAATAAAACCACCACCGTGCTCTAAAAAGACATAAGTTAAGCACTAGAGCAAATGACAAACTACTCCGAAAGATATAAGTGAAGATCAATGAGTAGTCGAATAATTATGTAACTATGTGAAGAATCTAACATTTAAGGATTTCAGCTCTTGGGATTTTATTCAAACAGCAATCAAAACAAAATAAAATAAAATGATGCTCCAAGCAAACCAAATATCATGTGGTGAATAAAAATATAGCTCCAAGTAAAGTTACCGATAGACGAAGAAGAAAGAGGGGATGCCTTCCGGGGCATACCCAATCTTAGGCTCTTGGTTGTCCTTGAATATTACCTTGGGGTGCCTTGGGCATCCCCAAGCTTAGGCTCTTGCCACTCCTTATTCAATAGTCCATCAAATCTTTACCCAAAACTTGAAAACTTCACAACATAAAACTCAACAGAAAACTCGTAAGCTCCGTGAGTATAAGAAAATAAATCACCACTTAGGTACTGTTGTGAACTCATTATAAATTCATATTGATGTAATATCTACTGTATTCCAACTTCTCTATGGTTTATACCTTCCGATATTACTCATAGATTCATCAAAATAAGAAAACAACACATAGAAACCAGAATCTGTCAAAAACAGAATAGTCTGTAGTAATCTGTATCATTCGAATACTTCTGTAACTCCAAAAATTGTGAAACAAATTGGTAGACCTGTGGAAATTTTCTATTAATCATATACAAAAAGAATCAACCTGAAATCACTCTCCCGTAAAAAATGGCAGCTAATCTCGTGAGCGCAAAAGTTTCTGTTTTTTACAGCAAGATCGCAAATGTTCTACTTGCCACAAACACTAATTAAAACATAAACCACATCTAAACAGAGGCTATATGAATAATTTATTACTAAACAGTAGGAAAAAGCAAAAGAACAAAAATAAAATTGGGTTGCCTCCCAACAAGCGCTAAAGTTTAACGCCCCTAGCTAGGCATGATGATTTCAATGATGCTCACATAAAACATAAGAATTGAAACATAAAAAGAGCATCATGACGAATATGACTAGCACATTTAAGTCTAACCCACTTCCTATGCATAGGGACTTTGTGAGAAAACAATTTATGGGAATAATAATCAACTTGCATAGGAAGGCTAAACAAGCATAACTTCAAAACTTTAAGCACGTAGAGAGGAAACTTGATATTATTGCAATTCCTACAAGCATGTATTCCTCCCTCGCAATAATTTTCAGTAGCATCATGAATGAATTCAACAATATAACCATCACATAAAGCATTCTTTTTGTGATCTACAAGCATAGAAAATAAAACTACTCTCCACATAAGAAAATTTCTTCTCATGAATAGTAGTGGGAGCAAACTCAACAAAATAATTATCATGTGAGGCATAATCCAATTGAAAACTAGAATCATGATGACAAGTTTCATGGTTATCATTATTCTTAATAGCATAGAAGTCATCACAATAATCATCATAGATAGCAACTTTGTTCTCATAGTAAATTGGAACCTCTTTCGAAATAGTGGACTCATCACTAAATAAAGTCATGACCTCTCCAAATCCACTTTCATAATTATCACAATAATATTCAACATCCTCCAAAATAGTGGGATCATTATTTCCTAAAGTTGACACTCTTCCAAATCCACTTTCATCAATATAATCATCATAAATAGGAGGCATGCTTTCATCATAATAAATATTCTCATCAAAACTTGGGGGACAAAAAATATCATCTTCATCAAACATAGCTTCCCCAAGCTTGTGGCTTTGCATATCATTAGCATCATGGATATTCGAGGAATTTATACTAACAAAATTGTAATCATGCTCATCATTCAAATTCTTCCTCTTGCAATTGAGCACAATTACCGGAATCCTTATTTTCACGGAAGACATTAAAATGATGAAGCATATGAGGCACCCTCAATTACATTTTTATTTTATTTTATTTTATAGACTAAACTAGTGATAAAACAAGAAACAAAAAGATTCAATTGAAAGAGCTAAAGATATACCTCCAAGCACTCACCTCCCCAGCAACAGCGCCCGAAAAGAGCTTGATGTCTACTATGCAACCTTCTTCTTGTAGACGTTGTTGGGCCTCCAAGTGCAGAGGTTTGTAGGACAGTAGCAAATTTCCCTCAAGTGGATGACCTAAGGTTTATCAATCCATGGGAGGTGTAGGATGAATATGGTCTCTCTCACACAACCCTGCAACCAAATAACAAAGTGTCTCTTGTGTCCCCAACACACCCAATACAATGGTAAATTGTATCGGTGCACTAGTTCGGCGAAGAGATGGTGATACAAGTGCAATATAGATGGTAGATATATGTTTTTGTAATCCGAAATTATAAAAACAGTAAGGTAACTAATGATAAAAGTGAGCACAAACGGTATTGCAATGCTAGGAAACAAGGCCTAGGGTTCATACTTTCACTAGTGCAAGTTCTCTCAACAACAATAACATAACTGGATCATATAACTATCCTCAAATGCAACAAAGAGTCACTCAAAAGTCACACTAGCGGAGAACAAACGAAGAGATTATTGTAGGGTACGAAACCACCTCAAAGTTATCCTTTCTGATCGATCTATTCAAGAGTCCGTAGTAAAATAACACGAAGCTATTCTTTCTGTTCAATCTATCATAGACTTCGTAGTAGAATAACACCTTAAGACACAAATCAACCAAAACCTTAATGTCGCCTAGATACTCCAATGTCACCTCAAGTATCCATGGGCGTGATTATACGATATGCATCACACAATCTCAGATTCATCTATTCAACCAACACAAAGTACTTCAAATAGTGCCCCAAAGTTTCTACCGAAGAGTCAAGACAAAAATGTGTGCCAACCCCTATGATAGATTCCCAAGGTCTCCGAACTCGCAAGTTGATCACCAAAACATACATCAAGTAGATCACGTGAATATCCCATTGTCACCATAGATAAGCACATGCAAGACATACATCAAGTGTTCTCAAATCCTTAAAGACTCAATCCGATAAGATAATTTCAAAGGGAAAACTCAGTCCATTACAAGAAGGTAGAGGGGGAGAAACATCATAAGATCCACCTATAATAACAAAGCTCGCGGTACATCAAGATCGTGCCATATCAAGAACACGAGAGAGAGAGAGAGATCAAACACATAGCTACTGGTACATACCCTCAGCCCCGAGGGTGAACTACTCCCTCCTCGTCATGGATAGTGCCGGGATGATGAAGATGGCCACCTGTGAGGGATCCCCTCTCCGGCAGGGTGCCAGAACAGGGTCAAGATTGGTTTTTTGTGGCTACAGAGGCTTGCGGCGGCGGAACTCCTGATCTATTGTGCTCCTAGATGTTTTCGGGGTATATGGGTATATATAGGACGAAGAAGTAGGTCGGTGGAGCTGCGAGGGGCCCACGAGGGTGGGGGCGCGCCCAGGGCGCAGGCGCGCCTCCTTGCCTCGTGGCCTCCTCGCTTCTTTCTTGACGTCGACTCCAAGTCCTCTGGATCACGTTTGTTCCAAAAATCACTCTCTCGAAGGTTTCATTCCGTTTGGATTCCGTTTGATATTCCTTTTCTGCGAAACACTGAAATAGGCAAAAAACAACAATTTGCACTCGGCCTCCGGTTAATAGGTTAGTAACAAAAATAGTATAAAAGTGTATAATAAAGCCCATTAAACATCCAAAACAGATAATATAATAGCATTGAATAATCAAAAATTATAGATACGTTGGAGATGTATCACGTGGCAGCAGCACAGCCGAGCCGCGCCAGCTGCTCCCTGCCTGCCTGGCCTCCCCGCGCCCATCCTCTTGGGCCTGGGAGACGCCCTCAGCCCCCTGGTCCTTGCCCCAGATGCAGACGAGCACCACCGCATCCACCGCCTCCTCCTTGCTTCTCCGACCGGTCCAGATGCCCCTTTGTACTGCTCTTCATCTCCTTGTCGATGCACGTAACACTAGGAGCCACAGAGCGCCGCCCCCGTCATCTCTATCGCCGCCTTTGCTTTGTCATCGCCGTCGTCAATTCACCAACCATAGTGCTTCCCCGACCTCGTCGTTGTTGCTGCCACACACCCTGTGAGCTTCCGTGCCGAACCCCTCTCTTCCCCCTCGTGTTCGCGAGCTCCACGATGCATCTCCGCCATGGCCGAGAGCTTGGCTCTGCCGCGCATGTTGCCTCTGTTGTTCTAGCCACTGCCGCTCGCGTCCAAGCCTACCAACGGACTCAGCCTGCTCCCAGGAGCCGAGCGCACCCATCCGCTAGCCCTCTCGTGCATGATAACGCTGCACCCGACCCCGCTCGAACTCTGGCCGCCACCACGAGCTCGCTTTCGGCGAACTCCGGCCACCCCGCGCCCTCCCGTTGGTCCCCTGAATGCGCACGGGCATGGGCTACCTCCTGGTGCCCTCGGCGCATGGATCTGTCGCCTCTGGCGCAACTCCGGTGGATGCCGCCGCGGATTGAGGTCGCCGCCGGCCAAACTCCGGCCTGCTGACATGGCCTAATTAGTTTAGGCACTAACGACCCCTCTGGTCATTGATAGTGGGCCCAGGGCCCTACTAGTTATGGTTGAGATTAGTTTTAACCTTAATTAAGCCTTGAGACACTGACTGATGGGTCCCACGCGTCAGGTTTGACCCTGGCGGACCCGTTGACCTGCTGATGTCAGCCCAACGTCATGCTGACGCAGTAACTCTTTTCTGGAATTTAAATAAATCCTAAATGATTTATTTATTCCAGAAATTGTTTAAAACATCAATAATTCGTACAAAATAACCGTAAATCCAAATTAAAAGTTTTATATATGAAAATTTATCAGAAAAATCCAATATATCCATCTGTACAATTTTAATTCATGTTTGAGCAAGTTAACCTCAGTGTTTAGGATGAAACATGATTAGGACAAATTTGATAATAGTTTTGGACTTGGAAATTGATGTAGCTTTGAATTCCACTTCAATAAAAATGCCTTTCTGTTGCATTAGCTCAAATCAAAGCATGTTGCCATGTCATGATCATGCATCATATTGTCGCATTGCATTGATTGTGTTTCCTCTCTGTTGCCGGTATTTGTCCCCTCTCGGTAGACGTGTTCCGGCGATGACTTCGATGACACCAATGAAGAACTATACTATCTTCAGAAGTGCCAGGCAAGCAAAACCCCCTTGTTAATTCCGATACAATCCCACTCTCTCACTCCTGCTCTCTTTTACTTCATTAGGACAACAACATTTCAACTATTACATGATGCGGTAGCTGAACCCCTTTCCTCTGGATGACCTGTCATTGCCACAGTAAATAGATGAAACCCACTAGCATGAGTAGGAGTTGTTTGAGCCCTGATGTACCTACTCATTCATGTTTGTTTGTCATGCCTGCTACTGCTTAGAGTTGAGTCAGGTCTGATTCATCGGGGATGAATTGGAGGTGTGTGAACATGTCCTACTATGTGGGAGCTAAGTGTGTGAACACGATTTGGTAAAGGTAGCGGTGAGAGGCCATGTAGGAGTACATGGTGGGTTGTCTCATTGAATCCATCCTCAGGAACTTAGTTCTATGTTTGTGATCCATGAACAGTTACTACCACACATTGGGCTCCGAGCACTCCAAGCTCTCTCGACTTATTAATCAACTCGATCTCTGTCTAGGAGTTGCAACTAGTTTCTGGTGTTTGTAGGTAGTGCTAGTAGTCTACCAAGTGGCACCCGGTATAGGTGGGCTTGGGACAGACTAGGTGCGGTGGCATGGTGTACCAAGTGGCACCGAGATGGTGGGCTTGGGAACCCTGCTCACATCATTCGGGGCCGTGAGCGACACCCCGGCCGGGTCTCCTTGCGGATGGAACCCGAATAGGCGATAAACCTGGACTAGAGACTTGTGTGGTTAGTTAGGTTGTGGCCGACACCCTCGCCAGGCTTCCTCTTGAAGGTTGCCGAGATACATGACGTGTACATAGCGGTAAGTGGAGAGCGTGTGTGAAGAAGTACACCCCTGTAGGGTTAATATGATCTATTCGAATAGTCGCGTCCGTGTTAAAGGACCTCTGGGTTGCCTATACAGTTCATAGAAAAGTGAAAGTGGATACTCTAAAATGCGCAAGATAAGTGTGAGTGCTATGGATGGCCTTCTCGTAGGGAGACGGGAGCGGATGTCGGCGTCTTGGACTTGGGGGTATCTAGTCCTGCCTGCCTGCGGCCCACCACGTGGCTCCATCGACAGCGTGGTACAACCCAGCTTCAACAACGACACAACAAGACCCTCGCGAGGGGCCAAGCCTCGCGAGGCGGATGACACCAAGACCCCTGAAGGAGTTGGCCTCCTCAGGAGGGCTCCTAAGGGGCGGAGAGATCTATGCAGCTACCTCATGAGGCTCAGCTGATGTGAGCCATGACGACCAAGGCCAGGCAGGCACCAGGCGGGCGCAGAGCGCAGGTTTCCTCTTTGGTGCAAGGGAGGAAAGCCACAGGCACGGAGTCCCGAGGAATCAGCCAAAGGTTTCCTTCTGGTGCAACGAGACCAAGACTGCTAGGACGGCAGGACGAATGTCATCACCGAGCCCACCGCAGCGTCACGGCCAGAGGCTTTTCGTAGGTGAAGACTACTTTTGTTGGATAGACTGCACTACTTGTCCCCTTTTAAATCCCGCCGTTGTGGAATCCCTTCCCGCTCATATTTGGGAGGAGGACCAAGGCACTATATATAGGACTTAGCCACCACCATACAAGGGGGACCGAAACCAGAACAAGTAGACCACCACACCAGCTCAAGAACACCTCACTTCCTGAGGCTTGTTCATCCTTTGTACTAGTTCCTCCATAGTCCCACGAGGCAATCCACCACACACACTGGAGTAGGGTATTACACCACAACGGTGGCCCAAACCAGTATAAATCTATGTGCCTTTGTATCTCTGTGAGCTCTTCGCGTTAGGCTAGGGAGGATCATGAGTAGGGTGGCGAAGAGGGACAGGGCGTCAGTAGGCGACCAGCCCCCGGCAGGCGCTTCGCACACGCCGGTGGTGGAGGTCAGCTTCGACAATAGCCCCCAGCTTAGCCCCCAACGTGAGTTCACCATCTGCCCCTTGTCAACGCGTGTCGGGGTACGGCTTCTTGGCGCTAACCTTGCCGTGGCTGCAGGAGGAGGAAAGTAGCAGGAAGAGCCACCGAGGGCCACCTCCAACACACCGTCCCCATCGACCACACCGCCCCGAGGGACGTCCCCGGCAAGGGCACCAAGCGCCGAGCCCATGCACATGGAGGAGGAGGAGGAGGTGGACTTAGGCACTAGTGGCCCTGTCCCAGCAACAGACGTTGGCGGGGAGGGGCCACCTCTTCCCAGCCCGGCACGGGTAAGCCCCCTGCTCCTCCCTCTTTTTTTCATTTGAATCTTGATCTTGGCCCTGCCTCATTTCCTCATTCGGCGTTCAGATCCCCCCCCGGCGGACCAGGAGGACACCGACACCATCAACACGGTGGTCGTCGCGGACACCGTGGCCGAGGCCGACAAAGTCACTGCCGAGGAGGTCGCCGAGACCATCACCGAGGACAACACTAAGGGGCCTGCTGGAGGGACCGAGGAGGTCGCCATCGAGGAGGCCAACAAGGGCACCGCCGAGGAGGCCGACAAGGGGGCCGCCGAGGAGGCCGACAAGGGGCCTGCCGGGTAGGCCGGCAAGGGCGCTACCGAGGAGGAGGATGTAGTCGAAAATTAACCTTCCTCCTCCATTGCCTCTGGCTCGAGCAGGTACCTGAAGGTGGGCGACGACCTGTTTGTCCACCTCCCAGGGATGGTGGGCACCAGGGCGCCGGACGAGGGGGAGGTGCTCGACGACGAGGTTCTTACCGCCGTCAGGCTAGAGGTCGTTGATACGTCCATTTTGCATCATTCTTTTATATCAATATTTATTGCATTATGGGCTGTTATTTCACGTTATGTCACAATACTTATGGCTATTCTCTCTTATTTTTCAAGGTTTACTTGAAGAGGGAGAATGCCGGCAGCTGGAATTCTGAGCTAGAAAAGGAGCAAATATTGGAGACCTATTATGCGCAACTCCCAAAGTCTTGAAACTCCACGGAATATCTTAAAATAAATAAAGAAAAATCATAGCCAAAGATGAAGGCCAGGGGGCCCACACCCTGCTCACGAGGGTGGGGGGCGCGCCCCCTACCTCGTGAGCCCCCTGGTGGCTCTCCGACGCCCATCTTCTCCTATATGAAATCTTTCGGTGAGAAAAAAATAGAAGGCAACCTTTCGGGATGAGACTCCGCCGCCACGAGGCGGAACCTTGGCAGAACCAATCTAGGGCTCCGGCAGAGCTGTTCTGCCGGGGACACTTCCCTCCGGGAGGGGGGAAATCATCACCATCGTCATCACCAACGCTCCTCTCATCGGGAGAGGGCAATCTCCATCAACATCTTCACCAGCACCATCTCATCTCCAAACCCTAGTTCATCTCTTGTATCCAATTCTTGTCTCCAAGTCCAGGATTGGTGCTAGTAGGTTGCTATAGTGTTGATTACTCCTGGTAGTTGATGCTAGTTGGTTTATTTGTTGGAAGATCATATGTTCAGATCCTTTATGCATATTATTACCCCTCTGATTATGAACATGAATATGCTTTGTGAGTAGTTACGTTTGTTCGTGAGGACAAGGGAGAAGTCATGCTATTAGTAGTCATGTGAATTTGGTATTCGTTCGATATTTTGAAAAGATGTATGTTGTCTAGCCTATTGGTGGTGTTATGTGAACGTTGACTACATAACACTTCACCATTATTTGGGCCTAGAGGAAGGCATTGGGAAGTAATAAGTAGATGATGGGTTGCTAGAGTGACAGAAGCTTAAACCCTAGTTTATGCGTTGCTTCGTAAGGGGCTGATTTGGATCCATATGTTTCATGCTATGGTTAGGTTTACCTTAACACTTTTGTTGTAGTTGCGGATGCTTGCAATAGAGGTTAATCATAAGTGGGATGCTTGTTCAAGTAAGAACAACACCCAAGCACCGGTCCACCCACATATCAAATTATCAAAGTACCGAACGCGAATCATATGAGCGTGATGAAAACTAGCTTGACGATATTCCCATGTGTCCTCGGGAGCGCTTTTCCCATTATAAGAGTTTGTCCAGGCTTGTCCTTTGCTACAAAAAGGATTGGGCCACCTTGCTGCACATTATTTACTCCTTTTACTTGTTGCTCGTTACAATTTATCTTATCACAAAACTATCTGTTACCACTTATTTCAGTACTTGCAGAGAATACCTTGCTGAAAACCGCTTATCATTTCCTTCTGCTCCTCGTTGGGTTCGACACTCTTACTTATCGAAAGGACTAAGATAGATCCCCCATACTTGTGGGTCATCAAGACTCTTTTCTGGCGCCGTTGCCGGGGAGTGTAGCGCCTTTGGTAGGTGGAATTTGGTAAGGAAAAATTTATATAGTGTGCTGAAATTTTCTGTCACTTGTTACTATGGAAAGTAATTCTCTGAGGGGCTTGTTCGTGGTATCTTCACCACGTCTAGTAGAGCAAAGAGTTGCTCCTCAACCTACTAAACCTATTGAAAATGAAACTCCTTTTGAAATTCCTTCGGGTATGATGGAAAAACTGCTAGCTAACACTATTACGGGAGATGGAACAAAGCATCCTGATGAACATCTACTCTATGTGGATGAAGTTTGTGGACTATTTAATCTTGCAGGTATACCCGATGATGTTGTTAAGAAGAAGGCCTTCCATTTATCTTTTAAGGGAGACGCATTGACAAGGTACAGGCTATGTGATGATACGAGATCATGGAACTATAAAAGATTGAAATTGGAATTTCATAAAAAGTATTACCCTATGCATCTTGTTCATCGTGATCACAATTATATATATAATTTTTGGCCTCGCGAAGGAGAAAGCATCGCTCAAGCTTGGGGGAGGCTTAAATCAATGTTATATTCATGCCCCAATCATGAGCTCCCAAGAGAAGTAATTATTCAAAGTTTTTATGCTCGGCTTTCTGTAACAATCGCACCATGCTCGTTACTTCTTGTGCTGGCTCTTTTATGATGAAGACTATTGAATTTAAATGGAATTTATTGGATAGAATTAAACGCAACTCTGAAGATTGGGACCTCAACGAAGGTAAGGAGTCAGGTATGACACCTAAGTTTGATTGTGTTAAATCTTTTATGGATACCGATATTTTCCGTAAGTTTACCCCTAAATATGGACTTGACTCTCAGATAGTAGCTTCTTTCTGTGAATCGTTTGCTACCTATGTTGATCTCCCCAAGGAAAAGTGGTTTAAATATCATCCTCCCATAGAAGTAAAAGTAGTTGCACCTATTAAAGTTGAAGAAAAGACTGTCACTTATAATGATCCTATTGTTCCCACTTCTTATGTTGAGAAACCACCTTTCCCTGTTAGAATGAAGGATTATGCTAAAGCTTCAACTGTTGTTCGTAAAAGTAATATTAGAACATATACACCTCTTGAGCAAGTCAAAGTAGAACCTAATATTGCTATTGTTAAAGACCTGTGATAGGCGTGCCTGTTATTTCTGTTAAAATAGGAGATCATTGTTATCATGGCTTATGAGATATGGGTGCTAGTGCTAGTGTTATACCTATTACCTTATATGAAGAAATTAAGCATGAAATTGCACCAACTGAGATAGAAGATATTAATGTTACAATTAAACTTCCCAATAGAGATACTATATCTGTAATGAGAATTGTCAGAGATGTTGAAGTCTTGTGTGGAAAAACCAAATACCCCGCTGATTTTCTTGTTCTTGGTTCTCCACAAGATAGCTTTTGTCCCATTTTATTTGGTAGACCCTTCTTGAATACTGTTCATGCTAAGATAGACTGTGAAAAGAATGTTGTTACTATTGGCTTGGATGATATGGTTCATGAGTTTAATTTCTCTAAATTTAGTAAACAACATCGTGAGGAAGAATTGCCTAGTAAAGATGAAATTATTGGTCTTGCTTCTATTGCCGTACCTCCTAGTGATCCTTTAGAACACTATTTGCTAGACCATGAAAATGATATGTTCATGAATGAAAGAAGGGAAATAGATGAAGTATTCTTTAAACAGGAACTTATTCTTCAACACAATTAGCCTGTTGAAATCCTAGGGGATCCTCCTGCACCCAAGGGTGATCCCGTGTTTGAGCTTAAACCGTCACCTGATAATCTTAAATATGCTTATCTTGATGAAAAGAAAATATATCATGTCATTATTAGTTCTAACCTTTCAGAGCATGAAGAAGAAAGATTATTTAAAACTCTGAAGAAGCACCATGCCGCTATTGGATATACTCTTGATGATCTTAAGGGCATCAGTCCCACTCTATGTCAACATAAAATAAATTTGGAAGCGGATGCCAAACCAGTTCGTGATCCTCAACGACGTTTGAATCCTAAAATGAAAGAAGTGGTAAGAAAAGAAATACTCAAGCTTCTGGAGGCAGGTATAATTTATCCCGTTGCTGATAGTCAGTGGGTAAGTCATGTCCATTGTGTCCCTAAGAAGGGAGGTATTACTGTTGTCCCTAATGATAAAGATGAATTGATTCCACAAAGAATTATCACAGGTTATAGGATGGTAATTCTTTTCCACAAATTAAATAAGGCTACTAAGAAAGATCATTACCCCTTACCTTTTATTGATCAAATGCTAGAAAGATTATGCAAACATACACATTATTGCTTTCTAGATGGTTATTCTGGTTTCTCTCAAATACCTGTGTGGGCTAGAGATCAATCAAAGACTACTTTTACATGCCCTGTTGGTACTTTTGCTTTTAGACGTATGCCTTTCGGTTTATGTAATGCACCTGCTACCTTTCAAAGATGCATGATGGCTATATTCTCTGATTTTTGTGAAAAAATTTGTGAGGTTTTCATGGACGATTTTTCTGTCCATGGTTCCTCTTTTGATGATTGCTTGAGCAATCTTGATCGAGTTTTGCAGAGATGTGAAGAAAATAATCTTGTATTGAATTGGGAAAAGTGCCACTTTATGGTTAATGAAGGTATTGTCTCGGGGCACAAAGTTTCTGAAAGAGGTATCGAAGTTGATAAAGCCAAGGTTGATGCTATTGAAAAGATGCCATGTCCCAAGGACATCAAAGGTATAAGAAGTTTCCTTGGTCACGCCGGATTTTATAGGAGGTTCATTAAGGACTTCTCAAAAAATTCTCGGCCGCTGACTAATTTACTACAAAAAGATGTACCATTTGTCTTTGATGATGATTGTGTAGAAGCATTTGAAATACTTAAGAAAGCATTAGTCTCTGCACCTGTTGTTCAGCCACCTATTGGAATTTACCCTTTGAAATCATGTGTGATGCTAGTGATTATGTTGTAGGTGCTGTTCTAGGGCAAAGAGTTGATAAGAAATTAAATGTTATCCATTATGCTAGTAAGACTCTAGACAATGCTCGAAGAAATTATGCTACTACCGAAAAGGAACTTTTAGCAGTTGTATTTGCTTGTGATAAATTCAGACCCTATATTGTTGATTCTAAAGTAACTATTCACACTGATCATGCTGCTATTAAATATCTTATGGAAAAGAAAGATGCAAACCCTAGACTTATTAGATGGGTTCTCTTGCTGCAAGAATTTGATTTGCATATTGTTGATAGAAAAGCAGTTGAGAACCCCGTTGCAGACAACTTATCTAGGTTAGAGAATGTTCTTGATGACCCACTACCTATTGATGATAGCTTTCCTGATGAACAATAAAATGTCATAAGCACTTCTCGTAGCACTCCATGGTATGCTGATTATGCTAATTATATTGTTGCTAAATTTATACCACCTAGCTTCACATACCAACAAAAGAAAAAGTTTTTCTATGATTTGCGACAGTACTTTTGGGATGACCCACATCTTTATAAAGAAGGAGTAGATGGTGTTATTAGGCGTTGTGTACTGAGCATGAACAGAGCAGATCCTACATAAGTGTCACTCCGAAGCTTATGGTGGACACCACGCTGGAGATAGAACTGCACATAAGGTATTGCAATCCGGTTTTTATTGGCCCACTCTCTTCAAGGATGCCCGTAAGTTTGTTTTGTCTTGTGATGAATGTCAAAGAATTGGCAATATTAGTAGACGTCAAGAAATGCCTATGAATTATTCACATGTTATTGAACCATTTGATGTTTGGGGATTTGATTATATGGGACCTTTTCCTGCCTCTAATGGATATACACATATTTTAGTTGCTGTTGATTACGTTACTAAGTGGGTAGAAGCTATTCCAACTAGTAGTGCTGATCATAACACTTCTATTAAAATGCTTAAAGAAGTTATTTTTCCCAGGTTTGGAGACCCTAGATATCTAATGACTGATGGTGGTTCACACTTTATTCATGGTGCTTTCCGTAAAATGCTTGCTAAATATGAAGTTAATCATAGAATTGCATCTCCATATCACCCACAGTCTAGTGGTCAAGTAGAATTGAGCAATAGAGAGCTCAAAATAATTTTGTAAAAGACTGTTAATAGGTCTAGAAAGAACTGGTCCAAGCAACTGGATGACGCATTATGGGCCTATAGAACTGCATATAAGAATCCTATGGGCATATAAGTAGAAAAGCATGTCACTTACCTCTCGAACTAGAACATAAGGCATATTGGGCTATTAAAGAGCTCAACTATGATTTCAAACTTGCCGATGAGAAGAGGTTATTTGATATGAGCTCACTTGATGAATGGAGATGTAACGCCCCGGATACGACTTTCCATATTCGTAACTCCAACTCTTGCCTTTTCCGGAGATGCCATATGTTATTTTCCTTCGTGGTTGGGTTTTGTTCTTTTGTTTTTGCATTTTGTTCATGTCATGCATTTCTTCTCATGTCATCATTCGCATTGCATCCATATGTTTTCATAAAACTTCGTTACCGTCATGATTGCCTTTTCTTTCTTTGCTGCGTTGGCATTTTGTCGGGCCCTTGTCCTCGTTGATCTCCTCGACCGCTTTGCCTTTGTTGACCTTCTCGCAGACCATTTGGACCCTCTCTTCTCTCTTTTACGAGCTCATCAAACCCCGTTCATAGTTGCGCGTCCTCCCCCTTTCTTTTGTTGACCGTCCCGAGACCAACTGTGTTTCGTTTCCCTTTGTCCGACCATCTAACCTCTCTTGCCAGCTCGCAGCCCCCCCTGCAGCGTCAAAACTTGCCCGAACCCGACCCGCTCGGTCATCGCCGTTGGTCCGGATCATCCCTAACGTCTACAAAACATCTCCGTTTTATTAATTGGACTCCCTAAGCCATTCTTTTTCGCCGTCCGATTTGATCGGAGGAACGAAATAGCCCCAAACCAAATCCTTGCTATATAAATAATCTAACCCTAAAACCTAGGCCGGCTGTCCCATCCCCATCCTAGCCGCCGCCGCCACTCTCTCCAGAATTCCCCTCGGGATCCATCCCTCCCCAACCACCGCTCCACCTCGTTATCAGCATCGAACCAACCCCAGGCCCCCTCGATCCACTCCTCGCCCGAGCCCCGAGCTCCTCCTCGCCACCATCCCCGCCTCCTGGATCCTCACGTCTCCGGCGCCCTAGCTGGACCTCGCCGGAGCCACCGGCTAACGAGGACGATGCCGCGCCCCTGTCTTCCTTCTTCCCATGCTCCCGTTCCTCTTTCCCTCACGCGCCTCTCTCTCTCTGACTTGCCGCAGCAGGGAACATACGTCCCCCATGGAGCTCCAAGCCGAAGCCCTCCTGCAGCCTCCTGTCCGCGCGGGAACTCCGCTGCCGGGCCTCCTCCTCGCCTAGTCACTCCGGCGCCCAGCAAGCCGGCCACCACGCCACCGCCTTGAGACCAGGACCCGCCTCATCTCCGTCCGCGGGCTACCTCAAGACGGAGCTCCACCGTCGCCCTGGCCCCGGATCCGGCCGATTCCCGTTGCCTGGAGCCGCCACGCCAAGTCCCCTGCTTCCCTCGCGCGGGCCTCTGCTTCCTCTTCGTTGAGCAGGAGCGCTCGCCCCCAACTCCCGTTGCCTTCTGTTCGAGAGGAGGACGACGCAGTCGACGCCCGCGTTGACCCTGCGCCTCGTCCGCAGGCGACCGCCAGGTGGGCTCCAAGGCCCGGCTGCGCCACCCCAGCCGATGGCGCGAGGCTCCCAGCGCCAAGGCCCAAGAGCCCAGCCCCGGCCCGGCCGCGCCGCCCTCTGGCCCGTTCCCCACCGACTGGGCCGAGCCCAGCTAGGTGAGCAGCCTAGCCGCCCAGCCGCCCAAATGCACTATTCAGTTTCGCCCATGTGGTTTTTTTTTCATGCTGCTGAATTTAGCTAATTACGAGGATTTCTTGTTTCTGAAAAGTCCCTAGACTTCATGCATTTAATTACTCACAAACCATGCATCTTTTGTAAATAATTTATATATGTAAAATGCTTAGTTTTTCATCTAGTTTAATAATATGCCACTTTCATCCATGTTAAAAATGTTAAAAATGTTGTTTGATTAAATTTGCTCAAATGCTATGCTAAAATGATTTCATTCATAACTAAATAACCGTAGCTCGGAATTAAATGTTCTTTATATGTATTTGGGGTGGAAAAATGCCTAGTTTAACATGGTCCACTTTATTTTCCTGTTTAACAACTTTAAAATATGTTTTAGGGCAGAACAGTACCAAATTCATAATATGCTCATGAGGATTTTCCGGAATTGTTGTTCGTTGTTTCCGGCCTCATTTAAACTTGCCTAGGTAGGTAGTTTTGTTATGCTTCACCCCTTGCCATGTTAATCAACATTTAATATTGTTGGGTAGCTTAAACGAGAGCGAACTAAATACTTGAATTTGGTGTTCCGTCAATATGCAACTCGTTGCATATTGAGCTCCACTTAATTTGTAGTGTTGTTTGTTGCACTTTGCCATGCCATGCCATGCCTCATTAAACCGGACATGCATCATATTTGTCTGCGCATCATGCCATGATTATGCTTGTGTGTTTACCATGTTGTTTGCTTCTTTCTGGTTTGCTTCTCTCGTTAGCTTCGGTTCCGTTCGGAGTTGTGAGGATTCGTTAAATCTGCGTCCGTTTGTCTTCTTCATGGACTCGTTCTTCTTCCTTGCGGGATTTCGGGCAAGATGACCGCTACTACTGGATCTCACTACTATCATTGCTATGCTAGTTGCCTCGTTCTTTCGCTATGCTGCGATACCTATTACTGTTTGTCCAGCCATCCCAAATTGCCATGAACCTCTAACCTTTGACACCATTCCTATGCAAACCGTTGTTTGGCTATGTTACCGCTTTGCTCAGCCCTCTTATAGCGTTGCTAGTTGCGGTGAAGTTGAAGATTTCTCCATGGTGGACAGGGTTTATGTTGGGATATCACAATATCTCTTATATTATTAATGCATCTATATACTTGGTAAAGGGTGGAAGGCTCGGCCTTATGCAGTGTTTTATTCCACTCTTGCCGCCCTAGTTTCCGTCATACGGTGTTATGTTCCCGGATTTTGCGTCCCTTACGCGGTCGGGTGATTTATGGGACCCCTTGACAGTTCGCTTTGAATAAAACTTGTCCAGCAAGGCCCAACATTGCCTTTTACCAGTTGCCTCACCACCACCTACTTTTCCCTTGGGAGTAATTAACCCAAGGGTCATCTTTATTATAGCCCCGGGCGTTGCTTGTCTAGCGTTGGTCCAAACTAGAGCACCGTCGGGACCATCCCTTGGTAACTTGGGTTACGTCGGTACTGTGACGCTTAGCTCATCCGGTCGTGGCTCGAGGCGAGATCTGCGGCTACTATCGGGATGTCGGCACGCCGGGCGGCTTTGCTGGTCTTGTTTTATCATTGTCGAAATGTCTTGATGTACGGGATACCGAGTCGATCGGAGTGTCTCGGGTGAAGGTCTATTCCTTCGATGATCGCGAGAGCTTGTCATGGGCTAAGTTGGGACACCCTGCAGGTATAAACTTTCGAGAGCCGTGCCGCGGTTATGTGGCAGATGGGAATTTGTTAATGTCGGTTGTAGACAACTTGACACTTGATCCGAATTAAAACGCATCAACGCGTGTGTAGCCGTGATGGTCTCTTCTCGGCGGAGTCCGGAAGTGAACACGGTTTACGTGTTATGTTTGGCGTAAGTAGGTGTTGGGATCACCTCTTGATCATTGCTAGCTTCACGACCGTTCCGCTTGTTTCTCTTCTCGTTCTCATTTGCGTTTGTTAGCCACCATACTTGCTTAGTCGCTGCTGCAACCTCACCACTTTACCCCTTCCTTTCCCATTAAGCTTTGCTAGTCTTGATACCCATGGTAATGGGATTCTTTGAGTCCTCGTGGCTCACGGATACTTCAAAACCAGTTTGCGGTGCCTATGTTACCGGCAGGTGACACAACCAAGCTCAAGGAGGAGCTCGTTGAAGATCTTGCCCTTTGTGTTGTTTCGTTCTAGTTGATCGAGAGTGGAGCCCAGTTGGGGTCGATCGGGGACCTTTATCGCATTTGGGGTTCTTCTTTTATTTTGGTTCCGTAGTCGGACCTTGATTGTATCTGGATGATGTAATGCTTTATTCATGTAATTGTGTGAAGTGGCGATTGTAAGCCAACTATGTATCTCTTTCCCTCATGTAATACATGGGTTGTGTGAAGATTACCTCACTTGCGACATTGCTTTCAATGCGGTTATGCCTCTAAGTCGTGCTTCGACACGTGGGAGATATAGCCGCATCGAGGCGTTACAAGTTGGTAATCGAGCCTTCCGACCTTAGGAGCCCCTTTGCTTGATCGTTTTTAGCGGCGAGTTGTGTCTAGAAAAATGTTTTGAGTCATTTAGGATTATATATATCGGAGAGTTAGGAATTCTTTTTACTCCTCGGTCCTTAAATGCGTTACGGTGAGGTATCTGACGTAGAGTTTTGACTCTTCTCTTCTCAAATTTCACTAAAAATTTTTTAGGATCACGCGGGTATCTTAGAATCGTTCGATGGTTTTATGATGACAACATTGTCTTGGTGCCTCGACATTTAGGGGTTGTGGCGGTGTCCGGGAGTTGAGCTCGAGGTGTTGTCGTCATAATTTTATCGTTGCAGTTCTGGAATACCGAGTTTAGTCGCCGACATCGAAAATCTCTTTTATGCAGTTGTTGGTGAGATAACCCCACTAACCCGATCTTGAGGTGAGTACGGAGTATTGCCATGACTTCGTATAACGGATGCTTTTCGAAGGTTGAGGTAGACGATTTCCGAAGGTTTCTTGGTTATGTGTTGACGGATGGATACAGCTGGATGTAGGGATTGTTAGTTTGGGTGAGATATATTGCTCCCCTGTATCCCCAACACCAGATTGCATAACCAGAAAGTTTCGGGAGTTTCATAGGTGGGAATTCAAGTAGCTCTTAGGATATCTTTCCGATGGATGTATGATATGAAATTGGGGTTCGACGTCTAGTGGTCCGCCTATTCACGGTTGGTTTTACAGTGGTCTCGTTGTGTCTTAAAGAGTCCTTGGCTATGCCGACTCGGGGACACTTTGTATGTCATGTGCACTGCCTTGTACATGATGGTGCTGTACGATTGAGCCCGTGTAGGCCCCACCACGAAAACTTCGGACGAAATCTCTATCATATGTTTGTTCCGGCTTATTCTGCAAGCCAAATCCTTTGTTTTGTTTTATTTGTGGTATTCGAGTTGCTTCAATGTCAAGTGTTGATTCCATACCTTTCCGAAATGGTGTTCTCATACTCCGATGTGAATACCAAATTCTTCTCGACAATCGAGTTTGTCATGTCAATCCTTTCCAATCGGTGCGCTTCTCTTCAAGTGGATCCCATCATTTTTCCCATCCGCAAGATCAAATCTAAGTTTTCTCAACGGTGTTTGTTTCATCCGTCCCAAGTTGCCTTTGTTTTCCCGCCCTCCCACCCTTTTTCTTCAAGGACACAGATTTCTTAATCAAGTATCCATTTATTCATGTGAAGTCTCTTCATTCTTTTCTTTCAATGTTCTTATCCGGTGATTTTCCATGAAGATGCTCAACAGCTTCAAGTTCATCATCCTTCATTGTTGTTTCTTCTCCGGTGGATCCTATTCAACCTTTCAGTGTTGATCATATTCCTTTTTCCTCATTTCAATGTCTTCTCATACCGGTGCACATCATTATCATTCTACTTCTCGCTATTTGTTATTCCGGAGTGCTCAAGATATCATGAAGATTCGTGTTTCCACTCTGCATTCGTTCAAGCTCTTTCGAGATTGGTATCTCATTCAAGTCATTTAATTCAACCGGTGCAACATCTCTTTTAAATCTTTTCAACGGTTTTCTTTTGAGTGGGCCCTAACCCACAGGTCTTTTCCCCGGATCTTACCTGACTCTTCTATTATTCCGGAGCTATCCCAAATTCTTTTCCAAGTTTGATGTAAGAATGAGTTATCATCATTCAAATGCTTTTCTCCAAGATCTTTCAAATTCTTTTCATAGTTGGCTCAACCTCTTCGCTTTTGATTCTTCCGGTGTGCCTCAATAATTCTTGGTGGTGTTTCTCGTTGTCATTCTCATCATTTGAAGACCGAAGAAGAGTTTCTCTTTAATCTTGCTCTATTCTCTTCAAGATTCATGGTGCCAGCTTGTTGCCATCCTCTCATAATTGTTTTGATTGTGAGAATCTTTTTCACCGATCGGGAGATATTCAAGAGTCTTCTCAGTTTGTCATCCCGAGTCCATCAATTCAGGTTTATTCTTTCTCAGCTGTCAGTTATCATTCTCCTATCTTACCGGTGCATCACTCAAGTATTCTCTAATCAGCTCGTCGATCTCTTCGTTCTCATGTATCTAAATCCTCTCAAGTATCTTCGTTTTCTTTTTCTCCAATTCTTCCCGGTGAATTGTGGCTTTGCTACGTTCATTTTCGATTCTTACGGTGGTTCGTTCAAGATTTCACTTCCTTTGTTATCATATCAATTCATTCATTGTTTCCAAATCCCACCGGTGGTTCCATCATTACCTTCTCAAGCTTGCGCCATATCTATCTTAATCCTTTCTACAAGAATAAGTAGTATGCCAAATCCGTTGCTTGTCATCAATATAAATTGGTGAAGGATAAGCATAACATAATTCTTATTCTTGTTCATCCAAGTGATTAATTCTTTATTCCGGAGGCCCTTAAAATTCTCGGTTTCATTTGTTTCATCTTCTCTTTTTCCCGGAGTTCCAAGCTCTAATTATCACGAAGATCAATCTAAATCATTGCAAGGCTTCACCTTGTGTTTTCAACTTCTCCTTCTTTCCACCATCCTTTTAATACCGGAGTTTCTTCATGGTGGTTCGTCAAGGATTCCTTTCATTCTTCAATTGTTCTTCATGATTTCTCTCGAAGTTATGATCCGCCAAGCTATACTCTAAAGTAAACATGGTGCTCAACACATGTTTTTCCTGAGGAGTTAAAGTATTCTTCATCTTGCATTCCAAAGTGCAATTCCTTCTATCTTACCTTTTGAAATGGTGTTATGTCACTCTTGACAATTTCCTTCATGTTTCTTGATTCACATGTTGTCAAGAATGAGATATTTTAAATCCATCAATCTCTTCTTTGGAGTATCTTGGTATAGATTTCACCTAAAGCCTTCCCTAAGGAATATTGCTATTTGTGGTGTTTATCAATGATCCAAGTTATCTCCTATCCTCTTGGTGAAAGAAGTTTTTCATCTCTTTGGTGTTCTCAACCAATCAATTGTTTCCATTAGTGGCCGGTTGTCACCTCATAATTTTGAGATGTTTCCATAAGCCCACTACAAGCTTGTTCTTTTCGTTGTTGGTTTTCCAACAACTCCACTCTAACCTTCTTGCAAGGGTGCTTTCCAAGCTCATTTGTGGCAGAAGATGTCATTTTCTTCTCCATTCTGTTATTCCAATGATCTATCTTCTATTCTTTCTTACGGAGGCATTGTGATGTTGTGCTCTTCACTCATCACCTCGTTTTGTGAGGATCATGTTCTTTTCTTGATTATCCATTTAACCGGAGTGCGGTCTGAAATGTTTCTTACCCCTTGTGCCATTCTTTCAATTCCGGATGCAGTGTGTTGTTGATTTCATCAAGTATCCTCTCATCTTGTCAAGTTCATGTTCAATTCCTTCCATTTACAGTCGGAATGCTGCCCAAATTATATCATTCTTCCTCTCTCATCTTGTTTTAACCGGAGTGGTTTCGAATTCTATCTTGTCCATTAAGCTCTTATTTTCATGTCTTTGCAACCTTCAAGTTCTCGTAATGTTCCTTCTTCCTCTTTGCTAACGGGATTGTTTGCAATCTCGTTCATCTCTGTTGTACTCTTTCTTTTAAATTGCTCAACCTCTCAAGGTTCGTGGTTTCACTCGTTCGTCAAAGAAGCAACTTAGTTTTACCTCTTCTCTTCCTCTTCCGTTTTCCCTTCGGTGCCATCCTAGATCTCGGGACGAGATCCTCTCGTAGTGGTGGAGTGTTGTAACGCCCCGGATACGACTTTCCATATTCGCAACTCCAACTCTTGCCTTTTCCGGAGATGCCATATGTTATATTCCTTCGTGGTTGGGTTTTGTTCTTTTGTTTTTGCATTTTGTTCATGTCATGCATTTCTTCTCATGTCATCATTCGCATTGCATCCATATGTTTTCATAAAACTCGTTACCGTCCGCAGTTGCCTTTTCTTTCTTTGCCTGCGTTGGCATTTTGTCGGGCCCTTGTCCTCATTGATCTCCTCGGACCGCTTTGCCTTTGTTGACCTTCTCGCAGACCATTTGGACCCTCTCTTCTCTCTCTTTTCGAGCTCATCAAACCCGTTCATAGTTGCGCGTCCTCCCCCTTTCTTTTGTTGACCGTCCCGAGACCAACTATGTTTTCGTTTCCCTTTTGTCCGACCATCTAACCTCTCTTGCTAGCTCGCAGCCCCCCTCGCGCGCGTCCGAAACTTGCCCGAACCCGACCCGCTCAGTCATCGCCGTTGGGTCCGGATCATCCCCTAACGTCTACAAAACATCTCCGTTTTATTAATTGGACTCCCTAAGCCATTCTTTTTCGGCCGTCCGATTTCGATCGGAGGAACGAAATAGCCCCAAACCAAATCCTTGCTATATAAATAATCTAACCCTAAAACCTAGGCCGGCTGTCCCATCCCCATCCTAGCCGCCGCCGCCACTCTCTCCAGAATTCCCCTCGGGATCCATCCCTCCCCAACCACCGCTCCACCTCGTTATCAGCATCGAACCAACCCCAGGCCCCCTCGATCCACTCCTCGCCCGAGCCCCGAGCTCCTCCTCGCCACCATCCCCGCCTCCTGGATCCTCACGTCTCCGGCGCCCTAGCTGGACCTCGCCGGAGCCACCGGCTAACGAGGACGATGCCGCGCCCCTGTCTTCCTTCTTCCCATGGTCCCGTTCCTCTTTCCCTCACACGCCTCTCTCTCTCTGACTTGCCGCAGCAGGGAACATACGTCCCCCATGGAGCTCCAAGCCGAAGCCCTCCTGCAGCCTCCTGTCCGCGCGGGAACTCTGCTGCCGGGCCTCCTCCTCGCCTAGTCACTCCGGCGCCCAGCAAGCCGGCCACACCGCCACCGCCCAGACCCGGGACCCGCCTCGTCCCCGTCCGCGGGCTACCTCAAGACGGAGCTCCACCATCGCCCTAGCCCCGGATCCGGCCGATTCCCGTTGCCTGGAGCCGCCACGCCAAGTCCCCTGCTTCCCCTCGCGCGGGCCTCTGCTTCCTCTTCGTTGGCGGGCGCCGCCCCAACTCCGTTGCCTTACATTCGAGAGGAGGGCACGCGATCGCGCCCGCGTTGACCTGCGCCTCGTCCATGGCGACCGCCAGTGGGCTCCAAGGCCCGGCTGCGCCACCCCCCAGCTTCAGTGGCCGCGTGGGCTCCCAGCGCCAAGGCCCAGCAGCCCCAGCGCCCCGGCCCAGCGCGCCGCCCTCCTGGCCCGTTCCCCCACCGACCTTGGCCGAGCCCAGCTAGGTGAGCAGCCCAGCCGCCCAGCCGCCCAGTGCACTATTCAGTTTCGGCCCATGTGGTTTTTTTTTCATGCGCTGCGAATTTAGCTAATTACCAAGGATTTACTGTTTTACAGAAAAGTCCCTAGACTTCATGCATTTAATTACTCACAAACCATGCATCTTTTGTAAATAATTTATATATGTAAAATGCTTAGTTTTTCATCTAGTTTAATAATATGCCACTTTAATCCATGTTAAAAATGTTAAAAATGTTGTTTGATTAAATTTGCTCAAATGCTATGCTAAAATGATTTAATTCATAACTAAATAAGCTGTAGCTCGAATTAAATGTTCTTTATATGTATTTGGGGTGGAAAATGCCTAGTTTAACATGGTCCACTTTATTTTCCTGTTTAACAACTTTAAAATATGTTTTAGGGCAGAACAGTACCAAATTTATAATATGCTCATGAGGATTTTCCGGAATTGTTGTTCGTTGTTTCGGCCTCATTTAAACTTGCCTAGGTAGGTAGTTTTGTTATGCTTCACCCTTGCCATGTTAATCAACATTTAATATTGTTGGGTAGCTTAAACGAGAGCGAACTAAATACTTGAATGTGGTGTTCGTCAATATGCAACTCGTTGCATATTGAGCTCCACTAATTTGTAGTGTTGTTTGTTGCACTTTGCCATGCCATGCCATGCCTCATTAAACCGGACATGCATCATATTTGTCTCGCATCATGCCATGATTATGCTTGTGTGTTTACCATGTTGTTTGCTTCTTTCCGGTTTGCTTCTCTCGTTAGCCGGTTCCGTTCGGAGTTGTGAGGATTCGTTAAATCTGCGTCCGTTTGTCTTCTTCATGGACTCGTTCTTCTTCCTTGCGGGATTTCGGCAAGATGACCGCTACTGGATCTCACTACTATCATTGCTATGCTAGTTGCCTCGTTCTTTCGCTATGCTGCGATACCTATTACTGTTTGTCCAGCCATCCCAAATTGCCATGAACCTCTAACCTTTGACACCATTCCTATGCAAACCGTTGTTTGGCTATGTTACCGCTTTGCTCAGCCCTCTTATAGCGTTGCTAGTTGCGGTGAAGTTGAAGATTTCTCCATGGTGGACAGGGTTTATGTTGGGATATCACAATATCTCTTATATTATTAATGCATCTATATACTTGGTAAAGGGTGGAAGGCTCGGCCTTATGCCTGGTGTTTTATTCCACTCTTGCCGCCCTAGTTTCCGTCATACCGGTGTTATGTTCCCGGATTTTGCGTCCCTTACGCGGTCGGGTGATTTATGGGACCCCCTTGACAGTTCGCTTTGAATAAAACTTGTCCAGCAAGGCCCAACATTGCCTTTTACCAGTTGCCTCACCACCACCTACTTTTCCCTTGGGAGTAATTAACCCAAGGGTCATCTTTATTATAGCCCCCCCGGGCCAGTGCTTGTCTAAGCGTTGGTCCAAACTAGAGCACCGTCTTGGGACCATCCCTTAGTAACTTGGGTTACGTCGGTACTGTGACGCTTAGCTCATCCGGTCGTGGCACGAGGCGAGATACGCGGCTACTATCGGGATGTCGGGACGCCGGGCGGCTTTGCTGGTCTTGTTTTACCATTGTCGAAATGTCTTGATGTACCGGATACCGAGTCGATCGGAGTGTCTCGGGTGAAGGTCTATTCTTCGATGATCGCGAGAGCTTGTCATGGGCTAAGTTGGGACACCCTGCAGGTATAAACTTTCGAGAGCCGTGCCCGCGGTTATGTGGCAGATGGGAATTTGTTAATGTCCGGTTGTAGACAACTTGACACTTGATCCGAATTAAAACGCATCAACCGCGTGTGTAGCCATGATGGTCTCTTCTCGGCGGAGTCCGGGAAGTGAACACGGTTTCTGTGTTATGTTTGACGTAAGTAGGTGTTCAGGATCACCTCTTGATCATTGCTAGCTTCACGACCGTTCCGCTTGTTTCTCTTCTCGCTCTCATTTGCGTTTGTTAGCCACCATACTTGCTTAGTCGCTCTTCGCAACCTCACCACTTTACCCCTTCCTTTCCCATTAAGCTTTGCTAGTCTTGATACCCATGGTAATGGGATTGTTGAGTCCTCGTGGCTCACGGATACTTCAAAACCAATTTGCAGGTGCCTATGTTACCGAGCAGGTGACACAACCAAGCTCAAGGAGGAGCTCGTGAAGATCTTGCCCTTTGTGTTGTTTCATTCTAGTTGATCAGTAGTGGAGCCCAGTTGGGGTCGATCGGGGACCTTTGTCACATTTGGGGTTCTTCTTTTATTTTGGTTCCGTAGTCGGACCTTGATTGTATCTGGATGATGTAATGCTTTATTCATGTAATTGTGTGAAGTGGCGATTTGAAAGTGCAACTAATCCCCGGGTGGTTTTGGTAATTAATAACAACATATATATCATTGAACTAATTATTTCTTGAGAATATTTCAGAAAGTTCAGTGATATGGGTATGGCAATGACTGATGATGTGGACCCCTCAAAATGCTAAGGAAAACATTGGCAAAAGCTCAAGACTCCATTTTTGGTTTAGTGATCCAAGATCACATTGAGTCCATAGGAAAGCCAATACTATTAAAAGGAGATGAGGTTATGATGATGATCTGGTTGCTCAAAGTGCTTAGTGATTTATCTCTCAAACTATCAGCAATCTTTCATTCCAACATAAACTCATAAGTAATCTCGGTCGATTCCATAAACTCAGTCACACCGAGATGAACCACCTCAGCCATATACCCAAACCCTAAGAATTTCGGATTTTCCGATTCCAAACTCGGTCATACCGAAACTAGTGTTGCCAAGCTTCTGTAACCTTCTGTACTCAAATCGGTGTCACCGAGATGAGAAAGTCGGTCCCACCGAGATTGGCAAACCCTAGACTTTGGAAGAATCGGACTAACCGAGATTGTATTTTCGGTCCCACCGAAAATCCCAACGTTCACAAGATTTGAACTTTCGGTCTCACCGAGTTGTCAACTTCGGTCTGACCGAGATTGGTCAAATGTGTGTAACAGTTGGATTTTTGTGGAGGCTATAAATACCCTCCACCTCCTCTTCATTCGTGGAGAGAGCCATCGAAAGAACTACCACTCCTACCTTACATTTCGAGAAGAAAACTACCTACCCTTGTGTTGAGATCAAGTTGCTCCACTCCCACCATATGAAACTTGATTTCTAGCCTTCCCAAGTTGCTTTCCACTCAATCCTTTCTTCCACCACAGCCAAATCGGTGAGGAGAGTTGAGTGTTGGGGAGATTATCATTTGAAGCACAAGAGCAAGGAGTTCATCATCACCAACACCATCTATTACCTTTTGGAGGTGGTGCCTCCTAGATTGGTTAGGTGTCACTTGGGAGCCTCCGTCAAGATGTGGAGTTGAACCAAGAAGTTTGTAAGGGCAAGGAGATCGCCTACTTCGTGAAGATCTACCCGAGTAAGGCTAGTCCTCCGTGGGCGTAGGCCATGATGGCATAGACAAGGTTGCTTCTTCGTGGACCCTTCGTGGGTGGAGCCCTCCGTGGACTCTCGCAGCCGTTACCCTCCGTGGGTTGAAGTCTCCATCAACGTGGATTGACGATAGCACCACCTATCGGAACCACGAGAAAAATCTCCGTGTCTCCAAATTGCGTTTGCTCTTCTCCACCTCTTATTTACTACATGTGCAATTTACTTTCCGCTGCCACTACTCTAGAATTGCATGTGTAGGGTGATACTTGACTTGGTTATCATTGCTAACTTGCTAAAAACTTGCCCTAATCAAAAGGCTAAACTTTTAAGTTGTCAAGTAGTCTAATCACCCCCCCTCTAGACATACTTCCGATCCTACAAGTGGTATCAGAGCTTTGGTCTCCATTGGATTGGTTTCCATTGCATTGGACTCCATAAGCTTGGTTTCACAACCTAGGAGAGTATGGCGTCTAGTGAGGTAATTTCCGAGAGGTCCTTACTTTGATGGTTCAAATTTTGCTAGTTGGAAGCACAAAATGAAAATGCATATTCTTGGACATAACCCCGCCGCATGGGGCATTATTTGTGTTGGCTTGCAAGGTGAGTTCTTGAGGAAGGAAAAGTTCGGATCGCGAAGCTACTGCGGATGAGTTGCGGATGTTCTGAACAATGCTCAAGCTTGTGACATTCTCTTCAATGCTTTGTGTCGAGGAGTTCAACAAGATCAGCCGTCTTGAGAATGCAAAAGAGATTTGGGATACTTTGGTGAAATGCACGAAGGTACCAAGTCCGTGAAGGAATCAAAGCTAGATGTTCTTCAAGGTCGACTTGACAAGTTCAAGATGAAGGAAGGTGAAGGAGTCGCTGAAATGTACTCTAGGCTTGCTCTCATCACCAATGAGATGGCAGGCTTAGGAAGCGAAGAAATGACCGACCGATTCATCATCAAGAAGATTCTCGAGCTTTGGATGGAAAGTATGACACCGTGTGCACTTTGATCCAAATGATGCCAAACTACAAGGATCTCAAGCCTACGAAGTCATTGGAAGAATTGTTGCTCATGAGATGACACTTAAAGATAAGGAAGAGCTTCACAACAAGTCAAGTGGTGCTTACAAAGCTGCAGTTGAAGCTCCCACAACCTCAAGTGACAAGCTAGTTTCCAATGAAGAGATAAGCCTAATGGTGAAGAACTTCAACAAATTCTACAAGAGTAGAAGCAAGGAAAGAAGCTCAAAGTCTAGATCATATGATGAAAAGAGATCTTCTAGTCGTGATCGAAGCTGCTACAATTGTGGAAGACCGGACACTACTCAAATGAGTGTTCGACTCCCCACAAGAGAAGAGAAGAATCTCCAAGAAGAAGAAGCTCAAGAGAAGAGTCGCCTCGAAAAGAGAGAAGGAGTAGAGATGATCGTTATGAACGAAGATCCTCTCGGAGAAGCAAGGATTCGGAAAGGAAAGACAAGTCATCAAGGAGCTACACAAGAAGAAAACATCAAGCTCATGTTGGTGAATGGGTTTCCGGCTCCGACTCCGACAATCACTCGAAAGAAGCTATCACTCCAACTCCGAATCTGATCAAGATGAAGGTGTTGCGGTCTTGCTCTCGTGTCCTCCAACTCCAACTCCTATGACTTGTTAGATTCACCAAATGAGGGAATTGGAAGATGCTTCATGGCAAAAGGCCCCAAGGTATCACACCCTGAATTTATTGACTTTGATAGTGATGAGGATGACTTGCTTGGTGAAGATGAGCTTTTACATGACAAATCTAGTGAGCTTAGTAATGATGAACATGCTAGTAGTCTTTATAGTCGAGAAGAGTCGAATGACAATGCTATGAAGGAGATTGAGCGTCTAACTAAAGAACTAAACACTCTTAAGTTAGCTCATGAAACAACTCAAGAAGATCATAGAGAGCTCCTAAGATCTCATGAGAAGCTACGCCGAGAAGCTCAATCTAGAGCAAGAACATGAGTTTCTAAAAGCTATCAATGACGATCTTGAAAGAAGAGTTCTTCATATCTTGCCAAACGACTTCTCTTGTCTAATTTCTTGTCACCTATTAAAACTAAGCATGACAAGCATAAGAAAAATTCTTCATCTAGTAGTAACAATAATCATGCTAAATCAAATGTTGTTACTTCTAGTAATTCTCTTGATTCCACTAACAATGTTTCAAGCCAAGTTTCACTTGAGCAAGAAAATAGTCTATTGAAAGGGATTATAGAGAAAGGTGTCTACAAGAGCCTTGCGGAAGCAAGAGCTTTGAGGAAATTGTTCGCAAGCAAGGAAGACAGGAAGAATCAAGGAATTGGTTTTGAGCGAAAGTTCAACGCCGAGGGTGTTGAATGGGAAGAAGGTCAATATCCCACTCCAAAGTTTGTTTCTCAAAAGGAGAAGTATGATCCTACTTCTTCCAATGTGGAACAAGCTCAAGATGACCTTCCACCACAAGACCACAAGCTAAAAGGCAAGGACAAGCTTCAAGAGGAGATTGATGCATTCTTTGAAGCACCCAAGGCCATGGTCAAGTGGGTTCCCAAGGCAACTTCAAGTTCTACTTGACAAGCTCAACTACTACCCCAAGGATTCCCATCAAGATGATGTGGATCCCGAAGAAGAAGAACTAGAGAGTTCTTGAGGGTGACTCCGCCAATATACTTCACTCACATTCATTTTGGCAAGAACTTGTGCAATCAACTTGCACATCTTGCACTAGTTCATGGAGTCACAAACCCTCATGTTGGTAAGTCAAGGGACAAGGTAATCATTGCTTTCATGGACATCATCTATTGTGTACTTCATTTTATGTCCATGGATATCCTTGTTTGTTCCTTGTGGGACTAACCCATGTAGGTATTGAAAGTGCCCGAATCCAAAGGATTGCTCCCAACTCTTGATGATCTTCATCAACATTGAGCATCCACATCTTCGACATCTACATGAAGTCTTCAACGACAACCCAAGGTTAGTTTGACCCTTTAAAAGGGGTTCTCACATCAAGGGGGAGCTTTGCTCTAAAGAATTGAGCTAAAGCATCTTCTAATGATGTGAACACATTAATGCTTTAAGGAAAAGTGGTAACCCCACTTGTGCTTAAATGATGAGTATGACCTATGATCAAATATTCTCATTTGACTCCTAAGTCAATATACTCATATATAGATGACCTAGTCATCGCCAAATTGTGTGCTAGCAGCTAGTGTTTTGTTTGTGCATGTTTGACACACATTTTGTTTGCTATCTTATTGTGTGAGCATGTTGGATGCATGATTTTATCCATTCGAGGACATCCATTTGTTGCTTTGGTCTTTTGGATTTTTCTTTTTGACCAAATGGATGGACAAGAATGCCTAAGTTCCTCCCTAGCTATCTATGCTTTCTTGTCTCAAACTCTATTCATGCTTATATCACAAACTTTGAACAAGACTTTTTGGACAGACCGAGTGAGGAGCACTCGGAGCCACCGATCCGTCAAAAGCTTAAATTCCAAAACCTTCTAAGTACTTTCGGTCAAACCAATATACTCAAATCGGACGGACCGAAATCACTTGGATTGATCTAGGTTTTCACCTCGGTGAAACCGAGTTACAAATTCGGCGTGACGAAGTGAGTAATCTGCGCATTAACCATCTCGGTCCCACCGAAGTTTTCAACTCGGTCCCACCGACGACCGAAAGGTATATATACCGAGGGCAGCGTTGATTAATCCTTCAAATGTCTCGCCCCAAACCCTTCGCTGCCGTCGCCGTGGTCTTGGATCGTCTCCGCCGTCGCTGTGCGCCCTCGCTGGTCTCCATCGCGATCGGCGGTCAATCTCATCGCACCGTTGCGCCGTAGTGAAACTCCACCAGATTGGGTGAGTTTCATCCTCTCGTCTTCAACCTCGATTCAATGCACGATAGGTTTTGCCTAGCTTCTTGCCAAGTTTGAAATCTTCTGTCCAGCAGATTAGATCATAGAACAAAATTCGAGTGAAAATTTTAGGGTTAGGTTTCCGCGAACACATCTCGGTGTGACCGATTCTACATTCTCGGATGACCGACTTGGCCTCTGGCCATTGCCTTCGCACTTTTCGATTAAACCGAGTTGTGCAAATCGGTAAGACCGAAATGAGGACTCAGTGAAACCCTAGTGCTCTCGGCTAGACCGAAACCCATTTCGGTCCAACCGAAAGTGGTGTGTACGGTTAGGTTTAGACACTTGGATTCACGAATTTTAGACTCGGTCGAGACCAAAATGCATTCTGTGAAAACCTAAAACTAATGTTTGAACTCATTTTTTTGCAAAATCCTCTGCAGTTTGTGATAACTCTTCTATTCGCCTATACCTATTCTTTTCACAGGTTGTCGGTCATATCGATGCAAGTGACAGCGAACAGTCTGAATCGCCATTGAGATTCCAGAGGCGATTACAAGTCTGAAGCAAGCAGTTTTTCGATGATGGAGAGAGGAGCACTCCAAGTGGATTGCCTCCAGCTGCCACCAGGGCCAGGAAGAAGAGGAATTCTGATGAGGAAGACTCTGACTTTGTTGTAGATGAGGAGATTACTTCAAAGCCTAAAAGGAAAGTGGTTGCCAAAGGATATCAAGGGCAACAAGCAAAGAAAGGCACCAGCAAAGAGAAGAAATCCACAGTTGCAAAGAAGCTGAGCATGGAAGAAGAAACCTCTAGCAAGATCAAGAAAACTTCCAAGAGGAAGAGGCTAGTTCATGAAGAAGCTGATGATGACTCTGATGAGGAAGCACCCCAGCCTCCTCAGAAGAAAAAGTTGATGGGAGATGCCATCAGGGCAGGAGCACCCACAAAATCTAAGCCATCAGCTCCAGCCAAGGCAGCCCAAGCCAAACCTGCTGCCAAGCCAAAGAAAACTGTGAGAAATATTCTGCTTCAGAGAAGAAGAAGGACAATGTGCCACTGCTGAATCGATGAAGAGGCACATGTATTCTTCAAGCTCGATGTAAACTGCTGCGAGTTCATAATGATGCTCATCCTCGAGCAGAAAATATGAAGGAAAGGAAGGACAAAGGTCTCGAGCTATGGAGGCAAGTTGATCCATATGCCACCGGAGAAGGACAGCTGTTGACTCAAGGTTCCACACGAGAGAAACAAGATTTCTATGAGGCAGTGCTTATGGATAAGAAGCCAATTGTTCTTGACACCAGATATGTAGCTGGGATTACATCGACAAAGTGAAGAGCACAGAGACTATTTCCCACATGTGCATGAGAGCTTCACCGCACGTGGAGTTCTGAGTTTGTTGGTCGAAATTGTTGCTTGGAATGATGAGATGATCATGCGTTCTATGCCACCGCACACTTCTATCCAGATGGCGAATTGTATGGATGATGAAGGCGTAGATTCTCTTCAACTGTTGAAGAATGGAGAGCGTTCTTGAATGCACCGGTATCAAGAGATGATGATGTAGATGTCTATGGCATTCCAAAGAAGAATCACGAGTCTATGAAGAACATGTACAATGAGGTACCAGCCAAGGATGTTGAGATATGGAAGCTTGGATCAAGTATATCATCTTGAGCAGGTCTCCCAACCACTAACACCATTACGAGGCATACTTTGATGCCCAAGTCGAGACCACCGCATGATAAGAGGCTATTCTATCAACATGCTGCACATTCGGATCGAAGGCACCTTTTAAGGTGATGGACACGATAGTTGAGACTATCAAGAGGACAGCAGCAGACGAGAAAAAGGTCATGTGGGTTTGCTCCGCACATTCAGATGCTCATCAATGCCAAGTTTGGCACGGACACCTACCTGTTGGATAGACCCCACTTGCCACTGCAGCCTGAACATGAAGATAATGAAGTTGTCATGACTGAGGATGCTCCCACATCTGTTGAAGGACACGCTAAGTCTGAAGCTGCCAAACAAGCTAAAGCTGAGAAGGAAGCAGCAGCAGCAGCAAAGCCCAAGAGCGTTGGAGAACAACTTCTTGAAGCCACTCAAGAGATTTGACCTCCGCTGGCCAGCATAGTGCAGTCTCAGGAGAGTCTTGAGAGGATAGTTGAAGATAAGTTCCATGCTCTGGATGTCAAGCTGACTGAAGTGCAGGTCACCGTCAACAAGCTTGAGGCAGACATTGAGGAAGCGAAGAGGGAGAAGGCAGAGCTCATGAAGGAGATGGAAGGTGATATGGTCCAGGATGACTATGAGCAGCCTGCTCCAGTGCCCACAAAGCCCAGATCAGCTGCTATTCCAGTGACAGACCCCAGGGCTACTACATCAGCACCTCCCACAGCTCCGTCAGTTCCAGCTCCAGCTCCAGTATCCACTCCTCCAGCTCCACAGACTTCAGCAGAAGCTTTTGCAGATGCAGCTATCTCCACTCCATCGACGCAGACAAGAGCCGCCGGCAGAGTCCATAGTGACGATTAGCTCTATACCTTCGAACTTTTGGTAACTTGTTGCCAAAGGGGGAGAAATTGTATAGATCATAGGACTTCGAGAGAGAGAGTGCTCGTTTTTGCTCTTTCGTTTGCGGTTTTCCTTGAGATACTTTTGAGTTCTTCGAGACATTTCGTGTGTTTGATACTACGTTTGCTCTATCTTTGATGAGTGCTTGATCATACTATGCTTAATGTGTGCTTAATGCTTATCATATTCTATTCATATCTTGTATGATCACTTACACATGTCTTGGTGATTGGGTGCATGCTATTCATTCTTATCATTTTGTGCGCTCCACCAAGATGTATGTGACATGGAAGAGTGACCCATGATCCTAATCGATTGTGCATTTGCATTCAAACGCAAATCTTAAATAATGCACAAATTTAGGGGGAGCTCTTGCTTATCACATATTTCTCAAAGCGACGATGTTATTCATTGATTATATCATTTGTCGAAGCTTTGATCTATATGTTGTCATCAATTACCAAAAAGGGGGAGATTGAAAGTGCAACTAATCCCCGGGTGGTTTTGGTAATTAATAACAACATATATATCATTGAACTAATTATTTCTTGAGAATATTTCAGAAAGTTCATTGATATGGGTATGGCAATGACTGATGATGTGGACCCTCAAAATGCTAAGGAAAACATTGGCAAAAGCTCAAGACTCCATTTTTGGTTTAGTGATCCAAGATCACATTGAGTCCATAGGAAAGCCAATACTATTAAAAGGGGATGAGGTTATGATGATGATCTGGTTGCTCAAAGTGCTTAGTGATTTATCTCTCAAACTATCAGCAATCTTTCATTCCAACATAAACTCATAAGTAATCTCGGTCCCACCGATTCCATAAACTCAGTCACACCGAGATGAACCACCTCAGCCATATACCCAAACCCTAAGAATTTCGGATTTTCCGATTCCAAACTCGGTCATACCGAAACTAGTGTTGCCAAGCTTCTGTAACCTTCTGTACTCAAATCGGTGTCACCGAGATGAGAAAGTCGGTCCCACCGAGAATGGCAAACCCTAGACTTTGGAAGAATCGGACTAACCTAGATTGTATTTTCGGTCCCACCGAAAATCCCAACGTTCACAAGATTTGAACTTTCGGTCTCACCGAGTTGTCAACTTCGGTCTGACCGAGATTGGTCAAATGTGTGTAGCAGTTGGATTTTGTGTGGAGGCTATAAATACCCTCCACCTCCTCTTCATTCGTGGAGAGAGCCATCGAAAGAACTACCACTCCTACCTTATATTTCGAGAAGAAAACTACCTACCCTTGTGTTGAGATCAAGTTGCTCCACTCCCACCATATGAAACTTGATTTCTAGCCTTCCCAAGTTGCTTTCCACTCAATCCTTTCTTCCACCACAGCCAAATCAGTGAGGAGAGTTGAGTGTTGGGGAGATTATCATTTGAAGCACAAGAGCAAGGAGTTCATCATCACCAACACCATCTATTACCTTTTGGAGGTGGTGCCTCCTAGATTGGTTAGGTGTCACTTGGGAGCCTCCGTCAAGATGTGGAGTTGAACCAAGAAGTTTGTAAGGGCAAGGAGATCGCCTACTTCGTGAAGATCTACCCGAGTAAGGCTAGTCCTCCGTGGGCGTAGGCCATGATGGCATAGACAAGGTTGCTTCTTCGTGGACCCTTCGTGGGTGGAGCCCTCCGTGGACTCTCGCAGCCGTTACCCTCCGTGGGTTGAAGTCTCCATCAACGTGGATTGACGATAGCACCACCTATCGGAACCACGAGAAAAATCTCAGTGTCTCCAAATTGCGTTTGCTCTTCTCCACCTCTTATTTACTACATGTGCAATTTACTTTCCGCTGCCACTACTCTAGAATTGCATGTGTAGGGTGATACTTGACTTGGTTATCATTGCTAACTTGCTAAAAACTTGCCCTAATCAAAAGGCTAAACTTTTAAGTTGTCAAGTAGTCTAATCACCCCCCCTCTAGACATACTTCCGATCCTACACGATTGTAAGCCAACTATGTATCTCTTTCCCTCATGTAATACATGGGTTGTGTGAAGATTACCTCACTTGCGACATTGCTTTCAATGCGGTTATGCCTCTAAGTCGTGCTTCGACACGTGGGAGATATAGCCGCATCGAGGGCGTTACAGGAGAACCCAAGCTTATGAAAATGCCAAGTTGTTTAAAGAAAAAGTTAAAAGATGGCATGACAAAAGGATACAAAAGCGTGAGTTTAATGTAGGTGATTATGTATTGCTATACAACTCTCGTTTAAGATTTTTTGCAGGAAAAATTCTCTCTAAATGGGAAGGTCCCTACGTTATCGAGGAGGTCTATCGTTCCGGTGCCATAAAAATCAACAACTTCAAGGGCAAAATCCGAAGGTGGTAAACGGTCAAAGGATCAAACACTATATCTCAGGTAATCCTATAAATGTTGAAACCAATGTTATTGAAACCGTAACCCCGGAGGAATACATAAGGGCGCTTTCGGACTGTTCAGGACTCAAAAGGAATAGGTATGTGGTATGGTAAGTAAACCGACTCCAAAACAATTTTTAAGGCAATATTTCTCCGTTTTGGAATATTTAGAAAAATAGAAAAATAAGTGGCAGTCCGGGAAGGACACGAGGGTGGTGGGAGCGCCCTACCCCCTGGGCGCGCCCCCATACCTCGTGAGCACCTCATGTGCCCTCCGATCTCTGTTTTCTTGCACGATACATATTTTGGTCGGTAAATATTCATTATATATTATCCCGAAGGTTTTGACCACTGTATCACGCAAATATCCTCTGTTTTCGTTTCGAGCTGTTTCCGTTGCAGATTTAGAGCACCATGACTTCTCCCTCCTCCAACAACGAAGACAAGGATGCTTGGCTATTGAAGATAGAGTTGAAAAGAGAGGAACCAGAAGAGATCAAGAAGGCCATTGAGGCTCAAGCTCCGGTGGTGAAAGAAGAAGACACTCCTCAACCTTTACCTAACCTTTTCACTCCAACAGAGATTGAAGCTTTCAAGATAATTGAGTTAGCCCGCATACAGAACAAGTATCTCACAGAGGAGAATATTTTGTTGAAGGATCATATTGCTGGGCTCAAAGGCATTATCCGCAAGTCGGAGGAGCTTTTACGCTCAATGTGCGATTATCCACCGTCATCATCACCACCTCCATCACCAAAGAAGGAGACATAATCACATGGGTATGGGAACTCCCCTTGGCAACTACCAAGCTTGGGGGAGGTGCCCTGGTATCGTATCTCCATCACAACTCCTATCTTTACCATTTTTCTTACTTCGATCCTTTTAGTAATATCTTGATTTAGTAGAATAAAGTCATGATCTAGTTTTGAGTTTTGCTTTATGATCCTACTTTGTAATCGAGTCCGTGAGCTATATAATAAAGATTAGTGTTGAGTCAAGGGCTTGATTATTTTGCCATGATCTTGGGTGAATAAAAGAAAAGAAGAAAAAGAATAAAAAGAATCAAAGAGTTCATATTGATCTTATTGAAAGCTATGACTTCACATAGAAAGAGTATGATGATTAAAAGTTGTTGGGAGTTGGCAAGTATAGCTTTGGTCATCGTTGCAATTAATAGGAAGTAATAAGGAAAGAGAGGTTTCACATATGAAAGAACATGCGGTGCCCCCATGTTTGGTTTTGGTAATTGATGACAATCTCAATGGACTAATGGTTGTCTTGAGTTATATTTGAAGGATTTGTCCATAGGCTTTTCTTGAAGTCCATGTGTTGGTTTCAAGGAGTTTATGAGTTTACCAAGGTGCTATTAAGGAATTATCCAAAGATTGGTCATGCGAGTGTTGAGCTTATTGCAAGCATGTCTTGAAGAAGGAGGTTGTGTGATCATTCATGTTTACCTTCAATACATCATCCAAATGAAGAGAGTTTCAAATATTCAAGGTTGATCAAGACTAAGTCAATAGTGAATCAAGTTGATTAACTCACAAAGAGTAGAAGATATACCGAGAGGGATCAAGTGATCCCATGGTATGGTAAGCATTGTCCATTGCACTTTGTCTACTAACCCATGGTCTATGTGAGAGTTCTATGTGGGGTTAGGCACGTATCCATGGGCTTGCATCAAGAGGAAGATATCATACAACCCATGGAAAGGATGACATCAAGTGGTGATCGTCATCAAGATTGCCGTGTGCAAGTTCAAGTGGAGCATCACGAAGAGATCAAGTGCTTGAATCTTTCCATCCATTGTGGTTTCAATGGACTTGTGAAGATGAGCCGAAGAGTGGCTCACCCATAGTGGACTATGGGGGAGCAATCATCTAGTCTTCATCGAGCCAACACAATCAAGAAAGGTGGTCCAACTTGAGGGAGTGAAGATCGTCATCATCTAGCTCAAGTGGACCATTTGCAAGGCAAAGGTTTGCCCTTGATAGGTTTTCTATTTTACCGGTCTCATGGTAGTTATGGGAGACCGGGTTATAGGATCGATTGCCGTACTATCAAGGGGGGCTCTCGATGAGTTGCTTGATCGTATCATTCGTAGAGAGCTCAAACCATTGCATCCTTGCATCATGTGTCTTGGTTCTTGTTTGATTCTCTTTGTGAGTCTTAGAGCTTATGGTCATCTTGATGACAAGCTTGAGTTCATCAAAAACGGAGTTCGCATGCGTCTTCTATGATGTTTTCGGTGTTGGAGGTTTTACCGGTCTTATCCGAGGAAGGGTTCTCACCATTTTCTTATGGGACTTTTCTAAGTTGCTTCTTATTGATATTTCTTTCAGGATTGTGTTAGCCCTTGTCGCTAGCTTTCCAACAAACTTGGTTTCATCGAATTCAGAGTCCGTTTGCAAAAGTTGTGGTTGTTTTGGTGAAGGCTGCAGGTGTACTACCGCGACTAGAGTGGATGTAATTTTTTACTACCGCTCAAGACCGGTACTACCGCGGCTCCTGAGCGGTAGTACCGCTCCAGAGTAGTACTACCGTGGCTCCTAAGCGGTTGTACCGCCCCGGACCAAAAACTCGTGTTTTCTCTCTCGTTTGGGCTGTTTTGAGCGTGCTAAGCGGTAGTACCGCTCCTCCAAGCGGTAGTACCGCTTGTGCACGACCTGAGCACATAACGGTTGGATTCGGGAGGTCCTATAAAAGGGGGTCTTCTTCCCCATTGAACCTTATCCTTTGAGCTCGTGTTCTTCCCCCATCGTTGACCTTCTTCGAGCTTGCTAACTATCAATCCCTCCATGGATTTTGCTAGTTTTTGAGGGAAAAGAGAGAGGAGATCTAGATCCACATTCCCACCAATCACTTTCTCCTTTTTGTGAGGGGAACCCTTTGGATCTAGATTTTGGAGTTGTTCGTGTTCTTCTTTCGTTCTTCCTCTCATTTTCCTCCCTAGCATTAGTTGCTTTGGTGGGATTTGGGAGAGAAGGACTTGGGCACTCCGTGTGCCCTTGCCATTGCATTTGGTGCATTAGTTTGAGTTCTCCACGGTGATACGTGGAAGTGAAGTTTGAGAAGCTTATTACTCTTGGGTGCTTGGTGCCCTTGAGCTTGTTCCTCTTGGGTGCTTGGGCGCCCTAGACGGTTGGTGGTGTTCGGAGCTCAATCATTGTGGTGTAAAGCTCCGGACAAGCGTCGGTGTCTCCAATTAGGTTGTGGAGATCGCCCCGAGCAATTTGACGGGTACCGGTGACCGCCCCCAAGGGTTGCCAAAGTGTACGTGTTCGGTGACCGCCCCCATGGGTTGCCATTTGTACGGGTTCGGTGACCGCCCTCAAGGGTCCCTTAGTGGAATCACGGCATCTTGCATTGTCTTGGCGTGAGGAGATTACGGTGGCCCTAGTGGCTTCTTGGGGAGCATTGTGCCTCCACACCGCTCCAAACGGAGATTAGCATCCGCAAGTGTGTGAACTTCGGGATACATCGTCATCTCCGCGTGCCACGGTTATCTCTTACCCGAGCTCTTTACTTATGCACTTTACTTTGTGTGTTTCTTGTCATATATCTTGCTATCACCTAAGTAGTTTTTCTTGCTTAGCATAAGTCGTTGGTGCACATAGGTGAGCCTAGTTGTTGTAGGTTTTGTGCTTGACAAATTAACCGCTAGGTTTATTCCGCATTTGTTCAAGCCTCAACCGTAATTATTTTAAAGCGCCTATTCACCCCCCCCTCTAGGCGACATCCACGATCTTTCAATTGGTATCAGAGCCTCGTCTCTCTTTGTTGGGCTTAACCGCCTAGAGAGTAATGATGTCGACTAGGGGATTAGGATTCTCTGACACTCTAGGTTTCGATGGCACAAATTTTGATGTTTGGGTAATTCGCATGCTTAATCTCTTTAGGGTCATGGACCCAAATTTAGAGAGAATTGTAGATATGGGTTTTTCTCCTCCAAAGGTCCCCAAAGATTATCTTTAGAGGATGAGAAAAACTCTTATCTCAATGCTCAAGCTTCTAATGTGCTTTTCGATGCTTTGAGCAATGTAGTTATATTTCAACTCATGTCGTTCCGGGATGCTCATGAGTTGTGGACAAAGCTTCAAGATAAATATGGCGTGTCCAAGTTTTGTAAGGATGATTGTTCTCCCCCCACCTCCGGCCGTGTTGTGTTCTCAACTTCTTCTACTTCACCTACATGTGGTTCGCCACAAGGTAATGACATGGTGAGTAGTGGTGTTCATTGCAATGATGATAGTGTGCTTATTGTTGATAATCCTTCATCACTTTCTTATTGCAATGCTTCATCTTTGGACTTTAACACTTCTAGCACTCCAAATGTTTCACATGCTTGTGTTGATAGTCCTTGCATATCATGTAGAAATTGCTTGACTAAATCTCATGATGATATGCTTGCTATGTCTTGTTGCCATGATAAAAATGCATCTATTTCCTCGAATTGTTGTGCTAACAATGTAGAGGAAAGCCAACACTCCATGGAACAAGATGTGGTGTTTTATGGTGCTTCAAGGGATCCTACATCATCATCTATTGCATTTTGCCTTATGGCCAAGGCCTCAAAGGTATCTCCCAATTTGAATCCCAATATATCTTGTGATGATATTGATAATGGCAAGAATGATGATGATGTTGATTATAATGAAGAGAATGATAATGTTGCCTCCTTAAAAATTAAGGGGGAAATGGTTTTTAAATCTCTTCATAAAAATAAAATTGCTCGTTCCAACTTCATGCAAATTATGTCCATTGCCATTGAGGGCAAGAAATATATTGAGGAGTTGGAATCTCATCTCGAGGAGCATGAGGTCACCATTGAGAAAATGGAAGCTCATGGCGTGATTACATAAATGAGATCATGGAGCTATCTCAAGCTCTTGAACATGAACAAACCACCTCCGAATCTCTTGAGGAGACTTTCGCTCTAGAATTATCTAGAGTGAGGGAATCTCATGATAGAGCTCTTGAGGTGGCCAATGATTTCAAAACTAAAAATGCTAAGCTTGAAGTTTCTCATGCTAGACTCCTTGAGGATTTTGAGCACCTCAAAAATGGCTCAAGGGTCATCAAGGGTGATCTCATCAAACTCATCGAGTCTCATGCCCAACTTGAAGCTTCTTATTTAAAAGAGCTTGCCAAGTTGTCCTCTCCTATTGTTGTAAATGATGATGCTTGTGCTACTAACTCTATTACTTGTGAAGCATCCATTTTGAAGGAGAATGTTGAGCTACGGGCTCCACTTGAGGTGCTATCTAGCAATTATGGGAAATTGGAAGAAAGTCATGAAAATCTCTCAAGCACTCATGATGATCTTCTAGTATCCCATAGTGTGCTAAAGATAGCTCATGAGGCCATGATTGCCAAGGTAACATCTAGTGAGCCTCATGTGGATACTACCACTACTTCTAGTCAAAATAGTATATTGCCATGTGCTAGTCCTTGTAATTCATATACTCACAATGTTGGTACATCTTGTGATGAATTGCTTTCCTTGCCTTGTTGCTCTAACGATGAAGCTTATACTTCCTCTAGTACTTGTGTTGAGACTAACCATGTAGAGGAAATCAAAGAGCTCAAGGCCCAAGTCACTTCTTTGAAGAAAGACTTGGAAAAGAGTCATCAAGGGAAATCCACACTCAACAATATCTTGAGTGTGCAAAAATCCCCCAATGACAAAGGTGGACTTGGATTCAACTCCAATAAGAAGAAGAAGTCCAAGATGAACAAAAAGAAGGGCCAAGAACAAGTCAAGAATTCAGCCAAGATTGTTTGCTTCAAGTGCAAAGTAGAAGGGCATCATGTTAGATCTTGCCCATTGAAGAAGAAGTCCATTAGTGTCAAGCAACAAGGGAAGAGGGCACAAGTTCAATCACATGCTCAACCTCAAGTTGAAGAAAGGCCTCTTCCCAAGAAGACTCAAGTTAATGCTTCTCAAGTTGAGAAATCAAGTGATAAGAAAGTGAAGAGTAGACGTTGCTACCTATGCCGTGAGAAAGGTCACCTCGCTTCTTCATGCACTAGTGGTAACTTATCCAACCCAATTATTATTGATGATGTCTATTCTCTTGGGAAGGATAAGGTTGGCAATGTGTTTGCCAAGTTTGTTGGTACTCAAAGTGGTGTCAAGAAAAGAACCATTTGGGTAGCCAAGCCTACTGTGACTAACCTCTTAGGACCCAACTCGGTTGGGGACCACCAAGATCAAACTTGATCAATAGGTGTTAGTTGGAGGGCATTGGAGACTTGGCTACATTACGAAGAATTAAGGGGACTTCATCATTCTTATTGTCTCAAGCCAAGTCAATTGGATTATCAAGTTTCTATCTTATATCCAATGTGCCTCCTTGCGGTAACTTGTACTTAAATTGTTTACTTTGAAAGTTACTTCCCCCCCTTGCATGTGTTTGGTTTTGCTCCTTGCATGTGTTTGTATATGTTGTGCTTCCAACTTGCTTATCTTGAGCAATCAAGTATGTGTGTGTTGGTTTGCACATCATGTACATGTGTGTTGTGCGTTGAGCCTTTTTGCTTCTTGTTTGTATCCTAGTTGGCTCATGTGAGAGATTAATGGAACATCCCATTTTGGGGGAGTGATATGCTTTGTGCACCTCACAATCCTATAAATGTGTGTACATGAGGAATACCATCTAGTATTGACATTACAAGATTATCTAGTCGCTTCGTGGTATATCTCTCATGAGAAATTCAAATTCTAAATAGTCCATTAATTATCTCTTGTTTCTTCCTCTTATTGCCTCTTGTTAAGTTCTTATTGGTATCGCATTATGGGGGAGTAATATGCTAAGTGCATATTACAAGCCTAGAAAATGTGTACATTTGAGATATTGTCACCTAGAATTGATATTGTAGATTATCTTGTTCCTTGGTGGCATGTTAGCTCTACAAGTTGCAATTTGCTTGTGTTTGGTGTGAAGATGATGTCGGATATCCTTGTTATCTACCACCGGGAATTATTTCCAAATACTTCTTGTCTTTGACAATTGGTAGTCTTATGTGTGGTAGAATTTGTTGATCATCTTTACATTGGCTTTTGTTTTACTTGCCTTTTCTCTTGCCAAGGTTTGTGTCAACTCCCGTGACTTCCATACCACTTGTGGATCTTGTTTATTTCTTGTTCTTGTCTAGTGTTTTCTAGATATAGTGAAAGCGGTGATTCCACCTTGTGCATTTTGTATTCAAATACAAATCCTATATAATGCACAACTCGTGGGGGAGCTATTCTATTTTCTTTAGAACACTCTTCTTGTGATCCTTATCAAGTGTGTTTTGGTGGAAGGCAAGCCATTTCTTTTTGGTACTTTGTGCCATCATGAAACTTTGTCGACAGCTTGGTTTGTTTGGAACCATCCTCTCTTTGGGAGTTTGACATCTTTAGTTTAGTGTGTATCAATGGATATCTCATTCCTTGATGTATCTTTAATGATATCTTCCAAGTGATGATTTCTCCATTTGGTATCCTTTTCACTTGGCATTTCTTTGTCTTTTGGTTTCGGGTTTTGAAAGTCTTGAGCATGCATGTTTACTTCATGTATTTCATTTGGCATGCTTTCTTTCTTTGACTCAATATATAGCGGAAACTCCACCTAGTCTCAATTTGGATGAGATGTGCATGAAATTCATTATCATATCTATATGCACATATTTATGTGGAGTTTGTCCTATGTATTGGTGTTTCTAACTATTTCCTCCCGATGAGTTTGGGTACCGTTTAGTTTGTGTTGTTCTTCTAGGAACTTTTGGAGATGCATTGGATGCTCGGCTCACTCTCAAGGAAGGTGTTGTCACCATGTGCATATTGGAGTCAAGCTAGGATGATCAATGAACTACTATCTACCTTCAATTGGTATCTACTACTTCCTTCCAATGATATCTCGGTAACAAGTATCTATTCATGCTTTCCCTTCTTGCATTCAACCTTGTGTAGGTTGCATCTTGGCATGATATTCATTTCATATCTTGTGATACTTGTTTCCTTTCTCAAAGCATCCCAACGATGATCTCTTGTTGCTAGTTGTGATGTCTTTGATGGTTGTGCGATTGGCCTTCATTTATATACAATAAGACCATATCTAGCCAAGTGCTATGCTTCCAAGCAAATATCTTATTGGTATATTTATGACTTCCTTGTGGATATCTTGTTCCTTCGTGTTGTAACTATTTCGGGTGTACATCCTTCTTTGTAGATATATATCATCAAGATTTCGTCTACATAGAACCTTATACACTTGAGAGAAATTACATCTCTAGTTGGTATCCTTTCTTTCACGTCCATCCTGTCTTTCTTATGTTGTTTCTTTGGTGGCTCCGTGAAAGCTTTTGCCATGAGTGTGTGTCCTCTATCGTTGCATCTTGTTGCACTCTTGTGTGGTGAAGATTATTTTCCTCTTGCTTATATTTACGAGGCTTTTGCCATCTTATTTGGTATCCCTCGTCTTGATGAGCCTCTCTTCGTCTGTCTTCACCACGGGTTGTCACAAGCATAGGTTCTATTATGCTTATTGTGAGCTTGTGAACCCTGTTGCTAGTTGTGTGTGGGAATGACATGCCTTGCACCGTGTATCTCATTCTTTCAATACTATATTGATGCATAATGCTCATCCGTACATTAGTCTTCTCTAATGCATTGCCTTGACTCACACACATCTTTTTGGTTGAGCCCATTCTTAAGTCGCCTCTGTTACATGTTGCTCAACCATGTGCTTGTTGCAAGTCCTAGGCTTTGTTTCCCATATGCTCACTTGCACTGGATGTGAGTTTCTATTGATTTTGGGGGAGCTATGATCCTATATTGTGCACTTTGTATTCAAATACAAAAATTCTTATGTGTGCACAAATCATGGGGAGCTTCTCTACTTTCTTTAGAACACTCCTTTGCGCTTATCATAATTTCTTTGTTCTTATGGCATGTAGGATCATTGGTCTAGTTGGTTCAAGTGATATCCTTTGATTGCTTGCTTCAATTGGTATCTTCTGATTGCTTGTGTCTCTCTTTGTTATGTCTTTGTGTCATATCTTTTTGTTGCAATCTTTGGGCCTCAATATAGTTTGTCTTCCGCCAAGTATTGGCAGTTGGATATGTGTATTGCATTCCACTCTCTTGTTGAGAAATACACAGTTTATGGAGGAACACCTTTTATTTTGGCCTTCTTCGCTTTTCACCCATTTTGGCAATCGATGCCAATGGGGGAGGAGTTTCAGAGAGTTTTGTGGAGAGGTCTTCTGAGTTTTCTCCTTGCTTTGGTTTTGGTTCCTAAGCATTTGCATCTCATTCTCATGCATCATTGGTTGTTGCATTGCTTGGTGATGCATAATTCCTTGTATAAACTCTCCTGAAAGTGATTGTCATCAATTACCAAAATGGGGGAGATTGAAAGAACATGCGGTGCCCCCATGTTTGGTTTTGGTAATTGATGACAATCTCTATGGACTAATGGTTATCTTGAGTTATATTTGAAGGATTTTTCCATAGGCTTTTCTTGAAGTCCATGTGTTGGTTTCAAGGAGTTTATGAGTTGACCAAGGTGCTATTAAGGAATTATCCAAAGATTGGTCATGCGAGTGTTGAGCTTATTGCAAGCATGTCTTCAAGAAGAAGGTTGTGTGATCATTCATGTTTACCTTCAATACATCATCCAAATGAAGAGAGTTTCAAATATTCAGGGTTGATCAAGACTAAGTCAATAGTGAATCAAGTTGATTAACTCACAAAGAGTAGAAGATGTACCGAGAGGGATCAAGTGATCCCATGGTATGGTAAGCATTGTCCATTGCACTTTGTGTACTAACACATGGTCTATGTGAGAGTTCTATGTGGGGTTAGGCACGTATCCATGGGCTTGCATCAAGAGGAAGATATCATACAACCCATGGAAAGGATGACATCAACTGGTGATCGTCATCAAGATTGCCATGTGCAAGTTCAAGTGGAGCATCACGAAGAGATCAAGTGCTTCAATATTTCCATCCCTTGTGGTGTCAATGGACTTGTGAAGATGAGCAGAAGCGTGGCTCACCCATAGTGGACTATGGGGGAGCAATCATCTAGTCTTCATCGAGCCAACACAATCAAGAAAGGTGGTCCAACTTGAGGGAGTGAAGATCGTCATCATCTAGCTCAAGTGGACCATTTGCAAGGCAAAGGTTTGCCCTTGATAGGTTTTCTATTTTACCGGTCTCATGGTAGTTATGGGAGACCGGGTTATAGGATCGATTGCCGTACTATCAAGGGGGGCTCTCGATGAGTTGCTTGATCGTATCATTCGTAGAGAGCTCAAACCATTGCATCTTTGCATCATGTTTCTTGGTTCTTGTTTGATTCTCTTTGTGAGTCTTAGAGCTTATGGTCATCTTGATGACAAGCTTGAGTTCATCGAAAACGGAGTTCGCATGCATCTTCTATGATGTTTTCGGTGTTGGAGGATTTACCGGTCTTATCCGAGGAAGGGTTCTCACCATTTTCTTATGGGCCTTTTCTAAGTTGCTTCTTATTGATATTTCTTTCAAGATTGTGTTAGCCCTTGTCGCTAGCTTTCCAACAAACTTGGTTTCATCGAATTCGCAGTCCGTTTGCAAAAGTTGTGGCTGTTTTGGTGAAGGCTGCAGCGGTACTACCGCGACTAGAGTGGATGTAATTTTTTACTACCGCTCTAGAGCGGTACTACCGCGGCTCCTGAGCGGTAGTACCACTCCAGAGCAGTACTACCGTGGCTCCTAAGCGGTAGTACCGCCCCGGACCAAAAACTCATGTTTTCTCTCTCGTTTGGGCTGTTTTGAGCTTGCTAAGCGGTAGTACCGCTCCTCCAAGTGGTAGTACCGATTGTGCACGACCTGAGCACATAACGGTTGGATTCGGGAGGTCCTATAAAAGGGGGTCTTCTTCCCTGTTGAACCTTATCCTTTGAGCTCGTGTTCTTCCCCCATTGTTGACCTTCTTCGAGCTTGCTAACTCTCAATCCCTCCATGGATTCTTGCTAGTTTTTGAGGGAAAAGAGAGAGGAGATTTAGATCCACATTCCCACCAGTCACTTTCTCGTTTTTGTGAGGGGAACCCTTTGGATCTATATCTTGGAGTTCTTCGTGTTCTTCTTTCGTTCTTCCTCTCATTTTCCTCCCTAGCATTAGTTGCTTTGGTGGGATTTGGGAGAGAAGGACTTGGGCACTCCGTGTGCCCTTGCCATTGCATTTGTTGCATCGGTTTGAGTTCTCCACGGTGATACGTGGAAGTGAAGTTTGAGAAGCTTATTACTCTTGGGTTGTTGGTTCCCTTGAGCAAGTTCCTCTTGGGTGCTTGGGCGCCCTAGACGGTTGGTGGTGTTCGGAGCTCAATCATTGTGGTGTAAAGCTCCGGGCAAGCGTCGGGGTCTCCAATTAGGTTGTGGAGATCGCCCCGAGCAATTTGACGGGTACCGGTGACCGCCCCCAAGGGTTGCCAAAGTGTACGGGTTCGGTGACTGCCCCCAAGGGTTGCCATTTGTACGGGTTCGGTGACCGCCCTCAAGGGTCCCTTGGTGGAATCACGGCATCTTGCATTGTGCGAGGGCGTGAGGAGATTACGGTGGCCCTACTGGCTTCTTGGGAGCATTGTGCCTCCACACCGCTCCAAACGGAGATTAGCATCCGCAAGGGTGTGAACTTCGGGATACATCGTCGTCTCCGCGTGCCTCGGTTATCTCTTACCCGAGCTCTTTACTTATGCACTTTACTTTGTGATAGCCATATTGTTTCTTGTCATATATCTTGCTATCACCTAAGTAGTTTTTCTTGCATAGCATAAGTCGTTGGTGCACATAGGTGAGCCTAGTTGTTGTAGATTTTGTGCTTGAAAAATTAACCGCTAGGTTTATTCTGCATTTGTTCAAGCCTCAACCGTAATTATTTTAAAGCGCCTATTCACCCCCCTCTAGGCGACATCCACGATCTTTCAACATATAGATATATTATCATTGACATCTTTTATGATTGGGAGCACTCATTAAAATATGACATGCTAAAGAGTTGTGGTTGGACAAGGAAGACAACATAATGAGTTATGTTTTCTTACATCTCAGATAAAGTATGTTGTCATGGATCCTCTAACGTGTTGAGCTTGCCTTTCCCTCTCATGCTAGCCAAATTTTCAGCACCAAGTAGAAATACTACTTGTGCTTCCAAATACCCTTAAACCAGTTCAGCCATGAGAGTCCACCATATCTACCTATGGATTGAGTAAGATCCTTCAAGTAAGTTGTCATCGGTGCAAGCAATAAAAATTGCTCTCTAAATATGCATGACTTATTAGTACAGAGAAAATAAGCTTTGTACGAACTTCTTGTGGAAGTAATAAAAGCGACGGACTGCATAATAAAGGTCCACATACACGGGGCAATATAAAGTGACATTCTTTTGCATTAAGATTTTGTGCATCAAACCTAAACGCGCATGACAACCTCTACTTCCCTCTGCGAAGGGCCTATCTTTTATTATTATCCTCTACCTTATGCAAGAGTCACGGTGATTGTCGGTGTCAAAACCGGCGGATCTTGGGTAGGGGGTCCCGAACTGTGCGTCTAGGCGGATGGTAACAGGAGACAAGGGACACGATGTTTTACCCAGGTTCGGGCCCTCTTGATGGAGGTAAAAACCTACGTCCTGCTTGATTAATATTGATGATATAGGTAGTACAAGAGTGGATCTACCATGAGATCAAGGAGGCTAAACCCTAAAGCTAGCCTATGGTATGATTGTTGTAACGTATATTGTGTCCTACGGACTAAAGCCCTCCGGTTTATATAGACACCGGAGGAGGCTAGGGTTACACAGAGTCGGTTACAATGGTAGGAGATCTACATATCCGTATTGCCAAGCTTGCCTTCCACGCCAAGGAAAGTCCCATCCGGACACGGGACGGAGTCTTCAATCTTGTATCTTCGTGGTCTTGGAGTCCGGCGGACGATGATAGTCCAGCTGTCCGGACACCCCCTAGTCCAGGACTCCCTCAGTAGCCCCCGAACCAGGCTTCAATGATGATAAGTTCGGCGCGTATATAGTCTTCGGTGTTGCAAGGCGGGTTCTCCTTCTAAGTTCCACGTACCGGCCGAACAGTGTCCGGCTTCCTCATAAATGTTGTGCTTCTTGGCTTCTACGCCCAATAATGGTCTTCCTCCACGCATCGCACGATTGCGAAAAGCCAGGGTGTTTTTTACGTTTCACCCCCTAGTCGTGCAAGTCATCCGCCTACAAAGAGGCAAAAATCCAGATCCAAATCACACCATCTTCCTTCCGCGAATACTCATCGGAGCGCCTTTGACCCAACAACCCATTCCACCATGGACCGTCGGCGCGGCTCCTCTTCTCGTGCTCCCAGCCCACTGCCAGGAGATTGGAGGAGATGCTCTGTTCCACACAACGAGCTAGTGAAGCTCCAAGCGGGGGGATATCTCCCTCCGGCCTTCATGGTCCCGGTTCGAGCCGGGCTGGCCACCTACCAAGGTGGGAAGCAAGCGGAGGCTACCCCAAGTCCCAACAAAGGGGAGCGGGTATGCTTCGTCCCCTATCTAATAAGGGGACTCGGATTTCCTATACATCCGTTCCTCCGCGGGCTCCTGGAGTTCTACGGACTCCAGCTCCATCACCTCACACCCGCCTCTGTCCTGCATGTCGCGGGTTACGTAGCTCTTTGCGAGCTGTTCCTGGGCATCGAGCCCCATTTTGCGCTGTGGAAGAGGCTGTTCTGCCTCGTACCCCGTTCTCACGAGGGATCTATATATCAAGTGGGCGGCGCCGAAGTATGGCGCATTGCCGGGACCGGATATCCATCTGGGACCCCTAAGAAGGCGTCCGAAGACTAGCCTTCGGAATGGTTTTACATAGAAGACGCCCCGCTGCCGGACCCAATCCGGGTCGGCCTCCCAGAGTTCAATGCTGCTCCTTTGAAGAAACGCCTTAGTTGGCGCCCGCGGAGTCCCCAATTGGAGGAAGACAAGAGCGTCCATTACCTGATGGGCCGAACAAGATTACTGGCCCATTCTGGATTGACCATGATCGGAATCATGGCAATATGCATCATGTGGGGAGTACAGCCACTGCAATACAGGGGCCACCCCATGTGGGATTTCAATGGGGAGGACGACGCCACCCGCCACGGCCGCAAAGGGTCGGACTCGACCGAGGACCTGGTGCAGATCCTGTCCGGCCTGTACAAGGGGGAGAAGGAGGACTTCCTCCGAACGAACCCTCTAAATGGGTTTTCCATGAACAACCCTCGGGGTTGGGTAAGCGAACACCTTTAAGGGCTCAACCCGTGCTTTTTGAGTTTAAGCTTCTTACACTATGTCTTCGGCGCAGGAACTGCGCCGGATTGTGGAGGACATGATAAGACCAGTTCCGCAACCTGAGGATCCAGGGAGATCCCAAGATCCGGCCTCCGAAGAGGATCCGGATATCAAGGTGGAGCTGATCGACGAGGTGTTTCACCAGCTCAGCATGGACAACACTTTGGTCGCCATTACGGCGGACTACCCCGGATTATATCCGGCTTCCCAGGTGATTGTGACCGAGATTCGGACACCATTATCTCTTCCTTGCCCATTTCTGACCTTCGCGAACGATGGTGTTTTACAGGAAGCACCTTCAAGGCGAGAAGCCGAGCCTGCGGCGGCTGACCAACAAAGGCCAATCCGGACTAGCAGGCGGAAAAGGAGCACGGCACGGACCGAAATGTCGCCGCAAAGGTATAGCTCATATTTAGATATTCAGAGCAACGTTCCTAGGAAGCGTCTGAGTGCTCATGATCCTTTATAGGAGAAAAAGTGCCCGCCGGACTGCGGGCGTAGAGGTTGCCGATCCGGCCTATACCGGCCAGGCTCCAGCGCCCGGTCAGGAGGGGGAGGCAAGCGCAAGGCGCGGGCCGGGTACTCCTCCAACGGAGGATGCCGACCGACTGTCTGCCACCAAGTCGGAGGTGGAGAGCGCCATGAACCATAGGCGCCGCCGGACAGTATGTCGTGAAGCGTGCTTCTCCCCTGAGGCGCTGGACGCCTTTAACGTGGGGGACGCGCACCTCCGTGCTGCTCAAGATGGTTTTACCAGAGCCACGGAGCAGTATGTGAAAGACATACGGGTAAGGGAATTTAATGGTTATATATGCCAGTAGCCCCCGAGACTTAAAGTAGTTATGTTAACTGATTTAAGGATCATTTTAAACGCAGGCTCTTACCGAGAAGATTGCCCAGCTGTCTCAGGAGCTGCAAGAATGCAAGGCCCAACTTGAGGCTGCACTTGCTGCCGCAGGAGGAAACTCAGAGGCCCATCCTGGTAACACATTTGTTTGGTAAATATAAGCGCTGTGCGGCATGCGCGTAAGTCTAATAATGACATTGCAGGTGCTGCCGGACAAGATCCAGACAGGCAGGAACTGCTGCGCCAGCTGAAGGCCGGCGAGAGGGTGCTGAATAGAGTACAGCAGGAAAGGAACAAGCTTCAAGATGCCCACGCCCAGCTTGGAGAGGAGCTGAAAGGCGTTCGGGTCGAGCTGTCCGGCTCCGTCAAGGAGAATCAGCGGCTTCGTCGCGGCATCTATAGTAAGTGCTTGAGCGAACTCCTTTGAAAAGAAGAGTTCGGCGAGGAAGTCAATTGACAGAATATGTCTTGTAGGTATACTCACAAGTCGCCCTGGAGGAGATGCCGTGTCGACGGGTGATCAACTTCCCGAGCTGTTGCAACTGCTCGAACGAGTTCGGCAGGCGATGAGCGGCGTCGTCCAGGCATTATGGCCACCCGTCTCCCTACCCGAGGGCCTTGGGGAGCTTGCGGAGAAACTGCAGGGAGTGCGGCAGCGCTTCCGTTAATGGAAGATTTCGGCCTGCCGCCAGGGTGCCAGGGAGGCTTGGGCTATGGTGAAGACGCAGTACAAGAAGGCGGATCCCAACCACATGGCCGAAGTTGGACCGGTGGGGCCCGATGGGAAGGAGATCCCTGTGAGTTTAGTATACAGCCAAGTAGAGGTGGCTGCTAAATTTTCACAATGGGACTGTAAGTTAGACAGCCTGTTAGACGGGATTGAGGAGGAATACAATCAGTAAATTTGATAATGTATTGAAAATGACATGTGAAATGCCTTCTAGCCGGATTGTAGATCGTTTGTCTTTGCCGACCTTTTCGCTTCGACCTCGGGACCCTAGAGTCCGGAGTGTGTCCGAATACCTTTTTGGTTAAAAAAACAACCGGGGTATGCATGGAGACCAGGCGTAGGGGTCATTAGTGCTTTATCAGACAAGTGCCCAACTAGTTATGTTATATTACATGGTTAGTAAGAAACATCTTCCAGGGAGAATAGTTCCGTTAAGGGTTCCTTTCCCTGGGAGGCATGCCCTAAAGTGCATGTCCGGACTGCGAAAAAAGCAGAAAAATATCTGGGGGCAGATAAACAGGTATGTAAAAAATCATCTTTTAGGTCACCGACCGAATATTCCCTTAAGAACGCTAGCTTTCGGCTTCACCCAGTCTGAGGTACACGTCCGGCTGACCCGGCAGTAACAATCGCAGAGGTGCTCCCTTTACCTCCTAGCCGAACAATAGGGGACGTAGGGGTAAGCACAAGAGCCAGGCAACCCAGCTTGGCCAAAACTTAAGTCATATCGATGCATATAATGGTGAGTAAAAGGTACATGTGGAAGCATGACACATGTTGGGCATGAAGCCCTTATAGTTGAGCTTCTGGAAAAGAAGCCCCCAGGTATAATGAGTGCGGATAGCACATCAAGTGTATGCTAGTAGGCCCTTTGAGGACCTTTTAGTAGAAGGGTTAAGAAAAGAAAGGGAAACAGAGGACAGCTGCAGTATAAAAATTTGAACGGGGGGAGGGGACGAACCCTTAGTCTGGCACTGGGCGTAATCTTCGGAGGCGGGCTGCGTTCCATGGGTTCGGCTCGAGTCGGTTCTCCGACGCATTTCGTAGACGGTACGCCCCGCCGATCAGGACTTGGTCGATGATGAAGGGGCCCTCCCATTTGGGCTTGAGCTTGTCCTTTTTCTTGTCCGGCAGGCGTAGAACTAGTTCGCCAACGTTGTAAGTCTTGGCCCGTACTTCTCTGCTTTGATATCTTCGAGCCTATTGCTGATAAAATGCGGAACGAGCCTTGGCGACGTCGCGTTCCTCCTCCAATGCGTCCAAGCTGTCCTACCGATCTAGCTCGGCTTCTCGTTCCTCGTACATGCGCACTCGAGGTGAGTCATGAATGATGTCGCAGGGCAAAACTGCCTCTGCGCCGTATACCATGAAGAATGGTGTAAATCCGGTAGTACGGTTGGGCGTTATCCGCAGCCCCCAGAGTAAGGAGTCGAGCTCCTCTACCCAGTGCGTGTCTGATTTTGTAAGTGTAGTCTGGGTTTAATGCCGCTCATTATTAGACCATTTGCTCGTTCCACTTGACCGTTGATTTGAGGGTGATAGACTGAGGCGTAGTCGAGCTTAATGCCCATGTTTTTGCACCATGACTTAACCTCGTCGGCCGTGAAGTTTGTGCCGTTGTCGGTGATGATTCTGTGGGGGACACCGTAACGGTGTACGACCCCGGATATAAAGTCTATCACTGGTCCGGACTCTGCCGTTTTGACCGGTTTGGCCTCTATCCATTTGGTGAATTTATCCACCATGACCAATAGGTACCTTTGCTTGTGGGTTCCCCCTTTAAGGGGTCCAACCATATCAAGCCCCCAGACCACGAACGGCCAGGTGATGGGTATAGTTTTGAGGGCGGTGGGTGGCATATGGCTCTGATTAGCAAAGAGCTGACAACCGACGCATCTCTGGACTAAGTCCTGGGCATCTGCCTGGGCCGTCGGCCAATAAAATCCTGTACGGAATGCTTTTCCTATAAGGGCCCAGGCTGCTGCGTGGTGTCCGCCTAGTCCGGCATGAATTTCAGCCAGGAGGTTTCGCCCTTCCTCTTCGGAGATACACCTTTGAAGGACTCCGGTTGTACTTTTCTTATAAAGTTCTCCCTCATGGACCTTGTAGGCTTTCGATCGCCGGACTATGCAGCGGGCCTCATTTTGGTCTTCGGGATGTTCCTGTCTAAGCAAATAGGCTAGGAATGGTTCCGTCCACGGGGCGGTAACTGCCATTATGTCGTGGGCTGAAGGTGTTATGTCATCGGCTGAATCGCCGGTTGGCGCGGTTGTTTCCGGTTTGTCATTTCCGGATTCCCCTTCCCATAGGACGGACGGCTTGAAGAGCCGTTCCAGGAAGATATTTGGAGGGACAGCGTCATGTTTTGCACCGATGCGTGCCAGTACGTCGGCTGCTTGGTTATTTTCTCAGGCTATGTGATGGAATTCAAGTCCTTCAAACCGAGCCGACGTTTTTAGGACAGCGTTGCGATATGCTGATATTTTCGGATCCTTGGCATCAAAGTCTCCGTTTATTTGGGATATTGCAAGGTTTGAATCCCCGCGCACCTCAAGGCGTTGAATGCCCATGGAGATTGCCATCCGGAGACCATGTAGAAGGGCCTCATATTCGGCTGCGTTGTTGGAGTCCGTGTACATTATTTGAAGTACGTATTGGACTGTGTCCCCGGTTGGGGACGTCAAGACGATGCCAGCCCCCAGTCCGGCCAACATTTTGGAGCCGTCGAAGTGCATGGTCCAATTGGAGTATGCGCCGTACTCTTTAGGGAGTTCGGCTTCTGTCCATTCAGCGACGAAGTCAGCCAAAACTTGTGACTTTATAGCTCGCCGAGGCTTGTAGGTTATATCAAATGGTAGGAGCTCAATGGCCCATTTTGCAATCCTACCCGTTGCGTCGCGGTTGTTTATAATGTCATTGAGTGGTACTACGGAAGCCACTGTTATCCAACACTCCTAAAAGTAGTGTCGGAGCTTCCGGGATGCCATGAACACCGCGTACGCTATCTTTTGATAGTGCGGGTAATGGGATTTGCAGGGTGTTAACACAGTGGATACGTAGTACACTGGTTTTTGAAGAGGGAATTTATGCCCTTCTGTCTCTCGTTCAACGACGAGTACCGCACTTACAACTTGGTGTGTTGCTGCGATGTATAACAACATAGGTTCGCCTAGGTTTGGCGCGGCTAGGACCGGATTTGTTGCCAATATGGCCTTTATTTCTTCGAGTCCGGCAGTGGCAGCATCCGTCCACTCGAAGTGTTCGGTGCGCCTAAGGAGGCGATAAAGGGGCAGTGCCTTTTCTCCCAAGCGGGAGATAAAACGGCTTAGGGCTACCACGCATCCTGTCAATTTTTGTATCTGTTTGAGGTCTTTTGGAATATCCACCTGTGACAGAGCTCGGATTTTAGCCGGGTTTGCTTCAATTCCTCTACCGGATACAATGAAGCCCAGCAGCTTTCGGCTGATGCGCCAAAACACATTTTCCGGATTCAGCTTGATGTCATATGGTCCGAGGTTGTCGAACGTGAGCCTCAAATCGCCTACTAGAGTTTCGGCGTGTTTTGTTTTGACGACTCGTCGTCTCGTATCTCTCGACTGTTTTGCCGATCTGGGTAGCGGACATGTTTGAATCATGCGCCGATATGTTGCGCGGCGTTTTTAAGTCCGAAGGGCATCGTGTTGAAGCAGAATGGTCCGTATGGAGTGATGAATGCCGTTGCGGCTTGGTCTGCTTGCGCCATCTTGATTTGATGGTAGCCAGAGTATGCGTCGAGGAAGCACAACGAATCGTGCCCTGCGGTAGCATCGATAATTTGATCGATGCGGGGGAGGGGGAAGGGATCCTTTGGGCAAGCCTTATTGAGGTCTTTAAAATCGACGCATAGGCGCCATGATTTGTCCTTCTTTGGCACCATTACCAAATTTGCTAGCCAATCCGGATGTTCGATATCTCTGATGAATCCGGCTTCCAATAGTTTGGCTAGCTCTTCTCCCATTGCCTGTCTTTTGGGTTCGGAAAATCGTCGAAGAGCCTGTTTGACCGGCTTGAATCCTTTTAGGATGTTTAGGCTATGTTCTGCCAATCTGCGTGGGATCCCAGGCATGTCCGAAGGATGCCAGGCAAAAATGTCCCTATTTTCCCGAAGGAATTCTCGCAGTGCGGCATCTACCTCGGGGTTCAATTGTGCCCCAATGGAGGCCGTCTTTGTTGGGTCCGTTGGGTGGACCGGGAATTTTATTATTTCATCTGCTGGTTTGAAGGATGTGGACTTGGATCTTTTATCAAGTATCACATCGTCCCTATTCACCGTAGAGCGCAGCGCGGTGAGTTCTTCTACTGCTAAGGCTTCGGATAGTGCCTCCAGGGCTAGTGCGGCTGTCTTGTTTTCGGCGCGGAGTGCTATGTCCGGATCACTAGCGAGAGTGATTATTCCACCGGGCCCGGGCATTTTGAGCTTCATGTACCCGTAGTGGGGTATGGCTTGAAAAATTGTGAACGCCTCTCGTCCCAAGATAGCGTGATATCCGCTATTGAACGGGGCCACTTGGAACGTGACTTCTTCGGATCTATAGTTGTCCGGTGAGCCAAACACCACATCGAGTGTGATTTTTCCGGTGCAGCGCGCTTCTTGGCTAGGGATTATTCCTCTGAAGGTTGTGGTGCTTCGCTCAATATGGCTCCAGTCTATTTCCATTTTTTGAAGAGTTTCCTCATAGATAAGGTTTAGTCCGCTGCAGCCGTCCATGAGGACCTTTGTAAGTCGAAAGCCGTCCACTATGGGACTAAGCACCAGTGCAGCTGGTGCTCGGGCTGTTCGGAATTTAGGTTCGTCGCTGGCGTTGAAGGTGATGGCTGTGTCACTCCATGGGTTTGCTGTTGCTACTTGGTAGACTTCGGCGAGGCCGTGGATTGTTCATTTTTGCATATTATTTGATGCAAAGGTCTCAAAGACTGTTGATAGCGTACTGGTATTGTTGGAGTGATTTTCTGGGGCTAGAAGCTCCTCGCCACTTTTGGCCACCTGCCGTAATATCCAACATGCTCGAAGGCTATGTGTTGGGACGACGCCCTCTGTACTATGAAGCTTACAGGGTCCGCTGAGCCATCCCTCCACGGTTCCGTGCCCTCTGTGGGGTTTTTGTTTTTTGGTTTTTGTATCTGGGGCTTGAGTATAATGCACCCTTTTGTTGTGGACTAGGGTTGTATTCGGGGCCGGATTGTCCCAAAACTGGTTTTCGGTTTTCCGGAAACTCTCCATCGCATAGTACTTTCGTACTATGGACGCCAGATCGGTGAAGCGTGTGATTTTACGACGGCCGATGGCGTTCAATATTCCCTTGTCCGTGCAATTATTGCAAAAGATTGAGATTGCGTTTTCCTCTCGGCAGTCCTTTATCCTGTCCATAACCAGGAGGAATCTGGCCCTGTAGTGATGTACTGTTTCAGCGGGCTCTTGCCGTATTAGAGATAGATCACATATGTCTGGGCGGGTGGGTGGAATAAAATCCGGATCCCTACCCATCTTGTCGTGGGGAACGAGCACCTATGGGGCAGGGCCCCTTTTCGGTCCGGCAGGGAGCGGAGGGCGCACGAAGAGCAGATCGAGGCGAAGCACGCGAGGGATTTTACCCAGCTTCGGAGCTCTCCAGAGAGATAAAACTCCTACTGCTGCTTTGTGTATGTATTGTGTTCTTGCTCGAAAGCGTGAGCGTAGTGTAGTTTCGAATGAGTCGAACCCCCCCTACGTGCGCATGGGCCTCCTTTTTATAGGCTAAAGGGGTCACCGGCGGTGGCAATGCGAGAGGGGTAAAAAGTAAAAGAGGGGTTGGTACAACCGCTATCATGATGCCCCCTACCTAACTCGACGGCGGGGACAAGGGCATTTAATGCCCGTCCGGTCGCCCTAAACAGTGCAAGAAAGCGACCGTTAGGGGCGCCAGCGATCGCCACGATGGCCTACTCGTCATCTCCACTTGCCACCTCGCACCGCTTGGCTGACTGACTACCCGCCACGCGCCAGAGCGATCTGCGGCGACACGTCGTCGGATGCGCTGGAGCGTGGGTGCAGAGTGGTGGCTTCGCCGCGGCAAGCGCCTTGCCGCGGTCGCTGTCTTGTCACACCCGTAAGCTTGTCGCTCGCCGGGTCTTGCCGGGACGCGCGGTGTGTCGCGGCAAGTCTCGTGAAATGCCTTGGTTGGCCTTCCCGGCAAGCTCTTCTTGCCGGGGTCTTGACCTTCCCGGCAAGCTCCTCTTGCCGGGGCCTTGTCTTCTCAGTTAAACACTTTGTTCTTGAATGGCAGTAATAGGAATAGCGAAGGATCTTGGCGGACACCCGGCAAGCCTTGCCGCGGGACGCTGCGACTGCCCGTGCACAAGTTCGGGATACTAAGGTACCCCTACTTTAGTACACCGACACATCTTGGGGCTAAAAGGCCGTGAAGTTTCCAATTTTGGAAGCTTGGAATGCTGGACGTTGTCCAACGAGTCCGGTCCGATGCCTGACTTTAAGTTCAGTGCTAGGTAGAAGTCCGTTCCTCCGCGGAAATCTGGCGTGGAGGGTTCGGGAGCCCGGACATGTCTAGTTTTTAATACAGGAGGAAGGTCGCCGCATTGTTCCTCTACCACAGCGATGTGGTGGGTAACCTGGGGAGAGTTGATCTCTCTCAGATCAGTTTTAAGCCCAATCTGATTGTAGTCCGTAGCGACTCCCAGGGCGGTGATGCAATCCAAGAGTTCGTTGACAGACGAGAGCTCTATCGGATCCAGCCGCTCGGCGAATTCCGAGCTGACGTGGAGATTGCTTTTGACGACTTGAGAAGTCATCGTCGAAGCCGTGGCCGGACAGGCGGTCACAAGAAAGCCGCCTAGCCGGATAGTTTGGCCGGCAGCCAATGCCCCTTTGGCGAAAATACCGTCCTTAAAGACGGGTGGAGGCATCCTTCCTATCGGTGACGACACAGAGGAACTCTCAATGAAAGCACCAATGTCGGTGTCAAAACCGGCGGATCTCAGGTAGGGGGTCCCGAACTGTGCGTCTAGGCGGATGGTAACAGGAGACAAGGGACACGATGTTTTACCCAGGTTCGGGCCCACTTGATGGAGGTAAAACCCTAGGTCCTGCTTGATTAATATTGATGATATAGGTAGTACAAGAGTGGATCTACCACGAGATCAAGGAGGCTAAACCCTAAAGCTAGCCTATGGTATGATTGTTGTAACGTATATTGTGTCCTACGGACTAAAGCCCTCCGGTTTATATAGACACCGGAGGAGGCTAGGGTTACACATAGTCGGTTACAATGGTAGGAGATCTACATATCTGTATTGCCAAGCTTGCCTTCCACGCCAAGGAAAGTCCCATCCGGACACGGGACGGAGTCTTCAAACTTGTATCTTCGTGGTCTTGGTGTCCGGCGGACGATGATAGTCCGGTTGTCCGGACACCCCCTAGTCCAGGACTCCCTCAGTGATCTTCACCTTTCCTTTTTCATTTTATCCTTTGGCAAGCTCATCATGTTGGAAAAACATGATATATATATATATATATATATATATATATATATATATAATTGAATGTAGGGGAGCATGAATTATTATTGTTGACGTTACCATTGAGGTAAAAGGTTGTGGGGCAAAACTATAAGCCCCTATCTTTCTCTGTGTCCAATTAAAACTCCGTAACCACAAGTATTGCGTGAGTGTTAGCAATTATGAAGGACTAAGTGGTAGTTGAGTATGTGGACTTGCTTTTAAGCTCTGACATAGACTCTTTCCGATGTTATGATAAATTGCAATTGCTTCAATGACTGAGGTTATAAATTGTTGGTGCTCAATAAGGTTTCTGATTCATAGTTTTGCATTGTGAAAAGATCATCGCTTGAACATAAGTAATGATATGATAAAATCTATATGTGTTGCTGTTATAGAAATAATCATGATGCCTTCATGTCTGTATTTTATTTTTATCGACGCCTCTACCTCTAAACATGAGGACATATTTATTGTTATCGGCTTTTCGCTTGAGGACAAGCAAGGTCTAAGCTTGGGGGAGTTGATACGTCCATTTTGCATCATGCTTTTATATCAATATTTATTGCATTATGGGCTGTTATTTCACGTTATGTCACAATACTTATGGATATTCTCTCTTATTTTACAAGGTTTACATGAAGAGGGAGAATGCCGGCAGCTGGAATTCTAGGCTGGAAAAGGAGCAAATATTGGAGACCTATTCTGCGCAACTCCAAAAGTCCTGAAACTCCACGGAATATCTTAAAATAAAGAAAGAAAAATCGTCGCCAAAGATGAAGGCCAGGGGGCCCACACCCTGCTCAGGAGGGTGGGTGGCGCCCCCCCCCCCCACATGGCGTGCCCCCTACCTCGTGGGCCCCCTGGTGTCTCTCCTACGCCCATCTTCTCCTACATGAATTCTTTCAATGAGAAAAAAATAGGAGGCAACCTTTCGGGACGAGACTCCGCCGCCACGAGGCAGAACCTTGGCGGAACCAATCTAGGGCTTTGGCAGAGCTGTTCTGCCGGGGACACTTCCCTCCGGGAGGGGGAAATCATCACCATCATCATCACCAACGCTCCTCTCATCGGGAGAGGGCAATCTCCATCAACATCTTCACCAGCACCATCTCATCTCCAAACCTTAGTTCATCTCTTGTATCCAATTCTTGTCTCTAAGTCCGAGATTGGTGCTAGTAGGTTGCTAGTAGTGTTGATTACTCCTTGTAGTTGATGCTAGTTGGTTTATTTGGTGGAAGATCATATGTTCAGATCCTTTATGCATATTATTACCCCTCTGATTATGAACATGAATATGCTTTGTGAGTAGTTACGTTTGTTCCTGAGGACTAGGGAGAAGTCTTGCTATTAGTAGTCATGTGAATTTGGTATTCGTTCGATATTTTGATAAGATGTATGTTGTCTAGCCTCTAGTGGTGTTATGTGAACGTCGACTACATAACACTTCGCCATTATTTGGGCCTAGAGGAAGGCATTGGGAGGTAATAAGTAGATGATGGGTTGCTAGAGTGACAGAAGCTTAAACCCTAGTTTATGCGTTGCTTCGTAAGGGGCTGATTTGGATCCATATGTTTCATGCCATGGTTAGGTTTACCTTAATACTTTTGTTGTAGTTGTGGATGCTTGCAATAGAGGTTAATCATAAGTGAGATGCTTGTTCTAGTAAGAACAATACCCAAGCAGTCGTCGACGAACCGAACACTGGTGGTGGCGGCACTCAGGAGGAGCAGCTCCTCCGTGCTATGGGCGCCAGCTTCTGGAAGCTTCAGGCGCTCCACCGCGCCCGTTTGGACAAGGCGAAGTCCAGGGAGGCAATGGCGGGCAAGGTGGAGGCAAACCTCGAGGAGCGCGTTGCCGAGGCGCAGGCCTGGTTCCGCTAGGAACACAAGGAGTTGAGGGCCACTCAAGCCCAGCTTGCCGCTCGTCAGCAGGAGCTCCTCTTGAAGCAGGCTGACATCGAGCCGAGGCCGCCCGGTCCTAGTGCGAGGCTGAGCTGAACTCCTAGGAGGAGGATCTTGTTGCCCATGAAGCGGCACTCACCAACACACTCCGCGGCAAGGACGAGGAGGTCGCGGGGCTCGTCGCACAGCGGACCCAGGAGCTGGAGCGGGAACACCAGGAAGCACTCGACCCTCAAGCCCTGGTCCACGGCGGCAAGGTAAAGGAGCTAGAGGCAGAGTGGGACATCCCGAAGGCCAGGGCCAATCAGCTGGCGAAGGAGAAGGACTTGGTCAACTGCGCCTCGACGCAGGCGCAGGGCGCGGTCCTCCAGAAGGCCGAGCTGCTCACCCGCGCCAACAACTTCGTCCAGGACCTGAAGCTGAAGCTGGAGGGTCTTGAGAAGATGCTTTCAGAGGCCAAAGCCCAGGAGGAGGCCCTGACCAAGGGCCTGGAGACAGAGAAGCAGCTACGGAAGGATGATGCTGCCACACACGAAGATTTTGTGAAGGGCGAGAACCTTTCGATCAGCCGCCTCGTCGACGTCGCCAACAGGACCACCAAGAAGCTGGCTGACATGGGGATGCCGGATTTTAGGTACACCCCAGAGCCGAACATGAGCCCCAACACCAGGCGGACCCTGTTCTTCGAGGGGGTTCTTGGAGCCTTGGAGCGGTTTCTCTCTAACAGAGTGAGCTAGCTGGCCAAAGAGGCCTGGCAGCTTTGCCGAGAAGCCTTGACCAAGGTCCTCACCAAGTTGGCGTACTGGTACCCCGACCTCGACTTCAACACCGCACTGGAGAGCTTGCCGGAGGACACGGACCTCGCGCCACTCAAGGAGCGTATCAAGCCCGTCATCAACCACGTCGATGGAACCGAGAGGATCGAAGGCCAGCGCCGGGGCTAGGCACCCCGTTTCTTGTTGCCGCTGTAGGTTCACGACCAAGACAATTCATATCTTTAGTTAGAACCACAACAACAATTGATGTAATATAACCCTGCAGTACTTTTGAAAAGATGCATGTTACTTTCGAGTTTGACTTTCTCTGTATGTGCACCCTACGTTAATCGGGTTGGCTTGCCGGCGGTAAACCCATGCCGCAGCACATTGAGGACGGATCCCCAATAGCCTGTCGGGTGTGCGTGCGGCCAGGCGAACCACCTTTCCACCCTCAGCGCGGCTGCTCGAGCTGTCGAGCGGACTCGAGGCAGAATGAAAGCGTTGCCAATAGCGGAAGGCTACCCTGCCGTTCTCGGTGCGGCCGCTCGAACTGTTGAGTGGACTCGAAACAGAATGAGTGTGTTGCTAATAGTGGAAGGGCCCCATCGCGTGCAGGTTTCGTATATAGAGGGAAATATCTCCAAGGAGAACAACCTTATACAGAAAGAATTGTCCAGAGTTTTTATATAACTTAGCTTTTCTGCCACCACGAGATCGTTTGCGGTATTTGTGATGCCGTCCATTGGATTGCCTTCTTTATTGGAAACCATGGCGATGAAGAGCTACTGGACCAGCTACTAGACCGGATTGGCACGACTGAGCCCTCTACCTGGCGCGCCAAAGATGTTGGTGGGAACAACACCTATGGGGTCACAAGAATCCCTACTGTGGTCGGCGGGCGCGGGGTCGCGTGAAGAGCGGGTCTAAGAGATAGCACAAAGGTCGTTTACCTAGGTTCGGGCCGCGGGGATCGCTTAATACCCTAGTCCTGCTTTGGTGTGTATATCAGTGTTCTTGAACTAGCTATCGAGCGTGATTTGCCCAAAGAGCCGAATCCCCCTCCAGTACGCCTTGGGCCTCCTTTGAGAGTCGAAGGTGGCGCTATAGTGGCACACAGGAGGTGGAAAGGGGTACAGTGCATAAGCTTATCGCTTGCTATTACGGGACAAAACGCATTGAATGCGCCCCTGAGGTGTCCCTCTTGCTTTATCACCGCCTCACCCTACTTCGACACGCGCCCGGGCCAGCGAGGTGGTCTGCGTCATGCAGGCTGGCAGGCTGCTGAGATGGCGTGGTGGCGGCGTCTTCATGAAGATCTGCATGCCACCATGCACGTGCTTGCTGAGTTGGACTCAGGATCGTGCGTCGCCACGCAGGTGCCCGCCTGGCTGGCTGGGCTGGCAGCTGCATGGTAACGGCGGTGGAGTCTGGACGAACGCAGGCCTGGCCGTGGCCCCATTGATGTCCTCAGCAAGGGTCTTGCCGGGGGCCCCGGCAAGGGTCTTGCCGCGGCACCGCGGTTGTCCCGACAAGGATGTCGTCGGGGGTCTCGTCCTCTGGTCCTCATCGGATATTGTGTGTTGATGATCTTCACAAAGATCTGCATGCCATCATGGAGGGGCCTCTCGAGCCTTGGTTCCAATGTGGTTGTTGGTATTGGAAGCCTTGGGCCCGAGGGTGGTGCGCTCCTTTGGGGTTGGGCAAGCTGCCCCGGCAAGGTCCTTGCCGGGGGAACCCACCTTGCCCTCTTGCTCACCGTGTCTCTGTCTTGGCGCTGCTTTGACCGTCTTGTGGCCTCGGCCTCCCACACCTGCCCTATTTAGTGCGGCCGTGGCTGTGGCTCTGACTGCTCATGCACAGGTAAAGGGGTACAATGTGAGACCCCTACTTCTGTACACCGATAGCCTGTAGGATTACCAAACCAAACTGGTCAAAGTTGAGTCTAGAAATTCTTTAGTTATATAAGGGAATTGATTGTGGATGGGAACGTAAGGCTCTTTTTACTCCTTATACCTTATGTCCTTCTGATCCGAGTCATCTTATCTTTCCTACGGGGTTAAGGAACTAGGCTTCCTCTTCTTTCTATCAGGATCACGTGTCACTAACCCGTAGACCTATAGGATTGATGGATTCAAGCCTCGGCTCAGTTTCTACTACTTCCGTGTGTTCATAGCTAATCTCAGAACCTTGATTTTGTGATATTGAGTGGTTATGCCACTAATTTGCAGGATGTCTTAAATCTTATCGAGCATTTACAACCGTTATGTTGTCCGAGTCATCCCAGGTTTCTAACTAGTCTGATGCATTTGCAAACCCATTCTTTCCATTCCCGATGATCCTTTGGGCCAGATTAACCACACTAATCGGTGGGTTGAGGCACTTCATTGCCTCAGTATATATGTTGGAGCTAGTATTATGACCCTAGGTGTATTAGAGTACCACCTAGTAAGCTAGCCATGATTTGTGTTCCCAGTGTGATGATTCTCGCCGTCTTTCTCGAAAGCATTTCGTGATGCCATTTAGTTAGCAGGTATTCTACTCCTGGGTTTTGAACCCGAGATTCACCCTACCTACTTCATGTTGCTAGTGTTTGCTTGTTCCTTTAGGATATTACTAGTCTTTGTAATAGTCCTCGAGGTCCGTGGTATTTCCTTCTTCCAAATACCATGAAATGCTTATGGCAGAAGTTCTTGAACCAAAAGATCACAATAAGAGTGCTCCCGACGAATTCTCCATGCGATAATTATGACTCTACCAATCCTACCTTTCTGCATGGGTTGTCCAGAAGAAATATGTTGAACTTGTTCAACATGCTAATCCATGCATCCACAACTCAGAAAAACATATGTTCTTTTGAGATTGTCTCTCTTTAGCTATTTCCTGGCCCTCATCTATCAATTGATAGTCAAGAGTATGCATGCATTCGTGCTCATCGGTGCTTATAATTCATGTGGTTCGTCAAGCCATTATATTCCAGAAAGACTAGGAGAAACAAAATCCAGTACCTCATCCATTTCTAGGCTTTGGTCAAAGCAGTTGTATTCCGCAGATAAAATACCAATCCAGCTTTTGTTCTATTCTACCCTGGAGTATTACCGTCTTATGTCTAGAATGTCATGGGAATTGAATACCATCCTATGAATTCTTGATTTAGTGATACTCTCGCCATCATTATTCATTCCTCGGTCCCATGTTGTCGCAACCGGAATGCCGACAAGTAAACCATGATGTGTGAAAATCAATACCTCTAGCAACCTCGTTGCCTGGTAGTTAAAGGACAATAATTTCATTATTAGTATGTTGGTTCTTGAATCATCATTCTGAGATAGATTTTGCTACCTAGTCCTTTTTTCCGTTGCACTATTCAATCAATGAGTTAGGATTGTGTTAATCCCTCGCTCTTTTGATCATATCATCTTGCCCTGAAAAGCAAGATTGTTCTCGAGCTTAGCAACATATTGGTGGTTCGTGATCTTCCGAATATCCTCTCGGAGGTATCACTAGGTTGTCACCTAACTATTATGTTGAGCTCGTGATCAAGTTGGTTCCTTGTAACCACCCCTTCTCCAAGAATCTATGTTGAATACCCCTGAGCTAGTTGGTTAAGCTAAACAACAACTTGGAGAGTTGGAAGATAAAAAGTTTGCCCAACTTAGTTTATTTTAAGGGATATCTTGTGTGTGTGTTGAAGAAGGATGGTATCTTCATAGATTAATCATCGTGATCTGTTGTTGGACCTATCATCTTATCCAATCTTTGATTTGAGTATGGGATATCATCAAATCAAATTAGGACCAACGGTATTTGTAATGTTGTCTTACTCTAGGTTGATCCTTCGAGCATACACCATTACATCTTTTGGGTCTAACCAATGCTATCACCTTGTTCACATAGTTGTGTAGTTCCATCTTGATCAGAATCTCGATGATTTGTTGTTGAGCCCATCAACAACATTCCTATCTTCTCCACGATTTGTTGGACATTAAGCTAGTGTTGGCAACTTTTATAAGCATTATCTTCATGTTCTGTTCATGAAGCATATGTTTGGATGAAAGAAGTGACTTCCTCTAAGTTGCCTCTGTGAATTCGAGAAAGTCAATGTTGCTTCCTCTGGAATCTTCCCAAGTCAGTCATGCATGCACAATGTATACTATGGTTTGGTAGATTAATTACCTCCACTCCACATGTATACTCTAGAACACCAAGGCACTATTTGATTTGTTCAAGGAGAAGAAGTTCCTTCTTGAGAATCATGACTTATATTAGGACTTCGTTATCCTCGATGATGGTTCCCAACCTGAACTCGGTAGTATTTTATTATAAGACTCCTGTGTGGTCATGCCTGTCTAGGACAACGTGTTCACATGTGTGTAGCAAAACCCGCTCATCTTTTGGAGCTTGCTATCGTAGTTCATTCCCCAAGAATCTTGCAATGCCATCTTGTCGATTTGTGTTGCAAACTTTCATTTTCTTTCTAGACTTGATGAGTGTGGAATATTTTGACACCAACCAGATCTGAATCTCAGGCACATATGATGGTTGGAACGTTTCCCAAGGACTATAATATTGGTCTCCCTGTAACCCGGTAAAGTGGATGTCGTGGCCAACGCACCTAGCCGGAAGACCTATTATTGTAGTATCTTGATTGAGGAAGTTGGCCACCTCCCCATAAAGATTTCGTAGGACTTACTCTAGTAGTTGTCCTTATGGATTTTTGTGCTCCCGAAGTCCGACCTTTTACTTGATGTTCTAGATACCAAACCATATCTACAAATGGGTTACACTAGCACATCAAGGAGAACATTAGAAACAGAGTGCTAAATGTCTCTCGGTCGATCATCCAGATGTTGTTTTCCTTGGCCTCGCTAAGGTGAAATCTGAGAAGTGTTATCTTCCTTTACATCTGCATCATCCATCACTATTCATCGTGGTAGTATGTTGTGTTGCCAGGATCCTTGACACAGATATTGGTAAAACCTTGATGAAAATGGAAATGCTCATGTTCTTGCGAGCACGTGCAAGCACTAGGTTTCATTATCGGCATTAATTGGGATTTGCTCTCAGTATCCTCGGTTATGCCATAACTTTTCAAACAGTGGACTCCCTCTCGTATGTTGAGTTCTTCCCCAGTTACTAGAATCATTCCCAGCATTTGCATTTTGTTCCTAGCTTGCACCGTCATTGTGACATCCTACTATGGTCTACCATTCTCAGTAATTACTGATCAGGATCATCTTCAAAGTGGTCCTACCATGTGTTCCATCCATTTTTGATGATAGGCAAAATCAACCCTTGTGTTGTCTTCAACAAGGTAGTCCACATCATCCATTCTAGTATGGGTATGCCATTCTTCTGAACTCCTCCAAACGATCGCTCGAGATTTACCTCAGGCTAGTATAAAGAGTCTCAATGATCTCTGTGTCAAAAGTAATTCTTTTTGCAACTTAAGGGATAATTCTGAGTCACCTGCTCTAAGATGTCTTGTTATGGTATCATGGAAACTCAACTCCTCGCTAGATTGACAACCGTTCACCACCTTCTTAAGTGTGGAGTTGTTGCCTACCTAGTGAACCTTCGTCATCTGTTTCACTCCATCCCTCCGGATGTATGCTTCGAGTCTCAGTTCGAGAGACGTTTCAATGTCTCAATCCATGAGATGATCCTAAGTTGTTCGATTTTTGAGAAGATCGATCCTTCTAGAGTTTTTCTTTTCCTCTCATTGTCATGTTGGTTGGAGTTCTCAGAGCACGATGTCGAGACAAAGATGGTGATAGAATCAACGTTCATATGAAGTGCAACCTAGATCGTGAAGATTGTGTTAGTTTGCGTTCCCCCTTCATCTTACCCTACACTTGAATCTCGGGACGAGATTCTTGTTTAGTGGGGGTGAGCTGTCACAACCCCAGTTCAGGCCTTGCCTATCCTTGCTTTAGCCTCCATGCATCATGTTTAAATTTTATGAAACTGTGAAATGGGGGCTGATAAACCCTAGCAGCAAATGAAATTCAACTAGGGTCAAAGTAAAATCATTTTCGCTGAACCCAAAATGCCCTTCATAAATGTTCATCATTTTTGTTTTGGTCCAGAACCTCTGCCAAAAATGGTGCACACTTTTCTAGGACAACTTGGGTCACTGAATTAAATCTTATGATACTTGCATTTGGGCATTTAAATGCTATAAAATATTTAAAATGCTCAAATAATCACAAACTGAAATGTTTGCTCTTGGAAATATTCCAAACAATGGCATTGAGCAGTTTCATGATTTTTGGAAATGCCCTGGCATTTTTAATAAAGCCAAAAACAATTACAGAAAATAAAAAAGAAAGAAATAGGGAAACAGAAAAAGGAGAAGACCTACCTGGGCTGTCGTACCTGTTGCTGGCCTAGCCTAGCAGCAGCCCAGCCCACCAGCGCCTCCAGGTTGTCTTCAACCTGAGGCAGCTGGGTGGCAGCAGCACAGCCGAGCCGCGCCAGCTCCTCCCTACATTCTTGGCCTCCACGCACCCATCCTCTCACGCCTGGGAGATGCCCTCGGCCCCCTGGTCCTTTTCCCCTCAATCGCGGCCTCCTTTCCCCTCCTCTGCTCCCTCCCTTCTCTCTGTTCGTGAGCACCCAGAAGGCCGACGAGCACCGCCGCATCCACTGCCTCCTCCTTGCTTCTCCGACCGGTCCAAATGCCCCATCGTACCACTCTTCATCTCCATGTTGATGCATGCAACACCAGGAGCAGCAGAGTGCCGCCCCCGTCATCTCCATCGCCGCCTCTGCTTCGTCATCGCCGTCGTCGATCCACCGACCATAGTGCTTCCCCACCTTGCTGTTGTCACTACCAGACTCGCTGTGAGCTTCCGCGCCGAACCCCTCTCTTCCCCCTCGCGTTCGCGAGCTCCATGACGCATCTTTGCCATGGCCGAGAGCTTGGCTCTGCCGTGTATGTTGCCTCTGTCATTCTAGCCACTGCCGCTCGCGTCCATGCCTACCAACAGAGTCAGCCTGCACCCAGGAGCCAAGCACACCCATCCGCTAGCCCTCCTGTGCACGATAACGCCGCACCCGACCCGCTCGAACTCCAGACGCCGCCACGAGCTTGCTTCCTGCAAACTCCGGCCACCACGCGCCCTCTCGTTGGTCCCCCTGGATGCGCGCGGGCATGGGCTACCTCCTGGTGCCCTCGGCGCATCGATCCGTCGCCTCTGGCACAACTCCGGCGGATGCCGCCGCGGATTAAGGTCGTCGCCGGCCAAACTCCGGTGTGCTGACATGGCCTAATTAGTTTAGGCACTAACGACCCCTTTGGTCATTAATAGTGGGCCAAGGGCCCTATTAGTTATGGCTGAGATTAGTTTTAACCTCAATTAACCGCTAAGACACTGACTGAGGGGTCCCACATGTCAGGTTTGACCCTGGCGGCCCCGTTGACCTGCTGACATCACCCCAACGTCATGCTGACGCAGTAACTCTTTTCTGGAATTTAAATAAATTCTAAATGATTTTTTATTACAGAAATTGTTTAAAACTTCAATAATTCACGGTAAATTAACCGTAACTCCAAATTAAAAAATTTATATGGAAAATTGTCAGAAAAATCTAGTCTATCCATCTATACCATTTTCGTGCATGTTTGAGTAAGTTAACCTCACTGTTTGGGATGAAACTTGATTAGGACAAATTTTATAATAGTTTTGGAGTTGGAATTTGATGTAGCTTTGAATTCCACTTTAATAAAAATGAGTTTCTGTTGCATTAGCTCAAATCACAGCATGTTGCCATGTCATGATCATGCATCATATTGTCGTGTTGCATTGATTGTGTTTCCTCTCTGTTGCCGGTATTTGTCCCCTCTCGGTAGACGTGTTCCAGCGATGAGTTCGATGACACCGATGAAGAACTATATTATATTCAGAAGTGCTAGGCAAGCAAACCCCCTTTTTTCATTCCGATACAATCCCACTCTCTCGCTCCTGCTCTTTTTTACTGCATTAGGACAACATCATTTCAACTGTTACATGTCGCGGTAGCTGAACCCCTTTCCTCTGCATGACCTGTCATTGCCACAGTAAATAGATGAAACACACTAGCATGAGTAGGAGTTGTTTGAGCCCTGATGTGCCTACTCATTCATGTTTGTTTGTCATGCCTGCTACTTCTTAGAGTTGAGTCAGGTCTGATTCATCGGGGATGAATTGGAGGTGTGTTAACATGTCCTACTATGTGAGAGCTAAGTGTGTGAACATGATTTGGTAAAGGTAGCGGTGAGAGGCCATGTAGGAGTACATGGTGGGTTGCCTCATTGAGTCTGTCCTCAGGAACTGAGTTCTGTGTCACTACCACACATTGGGCTCCGGGAACTCCAAGCTCTCTCAACTTATTACTCAACTCGATCTCTATCCAGGAGTTGCAACTAGTTTCTGGTGTTTGTAGGTAGTGCTAGTAGTCTACCAAGTGGCACCTGGTACAGGTGGGCTTGGAATAGACTAGGTGTAGTGGCATGGTGTACCAAGTGGCACCCGGATGGTGGGCTTGGGAACCCTGCTCACATCGTTTGGGGCCGTGAGCGACACCCCGGCCGGATCTCCCTGCGGATGGAACCCGAATAGGCGATTAACCTGGACTAGAGACTTGTGTGGTTAGTTAGGTCGTGGCCGACACCCTCGCCAGGCTTCCGATTGAAGATTGCCGAGATAATGACGTGTACATGGCGGTAAGTTGCGAGAGCGTATGTGAAGAAGTACACCCCTGCAGGGTTAATACGATCTATTCGAATAGCCGCGTCCGCGGTAAATGACCTCTGGGTTTAATTATACAGTTCATAGACAAGTGAAAGTGGATACTCTAAAATGCGCAAGATAAGCGTGAGCGTTATGGATGGCCTTCTCGTAGGGAGACTGGAGCAGGATCCGTAGTGGTGTATTGATATGGTAAATATGTGGACTCGTGTGCGCCACCTCGAAAGAGTTACCAGCAGTCATAGTACAGGATAGCCACTGAGTCAAAGCTGGCTTGCTGCAGTCAAACTCCACAACCCCTTTCTTGATACTGATGCATATGTAGCTAGTTCTGATGTAAGTCTTGCTGGGTACATTTGTACTCACGTTTGCTTAATTTATGTTTTCACAGAGAGACTTTAGTGTCACTAGTAGTTCCGCGTGGACTTCGACGTTTAGCTTGTTACCCCAGCTACGATCTTGTGCCCTCGGCAGGATCTGGCATATAGTCAGGCTTCTCAACCTTTTTCATTTGTAGATGTTTGTACTCAGACATGTTGAGCTTCCGCATGTGCTTTGACTTGTATGCTCTGAATGTTGGGTCATGAGACCCATATTTGTAATATCTCGCTCCTCAGAGCCTAATGAATAAATACTTTGAGACATAGAGTTATGTTGTGATGCCATGTGTATTTGCACATATCGAGCATATTGTGTGTATGATTTGAAATGCTTGGTATGTGTGGGATCTGACAACCTAGTTGTTCGTCCTTGGTAGCCTCTATTACCGGGAAATGTCTCCTAGTGCTTCCACTGAGCCATGGTAGCTTACTACTGCTCCGGAACACTTAGGCTCGCCGGCATGTGTCCTTCTTCATTCCTGTGTCTATCCCTTCAGGGAAATGTCACGTGGTGTCTATCGGAGTCATGTTAGCATGCTACAGCCCCGATTCTCCGAAGTCCTATTAGCCCAGCTGCTACAACCCGGATTCACTCGCTGATGACCGACACATTCGTTGTTGGGTCATGTATGCCTGTCCCTGTAAGTCAGCGCCACTTTGGATCCACGACTAGTCATGTCAGCCCGGGTTCTTTGTCATATGGATGCTAGCGGTGCTATCATATACGTGAGCCAAAAGATGTAGACGGTCCGGGCCAGGTAAGGTGGCACCCGTGAGAATACCGTGCATGACGCCGCAAAGTGATATGATGTGTTACATGCTAGATCGGTGTGTGTGGGTGTACTAAAGTAGGGGTACCTTAGTATCCCGAACTTGTGCACGGGCAGTCGCAGCGCCCCACGGTAGGAGGAGTTTTAACTGAGAAGACAAAGCCCCGGCAAGAGGAGTTTTGCCGAGAAGGACAAGGCCCCGGCAAGAGGAGCTTGCCGGGAAGGCCAACCAAGGCATTTCAAGAAACTTGCCGCAACGCGCCGCGCGTCCCGGCAAGACCCGGCGAGCGACAAGCTTCCGGGAGCGACAAGACAACGACCGCGGCAAGGCACTTGCCACGGCGAAGCCACCACTCTGTGCCCACGCTCCAGCGCATTAAATCGGCGATGTCGCCGCGCAGACCGTTCAGCGCGCGTGGCGGGAAGCTGTGCAGCCAACCGGTGCGAGGTGACGAGTGGAGATGACGAGAAGGCCATCGTGGCGAACGATGGCGCCCCTAACGGTCGCTTTTCTACACTGTTGGGCGACGCGGACGGGCATTAAATGCTCTTGGCCCCTGTCGTCAGAGTTAGGTAGGATGCACTGTAGAGGCAGTTGTACCAACCCCTCTTTTTACATTTGTGCCCCTGTCTGCATTGCCACCTGTCGGTGACCCCTTTAGCCTATAAAAGGAGGTCCATGCGCAACATAGAAGGGGTTCGACTCATTCGAAACTACAGAATGCTCACGCTCTCGAGCAAGAACATAATACCACCACAAAGCAGCAGTAGGAGTTTTATCTCTCCGGAGAGCTCCGAAGCTGGGTAAAAATCCCTCGCGTGCCTCGCCTCGATCTGCTCTTCGTGTGCCCTCCGCTCCCTGCCGGACCGAGAAGGGGCCCTGCCCCATAGGTGTTCGTTTCCCACGACATCTTTGGCGCGCCAGTTAGGGGGGCGTCGAGGTTGTGTGAACCTGATCCGACGTTTGCGCGCGCTACATCATCATCTTCATCGACATGCCATCGAAGAGGAAGACTTCGGAGGTGGCTGGTCCGTCCGTATCGATCCCGCCGCCACCGGAGCAAGCGGGTGGTGGTGTAGACGCCGACGAAGGAACGGGCGCTGACGAGGGAGCTCACGATGCTGCTATGTCCAAGGACAAGGCTGCACAGACCTCGGCGTCCATACATGCACCGCGCCCCTCTCAGGATGCACGGGACCGACAACGTCATGGTACGCGCGGTACCATACGTTCGTTGGGTCAAGGCCAAGCTGGTGGATCTCGGGACGCTCAAGATCAGCATGCACGTCAACTTGCTGGCACAAGCGCGGTGCAGTCGCTTGGGTGAGATGCTGCTCCTTCTAACATTGTTAGAAGTGCGAGCATATCTCGCTCCTCGCGCCGTTCGCCGCCGCCACCCAAGACTCTAGAAGAAGCGTTGGCCCGAGCCCAACTGCTTCTAGATTACCCTCCAGCGCCAGACAAGATCGACGACTGGAGGGCAACCATTCTGAGCCTCATCGGCTTCGCCAACGGCGACACTCCCCGGCAACCGAACACTTCGAAGCCACGGCAAGACGCCCAGGCGCGGGCCGATGGCGACAAGACCGGTGGGGGTGCAACCACTGTACATTCCCCGCCCCGAAGGCCAAGGTCACCGACTCGCCGGGTCAACCTCGACACTGACTCCACAGCATCATCAGATCCGCGAGTTCGTTGTGATCAGCGCCAAGTTCTTCAAGAACGACAGCAAGAGGACGCTCGTACTCGAATCGAGCGCCAAAGAGAAGCGCGGCGTCAATCAGACCAGCGCGCTGGGCCCACTGTCGACATGCATGGGCCAGGGGAACTAGGCGACTTGCCATACGCGGTAGGTTGCCCTGCGTTTACTCGTGAGCTGCGGCAAGTCCAGTGGCCCAATACCAAGAAGTTCAAGCCAGATGTACCCGAGAAGTACGACGGCAGGATACATCCGTCGGAGTTCCTCAGCATCTACACCATTGCGGTGCAGGCTGCCGGGGGGCGTGACGAGAAGATCCTCGCCAACTACTTCCCGCTGGTGCTCAAGCCCAGTGTCAGATCCTGGCTCATGCACTTGCCGGACAACTCCATCTCCTCATGGGCAGATCTGTGCCATCAATTTGTCGGCGCCTTTACAGGCGGCCACAAGCCCCATGGCCAGGAGAGCGATCTTCATCTGCTTGCCCAGAAGGAAGGATAGCCCTTGCGCAAGTACATTCAGAGATTCAGCCAGGTGCAGTGCAACATCCCAGACGTCCACCCTACTGCGGTTATCAGCGCGTTCCATCAGAACATGCGAAACCGCAGGATGAGGGAGGAGATGGCGATGTGCAAGATTAGGGACGTCAGTGAGCTATATGCCCTGGCCGACAAGTGTGCACGTGCTGAAGAGGGGAGGAAACTCCCCGGGGAGAATGCAGGAGCAGAAGGGTCTGACAGTGAGGATGCCGCCCCGGCAAGGAAAAACCGGCGGTGGAACAATAGAAAGAGGAAAGCAAAAGATGTGCTAGTCGTCGAGCAGTCCGGCAATGGAGGTGGCGCCGAGAAGGCCAAAGCTAGTAACTCCGGCGAGACCGTGGTGGCCGCCGACAAGCAAGACGGCTCCGCAAGCGATCTTGCAAGATCCACCGCACCAAGGGCCATGATCTCCGGACTGCAAGAAAGTTGAGCAGCTTGTTGAAGCTGCAGAAAGCTGAATCTGACGACGCGACAAGGAGAAGGCCCAAGAATGTGGTGGAGGATCCGGCAAGAAGCGCCCGGCGGGGAGGGCTGCGGCAAGGCCAAGCGGCAAGCAAGAGAGACAGCCTCCCGCGGCGCGACAAAGATGAAGGCGAAGCGAAGATGAAGAGATGGATGAGGATGAAGCCTCGAGCAGGAGTTTGAGAAAGCAAGAGGTTTTGTGTCGTCGGCGGTGCTTCTCTGCATACCGCACCGCCAGCTCAAGCGATTGGGTGCGGGAAGTTAATGCAGCAGAACCATCGGTCGAGTCGCGCAAGCCTCGAAGTGGTCCAACCGCCTATCATCTTTGATGTTGAGGATCACCGATCGCATAACTGCGGTCGGTGCTTGCCGATGTTGGTTTCACCAACTATCCGCAACCTCAAGGTCACAAAGATGCTGGTTGATGGCGGGGCGGCTTGAATCTGATCTCCTCCGCGGTACTCAAGAAGCTCAAATCCCCCGGCAATGAGCTCGAAGAGACGGCACTTTCAAGGAATCAACCGGGAAGGAGCAAGTCGAAGGGAAGATCACGTTGCGGTGACATTTGGCAGCGAGCTGAACTTCAGGACTGAGAGGGTCACTTTTGACGTTGCCAATTTTCCATTACCCTACAATGGAATACTTGGCCGTCCAGCACTCGCCAAGTTCATGGTAGCCTCTCACTATGCATACAACGTGCTCAAGATGCGCGGTCCGATAAGTGTCATTTCCATCCCTGGTGACAAGAAAGATGCCCTTATCTGTACCGACAAGATTTACCGGGAAGCAGCAGCCGCAGCAGATCGCAAGCCACTTGCCGCTGAAGCTCCCACGGGGGAAGAAGAAGACCAAGTCCGGCAAGAGCTCTGATGACCACTCCGGCAAGCGCACCTCTTCGGAGTGCTGCGTTACCGTCATGGACGCACCATCGAGCTCCACCGACAAGTGTAAGAAGGCAAAGACAGCTTCACCAGAGACCAAGAAAGTGGCGCCAAGGAGGGCGGCCTTTGGTGGTACCTTCACCATCGATTGCCACGCTTGACCCTAAATAGCAAAGCGCTCGTTGCTCTGCGGGCGAATGTCGATGTGTTTGCATGGCAACCGTCTGACATCCCCGGTGTTCCCAGGAAAGTAATTGAGCACCACCTTGCCGTCTGTCCTCACGCGCGGCACGTCAAGCAGAAAGTCAGAAAACAAGCAATGGAACGCCAAGAATTCATTGCAGAAGAGATCAAGAAATTGGAAGCAGCAGGCCTTGTCAAAGGAGTGCTCCATCCAACGTGGCTGGCCAATCCTGTAGTCGTGCGCAAGGCGAACGGAAAATGGAGGCTTTGTATTGACTTCACTGATGTTAATAAAGCTTGTCCCAAAGATCCATTTCCCTTGTATTGACCAGATTGTCGACTCCACGGCAGGATGTGATTTGCTTTCATTTCTTGATGCATATTCAGGATATCATCAGATCTTCATGGCAGAAGAGGATGAGGAGAAAACCGCATTCATTACTCCATGTGGCACGTACTTCTTTGTACGAATGCCTTTCGGACTAAAGAATGCTGGTTCAACATTTGCAAGGGTAGTCCACGAAGCTTTTGAGCCACAGCTGCACAGAAATGTAGAAGCTTACATGGATGACATAGTGGTCAAGAGCAAAGATAGAGCAACTCTGATCCAGGATTTGGACGAGACCTTTGCAAACCTGCGCAAGATCAATCTCAAGTTGAACCCCGAGAAGTGTGTGTTTGGAGTCTCCTCCGTCAAGCTTCTCGGGTTCTTTGTATCTCAGCCGGGGATTGAAGCCAATCCCGACAAGATCAAGGCCATTGAGCAGATCGAAGCACCAAAGCGCGTCAAGGATGTGCGAAGGCTTGCCGGCTGCGTAGCTGCTCTCAGCAGGTTCATCTCTAAGTCCGCGGAGCGCGCCCTGCCATTTTTCAAAATATTGAAAAAGGCAGGCCCAATGAAAAAGGTAGGTCCAATGGAACGCCAAGAATTCATTGCGCTCCAGGACTTGAAGAGATACCTTTCCTCCACTCCAATACTTGTCGCACCTAAACCACAAGAGAAGTTGCTGCTATATCTAGCGGCAACCAATCAAGTGGTTAGTGCCGCGTTAGTAGCGGAAAGAGAGGCGGATGATGAGCCAGCAACCACGGCAAGCGCATCCAGCGACAAGCAGGGGGCTTCTCCGACAAGCTCTGGTCCCGACAAGGATGCATCTGCACAGCCACAAGAAGAGAAACAGAAGAAAATGGTGTAGCGCCCAGTTTACTTTGTCAGTTCCCTTCTGCAGGGGGCTAGATCAAGGTACTCTGGTGTGTAGATATTTCTTTTCGGCCTTCTCATGGCCTCGAGGAAGCTGCGCCATTACTTTCAAGCACATGAGATCACAGTTGTCACTCGCTTTCCGTTGAAGAGGATATTGCAGAATCCAGAAGCAACAGGCAGGATTGTCGAGTGGGCACTGGAACTGTCAAGCTTTGGCCTCAAATTTGAGAGTACTTCAACTATCCAGAGCTGAGCATTGGCAGAATTCATAGCAGAATGGAAGCCAACACCTGATGAAGAAACTCCAGAGACGAGCATCCCCGTCAAGGAGGCAAGCAAAGAGTGGGTCATGTACTTTGATGGCGCCTTCTCGCTGCAAGGCGCCGGTGCGGGCGTGTTACTTGTCGCACCCACCGGAGAGCACCTCAAGTACGTGGTCCTGATGCACTTTCCCAAGGAGCAAGCAACAAACAATACTGCAGAGTATGAAGGTTTGCTTGCGGGACTCAGGATTGCTGCGAACCTTGGGGTCAAGAAGCTCATTGTCAGGGGTGACTCGCAGCTTGTCATCCGCCAAGTGAACAAAGATTATCAGAGTCCATTGATGGAAGCTTACATTGATGAAGTGAGGAAGTTGGAAGAACACTTTGACGGCCTACAGATGGAACATGTTCCGAGAGCTCAGAACGACATTGCAGATGGCCTGTCAAATTGCGCCGCACTTAAGTTACCTATGGAACCAGGGATCTTTGTGCTCAGACTAACTCAACCATCTGTAACACCATCAACTGGACAGAGCAAGAAAAGGAAGTTGGTTTCCGGTGACTACTTTCCGGCAGAGCTCCCCGAAGCCGCCGCCAAGAAAGTCTCCAAGATCAACACCAAGAGTGCCGAGGAGCAATCTGCTCCGACAAGCCCTAGGGTTTGTTCCGTTGAAGCAGACGCTCCCGACAAGTTTTGCTCCGGCAAGCTTTCCGGGGAACATCATGCTCCGGCTGAGCCGCAGGTTCTTGCCGTAGAAGCGGATGTTCCCGCAGCAGCATATGTGCCTTTAGTCCTTGTTGTCGAGCCGCAAGCTCCAGCATGGGCATAGCAGATCGTCTGTTTCCTTCAAACAGGAGAACTTCCCGAAGAGCAAGAAGAAGCGGAGAGAGTAGCCCGGCAATCAAGTATGTACCAGTTTGTCGATGACATCTTGCATGTGAAGAAGATTCAACGGAGTGAAATTGAAGTGCATTCCCCGGGAAGATGGACAGGAGCTGTTAGCGGAGATACATGGAGGCATATGTGGCCACCACATTGGTGCAAGAGCACTTGCCGGCAAAGCATTCCGGCAAGGTTTCTTTTCGCCCGCAGCCCTCCAAGATGCAACTTCACAAGTAACCAGGTGTGAAGCGTGCCAGTTCCATTCCAAACAGATACATCAGCCAGCTCAAGCTCTCCAGATGATCCCTTTATCCTGGCCATTTTTGGTCTGGGGGCTCGACATCCTCGGCCCCTTCTCCCGAGCTGTCGGGGGCTTTGAGTACTTGTACATTGCAATCGACAAGTTCACAAAGTGGCCGGAGGTGGAAGCAGTGAGGAAGGTGACAGCACATTCAGCAGTCAAGTTCTTCAGGTCGATTGTTTGCCGTTTCGGAGTCCCTAACAGGATCATCACCGACAACGACACGCAATTCACGAGCCGCACCTTCATGCAGTACGTCCAAGACCTTGGCGCCAAGGTCTGCTTCGCTTCTGTTGCTCACCCGAGAAGCAACGGTCAAGCGGACAGGGCAAATGTTGAAGTGCTGCGCGGGCTCAAGACCGGGACTTTCGACAGGCTGCGCAAGTGCGGAAAGAACTGGATCGAGGAGCTGCCGGTGGTTCTTTGGTCGATCAGGACGACGCCAAATTGAGCCACTGGCCAGACACCTTTTGCGCTCGTCTATGGAGCAGAGGCAGTTCTCCCCACGGAACTCGCATACGGATCGCCTCGAGTGCTCGCTTATGATGAGCTTGAGCAAGAGCAGCTGCGACAAGGTGATGCACTGCTCCTTGAGGAAGATCGTCTTCAGGCTGCTGTACGAGCTGCTCGCTACCAGCAAGCTTTGCGCCGCTACCATAGCCGCAAAGTTAATGCCGAAGTCTCGAGGAAGGCGACCTTGTTCTTGGCGGGTTCGATCGCCAAGAATTCCAACAAGTTGGCCTTGAAGTGGGAAGGCCCTTACGGGTGAAGCGAGTCACTAGGCCGGGCGCTGTCCGCCTAGAGACCGAAGATGGCTTTCCGGTGAGCAACTCCTGGAACATTGAGCATCTTCATAAGTTTTACCCATAAGGCGCGGTTGCCGGAACATGTTCCGACAACCACCTTTTGTACAAGCCTTGCCGTTGTTGCATGTAACCCTTTGTACAAAGCCGAGCGCAGATCCCGTGCATAAATAAAGATCATATGCTCCGCACATCTTGTCAAATTTCATGCTTTTTTTCTTTTTTGCATGTATTATCTGACACTTTGTGCAGCACTTACCCCCGGTAAGCAATAACGAGCCTTAAGGCTCCATATCTTTATTTTCTCTTCTTTCTTTTCCTCAAGAAAAGAAGGTTCCTTCGCCCACAAGTTCACCGGGGGGAGAGGAGAAGATAATGATGTGGACTAGGCGTCGTTCAAGGAAGTATCGCCTTGCTGGGACGCAAACGACAGAAAAGCTAAGTCGCCAAAGTTTGAGCACGATCAATTTTTAAAATTTTAAGTTATCTTCCTTGAATGACCGCACTTTGTATGGAAAACCTGTGCGCGGAGGAACCAACTCGTAGCTAGTTGCACCCTTACTTTGTTTCGAGTCCGCTCAACAACTTAAGTGTGCTGCAACCAGTTGCGACAAGGTTTCTTGCCGGAAGCGACACCGCCTGCAAGCTGCTGATGTTCCGCACTCAGCGCTCGCGGCAAGGGTGCTCGCGCCGCAAGTTCCCTGGCGCGAGGGTAAAAAAACATACAAAGGGAGGAATCAAGTAAAGGGAATAACATAGCAAATACTGCTCAAAGTAAAGTTATATTACAATGATAACTTGCCGCGCTCTAATAGATTGTTCCCGTAACATGTTTGGCAGCGGCAAGAAAAAGGAGAAAACACGCGGCCTAATCTGCGCGGCCGCCATCAACCCTCCTAACCTCATTCACCTTATCCACAATGGGTGCGACAAGGGCCTTGAGCTCTTCAAGATCAGCACCCGCCGGCAGCTTCTTGAGGACGTTGGTGAGGTTTAGGCCCGGATTGCGGAAGAGCACCTTCACCAACACCTTCTCCATAACTCTGGCGCAGATTGCGCGCGACTCGTCAGCCAGCTGCTTTGGGATCCTTTCCCGGAGTTGCCGGAGAGCCGTCGCCATGCCCTTGAAGAACAGAGTGAGCTTGGCGCTGGGCTGGAGGTTCTCGTCGGAGGAGTACCCGAAGCCCGCCAAGTCCAGTTGCGCCAGCTCCTCGTCGATGACTGCAGCAATGTTGACGAGGCCCTCGGTCCAGAGCTCTACCGTAGCCCTGAAGGTGTTTTGAGTCTCGGCGGCCCTCGTTAGCAGCTCCTCATTGGCCTTGATCTCTCCCTTCAAGTCCTCCTCTCGCTTCTTGGCGCCATCCAGCGTCTCAGTCAGCGTGGCCAGCTTCAGCTCCAGATCAGCATTTGAGTCTTTGGCGGCGTTCAGTTCCTTGCCATTATCAGCGAGTTGAACTTGCAGATCACCATGGGCGAGGGCGTCCTTCTTGCGCTCGCGCTGGAGTGCGGCAAGCTCCTCATCCTTCCCTTTCAGATCAGCCTCCAGCTGCATCATCTTCACCTCCAGTTCCTTCTTGGCGACCTCGGCAGCTGCTGCAGCGTCCTTCGCTTCCTTGAGTGCCCCACCAAGTGATTGCTCGCGCGCGGCAAGCTCCTCCTCGTAGCTGTCCAGATTAACTTTCCGCTGCGTCAGTTCACCTTCCCGGGTGGACAGCTGCTCGGCGGCAAGCCGCTGCTGCTCTTCGGCTTCAGCCTTCTCGAGGAGGAAGGCCTTGCGCGCCTCGGCAAGCTGCGCCCTCTCCTCCGCGATGGACCGGAGGGCCTCTTGGTTGCGGCTCTGGAGCTCTTCCGCAGGCTTCTCTATGTCCACTCCCGCCTGCGCGACAAGCGCTTCCCGAGACTCCAGCTTTGCTTGTCGGGCGCGGTAGAGCGACACCAACTTCCGGAGCAGCTGCTCCTCCTCAGACTCGCCGCTGCTGCTGCTTGGCGCGTCGACCACTGTCAGCCCAGCAGAGGCGAGCACTTCCCCGTCAAATGCCTCTCCTTCAACCGGCGCCCTGGAGCTCGACGCCCAAGGAAGCTTGATGAAGACACCCTCGCCGGCCTTCAAGTAGGCGCCGGGCTGGGGCTCTTCGGAGCCTGGCGCTGCATCAGCGGCGGAGGGGTCGGCGGTCGGTGCAGCGCATTGCGCTCCTGCGCCCTCAGGGTCGTCAGTGCGATCGCCGGACCCCTCGCCAGCTCCTGCGCCAGCAGCCTTGGCGGCCTCTTCACCGGCAGGATCGTCAGTGCCAGCCTCTTCCTCGGTGGCGGCGGCATCATCAGTGTTGCCGCATGCATCCTCCTCGCCGGTGGCCTCGGTCTCCATCGGATCTGTGGAAGGGGGATCTGAAGACAGGAAGAGGAAGAAAATGTCAAGCAAATATCCAAAAAGAAGATCAGAAGAAGAAGAACCCAAGGGAAGTTTTCTGACAAGAAGGATTACCTGCGCTGGCCTCTGTAATCATGGGCTCCACCATCGGGGGATCACTGGTCCCATCCCTTGCCGGAGAATTACCCCTTGCCGGGGACCTCTCCCTTGCCGGGGAATCGTCCCTCGGCGCCGTAGTTGAAGCAGATAGAACCTCAGGAGCGGCTTCTGGTTGTTCCTGATGAGCCTGTTCTGCTACTACACAAGCAAACCAACAATCAAGATATCAACAAGGAAAGAGCACCCATGCGCGCCCCACAACAGGAAGTGAACAAATACTTACGCTGGGGGTTGCGCTGGGGGCTGCTTCGAGGAGAGATTGCCGGGTCTGACAAGGTGGTCTCGGACGCGCCCTCTGTTGTCACAGTGCGATCGTCCTCGATGACAACCCCGGGGACCTTGGCCCTCTTCGCCGCTCTCTCGGCCAGAGTCCTGAAAAGGAACAAGGTTCAGAGAGAAGCAGATCAGATACAAGACGAAAACGGCAAGAATCGAAGAAATATAAGTACAACAAGAAGAAAGTCTTACTCCTCCTCCTCTTCTTCCTCCTCGTCGGAGCTCAGCGCGGAGAGGTCGAAATCCGGTACACTTTCAGTGCGACGAGGCGGAGGAGTAGGCTCCCTTGGACGCTTTGCGGGAGCTGCGGCAGGGTCAGAAGCGGCGGCCCGAGAAGACCCCGCTCCAGTTGCCGGTGCGGCGTGAGATGCTCCCGTGGCAATGGTGCTTGTCGCGGAGGAGCATGTCCCGCGGCGCGGCGGCTGTTGGCCTATCTGCCGCCCTGCTATGTCTCCGGTCCTGCGGAGGCGCCTTCTTGGTTGAGCTGGGGGCTGCACTGGGGGCTCCGCCTGCAGCAAGTTGCTTGAAGATGGCTGGCCACTTGCGCCCTCGGCGGGCTCGCTCGGTTCGCCTTCGAGCACTCCCTCGCTGAAGACCTCCCCGACAAGCTCTTCTCGATCGGCAAGGCTTGCCGCCTCGGCCGGCTTTGCCTCCTCCTGAGAATCTGAACGCCTGGCGGCTTGCCATCGCCGCTTCTTCCGCCTGGTGGCAATGTGCGCATCTCGTCATCGTCTTTGTCGCGGTGAGAGCCTCTCTTTCGTCGGCACGGACCGCTACCTCCACCATGTCATCAAAGAATTGCTGCACAACATCGTCGGAGGGCTCCTGCCATGTTGGGATGATCCCGTGCGAGTCGCACTCTGGCATCATTGCGCGGATGCGATCGAGCTGGGAGTTGGTGCACAATGGGACGACGCCCTACGGCAGCCTGAACCACTCGGGATGGTTGGGGTCGTGCTTGAATAGTTCCTTGAGCGTCCCATCCAACTCCAAAACAGTGAAGTTAAAATTGAGGCCTGGGCGCAGCCTCATGATATCCGCCGGGGCCCCGAACAGCCAGGCGGGCCTCCCCTCTCTGCAGAGGGGCGTCGGCGGCGAAGAAAGTCCGCGCCAACAGCCCCTACAGTGAGCCCGGCAAGCCTGAGCCGCAAGATCCGGGTGGTGGCGATCTTCAGTCTAGCATCGTCCGCCGCCAGGGTGCTCCAATCGCCGCCGCGCACTACTCGGGCTTGGCGCAAGTTGGTGAATGGCTGCGGATCCGCATCAACAATCCAACACCATTCCGCTCTCCACTCCTCCCATTTGCTACGGAGCCCCCCCTCCAGATACACCTCCTTCATATCGGCTCTCGAGATCCAGGCGATCCCGCCAGATAAGGGCTCTCATTTCTCGACCCGGGGCATGAAGTAGTGGCGGAAAAGGGCCAAGATTGGGTGGATTCCGACGAAGTTTTCGCAGAGATGTGCGAAAACCGCCATGGTCAGAACGGCGTTTGGGGTGAAATCGAGGAGATGGAGCCCGTATGTGTTCATGATGCCACAGAAGAAATCGGAAAAGGGCGGGCAGAGCCCGCAATAGAAGAACAATGGGAAGAAACGGTATCCTTTTGGACACCGTTTCGAAGTAGAAGCTTCAGCGGAGAGTACCTGCGTGCGCGGATGCGCGCGCGTCTCCGTCGACCAAAAGAGGTAGAACCATTCCATCAGCTCCTTCGCGGAGAGCTCAGGGGGGAAGAGTGCCCGATCCTTCCGCAGCGCCTCAAGCCGCAGCGCCTCGGCCGACTTCGCATCCTTCCCGGTCTTCGGAGCCATGACGGAGGCGGTGGGGAGGGCGCGGCGTTAGCGGCGGCGGCGGCGACGGTGGCGGGCGCTGCTCTCTTCGGCTTGGGAAGCGGAGGGGAGCGGCGGAGATTTCTGAGGAAGGAACCGCAAGTGGCGAAGGTGGGGGAACGGCCCCTGTTTCCCCTGCTTATAAAGAGGAGAGGCGAACGGTACGCCTTTTTCGATTAAAGAATCACCCACGATCTCTCCCACGACGCCGCGTTCAACGCGTGCCGTTACGGGAGGGCGCGGTGGCTACGGAGTTAGATATGGTGTGGACCCAGGCCGCGTGTGCCCGTGCCCTGTTTTGGGCCTGGCCAAACAGCGCTCGGCACCGTGTATGGCCCAGGCCCGGGGGCTCCTGTCGGTGTACTAAAGTAGGGGTACCTTAGTATCCCGAACTTGTGCATGGGCAGTCGCAGCGCCCCGCGGCAGGGCTTGCCGGGTGCCCGCCAAGATCCTCCGTAGTTCCTATTAATGCCATTCAAGAATAAAGTGTTTTAACTGAGAAGACAAAGCCCCGACAAGAGGAGTTTTTCCGAGAAGGACAAGGCCCGGACAAGAGGAGCTTGCCGGGAAGGCCAACCAAGGCATTTCAAGAAACTTGCCGCGACGCGCCGCGCGTCCCGGCAAGACCCGGCGATCGACAAGCTTCCGGGCGCGACAAGACAACGACCGCGGCAAGGCACTTGCCGTGGCGAAGCCACCACTCTATGCCCACGCTCCAGCGCATCCGTCGACGTGGCGCACGTGGCGGGAAGCTGTGCAGCAAAGAGGTGCGAGGTGGCGAGTGGAGATGACGAGAAGGCCATCGTGGCGAACGATGGCGCCCCTAACGGTCGCTTTTCTGCACTGTTGGGCGACGCGGACGGGCATTAAATGCTCTTGTCCCCTGCCATCAGAGTTAGGTAGGATGCACTGTAGAGGCAGTTGTACCAACCCCTCTTTTTACATTTGTGCCCCTGTCTGCATTGCCACCTGTCGGTGACCCCTTTAGCCTATAAAAGGAGGCCCATGCACAACGTAGAAGGGGTTCGACTCATTCGAAACTACAGAACGCTCACGCTCTCGAGCAAGAACATAATACCACCACAAAGCAGCAGTAGGAGTTTTATCTCTCTGGAGAGCTCCGAAGCTGGGTAAAAATCCCTCGCGTGCCTCGCCTCGATCTGCTCTTCGTGTGCCCTCCGCTCCCTGCCAGACCGAGAAGGGGCCCTGCCCCATAGGTGTTCGTTTCCCACGACAGTGTGACTTAGGATCGGGGTCCTGACACGTTGGCCCTTTCCATGCCGGCGTGGTCCACCGAAGCTTTGGCTTCTAAGCCGGAAACCCACTTGACGAGCTGGTAGTAAAATTCGGCGTGTCAAATGCATGTATGGACGACAGCCTCCTGGGATATTTGTTGGACACCGGCCTCCACGAGTCGGCCCAGTTGCAGGCACTTTGCTCGCAACTCAGAGTGTCGATGCGCTGCTGCTACATGCCTCACTGGTGGCGCAAATTGGCGATACGCTGCTCCTTCGCCAGGCGGTGGCGCTCCAACAAGTCCTCGTACTCCGCATTGCCATTTAAAGACCGATAGGATGCCTCCTCCCTCCGTCTGCCTTCTGGTGAAAAACCAAACACTAGTTCCGGCCGTGACTGCCTCTGGCGTTGCCTATTGCGGACAGGCGGGGGCATGATGGATGTGAGGAGAGCAAGAGCAAGTGGCGAGCAACGTCGGGCTGGTTGGGGCTTATGAGGATAGGGCGAGTTGGGTGATGGTGCCATCGGGGAATGCTGAGAACCAGTAATTATAGGCAGAAGGTAGGTGAACCAGCATGTCACGGGACACGTGATGGTCATTGTGGTCATCAGAATTCAACGCATAAGCAGGCATGCCTTAGTGCGCCAGCTTGCCGTGGAAAACTAGAAAACTGAAATTATGACTTTGTCGTCCCGTCCCGTCTCGTCTCGTCAGTGATGTGTCCCGTTTGTGCTGGGTCGCACATCAACATGACGGTCAAACAAGTGCGCTTGATTCATCCAGATGAGGTACGTGTGTGATCCGCTAGTTATTCATGAGGATCGATTCAGTCGGATAGTGTAGGTGTAGGATCGCAATAGCTGATGAACGTTCGCTGGGAGATAAGGCATTTGCGAATGCTTTTGTTGGCACTTTCTTCAGATTCGCATGGCATTTGCTTCATGACAGCATGTCAGTTTCTTCGGAGGTAGGCATTTGTATTAAAAAACTACCATCTTCGGATCTTGCGTCGCAACTAAAACTATGAGGAGCGTATTAGTAGGCTAGCTAGTGATCGATCAGTAACTTGTAAACATTGAGCGAACAAAATAAGGAACTCCTAGTAACTTTTAAACACTGAGCATACGGAAATAAGGATCAAGTTGTGCATAGTAGTAGAAATGTTCACACGAGACTTACAGACCTGACATTGTAATATGTTCACATTAGTAGCCCAAATTCACAACCAACTAGTATGATTCCCATACATAAGATCAACATGTTAATGCATCTCAATGATTCACGGATCATATACAAATATGTAGCTCCAAAATCTAAGATCTAGAAAAAAACATCTGTTCTTGCTACTGACATGGATGCTTCTCTGGATCAACATTCAGTACAGAGTGAAAGACAAATTTGTTTGTGAAGTCTACATATCCTCTTGCAAATGTAAGTGGTTTCACCAACAGCTGGAACCATGAGAATGAACCACACATGATGGAGGAACATCCACTGCAATATGATTTGGTCTTCTATCGATACACAGTGAGACTATTTTTGGAATACAAACTTAAACTTAGGCAAAATGATGCCCATTGTATAATCAGAGCAAAGCAATGAAGCACCTAGTGTTGGCCAATAAATAGTATAATACTACTTTTGTGCAGACCATGAAGTGACTATCCAATCTTTCTATGTCTATTTTCAAATGGCACTGCATGCAGTGACTATACTATTCTCTCGTGCAATTCCACCAAAATTGAAGTCACTTTGTTTGTTTGCCAAATAGCAATGGCGGGCATCTATTTGCACAAATATCAAGAAGCTAGTAAACATATACCCCCACCTTGTATTTTTGGTTTACACATGTCTCTGCTAGTCGTTTCCGCTTAGCAATTGTCATGTTTTGCACTGGACGATTTGATAATGTCATGTTTTGCCCTGGACAATTTCGTACCGAATTGATTTGCTGGCACAGAGCAGAAATATAGCGCCTATTCATCATCAAACCAAGGATATCCATGTTCGAAGTGATGGAAGAGGTGAAATCGATACAACCGAAATTGAGCATCCAATCATTGAATCATGACCTGCACCTCCAATGTAGGTCCACCCTACCAATAAATTCACATGAAAACCCCTAATATTAATATCTAATGATAGTACAAAGAGTAGCAAGATAGTAGCAAACCATGTACCTTTGTAATGAACAGCTCATAGTGCCACCAATTGGATATAACGGTTTGGAAGAAAACATGCTCATAATGTTGAACCATTTGGACTTTTTGTGCAGTTCCACTAAAATTGAGCATCCCTGTTTACAAAGATATTGAAAGTGTGATTACTATAAAAGTGGCACTAGTTGAAGCATAGACTTACAAATATAAGCATTCCAATTTCTTAATGGGAAGAGGTAGCAAGACTGTTTCTAACCACGTGTTTAAAGGAATGAATAAGGCAACAATGGCTGATGTCAGGAAGGCATACGTAGTATTTTTTGAAAGATTGAACCATTCCTAACCTTTTCTCTTCTTTTGAGCATATTTTGTGCAGTTCAACTAAAATAAAATGCCATCACCGTCTTGACAATTCAGTGACATTGTACAAATAGAAATGACCTACCATTACATCATGATGTCAGGTATGTAATTGACAGGCATTAGAGACAAACATGCAGACGTACTCCAATAACATAATAAACATTAATTTTAACAAAGGTGTGACTAGCTTTACCAGCATAATTCGAGTGAACTCTACAACCTCTGTTTCCTACTATAAGATGTTTTCGCAGTTCAATTTAAAGTAACCAAACGTCTAGTATTTAGAAAAACAAGCAGTAGTTTTCTTGAGCACATATCTGGGAAAGCTTTCCATACCTTATATATGTACATATGATAATGCAAGACCATTTGAATAGTACAAATATACACTAATCCAGTTGCTAGTGCAACAATAGAGTAGTTTTTTTATTACAGGGTACATTACAATGGTTTTTCCGAACAGATTTCCATAGGCTAGCACTAGAAGAATTCTATAAGCATTAACTATACAAAATGTAAAGGTAACAAGTTTTATCATTGGTATACTAGTTGTGCAACATCATTAAACCAAATACAAAAGTCTGAAGGTAACTAGCATTATTAACTAATGACAGTATAAAAAAATTGCAAACCATGTACCTTCAAGGTAAATATCATTTCGAACTCGAGGGGACCTAACAATTGCTATCCCAATCTTGATAATTGATTAAACATATAAATTTGATCAAACAAATCAAGAAAACAGCCAGAGGAGGAGGTGCCCACTCTTGACCTTTCCTCTTCTCTTAATAATTGTTTGTGCAGTTTAACCAAAATAAAATGACATCAGCGCCTTGGCATTTTGGTGACACTATAAAAAATTGACTTATCTCATGAAAGTGAGGTATGTAATCTATAAGCATTAACATTGCAAACATCTGAAGTTAGTAACAAGTTTCATCTTTGGTATACTGGCTATGCAGCAACATTAGAATGCCTTAGCTGAAAAATCTTTAATACACCCACGATCTACAGCTAACCCTAAAATAATCCAATGACATTAAATGGCATTGCTTAAATTTATCGGTGGCCTTAGACTGAGTGCGACATTAGTTAAATGTGGCATCACTTGAGCAGTAGCAATGCTTGACTTTACCGGTGGCATTATACTTACAGCAAAAAAGTGGCAATAAGAGCATGGGAGGCCCATTTGGACTGTGGGTGCACTAGTACGATGTACCTCCACAAACGCATAGAGTGGTGAGGGAGGTATGGTTGCCTAGACCAACAAATATCCAGGCAGCATATGTGGATTACGTCCCATTTTTGTTCTCTTTAGCCACCTTTTTCCTATATGAGGACAACAAACCGATCGACCTGGTCATTCTCCATTGCATTGTCATGCCTGTCTACCCTTTTCAACCAATAGACACGAGACTCATTCCTTAGCTACTGATTTTCCTCTTTTCGACCTAGATGCGGGTTCGATACCAAGTCTCTTCAACAGTACTTTCTCCCTTCGTTTCCTTATTCAACCCAAACATGGATTAGTCCGCATGAAGTAGGGTTTCCTTTAACAGTGCAAATTAAGGTTTTTGTCTACGTGACTAGTAGAGCATGGGATAGAAAATTGCGGAGATGGTGGAGTGGAAAAAGATCCACATCCAGCGACATGTCAGATGGGGCAATAGAACAAGGGTATGGTTTGAAAAGAGGTAGCACACCTGAGGGTCAGGGGGGAGTGCTTAGCTCGTGGTCTTCGTCCTCTACACACACTATGGCAGCGAGATTGGGGATGAAGGCAATCCCGTGCGGGCGCTAGGTCTGAGAGGATGGCCTTGTCGTCAGTGTGTGACCTCGCTCGCCGATGACGAGTGCGTCAACACTGCACGTCCTTTTCTTTCCCTACGGACGGGATCCTGGCGGATCTGTGACCACCGGTGAGGAGGGAGAGAGAGGGGCCATCGCCATCTTTTTTAGATCTAGAGAGAGGGTGATAGTGTGAAAAGCAAGTGGGTAGCCCCTAGCAAGCAAACGCTGAAGCTCCATCCTATGTAGTATCTTCTTTTGATATGTACTAGTACTAGAGGTGGAGTAGTGGTAGAGTAGTTTATATTTTCTCTGCATACAATACCAATTAGTTGTGCTTCAAAACTGAAAGGCACGCCATTAATTAAAAAAATAAAGTCGAGAACTTGTGCGCCACCTCGGGCCAACGCGACCAGATTGCATTTTGCATGAGAAATGACACACCATGTTTCGTTGACATGTGGTCCTGTTCCAACATGTCAGTGAGACGACGAGAAGTCCTTTTGTACAATTTCCGAACGGACGTCTATGTAGGTCCAGGCGCCTCTTCCTGTACTGTGGCAACTGTCCATTGTCTCTTCGCCTTTCCCTCTCGATTTGGAACTACTGTCGCACGCTCTTCCTCCCTCCATTTGCCTTCACCCTTCCTTCTGTCATTGTTCAATCGTCTTCTCCATGGAGGATACAGGCCGGAAACGACCCCGTTATTCTTGCCCCGATCTGAAAGATGATGTTGTGGAGGAACTCATTGATCAGTGCGACATCATCACCTCAGCTACCATGGCAGGTTCGTTCAAGATCATTCTCGACTCAACAAATAACATCATTTCAAAGAACCCAATGGTCCAGGAGTGGTTTGATCTCCCCTGACTTCTTCTCCATGACCCTGCTCGCTGGCGCGCGGACGATGGAAGACTCACCTTGTGCAAGTTGATGTCGCTTGATAATGATACGTCTGATGTTAAGATGCCATCGCTTAAGGGTAAGGCTTGGGCAGGCGCAAATGGAGATTGGGTTGTTTATATTTGGTACAACTATGAGTGGGCACTTGTGAATGTGTACACTCGTCACCGGGTTCCACTTCCAAAAATCTTAGAGTGCCCTAAGGTTGAGCACACAGATCTACGTACTTACTTCCATGACTCGATGGATATTGCTCAAATTTCAATTTCTGTACAAGGATGAGTATTGTAATGCAATTCAATATGAGCGTGTTGTGTTTGGTACCACCACTCCTGGCACTGTTTTTGCATGGAATCATTATTGTTTCTATACGTTTGTCTTCCACCATAATTACAATTGTTTCATCCACATGCATGCGAGTTAGTATCCCTGACTAATTAACCTTCATGTGTTTCCAAGGTCCTATGAACATTCAACACCTATACTAGAAAAAAAATTATAAGCAAGGGGAAGATGATGATGGTGATGATCACGAGCATGAGGAAGAGCATAACCTACATACTCAGTGGCGCCTGGCAACTTATTCCGATGGATCACCTCTTCTAGTCTATATACAGGGCACTTCTGATGTTACTAAGGAAGCAGGTGTTGTCTCCCATAGCCGCACTCTCTGGACCTATTCCAACATCCGTTGCAGGGTATTCGGGATGGATACTAGTCTGCTAGCGCCAGCACCTTCTCCCGAGTTCCATATTGATAGTCTTGGAAAAAACTCGCTCTTCCTTGGACTAAACTATCCAATGATGGTGAAAGGAGATCCACCTGCTGTTGGCAAAATGTTACTACCAATTATGAGAAGCAACTACATCTATACATCGGACATTGCTATGGTTCCCTACACTGGCTATCACAATATGCATCCTGATATAGGTCGCTTTAGCCTGGATGAGGAGTCCTGCGTTGGTCTTGATATTGACAATATATGGCCCTCCCCTAAGAATCACTTATGGTTCAAAGCAAGTGTTTCTAACGCCAAGGATTGGTTGACCTGAGGTTTATTTCATCGCTTTGATATAGGCCGCTTTAGCCTGGATGGTGAGTCTTGCATTGGTTTCTATATTGATAATAGTTGGTCCTTTCCAGAGGCTTACTTATGGTCCAAGCAAGCATTTCCAATGCCGATGATTGGTTGAACTAAAATTCATTTCATTGCTTGTTATTTGTTGTGTGATAAAAACTTTAGTATCTACTAGAATATGTTGTTTGAAATAATCTATAATCCAACATGTATCCTCGTTGTCATTGTGTATTGATGACTTGTTGTATGTAATGAATGGTACATTTGCATATTCTTGTGATAAACTCAATTTATGAATGGTTTTCGAGTCACTTCTTGGAGTGTGAGTATCGTAGTAGTATAGCGAACATCCGGTTATATGAAGTTGCCACATCACATAGAGCCAACCTAATAGTATGCTAGTACAATAGTTAGTCCTAGTAGTAGTATACCATCAACTAGAGCTAGGTGTTGCACGGAGGCTGAGAAATATGGTGATAGGGTGAGGTGGGCTTGTACGTATGATATAGGCACAGGGCTTCCATGTGTCCTACTCCTCCAGTCTAAATGTGGAGAAGATTTTGTTGAGTTCTTCCTTCTTTTGCCGACACGCGAGACATCCAACATCCAAGTCGTGTCATGCAAGAAAATGGAGTGCTAGTTGAAGCCACGTGATTTGCATCTTGGGTTAAACTGTAAATAGAATCTTACTCTTGAGTAACTCGAAAAGCGGCCACCGAAGATCTTTATTGGATTTGTTTCTCATCACTAGCACATCGAGGTGAAAGATGTGCAGGTTCAGTGGGTCGTCCTGTGTTTTCACTGACATGTGTGTGATGCCCGGATAATTAAGCTACAGAGAACCTCTGCTAATGATGCCATGTCACCTCGGTTACTGTTGATAAACTCGCGCAGATTCGAAACCGATTCGAAATTCAAATTTATACTGAAGTCAAATGGTAAAAATTTTCAAACATTAAAACTAAAATGTTCTGGATGTGACAAATAAGTCAGAAGTGAAGAAAACCACATTTTTATAAAATGTTTAAACACTCGAAAATAAGTAAAATAGCAACAAAAACAGTCATTTAAATACCTTTTGGAGTTATGAAAATATTAAACGAAATTATTTGGGGACTAAACGTTCTATGGCAGTGGACTAAATTGGAATACTAATTTAGGTGCTATGTATATATTTTACAGATCTAAAATAAGAGGAAACTAAATAAAAACAGAAAAGAAAGAATGAATAAATGAAAAGAAAAATAAATGGTCGAAAACACCCTACTAATGGGCCAGTCGGCCTAGGTGGCCGCCAGGCCGGCCCACCCACGGTCGCCCCCCTCCTCTCTGTTCACAGAGGGGGTCGGGCCTCGTCGATGCCCGCCACGACACCGGTCGTCGCCGTGGCGGCCATACGGCAGCCTCCCCGGCGACCTCCCTGCCTACTTAAGCGACACCAGCCTCCCCCGTGTGACCTAGCCACCCATTGCCCCCCTCCTCACGTTGCTTCCTTCTACCTCACTCAGAGCCGAACCACTCCCGCTATGGTCCTCGTCGATCCCGCGGCCACTGCCCTCCCCACGCCATGAGAAGATGTCCAGGAGGTTGCAGTCACTGCCTTGTCATCCCGGTGCAAGGCCAAGCCCTCACCCACCATGGAACATCGCCATCGACGTGGTCCTCTATGCTTCGGTTGCCGCCATCTGCCTCCTCGTCCCGCGACTCCGGCCATCCCCGACCACGTCTGAGCTCGCCAGCAGCATTCTCCCTATGAGCTCCTCTACATTTCCCCTGCCCCACTGTTCATACGTGTCCTCGAGCCGTTCCCCCCACCTTGGACGGAACCGCCGTCCACCATGGTCGAAGGACTCGAGCGTCCGCGCTCCCCTGCCCATATGGCCACGTGCTCCTCTTCCCATCTGGACGCGTCCACGCATGCACCGCTCGCGCCCGTCTCGATATAGCCGCTGCGCCCCGGACCATCCCTCTGCTCGCCCGACCGCATGCGCCTCCGCCCGCCCCTGCTCCGCGCTGCCGCCGGAGCTCTGTTGTGATGCTACTGCCGCTGTTAGCGCCCCTGCGTGCCGCCACAGCCGCCCGCTCGCCTCCCACTAATCGCTTGCCCCGCGTCGCCAAATGCCGCCACCGCGCTCTCGCTTGCGCCCGATTTCGCTCTCGCTGCCGGCTCGCTGCGGCTGCCCGCCTTTGCCGTCGCACCGCTGCCCGCCGCTGTTGCCTGCTGCACCGCTGCCCATCACCGGCGCCCTGTGTCGTGCGTGCGCGCATGGAAATCCACTCATGGGGACGGCCTAATTAGATTAGGGATAGAACTCACCCTAATTAAACTAACCCGCTGCCCTAACCCATCACTTACTAGTGGGCCCTGGGATAAATAACCCTTTAGTTAGAGTTCGGTCAATGACATGTGGGACTGCCAAATTATTTAGATAAATCATTTTGATAATTAGTAAAACCCTGGTGCGCAGGACCCACCGCTATTGTTCACATTTGACCAGGTCAACGTTGACTGCCCAGTCAGCATTGACTGGGTCCCACATGTTAGCCTCTGTTGCACCGTTGGGTGCACTAGACCGGGTGCACAGAGCCTTTTCATGTGTATTTTGGAAATTGATTAATTTTCCAGGATTTTCAGAATGTTGTTAAAACTTTGTAAATTAATATAAAATAATCCGTAACTCGGATGAAAATATTTTGTACATGAAAGTTGCTTAGAAAAACGTGATGAATACGGATACGCACTCTGTTCGCCTGCCACACATCCCTAGCACATCGAAGATGCCACCACCCCCCTCTGATTTGTTTGTCCGAAAATACCAAACTTCGGGAGAACATTCCCAGATGTTTCCCCCTTCGCCAGTATCACCTAGTACCGCGTTAGGTCACCCCTAGTACCGCATTTTGTCATGTAATGTTTTGTGATGCCTTGCTTGGTCTGTATTTACTATTTTTCTCTATCTTCTTCTTCGGTAGACAATGAGACCGCCGCTGATTCCCCTGAGTACAACTACGTCGACGACGACCCTTCCTTCTCAACAGAGCTTCGAGGCAAGAAAACCCCCTTTGATCAACCCGATATCGCCCACTCTCTTCTCTCTTATTCTTGTATTAGATTTGCTATTGTTGTTGATTTGATAACTCCTATTCTATTGCATAGCCTGTTATTGTTGTTACTATTGTTACCTTTACCTGCAATCCTAAATGCTTAGTATAGGATGCTAGTATTTTATCAGTGGCCCTACATTCTTATCCGTCTGCCATGCTATACTATCGGGCCGTGATCACTCGGGAGGTGATCATGGGTATATACTATGTATATTACACATGATACATGTTGTCACTAACATCGGGTCGGCTCGTAGAGTACCCGCAAGTGATTTGGATATGGGGGCTGAAAGGACAGATGGTTCCATGCAGGTAGTGGTTGACCTAGTTTCCTGACGGCCCCCGAGTCTTACTTTGAGGTGGAGCGACAGGGGAAGGTTGTGACCACCTAGGAGACAGGTGGGTCTGGTCCCTGGTCGGCATCCGCGGATACATCAAATAACACGCTTATCGATTTCTTGGTATTTGATCTGAGTTGGGTCGTTGACCTTATACGCACTAACCGCCACGTGGGACAAGATATGGTCAACCGACATCATGGTATCAACCAAAGCCTTCTTGACGTCAGCGACTAAGCGGCATGCACCGGATTGTACTGGAACGCCTGCTCTTGTATTAGGGAGGCTAGGTTTGCTTCTGGCTGCATTCGCAACGTGCAGGTGTGCAACGAGTGATGGGCCCAGACCCCTACGTGCTTAGGATTTAAACCAGTGTGATGACCTCTCTGTTGAGCCTAGGTATCTGTGACATGTTGATCTCCCAAGGCCGGACATGACCTAGGAAAGTGCGCCCGGCCAAACTGATCGAGCGTGTCTGGTAATGTGGTGCACCCCTGCAAGGAAGATCGATCTATTCGAATAGCCGTGTCCACGATAACAGGACGATCCAGAGTTATACTTCGACCTTATGAAACTAGAACCAGATAATTAATAAAACACACCCTTTCAAGTGCCAGATACAACTCGATGATCGCTCTCTCACAGGGCGATGAGGAGAGGGTCATCAAGTAGGATTATGCTATGCGATGATACTCTCTGAACTTACCAGCGACTCTCTTCTACATGCTTCAAGATGGAGGCTGCCATAAGCGTAGTCTTTGATAGGACTAGCTGTCGGTGTCAAAACCGGCGGATCTCGGGTAGGGGGTCCCGAACTGTGCGTCTAGGCGGATGGTAACAGGAGACAAGGGACACGATGTTTTTACCCAGGTTCGGGCCCTCTCGATGGAGGTAAAACCCTACGTCCTGCTTGACTAATATTGATGATAGGGGTAGTACAAGAGTAGATCTACCACGAGATCAAGGAGGCTAAACCCTAGAAGCTAGCCTATGGTATGATTGTTGAGATGTATGTTGTCCTACGGACTAAAGCCCTCCGGTTTATGTAGACACCGGAGAGGGCTAGGGTTACACAGAGTCGGTTACAATGGTAGGAGATCTACATATCCAGATTGCCAAGCTTGCCTTCCACGCCAAGGAAAGTACCATCCGGACACGAGCCGAGTCTTCAATCTTGTATCTTCGTAGTCTTGGAGTCCGCGGATATTGATAGTCGGCTGTCCGGACACCCCTAGTCCAGACTCCTCAAGAGCCTCGAACTAGTCTTCAATGACGATAAGTCCGGCGTGCATAATGTTCGGCATTGCAAGGCGGGTTCCTCCCTTGAATAATCCAGAGAAGATAAGGAACACGGGATAGTGTCCGCTCGCAAAAATAATTTCCACATTCCACCGTAGAGAGAATAAAATGTACACTTAGCTCAATCTGCTGACGTATTACGCGGCGTGTCATCACACCGCAACCAAGCCTTTGTTTTGAATCGTTTTTTACTATACCACCTCAGCACGTTTAGCGAAGCGGTTTCCTTGGCACGTCTTGTCGAAGCAGAGATCGTGTTCCCCTTATCCCAACCGTTCCCGTTGCCACGCCTCCTCTATCAAAGGGGAATCTCAAACGGTCACGGAGACGGCCCTTGGTATTTCTTCCCCTTTATAAAAGGACCAAGGATTGTCCTTGTTATTCAATCTCGCATCGAATCTTTTCCCCGCTCCCAGTTCCAACACCCAGAGCCTCAGATTCGAGCGCTTCGGATCCTCAATCATGTCCGGCTCCGACCTCCAGGGCCGGTGGATGCCCTCCTCCGTCACGGAAGAGGACATATTGAATTCTTGCGAGGCCAAGCACAGCCCACGAGGTTTCAAGACAGGTTGCCTGCCCAAGGGCAGGCCGTGCAGCCCCCGAGCCCGGGAATACGCTGCCAGATCCCACCTCCGCCGGGGTTTAGGCTTCCCGACGGATCCCTTCATGAGAGGGCTCCTGTTCTACTACGGGCTGGACTTCCACGACTTGGCTCTGGAGTCCATCCTCCATATCTCCACATTTATTATCGTCTGCGAAGCCTTCCTCCGCGTCATCCCCCACTTCGGCCTATGGTTGAAGACCTTCAAGGTGGAGCCAAAGATGGTCGGGGGGCGTCAAGCGGAGTGCGGCGGGGCGACCATAAGCAAGAAGGTCGATGCCCCGTGGCTTGGGGGTTCCTTCCAAGAGGAACTTGGACTGTGGCAGCAGGAGTGGTTCTATATCACCGCTCCAAGGGGCAGCAGGCTAAAGCCGCCGCCCTCATTCTGCCCGGGACCTCCACGCCAACTAATGTCGTGGGTCAACCAAGGGCTCAACTGGGGGCCGTCCGAAGACGTGCCCTCACTGCAGGGCCGGATTCGAGATCTCCAAGCGAGGGAGATCGACCTGATCAAGGTGGTGCAGGTTATGCTAATCAGGCACCTTCTGCCCTGCAAACGCCGTCCTCTCCATCTATGGGAGTTCAACCCGGAGGGACCTCGGATTCTCCAACACTTCATGGGTGCGACACCCGTGGAGATGTACAAGTTGTTCTTCGGACCGCAGATGGCGTGTCCGGATTTAGCCGAGGATGCAGGTTTAAGCCGCGATCGCCCGGATACTCAGGTAAGTAGCTCAGAGTCCGGACATTTTGTTTATATGCCTTTCTAAAGTTCGCCTCCTGACCCTTTGTTCTTTACAGGAATGGGTAGCGCGATCAAGGCTGATAAGGTGTCCGGCCCCCCTCCCAGAGGCCGCACTGGAGCCCGTGCTGGTCAGAATGTTGGAGGTTGCCCCTACAGAAGGGGGCGATGGGGAAAATAGAGGAGCTAATATTTCGCCCAAAGGGGCGACTAAAGAGGGGGGAAACAAGAACCCCTCCCTTCAGGGGGAGAAGAGGACCGCCTCCGGAGATCCGGAGGCCAAAGCCCCTAAGCGTGGGAAGAGATCTTCCCCGGGGGGTCCAGCGCCCGGAGAGAATCCGGACGCACAATCATCACCAAAGGATCGGCCCTCCAGCGAGCCATGAGTATGAAAGAGGGAATAAATTAGTAAGGAAATACCTTCATTTGTGCTTCTATAGGTAACCGAAATATTTATATTGCAGTTCGGATCTGCAGCCTTCTTAGATGAGTTCATCTTCGGGGGACCTTCTTCCGAAGAAGATGGAGAGCGATACGCCTCCATCCGCAGCGCCGCCAGATGAGGCAGGCGAACCCGAAGTGTCATCACGGAGAGTATCCCCGAGTCCGGAGGGGCCAGAGTGTTCGGCGCCTACTAGTATCCGGCCGGGAGAACTAAAGAATCTGCTTGAGAGGGCGTCCATTTCAGAAGATCACCGTGCGTTAATGCATATGGTGATTGGAAGGATTTCGTCCGCCGAGAGCGGATTGCGTAATGCCGCCATGAGTTTGCTGGCGGGATTTGAGGTATGCAATAATGACGCACCCCTTCGTCTTTTAACAGTTTTGCATATAAAAATGCGCCCTGTATAGATAGTAGCCCCTGAGACTCGGCAGGTTGTCGGAAACGACAGCGTGCCGAGGATCGAAATCTCGAAATCTCAAGTAATGAATACTGCCGTCCCTATGCAGGTGGCGGATAGTCCGAGGGCCAGCCGGACTAATAAATTTGCCGAATTAAGTCGGCAACTTGACGTGGCGGATGCTGATATCGCGCTTGTCAACCAGCGACTTGACGAGTCGCAAGGTAAATAAATTCTCCGCAGTTGCTTTATTTAAGGGGGTCAAATCCCTCCTCTGATAAATTGTATGCTGTTGTACAGAAGGTGCTGCTGCTGTGGAGAGCCTCCGGGCCAAACTTGCTCGATCTAAGGAGCAGGCCCGAAGGAGTGACGCGGCTGCCTCGAAGGCGGCCGAAGAGTTGAAAGCCGAAAAGGCTGCGCACAGCCTAAGCAGGGCGGAGGTGGCCGAATTGGCCATGAAATTAAAGGATGCTACCGACCGCAATGAGGCTCTTGAAAAGGAGCGCTTATCGGAGTGGGAAGACCTGAAGAAGGCCACCGCCGAAGCCAAAGATGCCCGCTCTGCAATGCGGGCTATGAAGGAGGAACTGCGCCAGGCCGGAGAGATCGTGGCTGGCAAGCCTATCCTGCTGCGTCGCCGGTTTATGGATGCGAAGTATGCTCAATTTTAGCGGCTGTGGAGTCCGGAGGATGCCGTTAAGCACTTCCGAAGCCAGGGGGATCACGAGACGGAAGAGCTGTATTGGTCTCAATTCCACAGTCCGCATCCCTCCCTTCCGTTGACGGACTGGTTGGCCGAATGGGCCGAGCTAAATAGATTGTCCGGACTTGCCATGTCTGACATCGTGGCCCATGTCTAGCCAGACAGGTCCAAGGCGACGAGCTACTTCGGCTTACTGCAGCAATTCCTTGGAGCGGTGCCGCATATAAAGGACATGAAGCGGTCAGCCTGCATCGAGGGCGCGCGGATGGCTCTTGCCCGTGTGAAGGTGCATTATCCGGAGGTGGATGCCACCGCCGTTGCCGCCCAGGGTCTAGATGAAAGTCGGCTCCCTGCCGAGCACTACTTCGGAGAAGTCATGCGCGGTGCTCGTATAATAGAGTCACAGTGCTCGAAGAATGTAACGTTCAAATGAACGCATTAGCTTGTAAATCGATGATTATGTTATAACTACTTTTTATACTTGTGCGTCCAAGTAAAACTTCTCCTGTGCGGCCGTTTACGTATACTTGTGTATAACTTGAAAGATTGCAGTCTTCGGCTTCAGCCCCCACGCACAGGGTGCGGGGGTGTTCGCAAAAATGGCGTGTTTTCACACTTAATCCGACATCTCGGTCCTGTTAAAGGAGGTGGTAGCGTAGCGAACTAGGCAATCCGGACTATAATGCTTTATCACTTTCACTTAGCCAGTGGAGCTCGAGGGTGGGGCTACGATATAGCCCCTGGTGGAACCGCACATCTCCGGATTCGGGGTGCGTATGTGCCTGACCGGGAAATGGTCCTTCATCAAAGCGGGGAATTCTAAACATTCCGGTAGTCGATCGAGTGGTTCACCAGACTCTCGTTGTATCATGATGATCGGTTTTCGCTTTCTCTCGAGGTGCTTGCCCACCGAACTAGGGCACAATCGCAGTAGTTCTCCGGTGCGCGTTAGCCGATGATACGGAACGTAAGGCAGCAAAACACAGGAGCCGGGCAAACCCAACATTTGACCAAAGACATGATTCGGAGCTGATGCATATAATGCCTAACTCGAGACGCCGAACACTCCTGAAGGTGTTCGGACTTTATAATAATGGGCAGAACGATGCCCTAAGCCCCTAGTGTCCAGGTACGGGCATGGTCTTATGACGCGGCTGATGCCAAGGCGTCAGGCTCCGCTTTGGCTATAGGAAGAAACCAAGGGAGAGTAACAACAAGAGATAGTAAAAAAAGGTCTACGCAGGGTCTTAATCTGAAAAGAATCCTTGCAACGGGTCCCTACTGCACGTCTGCGCCTGTGTCTCCGTTGCGCCGTTATGCTGGACGGGTATGCATGTTGTTCATCTGTAGAAAGAGAGGAACGTTTAGTTTCAGAAACAATTCGTGCGAAAAATATGTAAAATAAGAAATATAAATGATTAAAGCAAGGTTTATATGAAACCGCGATTGCTTGTGTGCGCAGCCCCCTGTGAAGGGGTATGCGGCTAGGGAGCCCCTAGCCTGCTGAGGCCGGATTCGTCTATCCGAGTCCGGGGTCCTTAAGTGACCCTCGCACTGAAATGGCGCCACGCGGACCGGGTATCTTGAGTGTAAGAGACGCGTAATGCGGTATGGCGTTGAAGCGAACAAAAGCCTTTCGTCCCAAGAGTGCTTGATATTCACTTTCAAATGGGACGATATGAAAAATTAATTTTTCGCGTCGAAAATTGTTCGCGATCCAACACGACTTCTAGTAATATAGAGCCATGCACTTGGCGTAGGGCCTGGCGTCACTCCTTTGAAGGAAGTGCGGCTGTGTCGAATTTTGGTAGGGTCTATCCCCATCCTATGGATTGTGTTTGAATATAGCAGGTTTAAGTCACTGCCTCCGTCCATTAGGACGTTAGTGAATTGTAATCCGTCTATTATGGGATTCAATATCAGGGGAGTCCGTCCCGCGTTTCGAACGCTTTTGGAATAGTCCAGGTGGTCGAAAGTGATTGGTTTTAATATCCAATCTCTGCGGTCTGATGGGTTGGACCGTGCGAAGCTCTTTTTAGAAAGTGCCGCACTATTTTTCCGTGTTATCACATGAAGTGAGTTTACTGCTTTGACCCCTTGTGGGAAAGTCTTTTGTTTTCCGGTGCCCTATTGGTGGGGTTTATCTTCTTCGCTTGACGCGTCGAGCCCCTTGTGTTCGGCATTTAGTCGGCCAGACTGTTTAAAACCCAACAATCCTGTGGGTGTGATTTGCGTGCCTTAAAGGGTTTGTTGATTTGGCATATCCGACCCAAAAGTTTGTTTAAGTTGGACAATTACATCCTTGTCATCCTTAAGAGGCTGAGTTTTGTTATTGGGCATGAGCTTTTGAATCCGGCGTTGATTGCCGTGCTCTTTGGGCTTTTCTCTTTATTCGGGCTGCCGCTTTTCTCGCGCCGTGATTTTCCGTTCCATCTCTTATCTTGGATGTACTTGGGTCGCTGGTGCTGCTTCTTGCTAGCCAGCTATCCTCTCCCGCACAGAAGCGGGTCATGAGGCTTGTTAGTGCGGACATTGTCCTCGTTTCTCTTGACCGAGGTACCTGGCGAGCCATTCGTCTCGGACATTGTGCTTGAAAGCTGCTAAGGCTTCGGCGTCCGGACAGTCGACTATTTGGTTCTTTTTGGTAAGAAACCTGTTCTGCAATTTCATGGCTGACTCTCCGGGCTGTTGAGTTATATGACTTAAATCATCTCGCATCCGGAGGACGGACACAAGTCCCTTGAAAATTTGCTCTAAACTTCCTCGAGCTCATCCCAACTTCCAACATGTTTTCGGGAGGCTTTTGAGCCAATGACGGCTGGCCCTTTGAGCTTGAGGGTAGATATTTTATGGCGTGGAGATCGTCTCCTCGCCATGTGTATATGCAGTATATAATCTTCTATCCAGACTCTGTGGTCTGTTGTTCCATCGTGAGGCCTCTATGTTCATGGGTTTAAACCCTGCTGGGAATTCATGGTCCAGCACCTCATCGGTGAAACATAGTGGGTGTGCGGCGCCCCTGTACTTGTATGTGCCACTATCATCGGACGCTTGACGTGTTACTTTGCTTCCTGGGGCCTTCTTTTTGGGTCCGTAGATGGACCTGGCTGGGCCATTTGACGGTGGAGGCTCTATGGCCTCTTCGTCGAATTCTGGTAGCAGCTTACGCTTTGGGTAGCTCTTCGATTGGTGGCCATTGCCGTATTTATCTGCGGTTTTGAGTACTTTGCTCCATCTTATTCTGAGCGTGTCTTCCGCTGTTTTGAGCTTCCGCTTTTCCTTCTGCAGGCTTCCTGCTGTGGCGATGAGCCTGCGCTTCAAAAGCTCTTGTTCGACGGGGTCCTCGGGCACGACGAGTTCATCGTCATTGAGGCTTGCTTCGTCTTCGGAGGGAGGCATATAGTTATCATCCTCAACCCCTTTGTTTGCCGCCCTCTCGTGAGGGCTTGCTTCTTCATCCTCCTGCGCTGAGTCTTGCTGGAGGGGATTGTCTTCGGCACTCTCCGGAGTATTATTATCTCCCGTGCCGGAATCTCCATTCTTGCTGTGGCGGGATTTGGAGTGGCGCCGCTGACGTCGGTGTTTGGGCTGCTTCTTTAGAGAATCTGCCTCTGCTGCTTCTTCGCCATCCCCTTCTTTTGGGGTATCCACCATGTATACGTCATATGATGAGGTGGCCTTCCGATTGCCTGTCAGGCGCTGGTTCTCGTTAAATCTCCGCATCGTCGTCCATAGCGTCGATGTCGTCGGAGTCGAAGTCTAGCATGTCGGTTAAATCGTCGACAGTGGCTACAAAGTGGGTGGTGGGTGGGCTCTGAATTTCTTCGTCGTCCGAACCCCAACCATCCTGGCCATAGTCCGGCCAGGACTCTCCTGATAGCGAGAGATGCTTTAGTGAATTCAGGATATCGCCAAAAGGCGAGTGTTGGAAGATGTCCGCGGCAGTGAATTCCATATCCGGCGCCCAATCCGGATCGATTGGTAGGGGCGCGGGAGGTTCGGAGTCTGGCAAGGAGTCCGGTGCCTCGGAACCACGAGTTTTGCAGGGGACAAGATCAGTGTTCGGCTCCATCGCCGTGGATGTTGAAGCCCCCGGGGCGGCGTCTATCCACCGGCCCTCGATCTGGGCGATCGGCTCCGGGCTAATGGCCGAAGCGGATCCGTCACGGCCACCAAGGCACTGCTCGGTTGGCAGAGCTAGATCATGCCCATCGCAGTCAAGGCGGCTTGGCTATTATGGCTCGAGTCCGTCAAGATCAAGTCTCCGCGGACATCCGCCGGAAGTTTAAGCTTCCAAATCGACCGACGGCCGGGCGTAGCTTTTGATCTGCTCTAGATGGCCAAGTGAATTGGCCCGCAGGCGGCCGCCGAATTTAAGATCTGTCCGGGAGGAAAGTCTCACCCGACAGAGTTGTTGGTTGAAGATGCCATGAAGCCTATCGGTGACGACATACGTAGGAACTCTCAATGAAAGCACCAATGTCGGTGTCAAAACCGGCGGATCTCGGGTAGGGGTCTCGAACTCATGCGCCTAGGCGGATGGTAACAGGAGACAAGGGACACGATGTTTTTACCAGGTTCGGGCCCTCACGATGGAGGTAAAACCCCACGCCCTGCTTGATTAATATTGATGATATGGGTAGTACAAGAGTAGATCTACCACGAGATCAAGGAGGCTAAACCCTAGAAGCTAGCCTATGGTATGATTGTTGAGATGTATGTTGTCCCCACGGACTAAAGCCCTCCAGCTTTATATAGACACCGGAGAGGGCTAGGGTTACACAGAGTCGGTTACAATGGTAAGAGATCTACATATCCGTATTGCCAAGCTTGCCTTCCACGCCAAGGAAAGTACCATCCGGACACGAGCCGGAGTCTTCAATCTTGTATCTTCGTAGTCTTGGAGTCCGGCGGATATTGATAGTCCGGCTGTCCGGACACCCCCTAGTCCAGGACTCCCTCACTAGCTATCCCCTTTTATTCTGGCATTCTGTAGTTCAGTCCACATATACTACCTTTTCGTTGATACCGATGCATATGTAATGTAGATCCTTGCTTGCGAGTACTTTGGATGAGTACTAACGGTTGCTTTGCTACTTCTTTTTCCTTTTTACCAGTTATTGCGATCATATGATGGAGTCCAGGAGCCAGAGGATCCCGATGACGATTCTTAGTGGAGTTCGGCTTCGAGGAGTAGTTAGGAGGTCCCAGGCAGGAGGCCTTGCGTTTTCGATCGTTGCTACTTTTGTGCTAGCCTTCTTATGGCAAACTTGTTTTTTATGTTTGCACACAGATATTGTTGCTTCCGCCGACTTGTTTGTATTTGAGCTGATGTATTCGATCCCTTGAGTCCCCTGGCTTGTAATATAAAGCTCGTATTATTTTAATTTGTGTCTAGAGTTGTCTTGTTATATCTTCCCGTGAGTCCCTGATCTTGATCGTACACATTTGCGTGTATGATTAGTGTACAGTCAAATTGGGGGCGTCACAAGTTGTTATCAGAGTCGACTCCCTGTAGGAATATCCCTTCCAAACTCCTCTCCTTTGCCGAAGTCGAGTCTAGTCTTTGCAAAACTATTACTAACATCGTTGTGTGGCTTATGGGCTCACGTCGACATTGGGTGGTATTAGGATCTTTTATTCCTTGATCTTTACTCTGGGACACTGATCTCTCTTATATCCGGGTTAAATGATTTTAGTAACTTTGACTCTAGATTCTCGTTAACACTTTCTCCAGGAGAGCCCCTTGGTCTGGACGATTGCTTGCTTCATTAGAAGATTTCGAAGATACTCTTCAATATTCTCTCGAGAAAACTTTGTGCCCGTTGCTTTTGCAATTCCCTACCACCAAAATATCCCTACGGTTAAATACATACACATGTCGTTCTTACTTTTACTCCCAGTTTATCTTGTTATAACAAGATACCCTAAAATTCTCTCTATTGCTCCAAGAAAACATTGTGCCTACTGCCTTGCAGTTCCAAGCCGCCTGAATGCCCCTATAGATAAATTCTTGCACCCATCGAGTATCCGCTCATCCCCAGTTGATTCATGTATTTCACAAGAGTCTTTGAAATACCATTCGTTCTTCTGAAAATCCTCAACATCCTACTGTGTCAGTGTTCTGGATACGGGGGTACCCAGACTTGCTTGCCTGTGGCCCACGGTGTGGCTCCACCAACTGCTTGGTCCGGCCCAGCTTCAGCATCAACAACTCAAGACCCTCGCGAGGGGCCAAGCCTCACGAGGTGTACGACAGCAGGACCTCCAAGGGGATCGGCCCCCTCAGGCTAGCTCCCGAGGAGCGGAGATTTCTATGCAAGGCTCACGTCGTGAGGTTTGGCTAACGTGAGCCATGATGACCAAGTCCAAGCAGGCGCTAGCGGGTCCAGAGTACCAGCTTCCTCTTCGGTGCAAAGGAGGCAAGGAGCGGGCGCAGAGTCCCGAGGAAGCAACCAAAGGTTTCCATTCTGGTGCAACAAGACCAAGACCGCCAGGACGGCGGGACGAAGGTCATCGCCGAGCCCACTACAGCGTCACAACCAGCGGCTTTTGCAGGCGAAGGCCACTTTAGTCAGGATAGGTGTACTTGTTGTCTCCCTTCAAATTTGGCCGTTGTGGGATCCCTTCCCGCCTACATTTGGGAAGAGGACCAAGGCCGCTATAAATAGGACATAGCCACCACCAACGGGCGGCGGGGGGGTTCAGATACATTCCACCCACACCACTTCACCAGCTCACTTGAGCTCAAGAACACGCCTCCAGAGGCTGTTCTCCACTGTACTAGTTCTTCCTCAGCCCCTCGAGGCAAATCCACCACAAAGCAGGAGTAGGGTTTTACACAAAAAGGTGGCCCAAGCCTAGCTAAACTGTTGTGTCTTCCTTCCCATCGAGCTCAACGCGATAGGCTATGAGGTCAGTGAGTAGGCAAGTTGGGCAGGTTGAGATCATCGCATGCACCCCAGAGTTTGAACCTCTCAAGAGATCTGCCGCTTCGTCCGCCAGAGTCCGCCGCCAGTTCCGATGGCAGGCGCTCCTCTATCCACTGGGCCGTCACACACCTTAGGGGAAGCCATGGGCCTCCGTGCTTTCGACCCCACCTTGCGGCAGGTGCAGTGGCCACCCAAGTTCAGGCCGTTGAAGCCGCCCCCGCTACGACGGTGCAGCGGACCTGGCTGGCTTCCTCCAGGCATACCAGAAGGCAGTTTGGGCAGCCGGTGGGGACGACAAGGTGATGGCCAACTGGCTCCCCATGGTCCTCATGGGTGTGCCATGCGCCTGGCTGCACAGCTTGCCGGAGTTTTCTGTGGCCTCCTGGGATGAGCTGCGTGACCTCTTCATCACGTACTTCACGGCACCAGCGCCTCCCGCCGTCGTAGCTCTCCTGGGTGGCTCGCAGGCGCCACCCTCCGACCACCACATCAAGCAGTAACCGCCAGGTGGGTGCCTCCCAAGTGCAGCCAGGGGCTCCCCCGGGCTGGGCGGCGTCCATGGTCGACCTCACCTTCGGCCCAGAAGATCACCCCTCTACCACAGTGGGAACAGGGGCGCTCCCGATGCTCTATAATGTGGCGGTCACCAGGACCCTCATCGACGATGGAGCCGGCCTAAACATGCTCTCTATGGAGGCGTTCGGCTTGCTTCATGTGCCCCACGACCGACTCTGCCCCACCAAGCCTTTCTTGGGGGTCGGTAATGGTTCTACCAGCCCCCTGGGGCAAATCTGCCTTCCCATCACTTTAGGGACCCGCGACAACTACCGCACTGAGCTCATCGACTTCGACATCGCCCGGATCGACCTACCATACAACGCCATCCTTGGGTACCCAGCCCTGGCCAAGTTCATGGCAGCAACTCATCCAGCCTACAATCTCATGAAGATGCCAGGTAGCAGCGGTGTCCTCACGATGGCAGGGGACACCAAGGACGCGCTGCAGGCCCTTAAGCTCGCCTGCAGGACTGCGGCATCCACGCAATCGAGTGAGAAGAGGGGCCCTGAGGCTCTGGGGGCCGCGCCAGCCAAGATGAAGCAGTTGTTTTCCCAAGACTGAGTCGAGATGAAGCAAGTGCCAGTTGATAAGGATGGGGCGTCAGGCGCCACCTTCACCATAGGATCTGGCCTCCCCCGGACCAAGAAAAAGCGTTGGTCAGCTTCTTGCGTGCCAACAAGGAAGTGTTCGCATGGGAGCCCAAGGACCTAGTCGGGATTCCAAGGGGGATAATCGAGCACCACCTGAGGGTGTGCCGAAATGTGTGCCCACTGAAGCAGAAGGCCCGATGATAGTCCACCGACAAGCAGGCGTTCACCATCCAAGAAACCCACAAGCTGCAGGATGCTGGTGTCATCCAGGAAGTATGGTACCCGGAGTGGCTGGCGAACCCAGTTATCGTCCCCAAGAAAGGGGGGAAGGACGCAGGTGCATCGACTTCACCAACCTCAACAAGGCTTGCCCTCAGGATCCCTTCCCACTTTCGCGCATCGACCAGATCGTCGACTCCACCACTGAGTGTGACCTTATATGCTTTTTGGATGCCTTTTAGGGCTATCACTAGATCAAGATGGTTGTGCAATATGTGGAGAAGACAACATTCCTGACCCCTGTGGGGTGTACTGCTACACCTACATGCCTTTTGGACTGCGTAACACTGGGGCTACCTTCCAGCGGCTAATGGACATTGCCCTGGGCCGGCAGCTCAGGAGGAATGCTGAGGCCTACGTTAATGACATAGTGGTCAAGTGTCGGGAGGCAAAGACCCTGGTCGAACAACTGAAGGAAACGTTTGCTAGCCTGCGCAAGGTGGACCTGCGGCTCAATCCCGAGAAGTGTGTGTTCGGAGTCCCCTCTAGCAAGCTACTGGGTTTCCTAGTGTTGCGCAGAGGAACGAGGCCAACCCGGACAAAGTTAAGGCCATCGAATACATCAGCCGTCCATAGACACTCAAGGAGATGTGGAAGCTAGCGGGCTGCGTGACCTCACTGGGGCGTTTCATCTCAAAGCCGGGGGAATGCGCCCTCCCATTCTTCAAGCTGATAAAGAGGAAAGGGCTGTTTGAGTGGACCCCTGAAACTGACGTGGCCTTCCAAGACCTCAAGAGATACCTAACCAGAATGCTGGTGATGGTGGCGTCGCACTCTCTCGAGGCCTTGGTGCTCTATTTGGCCGCACCCCTCACTCCGCCAGCAACGCTCTGGTGGCGTTATGGGAAGGGCGCCCGATCAAGGGCCCTTAGCAGGGCGTATGGTCACCAAGCAAGGCGTAGAAGCCTCGGGATGGCGCTCCTGAGGCTTCAGCTGACTCGACAGCCAATTTCCCTCCTTAGGCTCAAGCCGACCCTTCAGCCCGAGGGGCTCCTGAGGCTAAGGCTCATGAGATCACGACTGATGAGGCAGGTGATGTGGCCCCTGAAGGTCAGCATCCTCAAGAGACACAAGACCTCACCAATACCTCCTCCCTCGTCGAGCATCCGGTCTACTTCGTCAGCACGGTGCTACGGGAGGCACCAAAAGATTTTGCTCACACTCCTCGTCACCTCCCGAAAGCTGCACCACTACTTCTAGGGTCACCACATCAAGGTCGTTTCAGCATACCCACTGGAGAGGGTACTCCAGATCCCTAACACCGCCGGGAGGGTCGCATAATGGAACATCGAGCTTTAGGTGTTCTAGCTTGAGTTCAGCACCACCAGGGTCATCAAGGGTGTGACCCTCACAGATTTTGTTGCAGAGTGGGCCGACATCCCTGATCGTGGGATATGCGAGGATCACTCCCTCTTGCCCGGAGACGAGACGCCAGACAGGTGGATCATGTACATCGATGGCGCGTTCGCGCGATAGGGTGCAGGGGCTAGAGATGTCCTCGTATCACCTACCAAGGACAAGCTCTACTATGTTGTACAACTTTCTTTCCAGCAGGGCAAAAAGGTATCCAACAACATTGTGGAAATGAAGGCCTACTCGTCAGCCTCAGGGATGCGGCGGCGCTGGGAGTGAAGCGTCTCGCCATAAGGGGCGATTCCCAGCTCCTCATCAACTTCTCCAACAAAGAGTACGGTCCCAAGGATGAGCACATGGAAGCATACCTGGAAGAGGTACATAGAATTGAGAGACGGTTCTTAGGCCTGGAGTTACAACACGTGCCATGAAGCACAAACAAGGAGGCGGACGACATCGCCAAGAGGGCATCCCGGCAGCTACATCACGAGCCAAGAGTGTTTGAAGAACGACTCTTCAAGCCATCGGCGGATCCCCCTGTTGCGGCACCAGCACCACCTCAGGAGGACCTACCCAGATCCCCGGCAACTAGCCGACCAGCCTGTGGCCCAACCTCAGGGGTCCGCCTGCTCCTCGCGCTTGAGCCTCAGGAGGGGTGCTCGACCGAGGAGTTCAAGATGTACCTCCTTCTGGGGACCTTGCCGGAGATGGAATAGGATGCCGAGCGTGTGGCTCGCCACGCCACCCCGTACGACATCCAGGACGGTGAGTTGTACCGCAAAAGGCCCAATGACGTTTCTTTGCGATGCATCTCCAGGGGCTCGAGCTGCTGGCAGACATACATGGTGGGGACTACGGACACCAATCTTCATCACGCACCATCGTGGGCATTCCGCAGTGGGTTCTATTGGCCCACAACACTAAACGATGCCATAGAACTGGTGCACTCCTGTGAAGTATACCCATTTCATGCCAAGAAGATCCGCCAGCCAGCGCAAGGCCTCCAGACCATCCCGCTTAAGTGGCCGTTCGCGGTCTGGGGGTTGGACATCTTGGGGGCGTTTCCCCGAGTGCCAGGAGGCTACTGCTACCTCTACGTCGCCATCGACAAGTTCACCAAGTGGGCGGAGGTAGAAGTTTTCCGCACCATCCCAGCCGGGTCAGCTGTCAAGTTCACCAAGGGCCTCGTGAGCTGGTTTGCGGTTCCTAATCGCATCATCATCGACAATGGCTTGCAGTTCACTAGCAACCTTTTCAAAACATACTGTGCTAACCTTGGAACGCATATATGCTACGCCTCGGTGGCACACCCCAGGAGCAACAGCCAGGCCGAGCGCGCCAATGCAGAAGTCTTGAGAGGCCTCAAGGAAAGGACCATAAAGAACAAGCTCGAGGCATGCGGTAGGGGCTGGCTCGACGAGCTCCAGTCCGTGTTATGGTACATCCGCACCACCTCGACCAAGCCAATGGGCGAGACACCGTTCTTCCTCTTCTATGGAGCTGAAGTGGTTCTCCCACACGAGGCCAAGCATCACTCCATGCGGGTCCTAACGTTCGACAAGGCACACTAGGATGTGATGTAGGGGATGGATCTCGTGCTGGGCGAGGAATGCCGCCGTCAAGCCTCGCTCTGAGCGGCAAGGTACCAGCAGGCGCTGCGGTGGTACTACTGCCACAACATTCGCCCCAGGGCGTTCGAGGTGGGTGATCTCGTCTTGAGGTGGGTGCTCTCCAGGGAAGGGCTGCATAACTCTCTCCCGTGTGGGAGGGTCTGTTTGGGATTGCCCATGTCCCCAGGCCTGGCACCGTGTGTATGGAGACATAGGACGAGATCCCCATCCAGAACGCCAGGAACATCCAGCACCTCCGGAAGTTCTAACCATGAAGCAAGCCTCCGGCCTGTGAAGGTCTCCGCTCTAGACACTCTCTCATAATAATGAGTGGGGCTGTACATGCCTCAGAGTCTCCTGAGCGCCGCCCTGGGGCCTCACGGGGGCTCCCTCCCACGTCCTAGTGGCAGCACTTAGCTCCGCGCTGGTGCGAAGACTAGATTAGGTGCCCGACGCAGCTGTTCATTTGGTTGCTTTCCGAAGTTGTTCCGCAATCTTTAATGGAATTTGGAGTTTTCGTGTTTTGGTTCGCCAAGTTGGATTTTCCCTCCCATTGTTTCGCTCATTCTTGACCTGGGCTAGGAAAAGGCGGCAGTTGCCCATCACTCTCCCTTGCGTGCCCCGCGTGTGGGGGCTTGGCTGGTGTGTGCGCATGGGTCCAACATCGCAAAAACACACCTCGCGAACCCCATTGCCCCAGTGGCCACAGTGCTTCGGCTTTATGTTCCTCGCGAGGAGCCCTCAATCAAGCTCGTGGGCATCAGCGCCCTCTCATCTCTGTGCCCCTTGGGCAGCGCGATGCGGTGCATTAAGACATAGCCAAACCTATGGCAGGGGGCTCATGCAAGGGGGAACGAGGTGCCCGTTAAGGTTTCTTTTCCTTTGAATAGCTTTACAGCATCTCCTGAGGCCTCTAGCACCTCCCGAGACCGGTGGCTCCTGAGTCATCGGGAAAGGGGGCTCTACCAGGCGTTAAGGGTCGTGCCCCCGCAAGGTAGGAAGCTTCCGCGAACATGTTAAACTAAGTTACCCTACCCTTACCTACCCAAAATATAAACATCATGGCACAACATCAAGATAATCAGCTCAACATAAAGGGCATAACTGCCATAGTTCATTACACACCTAGCGGGGCACCCTACTTTTCTCAGATCACAGAAGAAAGGAAAGGTTAAACAAAAGCGGCCCGCAAGGCCGCAGCGGGTCCTGAGGCCAAGTTTGGTAGCCCCGAGTTTAGGCCGGGCATTCCTCCTGCTTCATCGGGGCGTGGCGGCGAGATGATCCGCCGCCTCCCTTGATCCGAGCTCGGCGGCACGGAGGTTGATCGTAGCCGCTGCTACTTGAGATCTCGCCCGAGGAAGAGCTGTCGCTGTGGGAGGAAGTGTGGACTTCGTCAAGGCCAAGCTCACCCTCGTCGCCGGCGCACCGACGTCAAGGCCAAGATCATCGTTGCTGCCGTATTTTGGGCAGCACCCTGCACGGCGGCCGTCTTCCATGAACACCCTCATGAAGAGGGTCGCAAGGCCATCGTACTTGAAGTGGAGGGTGCACCTCCCGCTCAGGCCTCATGCACGGGCAAACGCTTGCCAGCCGCGGGTCAGGACCAGGCTGCCCGCGGTGGTGACCTTGATGCCCACCCACGAGGCCCTGCTGCAGTAACCTTCGGCCTCTAGCTAGAGGTCGTCGAGCCCAGAGGTCGGCAGCTCGCCGGTGAAGAAGCACGGGAGCCGGAACGAGGTGACGGCGGGGCTTTCTGACCACACCACGAACTTCGGGAGCGCATACGTCGAGGAGAAGCGTGGTCAAGGAGGGCGAGCAGCCATAGCGTGCCTCCCCTCGTCGCGGGGGCTGCCCCGTAGCCGGTGGCCCCCGCCGCGAGAAGAAGCACCACCACGGACCCCTTGTGAGACGTTGTCCCACGGAGAAGCGCGCCTGTGCCCCTGCGGGCCGCTGCCGGGGTCGCGGCATGCTTGTGGGGACGGTTGTGACCCGTCTTGGCTAGTGGCAAAGCTCGTCCCTCCTTAGAAGCCTTCCCTTTCTCAGCAGCCGAGAATCTCGTCGTCGGCGCCATGGATGCTATGGCAAGGTGGAGAAGAAGGAGGGACGAGCAGCGAGAAGATGAAGAAAGAGATGAGCGAGGGGGGCTCCGCCCCTGCCCTCATTTATAGTCAGAGGGAGGCCAACCACCAGCCTCCATGATCTCGTGCAATGATGTTTCTCTGCATGCAGCATCGACTTGTCAAGTCAGACGGATTTAAAGGCAGCACGGGGAAGTGGAGGCGCCCACGACCCATCAATCGCCACGCATCGTCTAAGGCCGCAGGCGGTTAGGGCCCTAGGCCGGTAGCTCAGGAGGAATGCCGAGGCCTACATTAATGACATTGTGGTGAAGTGTTGGGAGGCAAAGACCCTGGTCGAACATCTGAAGGAAACGTTTGCCAGCCTGCGCAAGGTGGACCTGCGGCTCAATCCCGAGAAGTGTGTGTTCGGAGTCCCCTCTAGCAAGCTACTGGGTTTCCTAGTGTCGCACAGAGGAACGATGCCAACCCGGAGAAAGTCAAGGCCATAGAATACATGAGCCCTCCACAGACACTCAAGGAGATGTGGAAGCTGGCGGGCTATGTGACCTCACTAGGGCGTTTCATCTCAAAGCTGGGGGAATGCGCCCTCTTGTTCTTCAAGCTGATGAATAGGAAAGGGCTATTTGAGTGTACCCCTGAAGCTGACGTGGCCTTCCAAGACCTCAAGAGATACCTAACAAGACCGCTGGTGATGGTGGCGTCGCACTCTCTTGGGGCCTTGGTGCTCTATTTGGCCGCCACCCCTCACTCCGCCAGCAACGCTCTGGTGGCGTTAAGGGAAGGGCGCCCGATCAAGGGCCCTTAGTAGGGCGTATCATCACCAAGCAAGGCGTAGCAGCCTCGGGATGGCGCTCCTGAGGCTTCAGCTGACTTGACAGCCAATTTCCCTCCTCAGGCTCAAGCCGACCCTTTAGCCCGAGGGGCTCCTAAGGCTAAGGTTCACGAGATCGCGGCTGATGCGGCATGTGATGTGGCCCCTGAAGGTCAGCATCCTAAAGAGACACAAGACCTCGCCAATACCTCCTCCCTCGTCGAGCATCTGGTCTACTTTGTCAGCACGGTGCTACGGGAGGCACGAGCACGCTACCCCATGCCCCAAAAGCTTTTGCTCGCACTCCTCGTCACCTCCCGAAAGCTGCACCACTACTTCCAGGGTCACCCCATCAAGGTCGTTTCACCGTACCCACTGGAGAGGGTACTCCAGATCCCTAACGCCGCCGGGAGGGTCGCATAATGGAACATCGAGCTTCAGGTGTTCTAGCTTGAGTTCAGCACCACCAGGGTCATCAAGGGTGACGTAGGGGATGGATCTCGTGCTGGGGGAGGAATGCCGCTGTCAAGCCTTGCTCCGAGCGGCAAGGTACCAGTAGGCGTGTCGGGGCGTATCTCTATGGCCTCGAGCACCTATGGGGCACTGGGGGCCCCTTCTAGTCCGGCAAGGGAGCGGAGGGTGTGCGCAGAGCAGATCGAGGTCGAGCGTGTCGGAGCCGCCTCCGTTGCCGGAATGCTCAACAGCTAGTACATCCTTAGCCTTTCTCTTCCTATTGTTCCGCCTCTGGTTCTTCCTTGCCGGGACAGCATCCTCTTGCCGATCCTTCCGCCCGCAACTTCTCCGGGATTTTCCTCCTCCTCAGCCCGTGCACACTTGTCGCCGAGTGTAGAGCTCACGACATCTTCGATCTTGCACATCGCCATCTCCTCCCTCATCCCGCGTTACGCGACGCTCGATGAAACACGCTGATAACCGCGCGGGGTGGACGCTCGGGATGTTGCGCTGCACTCGCTGAATGTTTGTATGTACTTGCGCAGGGCTCCTCTTCTCGACGAGCAAGTGGAGGTCACTCTCCGCCATGAGGCTTGTGGCCACCCGTGAAGGCGCCGACAAACTGGTGACACAGGTCCGCCCATGAAGAGATGGAGCCGTCCGGCAAGTGCATGAGCCAAGATCTCGACGTTGGGCTTGAGTACCGCGGGAAGTAGTTGGCGAGATCTTCTCGTCGCGCCCGCAGCTCGCACCGCGATGGTGTAGATGCCGAGGTACTCGACGGTGTATCTCGCCATCATACTTTCGGCACGCTCGCTCAAGTTCTTGGTTTATGGCCATCGGACTTGCCGCAGTTCATGGTGAATGCAGGCAACCTGCCGCGCACGGCAAGTCGCGCTGGTTCTTCGGGTGCGGCGCTGCCGACAATGGGCCCATGGCGCTGGTCGATTGACGTCGCGCTTCTCTCCGCCGATGCGAAAAGCGAAGCGCCTTCGTGTTGCCGCTCTTGGAGGACGGGCGCTGATCGCGGCGAAGTTCGCGGGTCCGACGACGCGTAGAGTCGCCGCCGGGTTGGTCCGGCGAGCCAGCGATCTAGGCCTTCGTGGCTGGGAGTGCACCTCAGCCGTCTTGTCGGCGCCGGCTATGCTCGGGCGCTTTGCCGGGCCTCAATACGCTCGGTCGCCGGGTTTGTCGCCGCTGGCGGCCGGCGAGGCTCAGATATGGTCATCCTCGATCGCCGATCTTGTGCGGCGCCGAGGGTAGTCTAGAAGCAGCTGGCTCGGGCCAGCGCTTCTCGCTGTCTTGGTGGCGGTGGCGACGAACGGCGCGAGGAGCGGATGTGCTCGACTCCCAACTGGATTGGGAGGTGCAACACCCCGCCCGGGCGAGTCAGATTCGCCGCGCCAAAGATGCGAAGGCAGCATGTTGACCTCGAGCGCCCCGCGACCCACCAGCTTGGCCTTGTTCCAACCCGAGCACGGTGCTAGAGCACCGGGCGTTGTTGATTTTGCACCTCTCGGGAGGGGTGCAGTGTCCGCACGGTCGCCAACGCTATGGGCCTTGTTTTTGATCCGTGACGACGCGAGACCCACCGGGCGGCGCCCGCTCCTCCGCCGGCGCCCACTCCACCGCCCGCTTGCTCCAGCGGTGGTGGCGGAATCGATGTAGACGGAGCGCCACCTCCAAGGCTTCTTCTTCGTGGCATGTTGACGATGACGTTGATGTAGCGCGCGGAGACCGGATCGATGCTCACGACTCGACGCACTTCTACCGGGCGCGCCAAAGATGTCGGGCGATCTCGTGGCTCGAGCACCTATGGGGCACTGGGGCCCTTCTAGTCCGCAAGGAGCGGAGGGCGGCGCAGAGCAGATCGAGGTCGAGCGCTGGGAGACGGGCGATTTTACCCAGCTTGGGCTCTCTCGAGAGATAAAACCCCCATCGCTGCTTTGGTGATTGTATTTGATCTTGCTCGAGCATGCGAGCGATGGTGGTGCTGTGGGTGTCGATGGATCGAACCCTTCTACGTGCGCATGGGCCTCCCTTTATAGTCTCAAGGGCACCCACAGTGGCAGCGTGGGAAGAGGGGGTAGAAATGTAAAACGCTGGTTGGTACAACAAGTGCACAACAAAGGTTCCTACCTAACTCGACGGCAGGGGACAAGGGCATTAAATGCCCGCCTGGTCGCCCAACAAAGTAAAGAAACGACCGCTAGGCGAGCCACCGTTGCCACGATGGCGCCTCTGTCAGCTCCGTTTACACCCGCCCGCATGGCTGCAGAGTGCCTCGCCACGCGCCCTTGGGATGGCCTTGTGACGACACGCTGCTGGGTGCGCTGGAGTTTGGGTGGCAGCCTTGCCACGGCCCTTCTCTTGTTGTGCCGGCAAGCTTGCTGGTCGTCGGCCTTGCCGGGGCTGCTGGGCGCCGCGCAAGTCTTCCGGTGATGCCCTGCTGGCCTTCCCGCAAGCTCCTCTTGCCGGGCCTTCGCTTTCTTGGTTAGTACTTTGTTCTTGAATGGCAGTAATAAGGAACGGTGGAGGGCCTCGGCGGGCGCCCGCAAGCCTTGCTGCTGGGTGTTGCGATCGCCCGCAGACAAGTTCGGGTACTAAGGTACCCTACTTTAGTACACCGACAGAGCCCCCGGCTGGGCCATACACGGTGCCGAAGCGTTGTTGGGCCAGGCCCAAAACATCTGCACGGCACGCGTGGCCTCGGTCCGCACAAAATTGGGCTCCGTGCCTATCGCGCCTCCCCAACAAGCACGCGCCGATTGCGGCGTCGTGGGAGACCTGGGTGGCGGTGCGATCTTCATAGCGCCCACCCCTGATCACGGGCAGGCGAGGTCACTTCATCTGTCGCCTGCCTCCGCTCGCCACGCTGCTCCCATGCGTGGGGGTCGGGCGGCAAAGGTGGAGACCGGGCCACGGGCGGAGATGGTGGGTCGGCCCCGCTCCTCTGCCCCCCTCGTGCCCTAATTGGCTGAGCGGGGCGGCCGAGCCCCCACCTCGCTCCTTTAAGAAGGGCGGAAGGGGAGCGCAAAAATCCCGCACTCCATCCTCTCCTTCTTCCTTCAACTCCCGTTACTCTTCCTCCCATCTGCCATGGAGGGAAGGAATCTTGGTCCTTCTTCGGTGGCGGCGAGGGTCGCCACCAGGCAGCGCACCTCTCCCTATCCCGCACCTGCGGCGGTGGAGCCGGCTGTGAGGGGAAGAGGGAGGGGGCGAGGCCGCGGACGAGGTCATGGACGTGGTCGGAGCGCTCGGGGGAGAGGCGGCCGGGGCGATGCGCCACCCCCGTCTCCGCCGGCAGTTCCTCTCCTTGAGGCGGTCCACACTGGGGACGACCCCTGGGAGTTCTTCATCAAGCTGCGCCGAGCACCTCGTCGCCGCCTCTGGCTGCCGGCCCCGTACGCGAGCGCGATGGAACCGGATCTGCCCGAGATGTTGGAGTTGTGCATGAGGGGCTGCGGGATCAGCGGCACTCGAGTGAGCTGCCGATCCCCAGCCCGGCGTGATGTACTTGGACGAGGGTGGAAGACGTCGCTCAAGATCCACAGCTTGACGGCGAGGTTTACCTCCATTTTAAGTTAATGGAGGGCGACCTTTCGCCGCCAAGGTCTTCGGGACTCCGGCACCGGGCGAGATGTCTGTGTGGACAGCTCCTCCGATAGGAAGGCCCTCCTCGAGCAAGAGTGACGAGGAGGGAGCGACAGCGACGACGAGGATGGCGGGTCCGACTAGGCGTCGGTCGCTGCCTCAAGGCCACCGGCGACCCCATCATCCGGTCGCTGCCTTCTGAACTCCCCGGGCCGCCTCCTTGGGCGGCCGGGCGAGGGAGGCTGCGGAAGAGGAAGAGGGGTGGCGGCAAGGCCGTCAAGTCGGAGTACGAGGGCGAGGAGCCTCGACAGCAGGCCGACGCCCCGCCGCCTGCCTTCAAGCTCGCCTCCGGCTCCTCCGCCTCCGCCAAGCTCCTGGCCGGCCCCCGGGAAGTTCTCTTGGTGTCTTCTGGCACCCGTAGCTCACCTAGGCGCCCCTTTTGCCCTCCCCGGCAAGCTTCTCTTGCCGGGGCCTCCTTGACCTACCTCCTGAACAGAGAAACAGGAGAGGGATTACGGGCATCTTATCTTTCAATTTGTAAGCCTTCGGGCCTTAGCTGTATTTAAAATCTGTAATCCTCTATCATGTTTTTCATCCTCTATGGATTTGTACTAAATGGGATGTTTTTAATGAAAAGAGGGGAACGCTTGCGGACTAAGTCCTTTACTTGATTTTGTGCCTTGTACGCTCCCACCCCACGCTTAGGGACTTGCCGAGCTTAACACACTTGCTGAAAAGGGACATCAGAGTCGGCCGGCAGTGTTGCTTCCGCAAGAAACCTTGTCGGGCCAGCTTGGCAGCGCTTGTATTGTTGAGTGGACTGGAAACAAATCAAGGGCGCAACTTGGCCGCGACTCGCCCTCCACAAGACGGGTTTTAGAAGACACGCCCGTTCAAGGACGCGGCCCCGCCTTCCCTGGTCCTCAAGAGGATGCATGACGAGGGATGAAAAACTTATCTGACTCCGCAGCCCCCCGGCGATCTTAGCTTGCGGCGAAGGAATCTTGGCATTCGCAGCCTCCGGCAACTCTGGCTCCGCCAAGACCCAGGTGTCGGTGCGCCTTCTTTTGCCCTTGTCGTCGGTGCCGTGGCCTCCGGGGGCCCTGGCCCATCGCGAAGGGACTTTGGCACTTGCAGCCCCCAGCGAAGCTGGCTTGTTGGGCCCGTGTGCGGTAGCGCCTCCGCTTCTCCGGTCACCGTGATTATAGCCACGAAAATAATCGAGACAAAGGCTGTAATAAGCTATTCTTTCATGGTGCGACTCTGCAACGCGATGCCATGCTTTGCCTTCGTATGTTTACACTTCACGCTTCTAGGAACTTGCGGCGCTTAACACACTTGCTGAGTGCGGAACATCAGCAGCCCGCAGCGGTGTTGTTTCCGCAAGAAACCTTCTCGGGCGATTGCAAATAAGACTCAATTGTTGAGCGGACTCGGAAACAAATCAAGGACGCAAATCAGCCGCGAGTTAGTTCCTCCGCGCACAAGTTTCTCATACGAAGGATGCCCCACGGCAAGGCTTGCTACGTTACGCCCTCTACTTCGCTATATCCTTTGTACGTTTTTACCCTACGCTTCTAGGGAACTTGCCGGCGCTAATACACTTGCTGAGTACGGGACATCAGCAGCCCGCTGGCGGTGTTGTTTCCGGCAAGAAACCTTCTCAGGCCAGTTGCAGCGCACTTGTATCGTTGAGCGGACTCAGAAACAAAGCAAGGACGCAACTTAACCACGAGTTGGTTCCTCCGTGCACAGGTTTTTCGTACAAAGGATGAACGCACGAGGAACATAACATAAAAAAGCATAGGACTAAGAAGTGCTCTGTACAAAAGCTCAGGTGACTTATCTTTTCCGTCTTCAGCAATCCGCCGAGGCCGTGTTTCTTCCCCGATTCCCCCCCCCCTTGTATGTTTTCATCCTCACGCTTTCGGGGAACCCCCCCGGCGAAAACACACTTGCTGAGTGCAGGACATCAGCAGCCCGCTGGCGGTGTTGCCTCCGATGGGAAGAACTCGTCGGGCTGGTTGTGGTGTACTTTTTTTTATCGTCGAGCGGACTCGAAACGGATCAACGGTGCAACCTAACCACGATTCGACCCCTCTGCGCAGGTTCTTCATACAAGGTACGGACTTTCGGAGAGCACAACTCAAAAGTTCGAAGCTTGGCAACTTTCCTTGCCTTACCGGCTGGCAGAGCTCGATGGCGCGTCCTCGACAGCAGCGCGGCACTCCGGAGAGGCGGGCTTGCCGGAGCGAACACCAGAGCCGTTCTTGCCGGGCTTAGTATTTGGTTGGTCTGCCTTTGCCTTCTCGCACTTGTCGGTGGGGCTCGATGGTGCGTCCTCGACGGCAGCGCAGCGCTCCGGGGAGGTGCGCTTGCCGGAGTGGGCATCAGAGCTATTCTTGTCGGACTTGGCTTTCTTCTTTTTCCCCCGGGGAGCTTCAGCGGCAAGTGGCTCGCGCTCTGCTGTGGCTGCTGCTTCCCGGTAAATCTTGTCGGCGCAGATGAGTGCATCCCTCTTGTCGCCTTGGACAGAGATGACACTCATCGGACCGGGCATCTTGAGCACATTGTATGCGTAGTGAGAGGCCGCCATGAACTTGGCGAGTGCGGGTCGGCCGAGTATCCCGTTGTAGGGTAATGGGATATTAGCCACATCAAACGTGACCCTCTCAGTCCTGAAGTTCAGTTCACTGTCGAACGTCACTGGCAATGTGATCTTCCCCTTGGGCTTGCTCCTTCCTGGATTTATCCCTTGAAAGGTGCCGGTCTCTTCGAGCTCGCTGTCGGGGATCTGGAGCTTCTTGAGCACTGCGGAGGAAATCAGGTTCAGGCCGGCCCCGCCGTCAACCAGCATCTTCGTGACCTTGAGGTTGTGGATTGTTGGTGAGACCAACATCGGCAAGCACCCGACCGCAGTGATGCGATCAGGGTGGTCCTCAACGTCGAAGACGATGGGCGTGCTGGACCACTTCAGAGGCCTGCGTGTCTCGTCAGACGGCTCAAGCGCTCACTTCCCGCACCCACTGCTTGAGTTGGCGGTGCGAGGTGTGCAGAGAGGCGCCGCCGTCGATGCACAACACTTCTGTCGCCTTCTGAAACTCTTGGTCATCGTTCTCATCTTCCTCCATCTCATCATCCTCATCCTCATCTTCGTCCTTGTCGCGGCCGCGGGGAGGCCTATCTCCTTGCCGCGGTTTGGCCTTGCCGCGGTGCCCTCCCCGGGCGGGAAGCTTCTTGCCGGATCCTCCGCCACCTCCCTAGGCTCTCTCCTTATCGCGCGCCAGATTCGCTTTTCAGAGTCCGCCATCTGCTCTACTTTTTGCAGGTTTGGAGGTCATGGCCCTTGGTGCGGTGGATCTTGCAATAACACTTGCCGGAGCCATCCTGCTTGTCGGCGGCTACTACAGCCTCGCCGGAGTTGTCGGTCTTGGCCTTGTCGGAGCCGCCTCCGTTGCCGGAATGCTCAACAGCTAGTACATCCTTAGCCTTTTTCTTCCTATTGTTCCGCCCCGTTCTTCCTTGCGGGACGGCATCCTCACCGCCGATCCTTCCGCCCGCAACTTCTCCGGGATTTTCCTCCCTCCTCAGCCCGTGCACACTTGTCGGCCAGAGCGTAGAGCTCGCTGACATCTCTGGTCTTGAACATCGCCATCTCCTCCCTCATCCTGCGGTTACGCACGTTCTGATGAAACGCGCTGATAACCGCGGCAGGGTGGACGTCTGGGATGTTGCGCTGCACCTGGCTGAATGTTTGTATGTACTTGCGCAGGGGCTCCCCCTCTTTCTGGACGAGCAAGTGGAGGTCACTCTCCTGGCCATGAGGCTTGTGGCCACCCGTGAAGGCGCCGACAAACTTGTGACACAGGTCCGCCCATGAAGAGATGGAGCCGTCCGGCAAGTGCATGAGCCAAGATCTGACGTTGGGCTTGAGTACCAGCGGGAAGTAGTTGGCGAGGATCTTCTCATCGCGCCCCCCGGCAGCCTGCACCGCGATGGTGTAGATGCTGAGGAACTCCGACGGGTGTATCCTGCCATCATACTTCTCGGCACGCGTCGGCTCAAGTTCTTGGTTTTGGGCCATCGACTTGCCGCAGTTCGCGGGTGAACGCAGGGCAACCTCCAGCGACGGCAAGTCGCTGGTTCTCCGGTGCGTCGGCGTCGGCAATGAGGCCCAGCGCTAGTCAGATTGACGTCGCGCTTCTCTCCGGCGCTCGATGCGAGTGCGAGCGTCTTCGTGTTGCCATTCTTGGAGGACGTGGCGTTGATTGCGGCGAGTTCGCGGGTCCGACGACGCGGTGGAGTCGCCGTCGGGGTTGGTCCGGCGAGCCTGCGATCTTGGCCTTCGGGGCTGGGAGTGCATGGAGGTGGCACCCCCAGCGGTCTTGTCGGCGTCGGCTTGTGTCTGGGCGCCTTGCCGGGGCCTCGATACGCTCGGTCGTCGGGGTTTGTTGCCGTTGGCGAAGCCGATGAGGCTGTATATGGTCATCCTCCAGTCGTCGATCTTGTGCGGCGCCGGAGGGTAGTCTAGAAGCAGCTGGGCTCGGGCCAGCGCTTCCTCTGCTGTCTTGGGTGGCGGTGGCGACGAACGGCGCGAGGAGCGGATGTGCTCGGACTCCCAACCGATTGGGAGGTGCAACACCCGTCCGGCGATCAGATCTCGTCGCGCCAAAGATGCGGGCGTGCATGTTGACCTCGAGCGTCCCGCGACCCACCAGCTTGGCCTTGTTCCAACGCGAGCACGGTGCTAGGAGCACCGGGGCATTGTTGACCTTGCACCTCCTGGGAGGGGTGCAGTGTCTGCACGGTCGCCGACGCTTGAGGAGCCTTGTTTTTGGATCTGGTGACGACGCGAGACCCACCGGCGGCGCCCGCTCCTCCGCCGGCGTCCACTCCACCGCCCGTTTGCTCCAGCGGTGGTGGCGGAATCGATGTAGACGGAGCGGCCACCTCCGAAGGCTTCTTCTTCGGTGGCATGTTGACGATGACGTTGATGTAGCGCGCGTGGAGACCGGATTAGATGCTCACGACCTCGACGCACCCCCTACCTGGCGCGCCAAAGATGTCGGGGCGTATCTCTATGGCCTCGAGCACCTATGGGGCACTGGGGGCCCCTTCTAGTCCGGCAAGGGAGCGGAGAGCGTGTGCAGAGCAGATCGAGGTCGAGCGCGCGGGGGAGACGGGCGATTTTACCCGGCCGGGCTCTCCGGAGAGATAAAACCCCATCGCTGCTTTGGTGATTGTATTTGATCTTGCTCGAGCATGCGAGCGTATGGTGGTGCTGTGGGTGTCGAATGGACCGAACCCCTTCTACGTGCGCATGGGCCTCCCTTTTATAGTCTGAAGGGGGCACCCACAGGTGGCAGCGTAGGAAGAGGGGGTAGAAATGTAAAAACGCGGGTTGGTACAACAGTGCACAACAGTGCCCCTACCTAACTCTGACGGCAGGGGACAAGGGCATTAAATGCCCGTCTGGTCGCCCCAATAGTGTAAACAAACGACCGTTAGGCGAGCCACCGGTTGCCAAGATGGCGCCTCTGTCAGCTCCGTTTGCCACCTCGCTCCGCATGGCTGCGTAGTGCCTCGCCACGTGCCCTTGGGATGGCCTTGTGACGACACGTTGCTGGGTGCGCTGGAGTTTGGGTGGCAGCCTTGCCGCGGCCCTTCTCTTGTTGTGCCGGCAAGCTTGCCGGCCGCCGGGCCTTGCCGGGGCGCGCGGGGCGCCGCGGCAAGTCTTCTGGTGATGCCCTGGCTGGCCTTCCCGGCAAGCTCCTCTTGCCGGGGCCTTCGTTTTCTTGGTTAGTACTTTGTTCTTGAATGGCAGTAATAAGGAACGGTGGAGGGCCTTGGCGGGCGCCCGGCAAGCCTTGCCGCGGGGTGCTGCGACTGCCCGTGCACAAGTTCGGGGTACTAAGGTACCCCTACTTTAGTACACCGACAAGGCGCTGCGGTGGTACCACTGCCACAACATTCGCCCAAGGGAGCTCGAGGTGGGCGATCTCGTCCTGAGGTGGGTGCTCTCCAGTGAAGGGCTGCATAAGCTCTCTCCCATGTGGGAGGGCCCGTTTAGGATTGCCCGTGTCTCCAGGCCTGGCACCGTGTGCCTAGAGACATAGGACGAGATCCCCATCCAGAACGCCTGGGACATCCAGCACCTCCGGAAGTTCTAACCATGAAGCAAGCCTCCGGCCTGTGAAGGTCTCCGCTCGTGACACTCTCTCATAATAATGAGTGGGGTTGTACATGCCTCGGAGTCTCCTGAGCGCCGCCCTGGGGCCTCACGGGGGCTCCCTCCCACGTCCTAGTGGCAGCACTTAGCTCCGCGCTGATGAGAAGACTAGATTAGGTTCCGGACGCGGCTGTTCATTTGCTTGCTTTCCGAAGTTGTTCCGCAATCTTTAATGGAATTTGGAGTTTTCGTATTTTGGTTCGCCAAGTTGGATTTTCTCTCCCATTGTTTCGCTCATTCTTGACCTGGGCTAGGAAAGGGCGGTAGTTTCCCATCACTCTCCCTTGCGTGCCCCACGCGTGGGGGCTAGGCTAGTGTGTGCGCACGGGTCCAACCTCGCAAAAACACACCTCATGAACCCCGTTGCCCCAGTGGCCCCAGTGCTTCGGCTTTATGTTCCTCGCGAGGAGCCCTCGATCAAGCTCGTGGACATCAGTGCCCTCTCATCTCTGTGCCCCTTGGGCAGTGCGATGCGGTGCATTAAGCCATAGCCAAACCTATGGCAGGGGGCTCACGCACGGGGGAATGAGGTGCCTGTTAAGGTTTCTTTTCCTTTAAATAGCTTTACGGCATCTCCCGAGGCCTCTAGCACCTCCCGAGACCGGTGGCTCCTGAGTCATCAGGAAAGGGGGCTCTACCAGGCGTTAACGGTCGTGCCCCCGCAAGGTTGGAAGCTTCTGCGAACATGTCAAACTAAGTTACCCTACCCTTACCAACCCAGAATACAAACATCATGGCACAACATTAAGATAATCAGCTCAACATAAAGGGCATAACTGCCATAGTTCATTACACACCCGGTGGGGCACCCTACTTTTTTATAATCACAGAAGAAAGGAAAGGTTAAACAAAAGCGGCCCGCAAGGCCGCATCGGGTCCTGAGGCCAAGTTTGGTAGCCCCGAGTTTAGGTCGGGCATTCCTCCTGCTTCACCGGGGCGTGGTGGCGAGATGATCCGCCGCCTCCTTGATCCGAGCTCGGCGGCACGGAGGTTGATCGTACCCGCCGCTACTTGAGCTCTCGCCCAAGGAAGAGCTACCGCTGTGGGAGGAAGTGTGGACTTCGTCAAGGCCAAGCTCACCCTTGTCGCCAGGGCGCCGACGTCAAGGCCAAGATCATCGTTGCTGCCGTATTTTGGGCAGCACCCCGCACGGCGGTCGTCTTCCATGAACACCCTCACGAAGAGGGTCGCAAGGCCATCATACTTGAAGTGGAGGGTGCACCTCCCGCTCGGACCTCATGCGCGGGAAAACGCTTTCCAGCCGCGGGTCAGGACCACGCTGCCAGCGGTGGTGACCTTGATGCCCACCCACGAGGCCATGCTGCAGTAGCCTTCGGCCTGTAGCTAGAGGTCGTCGAGCCTAGTGGTCGGCAGCTCGCCGGTGAAGAAGCACGGGAGTCGGAACAAGGTGACGGCGGGGCTCTCTGACCAGACCACGAACTCCGGGAGCACATCCGTCGAGGAGAAGCGTGGTCGAGGAGGGCGAGCAGCCATAGTGTGCCTCCCCTCGTCGTGGGGGCTGCCTCGTAGCCGGTGGCCCCCGCCGTGAGAAGAAGCACTACCACGGACCCCATGGGAGACGCTGTCCCATGAAGAAGCACGCCCGTGCCCCAGCGGGCTGCCGCCGGGGTCGCGGCATGCTTGTGGGGACAGTTGTGACCCATCTCGGCTGGTGGCGAAGCTGGTCCCTCCTTAGAAGCCTTCCCTTTCTCAGCAGCCGGGAATCTCCTCGTCGGCGCCATGGATGCTACGGCAAGGTGGAGAAGAAGGAGGGACGAGCAGCGAGAATATGAAGAAAGAGATGAGCGAGGGGGGCTCCGCCCCTCCCCTCATTTATATTCAGAGGGAGGCCAACCACCGGCCTCCACAATCTCGTGCAATGATGTTTCTCTGCATGCAGCATCGACTCAGCAAGTCAGACGGATTTGAAGGCAGCATGAGGAAGTGGAGGAGCCCACGTCCCATCAATCGCCACGCATCGTCCAAGGCCGCAGGCGGTTAGGGCCCGCGGCACTCCACAATTGCCCTTTGGCTTCACCCAGAAGCCAAGTCCGAGCGTGCCTTGGGCCCGGGGGCTACTTTCGGTGTTCTGGATACGGGGGTACCCTGACTTGCCTGCCTACGGCACGCGGCGTGGCTCCACCGACGGCCTGGTACGACTCAGCTTTAGCATCAACAACTCAAGACCCTCGCGAGGCGGACGACACCAGGACCTCCAAGGGGATCAGCCCCCTCAGGCGGCTCCCGAGGAACCGAGATTTCTCTGCAAGGCTCACCTCGCGAGGTTCGGCTGACGTGAGCCATGACGACCAAGGCCAGGCAGGTGCCAGGCGGGCGCCAGCGAGTGCAGAGTACCAGCTTCCTCTTTGCCGCAAATGAGGCAAGCAGGGGTGCAGAGTCCCTAGGAATCGACCAAAGATTTCCATTCTGATGCAACAAGACCAAGACCACCAGGACGGCAGGACGGAGGTCATCGCCGAGCACACCGCACAGTAACAACCAGCGGCTTTTGCAGGCGAAGACCACTTTAGTCAGGATAGGGCGTACTTGTTGTCTCCCTTCAAATTTGGCCATTGTGGGATCCCTTCCCGCCTACATTTGGCAAGAGGACCAAGGCCGCTATAAATAGGACCTAGCCACCACCAACGGGGGTGGATCAGATCCATTCCACCCACACCACTTCACCAGCTCACTTAAGCTCAAGAACACGCCTCCTGAGGTTGTTCTCCACTGTACTAGTTCTTCCTCAGCCCATCGAGGCAAATCCACCACAAAGCAGGAGTAGTATTTTACACCGCAAGGTGGCCCGAACCTGGCTAAACTGTTGTGTCTTCCTTTCCTTCGAGCCCGACATGATAGGCTGCAAGGTTAGCAAGTAGGCAGGCTGGTTAGGTTGAGATCTCCGCACGCACCCCAGAGTTCGAACCTCTCAAGGATTTGTGGAACCCGAAATCCGACATAATGATCTTGAAATTCTAGCTTGCTAGCATTATGATTAATCCCATAAGTTTGGTAATCTTATTGGCATCCTTTGTCATTATCGTTTTGAGTCCATTGATTCAATATGTTGCGAGAATGCTCGCAATCCTCAATCAGATCCTAGAATTCATCCTTCTGGCTCAGACGTCACTTTAAACATGAGCTACATCTCGACCAATCAAATTGTCGTCTGTTGTACACCTAAGCTTACTCAACTTATCCATCATTAATCAGAGAGTTTGCTTCTGATCCCTTGATTTGGAGATCATAACACTACAAAAAATACACTTTTGTGATGATACGTGTTTGTCACAGTAGGTCACGTTTTCTGTCATGCATGTACATCCATGACAAATTTATGACAGAATCAAGATAGTCATACATGTGCTGTCATAGAAGTGCTCCATGACATTACCAAAATTATCATCACGGAAGTGTCCACTTCCATTACGATAAATCACACGTCATAGGAGTGCTTTCGTCAAGGGTGACCAACACATGGCATCCACCGTAACGGGACGTCGTTAACCGCCGTTAACCTATCGGTCCGTTTTTTGGATCCGATAACCCGCTAATAGCCACGACCAATGCCGATTTCCACATGTAAAATTCTCATTGGCTGATGGATCCACGCGTCAGCTCCGCGTTGGCACATTTGTCACTCATCCAACGGTGAGATGGGCCTATGATGTGTTGACATGTGGACCGGCCCAAAAGTGGCCCAGAAAGTTTAAATGGGCCGGCACAACCGAAGGCCCATAAGATTTGGCGGACCATAATGGGCCGGCCCAGCTAAAGGCCCACAAAATTTAGCGGACCATAATGGGTCGGCCCAGCTAAAGGCCCACATGATTTTGCAGACCATAATGGGCCGGCCCAGCTAAAGGCCCACAAGATTTTGCAGACCACAATGGGCCGGCCCAGCTAAAGGCCACAAGATTCTGCAGACCATAATGGGCCGGCCCAGCTAAAGGCCGAACATTCTCTGTCAAATCGGCCCGTCAACGGCCTGTCCTAAACCTGTCATCAACGCGGCCCATGGTCACTTCTGGCCCGTTAACAGTCCGCTAAGTAATTGGGCCGAATTACGGCCCGGTGTATTTTCGGCCTCTTAAAGGTCCGGCTTCATTTGGGCCCATTTACAGGCCATCAAAACTTCCGGCCCATAAACGACCGTGAAGGATTTGGGTCATATTCGGCCATGTCTGACATTCGGCCTATTAGAGGCCCACTATAGATTTGGGCCACTTTTGTCCTGTTGTCATTTTCGGCCTGTTAACGCCGGACGAAAACCATGGGCCATATGTGGCCCAACATCATATCGGGCCCATTAACGTCCCATATAAAAATGATGATAATCTAGCCCGACCGAAGTTCCGTCCTGTTAAAGGCCCATGTATTAGGTCGGCGCATTTACGGCTCGTCCAAATTTCGGCCTGTCAAAGATCCGCATCGTAAATGGGCCACCATTTCGACCTGCTAAGACCAGTGGGTTATTTGGCGCAATCAGGGCCCAATCTCACGTTCGGTCTATTAAAGGCCCATGTTTTTTATGGGCTCGAGATATTTATACCTGTAGACGACCTATTTTTACTGAGGGCCCAAATTATGTTTAGGCCTGTTAAAGGCCCACTATCGGCACAGGCCTACCAGAAAAATATGAAAGCTTATGCTGATTTAGGCCCAAATATTTTTAGTGGGCTACATGCCAATTTCGGCCCGTAATCGTTTTTAGCCCAATTGGAATCGGCCCGACGAATGTTGGCATATTGGGCTCCTACGAAGCTTTCGGCTGAATACATTACTAAGTTAAACATACACTATACAAAAATAGTGTCGTAATTACTGCAGCCTATGGCAGCATCATAAATGTTGTATCACAACAAAATAAATTCCAAACATACAAGAAAAGGCCTATTGGCATAAAGTTTACAGTCCTTCGAGATAAAAGCACCATCAGATGTATAGAAGAACAGATCATTTGACCTGAGTGCTAATGTTTCAGGCTGTAGAATCTGATGGAGCAGCACGATCTCCACCTTTTTCCGCCATTGCTCTTGAACAACGAAGCGAATGACTGATAGTTTGGTTTCAAAACCATTCATATCTTGACGACATTTCTCAACCACTATTCTTGTTTCCGAAACAATGTCCATTAGGGATTGGACTTGTGTTTGGAGCACAGATATATCACTCTGTCTAGCAGGAAGATTTTATTCAGTAGGCGATTTGGACGAGGTTACCTTGACAACCAACCCAGAATTACACAGGAAGGTGCTTTTTGCACTGTTAGTGGAGAGATACTGACACACTGCAGCAAGAGGTGACATTGTGCCTGTGGTAGCCTCGTCACCTTCAGGTGGTTGTGACTGTTCAATCATTTGTTCCATAGCTTCCTGAAAGTTTGAACTTGTAGATTAGTGTACCAGATAAGTTACTAATGAGACAAAAACAAACAAAATATGTTAAACGTTTATACATAACTTATTTTGGTGAACTACTATAATACATTAGCATGTATTGTAGTGCCAACTACATAATAAAATCACTTTCGGAACATATGTCCATGTAGCATGCCTACTGTATTGTCTATTTCCTCACATTCGCTGACATCTAAGGATAAAGAGACATGGTTTGAAGTAGGATGAACATAGTATGACATCATTCATATCATGGGCAAACAGATATAAAATAAACAGGCTACTTTATCATTGTGTGCGCACGTGAACATAACAACTAGATTACAGATCAAGACCAAAAGAATATCCTTCATCTCTTTTAAACCATTTAAGGTGAAATGATATGTTAAGACAACTGTGTATAAAAGTGAATAGAGTAACTGACATTGGCTACAAACCAAGTAGTTAAATGAACACATCATAGTACCAATCAGTTCAAGGCACGAGGAGTAAGGACTTACAACAGCGGCTTGAACTGGTGTGCTCATGCCCTTCATCTTGCTGGTGCGGCAATCCTTGAAGATTTGCACTGCATTCAGTTCAGGTTCTTTTTGGTCCGCACGGGCTTTCCTCTGTATTTGGAACAAGTCAATATAGATACAATAATATGGCATAAAAAAGAAGGAAGTAGCAGCTATTTACAAGAACCTCACAGTGTGCAATAAAGCTACGAGATCCTGTTGTCTGTTGGAATTTCACTTTAGAACGGTTGGTTTTATTCTTCAAACAGTTAGCCTAGAAGAAGATACACTTGTAGGGCACATACATAAATACAAGTTCAATATGTGGTCTGATCAAATACATATAGCCTACCTGATACTTTGGGTCAGACCAGTGTTTAACGAGGGCTGTCCAGTCTTCATCTATAATATATTCCACTGGAGATGTTTGGGTGATTTCATTGTTAGCCTTGCCTTCAAAGTGAGATTTTCTAAGGTGGTACAGATCATCGTCATGAGCGATGAAAAACATGAGTGCATGCTTGTTTAGTTGCATCATCTTTCGTGATCCAACTTGAACCTCATCTGTTGAAAAAAGAATGTGAGTCTTATTAGGAGGAAGCTAGAAAGTATGGGACAGAGCAAGACAATATTACTAATTGCGATGAATAACATTACTGACAGATAAATGGTCAAGGAAGGTGTTAAACTAGGTATTGTCTTTCTCATTCTTGTACTGGATCTATGTTGGGAGGATACGTGCATGACACCTAACGGCAACGGTTGCCTCTGATACTAACTTGGTTGACTCTGTAGCATCACGTGGCCTTTTTAAACCTGCCTCAAAATGGACCTCCATTCTTCCTCCTTTAGATTTTGTTAATCTGTCAAGCATTATCCCTGATGTCTGTTTCCGCTTGCGCTATGGTGCTAGTTCAACAATGAATATGGAAAGTGTTAGTGTACATCAAACTGTGAGAGTACATATAAAGGAGCATGCAACTGCAACTTGACTCGGTCAGGTACCGTCTTGGTGTTGATGCTCATGAGGTTCATCTGATCTTGCCAAATCCCGTTGTGTCAGCAGTGCTTCAGAAGTAGTGTTAGGTGTGAAGAAAGCTTGGGAACTGGCCAGTTCCGGATCAAACGAACGAGTAACTAGTTGAGATGCTGGTACAGTTGAAGCGAATGCTGCAGCTGGTTGAGCAGGTGATACTGTGTCTGTAGATTTAGCAGGTCGACTTGGACATTCTACTGCACTATAAGTACCAGCAGAATCTCGACGGCAGATCCTTTTCCGTTTCACCTGACGAGTAACAGCATTCCCTACTATATTATTTTCCTTGCTCTTTTTTGACTTTGCCATGTCAAGCTATACCCACAACACAAAAGAATAAAATCACTCTTCAGAACTCATTGATGCATGATACACTCAAGCAATACTTTGATGTAAGACCATCGTATGAGGATGGAATATGTAAGAAAAACAAGACGGCATGACATATTCACGGCTACGATGTGCAAACTAAGCAGAAGGATTTTCAAGAAAATAGAAGTAATGCAAGCTAGACACCATATGAAAGATGCAACCAATATTATTCTGCCAAGTTAAAAGTGTCGTGTCATAAGTGGCAATTCGAAAAATTAGAAGCACTACAATGTAGAAATCAATGCAAGATGCAACCACTATCAAACTGTCATGTTAAAAGCGTCCAATCATGGGTGACTGATGCGGGATACACAACAGCAAAAGTTTGATGTAAGAACATGGTATGATAGATAGATGTAGTGTATTCTTGACACAGAAAGCCATGTCATATGCACATGTATAACGTATAAACTCAGCAGGTGCAATTTAATCAAAATAGAAGAAATACAGGCTAGACAACATATGCAAAATGAAATCAATTATCACACTGTCAACTTAGAGCAAGCACCTGCAATGGTGGAGTACGAGAGATGAACTCATCATGTAGACTTGGGACTTCAACTTCATTAGCAGTAGCAGTGGCAAATCTAGAGAGTCTCTGTTTGCGTCGGTGCGGAGGACCACCAACATCCCCTAACTTACTCTTTTCCTTCCTATTTTCTAATATAGCCTTATGAAGTGAAAACCACAAGAAGATGAATAAAATTAGCTCTGCATAACTGGTTGATGCATGATACAGACGAATACTACTTTGATGTAAGGCAAGCGTAGGATAGGAGGATGGAATATATACAAAAAAAAGACAGCATTTCATATTCACACGTACGATCGGAGGATGGAATATGTATGAAAAAACAGTAAGCGGAAGGCATTTCAACAAAATTAGAAGAAATGAAACCTAGGCACCATATGAAAATGCAACCAATATCACTCTATCAGGTAAAAGGTGTCTCGTCGTAAGTGCCATTTCAAGAAATTAGAAGCAATACAAGACAGAAGACAATGCAAGATGCAACCTACATCACAGTCCCAAGTTAAATGTGTCTTATGGGTAAGTGATTGCTGCAGGTATAAGTTGTAAGCGACGCAGATGCAATTCAACATAATCAGAAGCAATACAAACTAGACATCATACGGAGAACGCAACCACATATAACAGTTCCAAGTAAGTGCAAGCACCTGAGATGGTGGAGTAGGGGAGATGTGCTCATCATGTACACGTATGTTCTAGAAATAGGAACACGTGTCATATTCACACGCATTATGTGTAAAGTAAGCAGATGCAATTCAAGTTAGAAGCAATACAAGCTAGACATCATACGCAACATGCCACCACATATAATAGTGCCAAGTTAGAGCAAGCACCTGTGATGGAGTAGGGGAGATGTGCTCATCATCTACACAGCTACGTTGACTGTCCAGCCTTGTGTTGTCTTGCGAATCTTGTTGGCAGGATGGCGGAGTAGAATCTGTAGAGACCCCCTGTTTGAGTTGCTCTGAAGGACCACCATCATCCACTGCCGGACTAATTTCCTTTAGTTGTAATGATTTTGCATTGTGAAGTCAAGCCGATAAGAAAAAGGAATAAAATTCACTCTTCAGAACTCATTCATGCATGTTACTGACGAACACTACTCGGATGAAAGGCAAACACATGATGCAAGGATGGAATATGTATGAAAAACAGGATGGTGTGACATATTCACACCTATGATGTGGTAACTAAGAAGAAGGCATTTCAACAAATTAGAAGCACTGCAAGCTAGACACCATATGAAAGATGCAACAAATATCACTCTGCCAAGTTCAAACTGTATGGCGTTTCAACAAATTAGAAGCAATACATGCTAGAAATCATATGCAAGACACAACCAATATCATAGTGGTGACTTAAAGGTGCCTTATCATAAGTGACTGTTACGGGATATGCAAGAATAGTAGTCTGATGTAGAAACAGGAACACATGTCATATTCACAGGCATTATGTGTAAAGTAAGCATATGCAATTCAACAAAGTTAGAAGCAATACAAGCTAGACATCATACGCAACATGCAACCACATATAATAGTGCCAAGTTAGAGCAAACACCTGTGATGGTGGAGTAGGGGAGATGTGCTCATCATCTACATAGCTACATTGACTGTCTAGCCTTGCGTTGTCTTGCAAATCTTGTTGAGAGGATGGCGGAGTAGAATATGTAGAGAACCTCTGTTTCAGTTGCTCAGAACGACCACCATCATCGAATGCCTTGCCAATTTCCTTCAGCTTTATTGATTTTGCATTGTGAGGACATACCAACAAGAAAAAGGAATATAATTCGCTCTTCAGAACCCATTCATGCATGATACTAACGAACACTACTCTAATGAAATGCAAAGTCATGATACGAGGATGGAATATGTAAGAAAAAATGGACGGCTTGACATATTCACACCTATGATGTGGTAACTAAGCAGAAGGCACTTCAACAAATTAGAAACACTGCAAGACACCATATGGAAGGTGCAATCAATATAACTCTGCCAAGTTAAAACTGTCTCGTCATAGGTAGCGTTCATCAAACTAGAAGCAATACATGCTAGAAATCATATTCAAGACGCAACCAAAAATCACACTGACAACTTAAAGGTGTCCCATCATAAGTGACTGATGCAGGATACACAAGAAGAGTAGTTTCATTTAAGAACATGGTGTGATAGACAAATATAGTATGTACCAAAAACAGGAAAGCGTGTCATATTCACATGTATCATGTGTAAGCTAAGCAGATGCAGTTTACACTAATTAGGAGCAATACGAGCTAGACATCATATGCAACATGCAACTAGATATCACACTGCCAAGTTAGAGCAAGCACCTTGGATGGTGGAGTAGGGGAGCGGAGACTTGGACCTTGTAATGCACTATCAGCACAAGGAGAATCGGTACAGATGCTCCGTTTACGTTGCTGCAGAGGACCACCATCATCGCCTTCCTCACACTTTTCCTTCCTCTTTCTTGATTTTGCCTTGTCAAGTTAAACCCACAAGAAAAAGGAATAAATTTTGCTCTTCAGAACTCATTGATGCATGATACTGACGAACACTACTTTCATGTAAGGCAGCCGCATGATAGGAGGATGGAATATGTATGAAAAATGAGACGGCGTGACATATTGACATGTATGGTGTATAAAGTGTAAACTAAGCACAAGGTGCTTCAACTTGTTAGAATCGATGCATGCTAGAAACCATATGCAAGATGAAACCAATATCACTCTACCAAATTAAAAGGGTGCCCTAACAAATGTATTTGACCAAATTAGAAGCAATACATGGCAATAGACTAGAAATAATATGCAATATGCAACGAATAAAGGTGACTCATCGTAAGTGATTGATGCAGGATACAGAAGAGAGGTAGTTTCATGTAAGAACAAGGTTAACACATAGATGTAGTGTGTACCAAAAATAGGAAGGCATGTCATATTCACAGGTATAGTGTGTAAACTAAGAAGATACAATTTACCCTAATTAGAAGCATTACAAGCTAGACACCATATGCAACATGCAACCACATATCACACTGCGAAGTTAGAGCAAGCACCTATGAAAGTGCAACTAATCCCCGGGTGGTTTTGGTAATTAATAACAACATATATATCATTGAACTAATTATTTCTTGAGAATATTTCAGAAAGTTCAGTGATATGGGTATGGCAATGACTGATGATGTGGACCCCTCAAAATGCTAAGGAAAACATTGGCAAAAGCTCAAGACTCCATTTTTGGTTTAGTGATCCAAGATCACATTGAGTCCATAGGAAAGCCAATACTATTAAAAGGGATGAGGTTATGATGATGATCTGGTTGCTCAAAGTGCTTAGTGATTTATCTCTCAAACTATCAGCAATCTTTCATTCCAACATAAACTCATAAGTAATCTCGGTCCCACCGATTCCATAAACTCACCACACCGAGATGAACCACCTCAGCCATATACCCAAACCCTAAGAATTTCGGATTTTCCGATTCCAAACTCGGTCATACGAAACTAGTGTTGCCAAGCTTCAGAACCTTCAGACTCAAATCGGTGTCACCGAGATGAGAAAGTCGGTCCCACCGAGAATGGCAAACCCTAGACTTTGGAAGAATCGGACTAACCGAGATTGTATTTTCGGTCCCACCGAAAATCCCAACGCTCACAAGATTTGAACTTTCGGTCTCACCGAGTTGTCAACTTCGGTCCGACCGAGATTGGTCAAATGTGTGTAACAGTTGGATTTTGTGTGGAGGCTATAAATACCCTCCACCTCCTCTTCATTCGTGGAGAGAGCCATCGAAAGAACTACCACTCCTACCTTATATTTCGAGAAGAAAACTACCTACCCTTGTGTTGAGATCAAGTTGCTCCACTCCCACCATATGAAACTTGATTTCTAGCCTTCCCAAGTTGCTTTCCACTCAATCCTTTCTTCCACCACAGCCAAATCAGTGAGGAGAGTTGAGTGTTGGGGAGATTATCATTTGAAGCACAAGAGCAAGGAGTTCATCATCACCAACACCATCTATTACCTTTTGGAGGGTGGTGCCTCCTAGATTGGTTAGGTGTCACTTGGGAGCCTCCACAAGATGTGGAGTTGAACCAAGAAGTTTGTAAGGGCAAGGAGATCGCCTACTTCGTGAAGATCTACCCGAGTAAGGCTAGTCCTCCGTGGACGAGGCCATGATGGCATAGACAAGGTTGCTTCTTCGTGGACCCTTCGTGGGTGGAGCCTCCGTGGACTCTCGCAGCCGTTACCCTCCGTGGGTTGAAGTCTCCATCAACGTGGATTGACGATAGCACCACCTATCGGAACCACGAGAAAAATCTCCGTGTTCCAAATTGCCTTTGCTCTTCTCCACCTCTTATTTACTACATGTGCAATTTACTTTCCGCTGCCATTACTCTAGAATTGCATGTGTAGGGTGATACTTGACTTGCTCATCATTGTGAACTTGCTAAAACTTGTCCTAATCAAAAGGCAAAACTTTTAAGTTGTCAAGTAGTCTAATCACCCCCCCTCTAGACATACTTCCGATCCTACAAGTGGTATCAGAGCTTTGGTCTCCATTGGATTGGTTTTCCATTGCATTGACTCCATAAGCTTGGTTTCACAACCTAGGAGAGTATGGCGCCTAGTGAGGGTAATTTTCAGAGAGGTCCTTACTTTGATGGTTCAAACTTTGCTAGTTGGAAGCATAAAATGAAAATGCATATTCTTGGACATAACCCCGCCGCATGGGGCATTATTTGTGTTGGCTTGCAAGGTGAGTTCTTCGAGGAAGGAAAAGTTCCGGATCGCGAAGCTACTGCGGATGAGTTGCGGATGTTCTGTAACAATGCTCAAGCTTGTGACATTCTCTTCAATGCTTTGTGTCCCGAGGAGTTCAACAAGATCAGCCGCCTTGAGAATGCAAAAGAGATTTGGGATACTTTGGTCGAAATGCATGAAGGTACCGAGTCCGTGAAGGAATCAAAGCTAGATGTTCTTCAAGGTCAACTTGACAAGTTCAAGATGAAGGAAGGTGAAGGAGTCGCTGAAATGTATTCTAGGCTTGCTCTCATCACCAATGAGATTGCCGGCTTAGGAAGCGAAGAAATGACCGACCGATTCATCATCAAGAAGATTCTCAGAGCTTTGGATGGGAAGTATGACACCGTGTGCACTTTGATCCAAATGATGCCAAACTACAAGAATCTCAAGCCTACCGAAGTCATTGGAAGAATTGTTGCTCATGAGATGACACTTAAAGATAAAGAAGAGCTTCACAACAAGTCAAGTGGTGCTTACAAAGCTACAGTTGAAGCTCCCACAACCTCAAGTGACAAGCTGGTTTCCAATGAAGAGATAATGCTCATGGTGAAGAACTTCAACAAATTCTACAAGAGTAGAAGCAAGGAAAGAAGCTCAAAGTCTAGATCATATGATGAAAAGAGATCTTCTAGTCGTGATCGAAACTGCTACAATTGTGGAAGACCCGGACACTACTCAAATGAGTGTTCGACTCCCCACAAGAGAAGAGAAGAATCTCCAAGAAGAAGAAGCTCAAGAGAAGAGTCACCTCGGAAAGAGAGAAGGAGTAGAGATGATCGTTATGAACGAAGATCCTCTCGGAGAAGCAAGGATTCGGAAAGGAAAGACAAGTCATCAAGGAGCTACACAAGAAGAAAACATCAAGCTCATGTTGGTGAATGGGTCTCCGGCTCGACTCGACAATCACTCCGAAAGAAGCTATCACTCCAACTCCGAATACTGACCAAGATGAAGGTGTTGCCTGTCTTGCTCTCGTGTCCTCCAACTCCAACTCCTATGACTTGTTTGATTCACCAAATGAGGGAATTGGAAGATGCTTCATGGCAAAAGGCCCCAAGGTATCACACCCTGAATTCATTGACTTTGATAGTGATGAAAATGACTTGCTTGGTGAAGATGAGCTTTTACATGACAAATCTAGTGAGCTTAGTAATGATGAACATGCTAGTAGTCTTTATAGTCGAGAAGAGTCGAATGACAATGCTATGAAGGTGATTGAGCGTCTAACTAAAGAACTAAACACTCTTAAGTTAGCTCATGAAACAACTCAAGAAGATCATAGAGAGCTCCTAAGATCTCATGAGAAGCTACGCCGAGAAGCTCAATCTAGAGCAAGAACATGAGTTTCTAAAAGCTATCAATGACGATCTTCGAAAGAAGAGTTCTTCATATCTTGCCAAACGACTTCTCTTGTCTAATTTCTTGCCACCTATTAAAACTAAGCATGACAAGCATAAGAAAAATTCTTCATCTAGTAGTAACAATAATCATGCTAAATCCAATGTTGTTACTTCTAGTAGTTCTCTTGATTCCACTAACAATGTTTCAAGCCAAGTTTCACTTGAGCAAGAAAATAGTCTATTGAAAGGGATTATAGAGAAAGGTGTCTACAAGAGCCTTGCCGGAAGCAAGAACTTTGAGGAAATTGTTCGCAAGCAAGGAAGACACCGGAAGAATCAAGGAATTGGTTTTGAGCGAAGGTTCAACGCCGAAGGTGTTGAATGGGAAGAAGGTCAATATCCCACTCCAAAGTTTGTTTCTCAAAAGGAGAAGTATGATCCTACTTCTTCCCATGAGGAACAAGCTCAAGATGACCTTCCACCACAAGACCACAAGCTAAAAGGCAAGGACAAGCTTCAAAAGGAGATTGATGCATTCATTGAAGCACCCAAGGCCATGGTCAAGTGGGTTCCCAAGGCAACTTCAAGTTCTACTTCGACAAGCTCAACTACTACCCCAAGGATTCCCATCAAGATGATGTGGATCCCGAAGAAGAAGAACTAGAGAGTTCTTGAGGGTGACTCCGCCAACTTACTTCACTCACATTCATTTTGGCAAGAACTTGTGCAATCAACTTCCACATCTTGCACTAGTTCATGGAGTCACAAACCCTCATGTTGGTAAGTCAAGGGACAAGGTAATCATTGCATTCATGGACATCATCTATTGTGTACTTCAATCTATGTCCATGGATATCCTTGTTTGTTCCTTGTGGGACTAACCCATGTAGGTATTGAAAGTGCCCGAATCCAAAGGATTGCTCCCAACTCTTGATGATCTTCATCAACATTGAGCATCCACATCTTCAACATCTACATGAAGTCTTCAACGACAACCCAAGGTTAGTTTGACCCTTTAAAAGGGGTTCTCACATCAAGGGGGAGCTTTGCTCTTAAGAATTGAGCTAAAGCATCTTCAAATGATGTGAACACATTAATGCTTTATGTAAAAGTGGTAACCCCACTTGTGCTTAAACGATGAGTATGACCTATGATCAAATGTTCTCATTTGACTCCTAAGTCAATATACTCATATATAGATGACCTAGTCATCGCCAAATTGTGTGCTAGTTGCTTGTGTTTTGTTTGTGCATGTTTGACACATATTTCATTTGCTATCTTATTGTGTGAGCATGTTGGATGCATGATTTTATCCATTCGAGGACATCCATTTGTTGCTTTGGTCTTTTGGATTTTTCTTTTTGACCAAATGGATGAACAAGAATGCCTAAGTTCCTCCCCTAGCTATCTATTCTTTCTTGTCTCAAACTCTATTCATGCTTATATGACAAACTTTGAACAAGACTTTTTGGATGCACCGAGTGAGGAGCACTGAGCCACCGATCCGTCAAAAGCTTAAATTCCAAAACCTTCTAAGTACTTTCGGTCAAACCAATATACTCAAATCGGATGGACCAAATCACTTGGATTGATCTAGGTTTTCACCTCGGTGAAACCGAAGTTACAAATTTCGGCGTGATCAAGTGAGTAACTAATTGCGATTGACCATCTCGGTCCCACCGAAGTTTTCCAACTCGGTCCCACCGACACCGGTGAAGGGTATATATACCCGAGGAAGCGCGTTGATTATTCCTTCAAACGCCTCGCCTCAAACCCTTAGCTGCCGCCGCCGTGGTCTCCGGATCGCCTCCGCCGTCGCTCAGGCGCCCGCCGCTGGTCTCCATCGCCGCCAACGGTCTATCTCATCGCGCCGTTGCCGCCAGAGTGAAACTCCACCTAGTTGGGTGAGTTTCATCCTCTCGTGCTTCAACCTCGATTCAATGCACGATAGGTTTTGCCTAGTTTCTTGCCAAGTTTGAAATCTTCCTATCCAGCAGATTAGTTCTTAGAACGAAATTGAGTAAAATTTTAGGGTTAGGTTTCACGAACACATCTCGGTGTGACCGATTCTACATTATCGGATCGACCGATTTGGCCTCCGCCATTGACCGCACTTTTCGGTCCAACCGAAGTTGTGCAAATTGGTAAGACCGAAATGAGGATTTAGTGAAACCCTAGTGTTCTCGGCTAGACGAAACCCATTTCGTCCAACCGAAAGTGGTGTTAATGGTTCTGTTTAGACACTTCGGATTCACCGAATTTTAGACTCGGTCAGACCGAAATGCATTCTGTGAAAACCTAAAACTAAAGTTTGAACTCATTCTTTTTGCAAAATCCTCTGCAGTTTGTGATAACTCTTCTATTCTGCCTATACCTATTCTATTCACAGGTTGTCAGTCATGTCTGATGCTAGTGACAGCCAGAACAGGTCTGAATCACCAGTTGCAATTCCAGAGGCAGTCACAAGTCCTGAAGCAAGCAGTTTTTCAGATGATGGAGAGAGGAGCACCCCAAGTGGTTTGCCTCTGCTGCCACCTGGGCTGTGAAGAAGAGAAATTCGATGAGGAGGACTCGACTTTGTTCTTCGAGGAGGAGATTACTTCCAAACCTAAGAGGAAAGTGGTTGCCAAAGACTATCAAGGGCAACATACCAAGAAAGGCACCAGCAAAGTGAAGAAGTCCACAGTTGCAAAGAAGCTAAGCATGGATGAAGAAACCTCCAGCAAGATAAAGAAAACTTCCAAGAGGAAGAGGCTAGTTCATGATGAAGCTGATGATGATTCTGATGAGGAAGCACCCCAGCCTCCTCAGAAGCCTAAGTTGATGGGAGATGCCATCAGGGCAGGAGCACCTACCAAATCTAAGCCATCAGCTCCAGCAAAGGCAGCCCAAGCCAAACCTGCTGCCAAGCCAAAGAAAACAAAGAAGAAATATTCCTGCTTCAGAGAAGAAGAAGGACAATGTGCCACCGCTGAATCAAGAAGAGGCACATGTGTTGCTAAAGCTAGATGTAAACCGCCAGTTCATAATGATGCTCATCCTCGAGCTGAAAATATGAAGGAAAGGAAGGACAAAGGTCTCAGCTATGGAGGCAAGTTGATCCATATGCCACCGTGGAGAAGGACATTGTTGACTCAAGGTTCCACACCGAGAGCAACAAGATTTCTATGAGACAGTGCTTATGGATAAGAAGCCAATTGTTCTCGACACGAGATACGTTGATCGGAAATACATCGACAGTGAAGAGCACAGAGACTATTTCCCACACGTGCATGAGAGCTTCACTGCATGTGGAGTTGCAGAGTTCGTTGGTCAGAAGCTGACTGATTGGAATGATGAGATGATCATGCAGTTCTATGCCACAAGACATTTCTATCCAGATGGCGAATTGTGTGGATGATGAAGGCGTAGATTCTCTTCAACAGTTGAAGAGTGGGCAGCACTTCAATGCTCCAAAGATCAAGAGATGATGATGTTGATGTTTATGGAATCCCCAAGAAGAATCACGAGTCTATGAGGAACATGTACAATGAGGTACCAGCCCAGGATGTTGAGATATGGAAGCTTGGATCAGTGTATCATCTTGTGCAGGTCTCCCAACCACTAACACTATTCTCGAGGCATACTTTGATGCCCAAGTCAGAGACCATCGCATGATAAGAGGCTATTCTATCAACATGCTGCACATTCTAGATCGAAGACACCTTTTAAGGTGATGGACACGATAGTTGAGACTATCAAGAGGACAAAGCAGCAGACTGTAAGAGGTCATGTGGGTTTGCCCGCACATTCAGATGCTCATCAATGCCAAGTTTGGCACGGGCACCTACTTGTTGGATAGACCCCACTTGCCACCGCAGCCTGAACATGAAGATAATGAAGTTATAATGACCGAGGATGATCCTACATCCGTTGAAGGACAAGCTAAGTCTGAAGCTGCCAAACAAGCTAAAGTGAGAAGGAAGCAAGAAGAAGAAGAAAGCCCAAGAGCGTTGGAGAACAACTTCTTGAAGCTACTCGGAGGATTGAACTACGCCTGGCCAAAGCATAGTGCGTCTCGTGGAGAGTCTTGAGAGGATAGTTGAAGACAAGTTCCATGCTCTGGATGTCAAGTCGATCAAGTGCAGTCACCGTCAACAAGCTTGAGGCGGACATCGAGGAAGCCAAGAGGGAGAAGGCAGAGCTCATGAAGGAGATGGAAGATGATCTAGTCCAGATGACTATGAGCAGCCTGCTGCAGTACCCACAAAGCCCAGATCACTGCTATTCCAAAGGATGCAGACCGGGGCTACAAAGATCAAGCACCTCCTACAGCTCCATCGGCCCAGCCCAGCCCAGTGTCCACTCCTCCAGCTCCACAGACTTCACCAAGCTTTTGCAGATGCAGCTATCTCCACTCCATCGACGCAGATGAAGCCGCCAGCAGAGTCCCTAGTGACGCTTAGCTCTATACCTTTCGAACTTTTGGTAACTTGTTGCCAAAGGGGAGAAATTGTATAGATCATAGGACTTCGAGAGAGAGAGTGCTCGTTTTGCTCTTTCATTTGCGGTTTTCCTTGAGATACTTTTGAGTTCTTCGAGACACTTCGTGTGTTTGATACTACGCTTGTTTCTATCTTTGATGAGTGCTTGATCATACCATGCTTAATGTGTGCTTAATGCTTATCATATTCTATCCATATCTTGTATGATCATTTACTCATGTCTTGGTGATTGGGTGCATGCTATTCATTCTTATCATTTTGTGCGCCCACCAAGATGTATGTGACATGGAAGAGTGACCCATGATCCTAATCGATTGTGCATTTGCATTCAAACGCAAATCTTAAATAATGCACAAATTTAGGGGGAGCTCTTGCTTATCACATACTTCTCAAAGCGATGATGTTATTCATTGATTATATCATTTGTCGAGGCTTTGATCTATATGTTGTCATCAATTACCAAAAAGGGGGAGATTGAAAGTGCAACTAATCCCCGGGTGGTTTTGGTAATTAATAACAACATATATATCATTGAACTAATTATTTCTTGAGAATATTTCGAAAGTTCATTGATATGGGTATGGCAATGACCGATGATGTGGACCCTCAAAATGCTAAGGAAAACATTGGCAAAAGCTCAAGACTCCATTTTTGGTTTAGTGATCCAAGATCACATTGAGTCCTTAGGAAAGCCAATACTATTAAAAGGGATGAGGTTATGATGATGATCCGTTGCTCAAAGTGCTTAGTGATTTATCTCTCAAACTATCAAGAATCTTTCATTCCAACATATACTCATAAGTAATCTCGGTCCCACCGATTCCATAAACTCAGTCACCGAGATGAACCACCTCAGCCATATACCCAAACCCTAGAAATCTCGGATTTTCCGATTCCAAACTCGGTCATACGAAACTAGTGTTGCCAACCTTCAGAACCTTCAGACTCAAATCGGTGTCACCGAGATGAGAAAGTCGGTCCCACCGAGAATGGCAAACCCTAGACTTTGGAAGAATCGGACTAACCGAGATTGTATTTTCGGTCCCACTGAAAATCCCAACGCTCACAAGATTTGAACTTTCGGTCTCACCGAGTTGTCAACTTCGGTCCGACCGAGATTGGTCAAATGTGTGTAACGGTTGGATTTTGTGTGGAGGCTATAAATACCCTCCACCTCCTCTTCATTCGTGGAGAGAGCCATCGAAAGAACTACCACTCCTACCTTACATTTTCGAGAAGAAAACTACCTACCCTTGTGTTGAGATCAAGTTACTCCACTCCCACCATATGAAACTTGATTTCTAGTCTTCCCAAGTTGCTTTCCACTCAATCCTTTCTTCCACCACAGCCAAATCAGTGAGGAGAGTTGAGTGTTGGGGAGATTATCATTTGAAGCACAAGAGCAAGGAGTTCATCATCACCAACACCATCTATTACCTTTTGGAGGGTGGTGCCTCCTAGATTGGTTAGGTGTCGCTTGGGAGCCTCCGTCAAGATGTGGAGTTGAACCAAGAAGTTTGTAAGGGCAAGGAGATCGCCTACTTCGTGAAGATCTACCCCGAGTAAGGCTAGTCCTCCGTGGACGAGGCCATGATGGCATAGACAAGGTTGCTTCTTCGTGGACCCTTCGTGGGTGGAGCCTCCGTGGACTCTCGCAGCTGCTACCCTCCGTGGGTTGAAGTCTCCATCAACGTGGATTGACGATAGCACCACCTATCGGAACCACGAGAAAAATCTCCGTGTCTCCAAATTGCCTTTGCTCTTCTCCACCTCTTATTTACTACATGTGCAATTTACTTTCCGCTGCCATTACTCTAGAATTGCATGTGTAGGGTGATACTTGACTTGCTCATCATTGTGAACTTGCTAAAACTTGTCCTAATCAAAAGGCAAAACTTTTAAGTTGTCAAGTAGTCTAATCACCCCCCTCTAGACATACTTCCGATCCTACAACCTATGATGGTGGTGTAGGGGAAGTGCGGTCTTCAAGTACAGAGCTACATTCAATATCTTCATTTAGGCTTGCTATTTCTTGAGAATCATGTGGAGAGGATGAAATTGCATTCTTTATAAGAGTATTGCGTCCCATATTAACCCACGCGCGTGACTGTCTCATCATAAGCGATAGATGTAGGATACACAAGAACAGTAGTTTGATGTAACATGGTGTGATAGGCAGATGTAGTATGTACCAAAAACAGGAAGGCGTGTCATATTCACATGTATAATGTGTAAGCTAAGGAGATGCAATTTAACAAATTAGGAGCATTGATGAGGGATACACAAGTAAAGTAGTTTGATGTAAGAACATGGTTAATAGAAAGACGTAGTATGTACCAAAAACAGGAAGGCATGTCATATTCACAGGTATAATGTGTTAACTAAGCAGATGCAATTTACCCAAATTAGAAGCATTACAAGGTAGACACCATATGCAACATGCAACCACACATCACACTGCCAAGTAAGAGTAAGCACCTGCGATGGTGGTGTGGGGGAATTGCGGTGACCAACTAGAGAGCCATGTTGACTATCTTCATTGACAAGGGATACAAAAGAGCATTAGTTTGATGTACAAACATGGTTAATAGACATATGTAGTATGTATCAAAAACAGGAAGGCATGTCATTATCAAAGGTATAATGTGTAAAGTAAGCAGATGCAATTTAACCAAATTGGAAGCAATACAAGCTAGACACCATATGCAACATGCAACCACATTTGACATACAAGTTAAAGCAAGCACTGGATGGTTGTGTGTGGCAATTGAGATCATCAACTGCAGAGCTACGTTTACTGTCTCCAACTGCTAACACTGCACCCATTAGAGCACTGAAACGCTTAGTGCTTATCTTCGAATTACACTGGAGCGACTTCTGTCTTTTCTTTTCTGCATTCATCAACACTGCATCAGAGTCTGAAATACCCATGCATAAAAAACAATAGTGTGAGTATGGGTGAAGTGTGTGCACAATTAGTACAGTGTAAAGGTAGCAGATAAAAGGCCGGTGAGAAATAAATGACGGGAGACATATGATAGCTCTACAACATGCATGCCACACTAAATTACTACAGGATTCTATGAAAATAACAGTCGACTGAAAGCAAATAGGTCGGTCCATTTTTTCTGCACCGTCCTATGTACAAAGAATGAGCAGATCGCCTTCATCTACCTCCAGCCAGTTTGTGTTGATGATCTTCCTCGAAACGCCGGCGACCACCGGCCCAGTATTCCTCCCCTGCCTGCGCCCTCCCCTCGACCTCAGTGCACCGCCGTGCTTGGCACCGCCCCCGGACATCCATTCAAGCCCCGCCGACCTCCATATCGAGTGCAAGCAGCTCCTGCGCCCCACACCCCTATGATAGAAACCGATAAGCCGCTTCCCCGGGGAACAGGCAGACTAGGTGCTCCGCGCGCCTAAGCGGGTGCTGCTTCTTTTAATTGCGGTTTGACTGACCCTAAATTGAAATCCAGGCGGGCTACTGACCTCTAGCAAAGGTGAAATAGTAAAAGGGAGGAAACCTTGTGCATTAAGTATCACGAAGAAGATGCAGTAAGAAGCGCTCAACTAGTTTCTTTCGTGGGATGAATACGGTGTGAGTGGAGACGTAAGATTTGCACGAATAAGGGAAGAGGAGTACCTCTTTCTGCTGGCAGTGTTGTGTCCTCCTTCTATTTTTCCAACGATCTTCTTGTTGTTCGCCGGAAACCAGAACTTGTGGAGGACGGTGCAGCCTTGGATGAACCCATGGCCAAGTTGTTGACTGTGGTGCGGTGGCCGTCTGTCGACGGCGGGGAAGCAGATCCGAGGCGGCAAACGACGGCGTAGCGGTAACAGCTCAGATGTGGTGGACGGTTGTGACAGTGGAGCCGCACCAGTGAGGCGCAGGACGTCATGGTCGGAGTGGTTCTGGTACGGCGCACGTCGGCGTTGGCATCGTGGAGGCAGGTCTGCATCGGCTTCAGCTGCTAATTCCTTGAGGGTGTTGCAGTTGCGATTGTGTTGGACGACGACATCGGGGTACCGGCTCCGGTGTGATTGAGGAGGGTGGCGGTGGATTGGCTGCTATGGGGTGAAGGACGGATGAGGCTGGGGTTTCACGACTGGTGGAGAGGGCATTTTCATGCCCACGGAGTATGAATGGGGAAACGTAGGGAGGCGGGGAACTAAGGGGGAACAATCTTTCGGTTTGAGACGCGCTTGTTTGATATTTGGGGAAAGTTACAAACTTTGCCCCCATCTAAAATTTCGGACATATTGAGGGTTGGGGGTAGGACAGTCATGTCAGGTGTCCCAAATGTGGGCGGGATAGATTTTGGCCGAGCGCATGGGTGTTTAGGCGCCCATGGCGTATGAATGCTTTTTGGAGGCGGTTGAGACCGTGTCTTGGTGAAGTTACAAACCTACCCCGGTTTAGACCTTTGGACATCGGGCCGATTGGCTACACGGGCCAGAGTCAGGACAGTAATTTCCTACCACCAAACATTAGTCTCATGGCGGTTTGGGTGACCAGAGGCCTATTTGGTAACCGCTCAATATTTGGGAGCGCGAAGCGAACGCTTTTGGTTCTCTTGAATTGAACTTTCAGGAGTTGTCAAACTTCACAAATCTTTACTCTTGAAAATCCTAAAGCTACGATTATTTTGGAATGGAGGGGGTACATTTGAATATACATTGTATAGGAGTATATATTAAAAAATATGCAACTTACCTGAGTTCATGCATGGTTCCAGATATAATCTCCTTGGTTGCAAAAAAAAGTTAGATATGTGTATGAATATATATAGCATGTTCAAACTCACAACAAAGATTGATGCCCCCTTTTACATCTGATTTTGAAATGCCATTATCTCGGGTTCAAATAGATGAATGCACTTCCTATGATTCGAATCTTCTAAACCCCCTTTATGTTGAATTCGACATGTATTCTATTTCGTAGCTAACAATTTGGAATGTATCCATGCAAGTGATAAATGTATAAAGTGCTTCACACTAACAACATGGAGTGCACTAATTAATGTTTATATATGAATTGCAAAAGCATCAATTGCCTGTATTTCAAACCGCTCTCACTCTATGGATCGATAATATGAAATAAACACATGCACATGCTAGAATTCAATAGAGTATGGGTGTCTGATAGACCGATTTTCGTCCATACACAATTTGCAAAATTAATGATCTCATCCAAAAATAATAATGCCATTTATATTTTAATTTAATGCGTAGAACCGCCTTTTACACGTGGATGCACTATGCCTCGGCTCATTCTCACAAACGCGTTATATATCTCTCTATCTAACGCATAAGTGCACACACTTTATATGCATCGGCATTTCTCTTCCACACATGCTCACAATCTCTCTCAGGGTGTTGGGGTGTCTCATGCACATGCTCTCTCTGTTTCTCTCTCTCTCTTTCTGACTACTATGTACCACTCTTTTCACTAATCTCAGTTGGAAAACACTATTTCTCTCACATGCATATGCACACACGCACGGTCTCTACTAGCCCTCTGTACGCACATATATGTGCCTACGTGTCTCCCGCACGCACATTATCTTTAGGCCTCTCTCGCACACATTGCCCCCCCCCCCCGACACACCTCTCTCTTAGTAGTTGGCAGATATGATTTCATCATACCATTGGTAGGATATCCCCGGCTGTTAGGCTGGATGGTGATACGAGGCAAAGTTTTACCCTAGTTCGGATCAGACCCTTGCGCTTGAAGAAAGAGCCTACTCCCTGCATCAGTATATTAGTGATAGGGGTGTGTACAAAGTACATGTGAATACCTGCATTGTGTGTGTGTATACTATCGACGAACTAGCCCCCAAGCTTGTATAACATACTACTGGCCTAGGGTTACAAATCATACATAGTCGGCTTAGCACCAGTGGGGATAGAGTCCTCCGCGACTCTGGTAGCTTCGTGTTGTACGCCGAGTCCTCCACATGGGTCTTCGTATAACACGCTTCGGTCCAGCCTATATGTGGTGCAGGATGAAACCGATCCATGAGTCTTCTGTTGACCCACCACAACTAGAAATGATGTGCCCACCACACCACACACGCAATCGGCCACTAAGAAAATAAGCATATACAATAGTACAACGGTATCTAGCTCACGATACATCTCCATATTTTTTTGATGACACTGACGGACTTTGCATTTGATGCGTGCTCCGTATTTTGTTGACGACACTTATGGTCATTGTATTTGAAGCGAAAGCACGACATGGTCACTGGACTTTAGAATAAGCTCATCACGGTCACCACATACATTTTGTCGTGCTAACAAACATGTGGTTGGATTGTTAGGAGGATAGTGGTTTATCGAGCCCACCAAGGTTAAAGTCCTGATGCTCCCATTTATCTTGTGTTATTTTCAGTATTTTTCGATGATGTACGTTAAGTGGGAGGAGACGTTCCACTCGACTACGAGGCACCTATGGTGACTTCGTAAAATCTCAAGATCATATATGCTAGCCCACTCTCTCGAAGGTGCTCATAGGGGTAGGGTTCGCATGTGTGCGCTTATAGCGGTGAGTGCTTGCGCGTATTTATGAGCCCTTGCGTCTGTACCGTGTTAAACAAATACATGTCATGATTATACGATCACTGGCTCACCCGTACAACTCTGTATTTTGTTGATGAAACAATCAATTGACCAGTCAAACATTCCACGCGGCGCAACTAGTGTTGCACCATCGGGGCGCATAACCATGGGGCCCACCTGTCAGCCCATATATGAAAGAAAGAAATGGTAGTTTGAGTCTGTATTGTGTTAATAAAATAGGAGTTCATTTTAGGGTGATCATACGGTCACCAGCTCACCATACAGCTCCGTAATTTGTTGATAACACGATCAATTGACCAGTCAAACGGTCCACATTCAGCAGCGCACATTACGATAGTGGTCAGTGGGTATTCGAAGTCGTGAGACCTCTGGTTGGCAGTCGCCGGCGGTTGGGGGCGTTGATTGGGCGGTGGGGTGGGGATTGCCGGAGAAAAAGCTCAGCACGGGGGGCTAGAGGGATGGCTTGTGCGGCAGCGAACCGGCGGTGGGGAGTTGTTTCGGGAAGGGCGGGCGGCGTGGTGGCGCGGGCCGGCCGCGGGCGGCAGGGGCTGGCGGTTCGGCCGGTGGTGGCTGGCGGCTCAAGGGGGTGGAGTTTGATGATAAACTGGAGGCCCTTGATTTTGTATCCAATGGCTAGAAAATCTAATGACTAGAGATGAAAAAGTCAGTCGACTGACGTGTAGCCTCACCCCGCACGTACACATGCATGCACGCAAGACACGCACGCATGCAGGCGTGCAACACTGACATGTACACATAACGTACACACGCACGCATGCTGGCATGCAACACTGACACATACACATGCACTCATGAACACACGCACGTACGCACCCATGCATGCAACACTGAAACATACCCTTGCACGCACGCAACACTCGCACGCCTGCATGCACACAGCACACGATGCAAGACCCACGCTCAACCTATACGTGCATGCACCCTTTGTTAAGGACATGGATTGTTATGGGTATTAATCAATCTTATCTGTGATAAGCAGAGCATTGATGTTTGCAGCGGTCTTTATGAATCACAACGTATCGAACGGGCTATCAACATAGTAAGCTTATCTACATGAAAAAGATGACGACTCACTCAATGAACAATCATCGGTTTATGAAATGCCCGCTTCTGACCGCCCTGGCCTACCAAAGGTTCCTCTGCTGTGTGCTGCCTGCGTTGGGTCACTGACATGCAGGCCATGCACCCAAAGAGCCCACACGTCAGTGGAAGAATGGCGCAGTGTCCTAGGTCAGAGTCGAGGGCGCCACTCGCTACACGCCTGGCTAAACACGCCTCCGTGCCACATTCAAATGCCTCCATAAAACCCGCCCGTTTGGAAGCCGAGAAACCCACTCTGGACACACGTCCGTTCATGACCGGGCCGGCATTAAACGCAACGCCAGCCGAGCTCCTCCCGTCCGCCGTCTATTTAATCTCCTATTTAAACGAGGCCAAACGCCGGCCAAGAATCGCACACCTCCGCCGCTCCCCTATCTCCTCCACCATTTTGTCCACTCTTACAATGGCTTACGAAGAGTAGTTTTTCCGCATCCAAGCCGGCTGGGTAGCCCGCCGGAGACGAGCTATGCATCTCACTGATCCACCTCCCTCCCCTCGCCCGACGGAGCCAGTTGCCGCCCCAAGCCGGCGCGCGGTTCAGCAGCTCGCCGCTCCAAGCCAGCTCGACGAGGAGCGGTGCACGGGCGTCGTTGCTGCCGTCCACGCTACCGCCTTGTACTGCGTCTCCCGTTTTTGTGGCCGAGACTCCCATGCCGACGGCCACGCCATGCAAGCAGCAACAGAATCTTGGTGCACGGAGAGCGACGAGTCGGTGGCCAGCGCCTCCACGTCCGCCGCCATCATCGAGGAGAAGTAGAACTCAGGAGGCTGCCGCCGCTTGGGTCCCATGAAGGCCACCACGGAGGCGACGCTGGCGTACATAGCAGGTGTCTTGCCGGATCCTTTTGTTGCGAGGACCTTCGTCGACCCCGCATGGGCTCAACGGAAGAGGGGAATGTTAGGATGAACTCGAGCCGGTGCCGGCCATGGCGAAGTAGTGGCCGGTGATGAACTCGAACCGGTGCCGACCAGCATCATCTTCGGCACCAGCCAATGATATCAGTTGGGCTGTGGGGAAGCGAGCCGTCCTTTGCGCTAAAGCATATACCTCCGGGGCTCCCCGCAGTCTGGTGATCATGCTACCGGACATGAGGAACACAAATCGATCGGCGGGCGACCATTCAGGCTAGGTATTATATACCTGTGCTGTCTAGAACTAGCACCGCGTAGTTCATTTGAATGTAATGAAATCTGTCATGTTTGTATGAAAATCCGGTATTTTATATGATTTCCCTCGTTGTTTATATGAAATATCAGTTGCCGGTTGGATGGTGTAACTTGTGGGTTGCCGGTTGAATGTAATGTGTGCGGCTACGGTTGGATGGTGTAATTTGTGGGTCGCTGGTCGGTCTGCGGGCGGTTCGGGCGGCGTTGTGGGACAAAAAAACACAGCTCGTGCGAGCTCGTCTCCAACATGCGCGCTGGAGGATGCATGACAGCATGAGCACCCGAGCCATTCCTCGTTCATCGGTGTCAAAGGCACCAGTGGACAAAAGGGTCGCCAATATTTTGGCTACCCCGGGCAAGATCCAAACAGCCCCTCCCAATAGATTCAAATCCCTCGTTCGACGTGGAATTTTGCCATGTGTTGTTTTCATGGACTAGCAAGATGCCCGTGCATTGCATGGAATATCAAGATGCATTTTTTTACAAACTCCCGCATGCATGCAAGGGATAATTAGTGTCCTCCTTTGCTAGTACCACGAGGCAAACATCATTAATATTGCATCGATTAGTCTAAGTGTCCTTGTATATCTGCAAATTGTAATTTTGATAGTGGCCCCTTGTATATAAAAATGGAGGGTGAAAGATGAGAGATAAGGTGAGGAGGAGTGGGGTGTGGTGGTGACTGGTGGTCGGACTGGGCGGAGGCATGGGGATGGATGGCGCATTATGTCTAGGTTTGTATCTCTCTCTCACACACCCACGTAGGTGGGGGGCGTGCATGATGGGAAAAGGTGCACGCACGGCGCACGTACTCCCGTCTCTTTCCCAACCACACCCGCGCGGGTAGACGGTGGAGCTCATTTCTGTACGAAAAAGGCAGCCCACGTGGTAATTTGACACGTTTACTAGTTGTCCACTTGCTGGAGGGAGGATCGTCTACCACGGGTGAACAAACAAATTGCGACTTGACGTGTTATGTTAAAAAAAGAGGCAAACCATGTGGGGCCTACCTTAGAGGCTAGGCTCTATACACTTGAGTACTTTTGATGTGTCCCGTCAACTTGCAGAATGAGGAGAAGCTTGCTTAGTATGCCGTCTCCCCCACCCATGGGCGCGGTGGCTCGCAGGATGAGGTGAAGCTTGCTTACGAGTAGTAGTAGTTGACGTGTTATGTTAGAAAATGAAGTACTCCTACTACTCTATGCCTTAACCCGCTCCCTCGCCCACGCACGCGGTGGCTCGCAGCACGAGGAGAAAATTTTACTACTCCCTCTGTTTACTCCTCGTCCCTACTACGTACATCGGTTAGTACTCCCTCCATTTACTTATACAAGGCCACTATAAAAAAATACATTTTGCATCTATACAAGGCCACAAACAGTAATCGAGACAAAAGTTACTACTCCCTCCTTTCTAGTTTATGGCTCAATTTCAAAATCTCTCCAACCAAGGTAGACGGTTAGTGGTTGAATTAATTTCATAGTTTGCACAAGTAATTAGTACACTCGTTTTTATCAAGATCTTATGTTTACCGAGGCATTAATCAGAACGAATGCATGAATGGCCACTAAATTTCCATGAACTTCTACATGCATTGGTTAGTTTCCTCTTGACACTGCTTGTGTCAGGTGATCTAACGCACCTCGAAATCCAACATGTAATGGTATTACTACTAGTATAGTAGAATTGAGACTTATCAAACGGAAAAAATGAATGTTTTTAGATGAGCCCTATAAACCCTAGTGGGTACGTACTCCGTAAAAACAAATTTTTCCAAAACTAAGTTGCTCCCGTTCATGAATTCTGTAGTATACTCCTCCGTCAACGCTCCCTTTCATGAATTCTATACTTCCTGTCGCCGACATGTGGGACATATAGCAACCGAGTCGACGTGTCAAGCACCAAATAACAAAGCAGTAACAGCAGGGGGACGACCCCACTGCATCGCCCAAGAGTAGTAATGAGCAATGAGACATCAAATCACAATGTCGCACCTTCCCAGACGGACGAAGCAACCATTATTTCACACTGTGGTTCGCCATCATCTCAAACCATGTAGTATTGCTTCTGTCTCAAAAGGGACACGCGCATCGCCTTCGTACATCATGACACGTGGGACCGCATGACAGGCCATGGTCCCCCGGCGATCGCTCGGTAAAATTACCTCATTTTTACTATACTTCCTCCATATCGGTTTACTACATCGCATGCACGTCGTTCTAGGTTGAGAATTTAACTGGCTATATATGTGATGAACAATACCCTAGCCTTTTAAAAAATGTATACTTTTTTACAGTAGTACTATCGATGGATTGCGCCATGGAGCAAAAATTGAAATTAAAAAAAAGGTGGTACATACAGAGAGCGCTCGTCGCCAAATTATGCATATAGTACTATTAAAAGAGCTAGTACGTGCTTAATTGGGGTTCTAAATTCTATTAAAGAAATACTAGTACTATGTACATACTGAAGAGTTAAAGTAACGAGAAGAAACATAACATAGTTCTGCTGGGGGCTCAACACAACACACCCCTCAAATTAAACTAAGCACACCTGAAATTATACTATGCAACTAATCCGGTAGACACTGCATTAGAACCACCATGAGCAACGATACTAACACCTTACTCACTTGGAGTCCTCGTCCACATCCTCGACTTCATCCTTGTCCCTCTTCCTCTTGGCCGATACTTCTTTGCTTGAACCGCACACTTGGCTCTTGCTCTTCATCCAACCCTTGTAGATATTGAAACAAAGATAGCCATCCATTGCAGCATAGTGGATGTGGTCTATATCTAGTACATTCCGCTGCCATGAATGACGATGAAACGTGTAATGAGGTTTCTCCAGTTTACGGTATGAAGGATGAACCATGGCTCCTGCCAGGGTCAGCATTGAAGGCTGAGGAGAGGGCAGCAGCCGATTCTTCTGGAGGTCAAAGGGGTTGCCTAAAACAAGGCCTATCCAACCCAGGACTTCTTTGTCGTTCTTAAAGTCTACAGTAATGAATTTCACTATTTTGTCCTCCAGGAAGTTCTTAAAATCCTGGCACTCAACGTCGCATGGCATATGTGGTAGACCAAGAAAATGTTATGTACGCAAACCTGGATCACGACGGGCTTCTTCCTCTCTTCGTCCTTTAGATCCTTCTCTTGTCCCAGGAATGTGGTGTACTCAACATCTAGCCCAGTGACCCACTCATCATGTGAGTTTTCGAACATGCGTCTGAAGCGAGAATGGCATCCTTTCACCGTCGCGGAAGAACGGGTGTAGATGACGTCGAACTCATCGCCGGTGATGGTTCTAACCTTCTACTCACCGCTGATCGTGGAGATTTGGGACGCCATGGATTTGGGAGGAGGGTTAGGATTAGTGGAACTGCCATAATGTGAATGGACGGGACGACTAGGAGCGAACCGCCGTAGTATTGAAGGATGTGCGGGGACGAGTAGGAGCGAACTGCTAGTGTGCGGACAACAAGGTAGTGGCTTTCCATTCTCCCATGTTACGGGTTTCCGAGAGCCCTTGGATCTGAGATCGAACGGTTGCATGGCGTGATTCTAGACCTATGGGTGAATATCCTATCCTGGAGGGTTATTCTGCAAATTTTCAGCAACTTAGCATGCGACCGTTTGATCTCAGATGCAAGGGCTGCCAAGAGCCGTATCATGGTCGCGCTTACCACGATCGTCGCGTCATTTCATGCTGTCGCTCCCTTGGAGATTTAACATGGTGTGTTAGGCTATCTGATGTTGGCATGTCATACATAGTCATCACTTAGTCACTCATACTACAACAAGGTTGGCTATATGGTTGGCTATAAGTGTATTTTTTTACTTCTCTCTATCTCTTTCTTCGTACTCCCTCCGTACCATAATATAAGAACGTTTTTTACACTAGTGTAGTGCCAAAAACGTTCTTATATTATGGGACACAGGGAGTACTAGCATTTATTGCATTTGCCAAGGAGTGACCTCTTCCAATGAAATGGTGTGCTTATTAGTTTTTTGTTGCTAAGTTTGCTTTATTTAATTAGCTATAGACTCAAAATTGTCTTTTCACCTAGGTACACACACTTAGCACCGTTTCTTCCTTGGGTCACCAAACTAGTCTCTCTCTTCTTGATTAACTTGCCACATCAGACTTTATGCCTATGTGGCAAGCTTAGCACCTGTAGGAGCAAGTAAGGCTGCTTGTAATGGGAGTAGTATCATGCATGCCAACTATGCAATCTTGATGAGCTGACATCGATTTAAATGAAGAAAAGAGAGAGTTGAGTATCATAATATGATACTATACTATGATATTAAATGATATGCTACTATGTGTCATGCATGACAATAAATAAACTGTCATATGATACCAACACATGATACTATGCATTACGGATGTAGTATCATACAAAAGTATCATATGCATGATACTAGTATATGATACCCTCCATTACAACCAACATAAGTACAATAGTGCGCTTTACATGGTATTTTTGCATATGTGGAGGAAAGAGAGGCACGGAAAAAGTGGAGAAGTGGGCTCTCATGCAAGAGCCAGCCTCTACTACATGGTGGAGCATTGGGAGAGGCACCTATATGGAGGTGGTCAGGAATCGGGAGACTCACGCCGGTTGTAGCACTGCAGTTAAAATAATAATGGCAAGTCAAATCACGGGGCCCCACCTGTCCAGCAGTAACTTGCTGTCAAATCACACAGCCCTATGATACGTCTGCAACGTATCTATAATTTATGATTGCTCCATGCTACTTTATCTACTGTTTTGGACTATATTGGGCTTTATTTTCCACTTTTATATTACTTTTGGGACTAACCTATTAACCCGAGGCCCAGCCCAGAATTGTTGTTTTTGCCTTTTTCAGTATTTTGAAGAAACAGAATATCAAACAGAGTCCAAACGGAATGAAACCTTCAGTATCAAGATTTTCCAACCGAACGTGACCCAGGAGACTTGGACACTACTCCAAGCAGTGCCTGAGGATGTCACGAGGGTGGAGGGCGCGCCCCCTACCTCGTGGGCCCCTCGGAGCTCCACTGATGTACTCCTTCCTCCTATATATACCTTCGTATCCCCGAACGATCAAAACGGGAGCCAAAAACCTAATTCCACCACAGCAACCTTCTGTATCCACGAGATCCCATCTTGGGGCATGTTCCGGAGCTCCGCCGGAGGGGGCATCCACCATGGAGGGCTTCTATATCATCACCATAGCCCCTCCGATGAAGTGTGAGTAGTTTACTTCAGACCTTCGGGTCCATAGCTAGTAGCTAGATGGCTTCTTCTCTCTTTTTGGATCACAATACAATGTTCTCCCCCTCTCTCGTGGAGATCTATTCGATGTAATCTTCTTTTTATGTGTGTTTGTTGAGACCGATGAATTGTGGGTTTATGATCCAAAGATTATCTATGGAAAATATTTGATTCTTCTCTGAATTATTTTATGTATGATTGAGTTATCTTTGCAAGTCTCTTCGAATTATCCTTTTTGGTTTGGCCAACTAGATTGGTAGTTCTTGCAATGGGAGAAGTGCTTAGCTTTGGGTTCAATCTTGCGGTGTCCTCACCCAGTGACAGAAGGGGCAGCAAGGCATGTATTGAATTTTTGCCATCGAGGATAACAAGATGGGGTTTTTATCATATTGCATGAATTTATCCCTCTTCATCATGTCATCTTGCTTACGACATTACTCTGTTTTTAACTTAATACTCTAGAAGCATGCTGGATAGCGCTCGATGAGTGGAGTAATAGTAGTAGACGCAGAATCGTTTCGATCTACTTGTTTTGGACGTGATGCCTATATACATGATCATTGCCTAGATATACTCATAACTATGCTCAATTCTGTCAATTGCTCAACAGTAATTTGTTCACCCACCGTAGAATATCTATGCTCTTGAGAGAAGCCACTAGTGAAACCTATGGCCCCCGGGTCTATTCTCATCATATCAATCTATATCACTTTATTTACTTGCTTTGTTTTTAGTTTGCCTTTACTTTCTACTTTGCATCTATCTATCAAAAATACCAAAAGTATTATCTCTCTTAGATCTCATTCTCGTAAGTGACAGTGAAGGGATTGACAACCCCTAAGCGTTGGTTGCGAGTTGCTATCGTTTTGTGTAGGTACGAGGGACTTGTGCGTGGTCTCCTACTGGATTGATACCTTGGTTCTCAAAAACTGAGGGAAATACTTACGCTAATTTGCTGCATCATCCTCTCCTCTTCGGGGAAATCCAACGCAGTGCTCAAGAGGTAGCAAGAAGAATTTCTGGCGCCATTGCCGGGGAGGCTCACGCAAGCAAGTCAACCATACCAAGTACCCATCGCAATCCCTATCTCGAGCATTACATTGTTTGCCATGTGCCTCTCATTTTCCTCTCCCCCACTTCACCCTTGCCGTTTTATTTGCCCTCTCTTTCCCAATCTCTTCTTCTCTTTCCCGTTTGCCTTATCCCCTTTTCCTTTCTGCTTGCTTGTGTGTTAGTTTGCTTGTCTTTATGTCCAATTCCTTATCCACTCCTATGTCTCCCGAGTTTGAAGTTCTTCACTTCAAGCAAAGGCAAGGAGAAAACTTAAAAGATGCTTGGTATAGGATGATGGAATCTTATCATAAGTGCACCCTAGAGGTGAACCTTAGAATTCTTCTTCGCAATTTTTATGTGGGGTTAAATATGACGCATAGACAACTCTTGGATTGCATTGGCAAGGGAAATTTCATTGAGATTTATCCCAGTATTGTGCATGAAATTATAGAGGGAATAGTGGGAACACTATCCCAAAAGGGAGGATCTCATCCTACCCAGGAAGAAACCCAAGTGTTTGAGAAGATTTGCGAAGTAACAAATATTTTACAAAAATCTCTTGAGCCTCTTAAAAGTGTTAGCGGAAATCTTCACCGCATGAATATGTTGGTTACTCTTTGTAATAAGCGGTTGCATTCTTTAGATCTAAAAATTTCCGAATATGAAGGGAAGCGGAAAGAACCTCCCGGATTTGAGCAGGACTCCGCCAAAAAAATGAAAACCAAAGATGGCAATACCTAGATCTATCCTTGCTTTTGTGCCTAGCTAGGGGCGTTAAACGATAGCGCTTGTTGGGAGGCAACCCAATTTTATTTTGTGTTTTTTGTTTTTTCTTCTGTTTAGAAATAAATAATCCATCTACCTTCTGTTTGGATGTGGTTTTATGTTTTAATTAGTGTTTGTGCCAAGTAGAACCTTAGGATAACCTACGTTGATAGTTGATTTGATTCTGCTGAAAAACAGAAACTTTGCGCGTACGAATTTAGTTATGATAAATCACAGGGACATGCTTTTGCGTTGATTCGTTTTTCTGCTGATCGACAAACAAATTTTCCAGGACTTCCTATTTTGGTAGAATTTTTAGAGTTCCAGATGTTTGCGTTAGTTACAGATTGCTACAGACAGTTCTGTTTTTGACAGATTCTGTTTTTCGTGTGTTGTTAGCTTATTTTGATGAATCTATGGCTAGTAAATTAGTTTATAAACAATAGAGAAGTTGGAATACAGTAGGTTTAACACCAATATAAATAAATAATGTGTTCATTACAGTACCTTGAAGTAGTCTTTTGTTTTCTTTCTCTAACGGAGCTTACGAAATTTCTGTTGAGTTTTGTGTTGTGAAGTTTTCATGTTTTGGGTGCATTCTTTTGATATATTATGGAACAAGGAGTGGCAAGAGCCTAAGCTTGGGGATGCCCATGGCACCCCAAAGATAACCCAATGACACCAAAAAGTCAAAGCTTGGGGATACCCCGGAAGGCACCCCTCTTTCGTCCACTTCCATCGGTAATTTACTTGGAGCTATATTTTTATTCACCAACATGATATGTGTTTTGCTTGGAGCGTCTTGTATTATTTGTCTATTTGCTTGTTAGTCTACCACAATCATCCTTGCTGTACACATCTTTTGAGAGAGCCATACATGAATTGGAATTTGTTGGAATACTCTATGTGCTTCACTTATATCTTTTGAGCTTGATAGTTTTGCTCATAGTGCTTCACTTATATCTTTTGAGCGTGATAATTTTTGCTCTAGTACTTCACTTAGATCTTTTAGAGCACGGTGGTGGATTTGTTTTAAAGAAACTTTTGATCTCTCATGCTTCACTTAGATTATTTTGAGAGTCATTGATAGCATGGTAATTTGCTTAATATTAATATACTTGGTGTTCAAGATATGTGAAACTTTCTTTTGAGTGAATTGAATACTAAGATAAGTTTGATGCTTGATAATTGTTTTGAGATATGGAGGTGATAATATCAAAGTTGTGCTAGTTGGGTGATTATGAATTTGGGAAATACTTGTGTTGAAGTTTGCAAGTCCCATAGCATGCACGTATGGTTAAAGTTGTGTAACAAATTTGAAACATGAAGTGTACCTGGCTTGTGCATCCTTATGAGTGGCGGTCGGGGACGAGCGATGGTCTTTTCCTACCAATCTATCACCCTAGGAGCATGTGCGTAGTACTTGAATTTTTGATGACTTCTAAATTTTTGCAATTAGTATATGAGTTCTTTTGACTAATGTTGAGTCCATGGATTATACGCACTCTCACCTTTCCACCTTTGCTAGCCTCTTCTGTACCATGCATTGCCCTTTCCAACCTTGAGAGTTGGCGCAAACTTCGCCGGTGCATCCAAACCCCGTGATACAATATACTCTATCACACATAAACCTCCTTATATCTTCCTCGAAACAGCCACCATACCTACCTATCATGGCATTTCCATAGCCATTCCTAGATATATTGCCATGCAACTTCCACCATCATCATCATGACATACATTACTTTTGTCATATTGCCATTGCATGATCTTGTAGTTGACATCGTATTTGTGGCAAAGTCACGATGCATTATTTTCCATACATGTCACTATTGATTCATTGCAACATCCTGGTACACCGCCGAAGGCATTCATATAGAGTCATATCTTGTTCTAAGTTTCGAGTTGTAATCCTTATGTTGTAATCAATAGAAGTGTGATGATCATCATTATTAGAGCATTGCCCAAATAAAAAAGAGAGAAAGGCCAAAATAAAAAAAAGGCCCAAAAAAAGGGCAATGCTACTATCTCTTTTTCCACACTTGTGCTTCAAAGTAGCACCTTGTTCAAGTAGTGAGTCTCATATATTGTGCTTCAAAGTAGAACCTTGTTCCTCATGTAGTGAGTCTCATAAGTTGTCTTTTTTTACTAGTGGGAATTTTTCATTATGGAACTTGGCTTGTATATTCCTACGATGGGCTTCCTCAAATGCCCTATGTCTTCGTGAGCAAGCGAGTTGGATGCACACCCACTAGTTTTCTTTTGTTGAGCATTCATAACTCTAGTGCATCCATTGCATGGCAATCCCTACTCCTCATGTTGACATCAATTGATGGGCATCTCCATAGCCCGTTGATTAGCCTCGTCAATGTGAGACCTTCTCCTTTTTTGTCTTCTCCACACAATACCCATCATCATATTCTATTCCACCCATGGTGCTATATCCATCGCTCATGCTCATGTATTGCGTGAAGGTTGAAAAAGTTTGAGATTATTTAAGTATGAAAAAATTGCTTGGCTTGTCATCGGGGGTATAGAAGTTGGGAACATCGACGAAAATGAAGCATAGCCTAACTATATGATTTTGTAGGGATGAACTTTCTTTTGCCATGTTATTTTGAGAAGACATGATTGCTTTGATTAGTATGCTTGAAGTATTATTATTTTTTTGTCAATATGAACTTCTGTCTTGAATCTTTCGGATATGAATATTCATATCACAATTAAGAAGATTTACATTGAAATTATGCCAAAGTATCACTCCGCATCAAAAATTCTTTTTTTTATCATTTACCTACTCGAGGACGAGCAGGAATTAAGCTTGGGGATGCCTGATACGTATCCAACGTATCTATAATTTTTGATTGCTCCATGCTACTTTATCTACTGTTTTGGACTATATTGGGCTTTCTTTTCCACTTGCATATTACTTTTGGGACTAACCTATTAACCGGAGGCCCAGCCCAGAATTGCTGTTTTTTTTCCTTTTTCAGTATTTCGAAGAAACAGAATATCAAACGGAGTCCAAACGGAATGAAACCTTCGGGATCGTGATTTTCCAACCGAACGTGACCTAGGAGACTTGGACCCTACTCCAAGCAGTGCCCGAGGAGGTCACGAGGGTGGAGGGCGCCCCCCTGGGCGCGCCCCCTACCTCGTGGGCCCCTCAGAGCTCCACCGACGTAATCTGTCCTCCTATATATACTTACGTATCCCCGAACGATTAGAACGGGAGCCAAAAACCTAATTCCACTGCCGCAGCCACGGGATCCCATCTTGGGGCCTGTTCTGGAGCTCTGCCGGAGGGGGCATCCACCACGGAGGGCTTGTACATCATCACCATAGCCCCTCCGATGAAGTGTGAGTATTTTACTTCAGACCTTCGGGTACATAGCTAGTAGCTAGATGGATTCTTCTCTCTTTCTGGATCTCAATACAATGTTCTCCCCCTCTCTCGTGGAGATCTATTCGATGTAATCTTCTTTTTGAGGTGTGTTTGTTGAGACCGATGAATTGTGGGTTTATGATCCAGTATTATCTATGGAAAATATTTGATTCTTCTCTGAATTCTTTTATGTATGATTGATTTATGTTTGCAAGTCTCTTCGAATTATCCTTTTTGGTTTGGCCAACTAGATTGGTAGTTCTTGCAATGGGAGAAGTGCTTAGCTTTGGGTTCAATCTTGCGGTGTCCTCACCCAGTGACAGAAGAGGCAGCAAGGCACGTATTGAATTGTTGCCATCGAGGATAACAAGATGGGGTTTCATCATATTGCATGAATTTATCCCTCTACATCATGTCATCTTGCTTACGGAGTTACTCTATTTTTAACTTAATACTCTAGATGCATGCTGGATAGCGGTCGATGAGTGGAGTAATAGTAGTAGATGCAGAATCATTTCGATCTACTTGTTTTGTACGTGATGCCTATATACATGATCATTGCCTAGATATACTCATAACTATGCGCAATTCTGTCAATTGCTCAACAGTAATTTGTTCACCCACCGTAGAATATCGATGCTCTTGAGAGAAGCCACTGGTGAAACATATGGCCCTGGGGTCTATTCTCATCATATCAATCTATATCACTTTATTTACTTGCTTTGTTTTTACTTTGGCTTTACTTTCTACTTTGCATCTATCTATAAAAAATACCAAAAATATTATCGTAAGTGACCGTGAAGGGATTGACAACCCCTAAGCGTTGGTTGCGAGTTGCTATTGTTTTGTGTAGGTACGAGGGACTTGTGCGTGGTCTCCTACTGGATTGATACCTTGGTTCTCAAAAACTGAGGGAAATACTTATGCTACTTTGCTGCATCATCCTCTCCTCTTCGGGGAAATCCAACGCAGTGCTCAAGAGGTAGCACCCTACGTTTGCAGTAGCCTACTCCCTTGTCTTATCGCGTCTCTGTCGAACCGACTAGGCGGAACTGCCCCCTACCGCGCAGGAAAAGCCCCGCCCTCGACTTTTCAATACAACCACATCCTCTTAAGAATCCAATGATATACTTTTTGTGACATAGTAACTCATATTTAGTTAGTCAAATGGATGACCTAGAACTACCGCAAGGCCCTATAAATCGAGACGCCTAAAAATAAAAAACCGAGACATAGAGGGTAGTTTGGCATGTATCTTTTTAGATCAACATAGTCGGGATTCACCAAGGAGCAAAACCAAGTGGTAGGCTGCTCCTGTCGTGTTGGCGTAGCAACTCAAGCAGGGTCAGTCCGCACACGACATGGTGACACACTTAGCAGGACACCTTTGGCTGACATGTGGCTCATCCACCGTCTTGTTCCACATGCGATGCACCAAATTACAGTTCAGAGCAGCGGTTGGAATTGAAGGCACCCGGTCGAAGGCCATGAGAGTAGAAAATGAGCGATGAGGGGTCAAATCACAAAGCCCCACCTTTCCCGCATTAAGCTGGACGGACGAAGCAACCATCATTTCACTCTAGGGCGCAAGAGCATAAAGAAAAGAGAAAACAATGATGTGTCCAGTAGCTACCTAGGGCACCCTAGGGTAGGGGTCTCCACTACAGATCCTTTTTTTTGAAAGTGCCTCCACTACAAATCGGCTTCTCCCTCGTCCTCTCGAAGAAAACCGATGATGTGTGCGGGGGTAGGGTTTGTAGGAGTACTATGGCGTGCGGGGCCACGTCGTAGTAAACGGGTTCGAGTCGACGCCTTAAATATGTGTGGGCCACTTGGTTTTACGGGAACGAGGCAGCATTTTGGGTTCGGGGACCAGTGGAGATATAGTACGCATACAAAAATTGTGGACGAGGTTCGACCGAAAGGCAATGATGCATGGGCCCTGCATTTTGATATACCCAGGGCCGCATGAAATTTGCTACTCTACTCAAAACTAGTAAGGTTCACATGTATTGAACGCATGAGATTTCGAAATCAAATTATGAATAAATACACACTATAGCATGTAAAGCTTTGAGTCATATATGCATGATGTAGATGTTCGTTTAGTTCTTATAGTTCATCTCATTCAAAATCAATTAGTTTTATAAAAATGTTAAGATTCATGGGGTTGTGCATTGTAAATCATAAAGTAAAAAACAAATAATGGCAATTCATTTAGAAAAAAAAAATCAATTATGATACAGAAGATTCTAGAACAAAGGAGAAGTGCTTGTGTTTTGAGGTTTGTGCATTATGCTTAAGTTCAACCATGGAGTCTTCTAAATTATACATGTGGCAGATCTGGTGGAATGTTGATGATATCCAACGGCTAGTAGTGCTCGGATTTGTCTATCTCTGCACTATCGGATTAGCTTCATCCAGTGACCATCTTTCAAATTTTTTGGTACACTATATAGTTCTTGTACCATAGTTGCATGTTTTGGAAAAAAAAGCTACTAGTGGGTTGTACTATCTATTTAGGAATAGAAGATGTATACATGGAAGTTGTAGGGAAAGAGATGAGCATCTCAATTCCTATGAGTAGGGATTGGAAAAGAGATGTCATTTGGTTCACATCATAGGAACTTTTCTATTGAATCTAGAGATGACATGTACCTCAATTCCTATGAGGAGGGATTAGAAAAGAGATGTAATTTGGTTCATATCATAGGAAATTTTCTATTGAATATACGCTAATGTTTATTTTCCTTTGAAATTAAGGAAGTATAGGAATCCATGCATATGAACCAAGTGGCTCTAAAGCTATAGAAATGATATCATGTTTATTTCCTTTGAAATGTGGAGTATATGAATCTATTCCTATGAACCAATTGGCTCTAAAGGAAAAAATCCTATAAAAATCATATCATATAGAGTTCCTATGATATTCCTCGACACTAAAGGATGGTTGAAATTGCTGCAGGTGATACGATGGTCTTTCTTTGTAGACTCCTCACCCATCTTTATAGTTACCTCTCGAAGATGAATGAAATGATATATACAAGGTATTCTACATGTGCAATTTGGTACACGAAAACTCGGTAAAAGTTTGCGAGGTTCGAATTTTCAATAAAGCTATATGCACTTCATTTCGGAACAGAGGGAGCATACGGCAGTTGCTAACACTCATGTGGAAGATTTGTGTGTAGGAGGAGTGGCTGTTCTGTTAAATGACATGGGAAAACTGACACTATCGGATGCCGATCTAACGGTTCTTACGGCGTTCGTCAGGAAAAGGCTTGTGGTGAACATTTGTCGGATAATAATTTACGGACACATGCATTGCATTGATACGTGCCCCCCTCTCTCTCACGCACACGCACCCTCACGAGTCATGACTCTCCCGAGTACTCTCGCAGACTCGCACGTCGCACCCACCTTCTATCTGCAGGTAGACATCACGCACATATGTGCTCTTCACACCCTACCCTTAGAACTTCTAAAAACAAAAGACGCCGCGCACATTTTATTTTAGCTCACACGTCACACACTTATACTATTACTCTTGCGGCGAACGTTCTTTGGGCATAGTATATTGTACTCTCACGAAGAGAAGCAAGCACGACGCACTAGTTCTCTCACACTTTCATGGTACACGAGGAGCGCATTTTTTCCAAGCTGGTACAACAAAATCACTCCACTATATATAAAAGCAGGAGCCTTGGCGCTTGCTTTACTAGGGTTCCTCTCGTTCACACTCTCATGCTCTCCAGATCTAAGCAAGACATAGGTGGCCACACTCTCTCAGCTCACGGCTGGTCACAAATCCGCGGACAACCTCGACCGGGCAGGGTGTAGGTGCATCGTTCACGCTGTGCGGCGGCGAGGGAGGAGACCAACGACTGCGCCGCGTCCCGATCGGGCGGCAAGGTTGCCGTTCTCTCGAGAGAGCGCTGCTCGGGAGGGCCTCCGACCCTTCTTCCTCCCAGCGGTATTGTGGCTAAGATGCAACCTCCGACGCTGTCTTTGCCACATGCCGACGACCCTCGTATATATTCCTTCAAACCTGCCTTGCTCATCGCCTCAGCTCCCTTCGTGTGGATCCTTTTCTACTTCCGTCCGCTGTTCCAAAGCCACCTAGACTTCTACTATTATTAGAGGTAAAGCTAGTTCATACAGTCGAATCTAAGCGTTGGTTCAAACAGGGAAGAAAGTGGGAAAGCTGTAGCATGAATCTAGGACTTGGTTCTAAGAGGAAACGGGGGAAAGTAGCAGATACCTGCTGTCCCTACGCCCATATCGCTACCGTTAATGTAAAATCACATGAAGCATTAAGCAATGCCATCTAATGTCACTATAAGTAATGGTCTAGTGTCGTCGATAAATTGAAGCAATGCCACCACCATTTTATGAAGTGCTTCCATCTTGCTTTATTTCCCATGAATTGTGTTTTTGCAGTTACACTTAAATCTCACACCGCTAACACTGCTTCATCCCAGTGGAAGTGCACAAATTTGATTGCACATTTACTGACCATGTGCTACTCTCATGACAGTAATACTAATGCTATTGTTCTGCATGTTAATCTAGTGGCATTGTTGATGTGATGTGATGCTACTTACTAAAGGACTCTTCATACTGTCAATCTAGTGCCAAATATAACACAATAGATGATGCTGTTAATCATACGCCACTGCAAATATCTGTCACTATTTAAATAATCGTATTTCGTATTTGCGCAAACAGGGATGCCTGTCTCCATATTGTTTTGGGATGTCTGTCTCTGTATCGTTTCTATCCGCGCAATCAAAAGCACACACCTCGGTTTTAGTACAACTACGCAAAATGAGATGGCTATCCCTCGTTGTCGTCGTCTAACCTCCTGTATTCAAGGTATCCCTACATTGGTAGTAACTATGGTAGGATGACCAACACAATCTAAAAGAAGCTGATTCGTACGTTTTACTTCCTGATTGCAGTGCAGGGATGAGCGAAAGCAACTGCATCCTAGTCCGGAATGCACTTTCTACCAGTTCATCCATGGACCGAGGACTAGCTGGCACGGCTGCACGACAGTTTTTTGGACAGGTGCGCAGACAAGAGGCATTGTGGTCTGCTTATTTCTGCAAATGGCGGTGCTTAAATTTAGTGGAATGCACAAGAATTTCACCTGGTCAGTACACTACATGGTTCAGTTCAGCATTCCAGCTGAGACCACAATTATAATTGGTTATTCTGGAATGAGAGAACCTAACCCTGGATGGTGGCAATAAGAAAAAACCAGAGTGAACTCCAGGAAATTTAAGCCTGCCGGGAGGCCCTTTGCTCAGAGAAGCCTTGCTTGTTTTTTCCTGATTTGTAAACCTTCACACAACTTTCTCTTTTGCTGTGAACTAGTATATGTTTGTTATGTTCTATGAATCATTGAGATGTATAAAATTGCTTAACTTATGCTTTTCAGGTTTTTTATGAAGACGAGTTTAATGTGAGTGTTCCACATGAGCGCTGGCCTAGCGTGTGAACGTTTGTAATTTATTACATTGTGGCCTCAGTTAACTGTATGAACCACTGTAACAAGATACATAGTTTCTTATATGTCAAACAACAGATTGTTGATTGTTAGCTGGTCGATAGCCTAGTGTTGAAGAGAGCTGAGCCAATGTGCCGTGTTTTGCACAACTGCTTAAAAGTGGGGTAGCACCAACAGTGTTTACAAGTACTTATGTATATGTCGGCGCACAGTTCTTGAACGAGTGCTCTATTTCATCAAAACACACACTGCTCGTCTGATGAATCGTGACAACTTATGTCTTACCATGCCATATTCATGAAAAAACTAGTGAGGACGCATCTGTTTCGGCAACAATTACGATGGTTCTCACATGATTCATGGGCACACAAAAGTAGCAGGAGTTCCCATAGAGGGGTACTATCCCTAGAGGGGTTGATAGCATGCAAGGTTCAGATAATTAGACACAATCCAAACTACTATTAAACACTAGCTGGGGCAACTATTTCATGCCTGGATCTAATTTGGGCTGGACACAAGACGGACCTTGCCATGAACATCATCGAGGACGTCCCGCAGCAGCTCAATCCTATGAACCTTCATGAAGACAACCTTGTGGCCTTGCCACTGATAAACTTGTTTGTGGAGGCATGCCACATCATCTTCCTGTGTAAGCTTGACAAGAAAAGTATGCCTCACAAACGAAGGAGTAGCTTTGAACTTCTTGTGCTTCAGTACACCCTGGACAACACGCCTGACAAGAGTGAGGTTGGAATACAACTCTTCATTGGTATAACCGCAAATGGCTTCCAGGATCCAACAGCCTAAGAACTCTGTTTTCCCATTGCGTATATTCAGGTCATCCGCCTCATAGCGAGTGACATGTACAACCACACAATCCTTGTCTGCATCAGGGCTCTAATTGAAACAGAAACAAATTCCGAATTACTTTTCAGTATAAGAAACAAAAGTTATTTAAACCACTATGTATAGCATGGCACCGAAGCTAATAATTTTTTTCATTATTAATCACCACATAATTAGATGAAATACCACAATCGAGACCGGCAAAGAAGGAAATCACCTTGGGTAGCTCAGCGGGGGGGACACATCCTCGAAGGGGGAAAACTGTTCCTGCAGTGCCACGGGGGCTGTAACCTCAAACGGGGCGTTGACTATCTCAGTAGTGGCCGTGAGCGTATCTGGGGTCGGCTCGGTGGCTGCCTCCATCTTCTTGGAGCTCTCTGTCTCGTGGGGATCAGCCTCCAATATCAGAAGATCTTTGCCTAGCTCTCCTTGGTCCATCATGAAACTGACAAATACTAGGAGACCACTGAAAGGAAAACAAAATCTTAATGACAATGAAACAAAAAAGAGAGTAAGGAACGGTTACTGCTTTGCAAAAGTTCTTTTTTTTCTTTGAACGAAAATATACCAACATCACGGTTCCGCTTACCTTCCCTTCGTTGGGAGAGAAGAACAGTGGTAGGTGCGACTATTGCCTTTCTTGAAGACGGTGAGGGAGAAGGGGATTCAGCGAAGAGTGAAATGATGGTTGCTTCATCCTTCAAACTTAGACTGCGGGGATGTGGGGTTTTGTGATACGATGGCTTCTTACTGCTGCGCTACGACCGGGGTGACTCTCCGCCTGCATACTGCCTTCTAATTTGGTGGATGGCATTTGGGCCCGCGCGTTGCATGGCCTGCATGTCGGTGAACAAAAGTATAATGGCATTCAGTAGAGGGAGACGTTTCAATGACCTAGGAGGAGCTAGAAGCGGTAGAGTGTCTCCATTGTACTAGTAGTAATTGTTTTTCTGGGTAGCTGTAGAGTGTCTCCACTGTACTAGTAGTAATTGTTTCTCTGGGCCGAAGACAAAACAGCCCATCCACACTAGTAAATAGTAAAATCAACGGACAATTAGATTTATGCCCCTAGTTGTGTCCCACTCGTCTGTTTTACCCCTAATTCCCAAAAGTCACCAATTCTGTCCAAGTCACTTTGCTCCTCTTATGCTTTTGCCCTTTGACCGTTTGACCGTCAGTTTGAAAACGTCATAACTAATTCATACTAAATCAGAAAAATGCAAATAAGATACCAAAATGTTCAAGAAACATCACCTATATGTCAGTGTCATTTGCATTCATGAAAAAAGTGTTGGAAAGTGCACATCTGAGTTTTAGCTCTTTTGATACCACCATGAATAGTAAACTCTAAAAAAATTCAAAAAAATTCAAAATAAATATGGTGGCAAAGAACGACAAATGTTCCAAGTGCTTGCCAAGTTTCATTAGGGAACGACATTCGTGGAAGTCATGGCAAAAAATAATCTATTTTGGAGTGCTGGTTGTTGTTTTTTTGCCACGACACCCATGAATGTTATTCCCTGATGAAACTTGGCAGACACTTAAAACATTTGTCATTCTTTGCCACCAAATTTTTTTTGAATTTTTTTGAATTTTTTTAGATTTTAATATTCATGGTGGTAGCATAAGAGCTAAAACTCGGATGGGCACTTTCCAACACTTTTTTCATGAATGCAAATGACACTCACATATAGGTGATGTTTTTCTGAACATTTTGGTATCTTATTTGCATTTTTCTGATTTAGTATGAATTAGTTATGAAGTTTTCAAACTGATGGTCAAACAGTCAAAGGGCAAAAGCATAAGAGGAGCAAAGTGACTTGGACAGAACCGGTGACTTTTGGGAATTAGGGGTAAAACAGACGAGTGGGACACAACTAGGGGCATAAATCTAATTATCCCTAAAATCAATTCAAAAGCCCATATATTTACTGAATGAGAGTTGCTACCCACACCCAGCACACCGCCCCCCCCCCAAAAAAAACCTAGGTGCTCTTCTTCCTCCTTGCTCCCACCCACCTCACGTCAGCTCGCTCCACTCGTACCCCAAATTCCTCACCTCACTCCTACAGTAAACCCCCAGCTGCCCTCCGCCCTCACTTCTACAGAAAACCCCCAGCTCCCCTTCTTCTTCGCTCGCACTACAACTAGGCTTGTCATTCGTTACTCTGCTCAAATCCATGAGCGCGACGCAACGCCCTCGAGGAAAATGGAGTCGGCTGACCCCAGCGCTAAGAAGATGAGGTTTCGCCTGGTGGCGACGTTGTAGATTCCGCACCCAGAAGCTGGGAGAAGTGGCGACCCCGCCCCACCGGATCCCAGGAACTCGTAGAGTCTCGGGTGGACCGATCAGCAATCTCCCGGACGCCGTCCTTGGGGAGATCATCTCGCTTCTACCCACCAAGGATTGCTGCCGCACCCAAGTCCTCTCAATTCGGTGGCGCCCTCTATGGCGTGCCGTGCCCCTTAATCTTGACTGTCGTCAGCTATCTGTCTTCAATGATTTTGAAATCCCCAGAGCCATCATCTCCTACCACTAGGGCTCCGTTCAAAGCCTCTGCATCCCGTCATGCTACCTGAGCAAGCATACCATGCCCTGCACGGTGGACGCCTGGCCGAAATCCCCTGAATTCACAGAACTACAGCTGCTTGAGTTCTACTATTCCCCTAGAAATCACATACCACATACCGAACGCCATGAAATTGTGCCCTCAGCGCCAATGTCCATCTCGCGGTTTTCCTTCTCTCTCCACACCGCCACCTTTGCGGTGTGCTACCTACCAGACAATCTGGTACTAAACCTTCGACTCCGATTTCTCTAGAAACTTCCACTTGTGCGGGTTCGTATATCGGAGGCCTCATTGCACAAAATCATCCACAATAGTTGCCCTGCACTAGAGTGCTTGGTGCTTGTTTTCATAGTTAGAATCGGTTGTCTCCAAATAAAGTCGCCTAACCTTGTAAGAGTTGGAATTTCTTTTGACGGAAGGCAGCTCATCATCCAAGATGCCCCTTCACTTCAAAGGTTGATCCTTGATTCTAGTTATTCACCGCTGTAAATAACCGCCTCTCTCGCACCTAAACCGAGACCTTGGGTGTAATACATGATCTCTGTGCTCATTTCAATATGGTGTTTGGCTCCACAATTCTTCAGGTACTTTATATTATCATCTACACTTGTAACCATAAGCTGCATTTTAAATTTCTGCGCGTAAGTTATATATATCATCTTGGAGTACACATTTTCTACTAATATTATGTTCTATGGTCAATGAAGAGTTTCTCCATGGATGGCCTATCAATGGTGCTGGATTCTGTCAAGATCTTATATATCCAAATGAATAGTTCCGAACAAGATTATTGGCTTGCTGCAATGCTTTCCATGTCTTGAGAAGTTTTATATAAAGGTGATAATTTCACGCACATTGGAAGCCCGCATATAGTGTACAAGAATTAAGCATTCAGTTGTTGCTCTTTCGACACTGTTCTTTTAGACCTTAACTGTTTTCAATCTGCATGTCTATTTAGGCAACAAGACGGGGTAAGAAAGTTATAACCAATCGGTGGATTCATAAGCATCGGGATTTTCTCACTTCTCATGAAATTTGATTGAAGACAATAACGCTAGAATGATATGTAGCCAACCATGCAAACACTAGATTTGTCACATTCTTCCTGCTGAATGCGAGGTTACTATTGTCGACCAGGCTTAAGTTTATCAGTAGCATGCTTTTGACGGATGGGTATGTCGAAGAGAAAAAAAAGGAGTTTCAGGTGGGCAAAAGAGCTTCTGAATGTGTCGGGCTTCTACAACATATTGTGGTCATAATCCAGTAAATTTTACGACCCAGGATGTTCATTCTATGGACCTGACCGATCCATTTTACTATGACTGCCAAAAACAATGCTGGAGTTAGAAGTTGTTGGCCTTTTCAATCTTGGTTTTTTTGTAAACCTAATGAACAATTAACCCTCGTGCTTTTGTACAGTTTGTAAGCTGGAGTTAGATGTTCCTCCCTTTTCAACTCGGCTATGACTGTCATATTTTCTTTGAAACAAGGCAAATTGCTTGCCATTTGTTTAACTTATAGTGAAATATTGTAACAAATCCCAACCAAGGGAAATAACATCACTCTCGCCGGCTGCTTGAGCTCACTGTTCATTACAGAAGCCAAGTGATTAGCCCCCACAAGCACCCCCAAACTTATTTCGAACTAGCACATCAAATGGGCTGTAAATTTTCATAGGAAAGGCTGCATGACCGTGGCAGATTTGGATTATGACATTTGGGACCCGCGAGGAAATAGCCTATCCAAGGTGGTGTCGACTTACTAGCTACCAACAAACGATTACGCTTACCGGTGATGTAGGTGGAACCCTATAGCGGCGATCTTTCACGTTGGAGTGGGATCCTCAAGAACACGATGAACACGGGAAGAACAGAAGAAATCACAAGGGGAAACACTCAAGAACAAGTCCAAATCACACATCCACTAGACAATCAAACACACAAGATCACAAGGTACATGAACAACAAAGGGAAAGATACAAGGTAAGTTTCATCTCCAAGAGGAGGTCTTGATGATATCCTAGATGGATCTTCCCACAAGGGGGGTCTTGATGATATCCCGCGGGATCTTCTCCTAGATGGAGGTCTTGGCCTCCAATGGAGTAGTGGTCTCTCTCTCAAGAGTAGAGATAGGTAGGAGCAAAGCTCACCTAAGAATGAGCTATCACTTTGCTAACCCTAAAAATGGGGAGGAGGAGGTCTATTTATAGTCTAGTGGGCGAAGGGGTAAGTGAGGGGGCGAATGGGTACATGGGCCTCAGCCCGAAACATTGCACGCAGGCAAGGCCCGGATGATCCGGAAGGGGGTTCGGATGATCCGGCCATCGTCCGGATGATCCGGGAGGGGGCCCGAATGATCCGGCCATCGTCCGGATGATCCGGGAGGGGGCCCGGATGATCTGACTTCACATGAGGCCTTCGGGTGTCTTCGGACGAATTATCCGGATGATCCAGAGGGGGCCCCGGATGATCCGGCTGAGCCCGGATGATCCGGACGGCGGTCCGGATGTCCGGCCTGGCTCCTGCAGCCGCTCCGTCTTCTTCTCCTTTCTGCCGTCTTCTCTTCCAAGCTTCCCTCGTGGATGGTGTAGTCGTTCCTTGGCGCTTGCACTCCTCCTCGTCGTCCGTGAAGTTCCGACAATACCTATAAATGCACATGGGAGAAGTGTCAAGTAGTATGCCATCCTCGAAGGGGTCAAGTGAGCACGTGTAAAGGAGATGATTCACCTTAGTGTGTGTGAAGTAGATGTCGCACGTGTCACTTGCCAAATGGGCTCTTGACATGGTGATGTCTGTAGGATGCTCCGCATCACCAGCCATTGGATTGACATCCAACATCTGTCGTGTATCTTCTATCTCTTGTCTTCTTCTTCCTCCAGCCGCCCAAACCAAACCACCCTGTCGGCTCCACCGCCCCGCCCCATGGCTGGTCGAGCCTCGCCGCCCTATCGCACGCATTCTCCAACGCTGGCGTCCCTCCTCTATTCCCCCACAAGTCCTGTTATTCTCCAGCGACATCAGCCCCAACACGCACTCCGCGTCAAACCACCAACCTCAGATCCCCTCCGCCGCGATCGACCGGCGCATCTTCCATGGTTCCTGTTCGTTCCGTCTGAGGCCTCGCCGTTGTCCTCCGCCTTGCGGACTTGGTTCGCTCGCCGTGCATGGTGTGCCGCCCTCTTGCGTTGTCAATGTCCTCAACAACCAAGAGGAACAAGGAGATGACTGTACATGGAGAGGATGATAGTAGGGACCCACCAGTGTCATGGCAGTACGCAAGCAAGTGCCTCTATATTACAAGCCCAAAAATATGGTTCCTCCTAATGGTTGGACATCTGGAGCTCACGCCATTGTAAACGTAGTCAATAAACGAGAGAATTACACTATGAGCGGCTGACACCAGGGACCCAGCAGGTCACACAATTTTTTTTCGAACAAGCAGTTGTTATTTATACTAGTTTTAGCGACGGATCAGGGTAACAACGGGGCTGTGGGGTCAGGTCTGCCTAGCCATGGTTTTATTTATGTTTACCACATCATGAGCCCAGTTGTGTTTTTTTCTTGCTGAAAATGGCTAGCCCAGTCCTATTTTTTTAAGAAATACCCAAACAAGACCTACTTGCTTTATCGGCCCTGCTGGGCTGCAAATCTTTCAAGACGAGGAGAGTTTCATTCGGTTTGCCCAGAAATGGGATGTACATTTTTAAAACACATGAAACCGGGAATTAGTTTCAATTTTTTTTCGTTATAAGATTTTAAATTCCATTGATTTTTATGTGTGCACAATAATTTTGATTTTATATTTATATAAATTATTTTTCAAAATAGTTTGAATATGAATCGATATTTCTGGATTAAAAATAGTTGACTGCACCGAAATATGCAAAATTTCGTATACTTTTTAACCGTGGCCACAATATGGGTTGTAATGCTAACAAAAAGAAGATGGGCTCCAACAAAAATTTTAAGAAATATTAAATGGGTTGTACATTATTAGAAATAATGGCAGATGGGATGTATGCTGTTTTCCATAGATTTGAGGCTGACTTGTGCACCTACTACAGGTTGACGCATATGCTTTCATAAAAAAAGGTTGACGCACACGCAACGCCCTGTCAACTTAGTCAACACATGAGAGTAGTGACTGTTGGATGTCCATCCAACAGCTGTCGTGCTTCTTCGATCTCTGTTCTTCATCCTCCAGCCGCTCAAACAAGCGCTGGTGGGACTACCTGCTCCCTCCTCCCGCGGCCGGCTATGCTATCGCGCAGGCCTCATGGCCCCACCATACTCCCATCGCTGGCCTAGCCATCCCTCTAGTCACCCACACATGCTGATATTCTCTGGGGACGGCAGACGAACCACTAAAACCTCGTACTCCTCCGCGTGGGAAACAACTGCCGAGTATTCCCTAGCTCCGTGTCGTTCCCTTCCTAGGCCTCACAGTCATCCACCACCCTGGTGCTCTCGGCGCGGCCTGGTTAACGTGGTCAATGAACGACATCCATCAGAAGTGGACTGCACGTGGAGAGGCTGACAGCTGGGTCCACGGCCACACGCAAGGAAATGCCTCCTTATTACACGCAAAATTATGATTCCTCCACCTGACAGCTAGGACCGACAGGAAGGGCCTCTGTATTTCGCGATAAAACGTTTCCCCCGCCGACAGGTCGGACCCACCAGCTATATCTTCGCACGCAAGGAAGTGCCTCCTTATTACGCCCAAAAAAATAAATACCCCCTGCTAGCTAGGACCCACCATATTGTTAGGCTGACTTGTGGGCCTACTAAGTTGAAGGGGACGGAGGGCTTTGTCAACTTAGTCAATACTCCAGTGACCATATGATGTCCATCCAACGGCCATAGTGCTTCTTCAACCTCTGGTCTTCTTTCTCCAGCCGCCCAAAGCAGCGCCGATTGTGCCGCCTGCTCCTGCCTTCCATGGCCGGATGTGCTACCGCGGAGGCCTCACCACCCCCATACTACTCCCACCATTGGCCAGGCCATCCCTTCACTCACCCACACCCCCTGTTATTCTGCAGCGACGGCAGCCTCACACCGCAGCCGAACCAAAGTGAACGCCAGACTCCTCTTCGTGGGCATCCATCGCCAGATCTTCCCGGCCCGCCGTCCCATTCCTAGGCCTCGTCGTCGTCCACCACCATGGTGCTCTCGGCATGGCATGGTCAATGTGGTCAACGACCAACTTCCATCGGAAGAGTACTGTACGTGGAGAGGCTGACAGCTGTGTCCACGACAGCCGCAAGGAAGTGCCTCCTTATTACGCGGAAAATAATTATTCCTCCACCTGACAGCGGGGACCCACCGGATGGGCCACTAGTATTTTGTGAAAAAACATTTCCCCTGACTACTGGGATGCACCGGACGGGCCACCATATTTCGCGGAGAAAATGTTCCCCCCGCTATCAGCTTGGACCCATCGGAAGTGCCTCCTTATTACGCACAAAAAAATGAATACTCCCCCGGCTAGCTGGGACCCACCTTGGTGGGAGGCTGACTTGTGGGCCTACTAAGTTGACGGGGACGAAGGGTTTTGTCAACATAGTCAATATGAACGATTCTAGCTCCAGTGACTGTACGATGTCCATCCAACGGCCGTAGTGCTTCTTCAACCTATGGTCTTCTTGCTCCAGCCGCCCAAAGTAGCGCCGGTCATGCCGCATGCTCCTGCCTCCCGTGGCCGGCTGTGATGCCGCGGAGGCCTCACCGCCCCCTACTATTCCCATCGCTGGCCAGGCTCTGTGGCGACGGAAGCCACACACCGCAACCGAACCAGTGAACCCTCGTACTCCTCTCCGCGGGGGCTTCCACTTCCGCATCTTCCCCGGCTCCGCGTCGTCCCCTTCCTAGGCCTCGTCGCCGTCCACCGCCGTGGTGCTCTCCGCACGGCGTGGTCAACATGGTCAAGGAACGACTTCCATCGGAAGAGTACTGTACGTGGAGAGGCTGACAGCTGGGTCCACGGCCACAACCCAGTTTTTTTGTGATTTGCCAAGTAAGTCGGTTTGTCAGGCCTGTTGGGCTGCAAATCTTTCAAGACGTGGAGAGCTTTCATTCGGCTGGCCGAGAAAATGGCCCATCAGTAATGAGAAATGGGCTGTACATTTTTAAAACACATCAAACCGGTAATTAGTTTCAAATATATTTTTTCGTTTCGAGATTTTAAATTACATTAATTTTTATGTGTGGAGAATTTGTTGGATTTTATATGGATATACATTTATTTTTAAAATCAGTTTGAACGTGAGTCGAAATTTCGGGATTAAAAACAGTTCGGACCGCACCGAAATATATAAAATTTCGTATAATTTTTTAACCGTGGCCACAATATGGGCTATAATGCTAACAAAAAGAATATGAGCTCCAAAAAAACCTTCGGAATTAGCAAATGGACTATAAATTATTAGAAATAATGGCAGATGGGCTGTATGCTGTTTCCACAGATTTGAGGCTTTCCTAAAAAGGTTGACGACAGCAAAGGATCGTTGATGTCCATCCAACGGCCGTCGTGCTTCTTCAATCTCTGCTCTTCCCGCTTCACCGCTCAAACAAGCGCCCGGGACTGCTCGCTTCCTCCTCCCTCGGCAGTGTCTTGCCCAAGCAGCCTCACCGCCCCACCGTACTCCCATCACTGGCCTAGCCATCACTCTACTCGCCCACACCTGCTGTTATTCTCTGGCGACGGCAGACAAACCAGTAAACAACTGCCAAGTCTTCCCTACCTCCGTGTCGTTCCCTTCCTAGGCCTCACCGTCGTCCACCGCCCTGGTGCTCTCGGTGCGGCCTGGTCAACATGGTCAATGACCAACATGCATCTGAAGTGGGTTGTATGTGGAGAGGCCGATAGCTGGGTCCATGGCCGCACGCAAGGAAATGCCTCCTTATTACGCGCAAAATAATGCTTCCTCCACCTGACATCAGGGACCCACTGAAAGGGCCTTTGTATTTCGTGAAAAAAACATTACCGCCACTAACAGCTCGGACCCACCAGCTATATCTTCGCACGCAAGGAAGTGCCTCCTTATTACGCACAAAAAAATGAATACTCCCCCTGTTAGCTGGGACCCAATATAGTGGCAGGCTGACTTGTGGGCCTACTAAGTTGACGGGGATGGAGGGCTTTGTCAACTTAGTCAATATGCACGATTCTAGCTCCAGTGACCGTACGATGTCCATCCAACGATCGTAGTGCTTCTTCAACCTTTGGTCTTCTTGCTCTAGCCGCCCAAACCAGCACCGGTCGTGCCACGTGCTCCTGCCTCCCGTGGCCGGCTACGATGCGGCGGAGGCCTCACCGCCCCCTTCTACTCCCACCGCTGGCCAGGCCATCCCTCTACTCAACCACACCCCCTGTTATTCTGCGGCGACGGCAGGCTCACACCGCAGCCGAACTAGTGAACCCTCGTACTCCTCTTCGCGTGGGCATCCATTGCTGCATCTTCCCCGGCTCCGTGTCGTCCCCTTCCTTGGCCTCGCCGTCGTCCACCGCCCTGGTGCTTTCGGCGCGGCGTGGTCAACATGGTCAAGGAATGGCTTCCATCGGACATGGACTGTACGTGGAGAGGCTGACATCAGGGTCCATGGACGCAGCAAGGAAGTGCCTCCTTATTACACGCAAAATAATTATTCCTTCACTGACAACGGGGACCCACCGGACGGGCCACCGTATTTCATGAAAAAAAATGTTTCCCCCGGACTGCTGGGACCACTAGCTACATCTTCGCACGCAAGGAAGTGCGTCCGAAAAAAAATGATTTGCCCCTGACTGCTGGGACCCACCAGCTACATCTTCGCACGCAAGGAAGTGCCTAACAGTCGGGACCGACCTGGTCGAAGCGTATGTAGCGTTGTCATTCTGGTCGCGAACATGTACGTACATATATACTGGTCGATGTAGAGGCGCACACGTGTCGTAGTAGAGGCGCGCACGTAGCACGTACACGTACGTACAGCGGCCAGTGTGCAAGAAAGAAAATGTGGCCCTGTATGTGTACATACAGGCGAGATCTTGAACGCCTACTCGCGCATACGTACGTCCAGGGCTCGTGTGCATGGCGGGGTCGGAACGGAGAAACAGCATCGTCATCGTGTTCATGGGGAGGCAACGGAATGCGTCGTGTCCATGGGGAGGTAATGGAATGCGTCGTGTTCACTGGGAGGCAACGGAACGCGTGGGAGCCAACCGGCTGGGTCGGAATGGAATGTGTGGTCGTGTTCATCGGGAGGGCTTGGACGGAACAGGCGATGGAAACGAGGCCTGGTGTACCGCAGAATGGAGGAAACGGCCTTGTGTTCGACCGGCCACGTTCGAAACAGGATCCTGTTCATCGGGAGGGGTCTAGCATACCGCAAAACGGAGGATACGGACCTCCTACGGTCGAAACGGGTGTCCTGTTGATTGGGAGGGATGTGGAGTACCGCAAAACGGACAAAACGGACCTCCTACGGTCGAAACGGGGTCTTGTTGATCGGGAGGGGTGTGGCATCCTGAAAACGGACGAAACGGAGCTCCTACGGTCGAAATGGGGGTCCTGTTGATCGGAAGGGGTGTGGCGTACCGCAAAACAGACGAAATGGACTTGTGTTGGAGCGCTACGGTCGAAACGGGGGTCCTATTCATCGGGAGGGGTGTGGCGTACCGCAAAACAGGACTCCACGGGATACTATTCATCTCCACCATCGACCTCCTCCGGCCTCCACGGCTACCGCCGACCTCCTCCAGCCTCCACGGGCTCTTGTTCATCCAGCCTCCACCGCGCTACTCCATCGCTCATTGCTCAACCACCCTCCACGGGCACCCTCCATCGCTCATCGCTCATCCAGCCCTCCATGGGGTCGCCCTGCTCATCCAGAGGCAACGCCACGGGACCTACATCTACACCCACCGCCATCGCTCATCCAACCCCCGCCCCGCAACGCCACTGCTCATCCAATCGATCGGCTTGATTAGCAGCAGATGGCGGCGAATCGCCGATCGGGTTGATTAACACCATCGATCGATCGCTCGGGTTCAGTAACGCGTAGCCTACAGTGCAATCACTCAGGTTCGGTTAGAGCCCAATGCCTCGCTTGGGTCCACTTGGAATAACGCCGAGACACGCTGCACGTCGTGTACGAGAGAAACGCAGATCGCTTCGCCCCCGATCGAAAGTGCGTTATATCGACTAGAGGGGGTGAATAGGCGATTTTATGAAATTCTTCATCGAGAAATTTGCGGTGAGGAAATTCCTTAGCTAAGAACTATTTGCAGCGGAATAAGTACTCAGAGGTAAACATAAAAGATTACACACATAGTCAAGATGATGAAATGAAGACTAGAACAGAGTACAGAAGCGTAAACACAGGATAACAAGGTGAAGACAAATAGATCAAGAAATTGAACCGAGGAATTTGTGAAAGTCTTCACCAAAGTCTTCAAGCACGATATGAACAACATACAACACATAATGAGGAAATGAATGAGTTGAGGAAATAGAACCGGTCGGTTGGTGAAGACAATGATTTGGTAGACCAGTTCAACTCTTTGTCTCGGTTATACGTCTGGTTGGAGCGGCCGAGTATTTAAACTCGAGGACACAGATCCGGACACCCGCCTCTCGAGCCGCAACTCAGACACCCATCCTCACCGTATTCTCCTTGAACTAAGACCACGCAGTTCGGCCCAATCACTCGTGGTAAGTCTTCAGTGACTTCCAAACCTTCACAGACTTGGTCACTCGGCGATCCACAATTCCTCTTGATGCTCTAGACCTTGACGCCTAACCGTCTGGAAGAAGCACAGTCTTCAAAGGTAATAAGCGTCGGATCCACGCAGATCAATTTCTTGATGATGCTCAATCACTTGGGGTTTTGTGGGGTTTGGTTTTGGATTTTCCTCACTTGATGATTTTCGCCAAAGTCCCGGAGGATGGGTTGCTCTCAAATGACAAGTGTCAAGTTCTTCGGAGCAGCCAACCAGCTAGTGGTTGAAGGCGGCTATTTATAGCCTAGGGAGCAGCCCGACATGATAAGACATGAATGCCCTTCAATGATATGACCATTAGGTGGATAAGATATTTTGGTCCGCCGTGTAGCAAAGACAAAGAACGGTCGGAAATTTGACTTTCAAAGTCCTCGGGGCTATCATGTTCCTCATTTGTGTAGGCAATTCGCCTTTGGCGAATTCCTAACTCCTCGATCGAGCAAAGTCATCGATGATCGGAAGAACTGCGTCTCGACATCAAGAATTTGATCGAATCTGTATGAGATATCCAAAGGCTTCACTCAAGGGATTGGTAGGTGTAGGATTTTGAGTTGAGCATCACATGGAAATTTTTCCTTAGTATTTCCTCGAACCCCTTTAACAGTACGGTGTTTCCTATGACTCAAGAAAGAGAAAATGAAACTACGAAAACAAAAGTCTTCATGCTTCATATTCCTCGAATGAATATCAAGTCTTCATGGTCACACCAATTTCTTCGCTTTCAAAGTCTTGTAAAGTCTTCGAATATCAAAGTCTTCATTGAAGAACTTCATTTTTAGGGTCGACTTTCTCAGTAAATATCAAACTCCTCATAGACTTATAGACTGTGTACACTCACAAGCGCATCGATTATTTAACCTATAAGTCTTCAATACACCAAAATCACTAAGGGCACTAGATGCACTTACAATCTCCCCCTTTTTGGTGATTGATGACAACATAGGTTAAGTTTTCAACGGGGATAAACATATGAAGTGTAAATACTGATATTGAGGAATTTGATTGCAAGATATAGAAGAACTCCCCCTGAATATGTGCATAATGAGGAATTTGCTTTTGAGGCAATGCACATTTGAGGATTTGAATCATGGAGATCTCCCCCTATATCTTGTAATTCATACACGCATTTGATAAATGTACTATGAAGAATTTGAAATGCATGATGAAATATGGTGCCGATGAGATTCAAGATGCATGCAATAGTATTAACACGTATCAATATATCGAGCATAGTGTTAACATGCAATAGTATCGAGCTCAAATATCACATTGAGCTTAGTGCTTCAAAAGCATCGAGCATAACACGATCAAAATCGAGCACCGAAGCACGATCGAAAGTATCGAGCACAAGTGCAAAGTCAGACAATGCACGATCAAAAGTATCGAGGCACCATCGGATTTAAGATTACAACTCGATCCAATAAAAGTTTGGAAGAACGAGAGTTGTAACTTAATAAAACGCCTATAGTATAAACCCGCTTGAAGACTAACTCAGATTTCTCCCCTTTGTCATCAAATGACCAAAAGGATCAAACCGAGGACTAACACCTCAAGATATTTAAGTCGATGGAGGAGCGCCAAAGATTGTCGGGTTGGTTGTTGAAGTAGGGCTGCCGCAGTTGTCGCCCAAATCTTCAAATTCATCGGTTTAGCGATGAAGAATAGGAGCCGCCACCAAATCTGGAACTTTGACTCTCTTGAATTTCTTTGAGGTGGTGCGGATCAGTCATAAGCTTCTTGAAGACCCATAGTCTTCAATTCTTCCGCTGAGTAGACATGATTGTAACAGCCCAGTGCGGTTGAGGGTTTCATGAAGGTAGTCTTGGTTTTTCTTCACAGATTATGCGTTGAGGTCATATTATGAAGAATTGCAGCAAATTGGCGCTTGACCCATTTCGATTGCGATCAACCTTCGATGAAGATTGAGGAGTAACTCACGATCACCATCACCACGGTGCCGTGGCTTGAGGCTGTTTCTTTGTTGAGGTATTTGCGGCAGTATCATGTGTAGCAGAGTCGTCATTGGTGGAATAAGATGCAGCTTTGCGAAACTGACCATCCAATGGACGAGTGCCTTCATCAATTACAGCTGCTGCCTTGCCCTTGTCATCAGATGATGAAATTGGTCGCTTGAGGACTTCAATGGGCGGCAGGAAGCTGCCATGATTCAGAGTGTCAGCCTTGTAGTTCAGTGAAGATCTTGCCCAAATGAATCTCATGATCCAAGGCGCATATGGCTTCAGCTCAAAAGGTGACATTGCAATATTGGCCAGAGTCCTCATGAAGAAATCATGGAAGTTGACGGGAATGCCATGAATGATGTTGAAAAGCATGTTCTTCATGATGCCAACGACGTCTTCATCATTTGAGTCATGGCCTTTGATCGGACTCATAGTCTTCGTCAAGATCCTGTACACAGTCCGAGGCACATATAGCAAATCCTTGACGAGGAATTTGGTTCGAGGGCTTGGCTCGCTTCAATGGGTTTATCAAGACTTGCATGAAGTGATCGACAGATTCACGCTCATTGTAGAGGCAACGAGCGATTCATGGGGAGGATCAAGAGGTAGGACACGAAGCAATTCAGTTGCTGGTGCCTTGTAGTGAGTATTTTCAGTCATCCAATCCAGAACCCATGAGTTGATGTCTTCAGCATCTCCGGTGATGTGCAGGGTGGAATAGAACTGAAGAATGAGTTCTTCATTCCAGTCACATATATCGGTGTAGAAATTCAGCAGCCCTGCATCGTGAAGAACACGGAGTACTGGCTCGAAGCACGGCAGTGATTCCATATCTACATGAGGAATATGCTCATGGTCGAAGATCTTGTCCTTGTCGAATAGCACTGAGGAATAGAAGTTTGCTTGTGTTGGAGTCCAGAAGCGTCTTTTCCTCATTCGAGCAGAGTCATAATGATTGTAGGCAGTGAAGAACACATGCTCAGAGAAGAAATCTTCAGCCTTGAATTTCTGCTTGCTTGAGAACGGATTCTTTGGCTTGGGCAGAGGAATATCGTGATTTGCAAAGACAACCTCCGAATCGCGAGCTCAGTTCTTCAGTCGAGGAATTTCTGGTTCCTCTCCTTGTGCAGTTTGAGGATCGTAGCTGGTTCTTCAAAGACTAGTGGCTGGAATCTCTTCGTTGATGATGATGTGGGATGAGTTTCTTCAGAGCCCATTTGAACAAGAGTAGTTGGTGACCGAGGAACTTGTTGAAGTGGAGTGAAGAGAGGAGTATTGGGGTCTTGACTTTCCCAAAAGTCATCGCTCATTACAGGTGTAGTGCACCCAATATCCACATCTTCATCTTCTTTTTCCATTTCTCAACACCGCCTCTTCACTGTGAACCGAGGCACGGTGAGGAAGCAACAGGAGTTGAAGGGAAAGCTTCCACTTCAATTTCTTCATCAAGCTGTTCTGAAGTAGCAACAGATTGATTTTCTTCATCTGATCCGCTTGGGATCGTGTATTCTTCTCCAAAGGGAACAATTTCCTTGGATGACATGGAGGAAATAGGAATGGCATCAATAGGATTTTCAATCGAGCTGGTCATTGGCTTCAATTTCTTCGCAGCTGAGGAATTTGACGCAGCTGATGCCTTCCTTTTCTTCACTGCAGCTCGCTCTGCAGCCTTTGTTTTCTTCACTTCATAGGCAGAAGGAAGAATTGGAGTTGGTGTTGGTGCATGAGGAGCTGAGGATTGTTGTACAGTTTCTTCAGGCACAACTGGTGCAGTTGCCCTGTTTCCTTCAGATTCTTCAGGCGCACCACTAGTGGATGCCCTGGGAATTTCTTCAAGAATGGAATGGAGTCATCAGCCCGAACTTGTGTTCTCATCAAGACATCGAAAGTCATCAGAAGGTCTTGGCATGTTCTTCAACAGGTGAGCAGATTCTTGACTGAGGATTTTCTTGTTGCGATGAAACTGCAATAGTTGATATTCTATTCGTCGGTGGATTTAATCTCACCTTGGCTCCTTGCCAACAAGATTGTAAGCATCAAAATCCTTGCCGAGTGCTTGATTTGATTGAGCTTTAAGAAGTTCTTCAGAGACAAGTTGATGATGTTTTTCTTCGAAGCTTCTCTTTTCTTGCTTTTGCTCTCTTCAATTCACGAGCCTTTTCAAATTTCCATTTTCTTCAGAGATGAAATGGTTCAAGATGTGACTTTGACCAGAGTCAATGGCGAGATCCGGAAGAGGAGTGTGTGGATCCCGATGCCACAGTCAATGAAGTCTAGGATCTTCTTCGGATCCAAAAGCAGAGGTACACTTGTTCCTTTGGCTCTAGCGGCCTTGGTCAGTCTGTCTCTGATGATTTCTTCAAGTTCTTCATCAGAGGCCTCATCATCAGAGGGAACGTTGAATGCAACCTGTTTCTTCTTCGGACTTGGCCGAGGACCGCGTCCAGCAGTTGCTTTTGTCTTCAGCAGGGTGGGACCTGTTGAGGACATTGGTGCAGCTGAGGAACTTGATGAAACACAAGAAGCAATAGAGAATCCTTGAGTCCTTTGACAAGTGGCAAGATGCACAGGTGTTCAGGACTTGGAGGGAGCTGCTGATGATTTTGAATGAGCAGCAGCAGTCTGAGGAATTTGCCGTGAGGGCGCGGCTGAGGAACTGGGCCGTGAGGGCGCTGACGGTGAAGCACTTGGCTTGCGTGCAGGCTTCTTTGGCATTGATTTCCTCGGTTTGACCGAGGGCTCAGCAGCAGCAGCAGCAGTATCCTCATTGAATTTCCTCACTGCTTCCTTGGCCTGTCTTGCCAATTTGGCTTGGCGCCTGGACCATTCTTCAGGAAAATCTTCACCACGTTTGACGCTGGTGGGATCAGCAACTTGGCCGGTGCCGAGGGGCTCTTGGGCATGGAGGATTCAAGTCGAATTTCCTCATGTACTTAGGAGTGACATAGCGGTATTCACGCCATTCTCGTGCCCATCTCCTTTCTATTCTCTATATGCACTTTGCGCTGGTTCTTGGTCTCCTTGCCAAATTTGGATTCATCAAAAAGATAGTCTTTGTATATTTCTCAGAATTTCAAAAGCGATCATGACTTCGGTTTCTTTCCTCCCTTCTGCGGTCTCTTGCCTTCGCCATTTTCTTGGTGAGGAATTTGAACAATAGAGCACTCAAGAAGTATGCAGTTTTTCTTCAAGGAACGCTGCAAATGAGTTAAGTTGATGAGAACCTAGTGATTCAAAGAATGACATGAGTACTGTGAACAGAGTGTAGGTGCGAGGAATTTGGAGAGGTCATATGTTCTCGTAAGATTTTTCAAAAGAAGCAAGTTTTGAGGAATTTGACCAGTTTGAGCCTTGAGGAATTTCACAAAGCGTTTCGTCTTAGGTTCCAGAGTTGTACAGATCGAAAATCTGCACAATTGAGGAATCTTGAAGAAATGAATGCTTAGAGAGATAAATCAAGAACATATAGTGTGTGAGGTGTTCATATGTGAAGATTTTGAAGAGTAAAACACCTTTGAAGATTTTCGTAAAGATTTGAGAATCAACGCGAGTAATAAAAGTGACTTTTAATTACCCGAATCAAGAACACGATTTAACAGAGATGAACTGTAGAGAAGTTCGTCACGTTAGATCTTCCACGCCCTAACTTGGCAGAGGAAGATGACTACGGCGGCGGCGGAGTGAAGATTTCGCGATCGGGCGCGAGTACGATTTAACGATGAGGTCAAGGCAAGTGAAGCTTTTCCTCACCGGGCGGCGATGGAGTAGCGGCGGCGCTTAGGGTTTGAGGAGAGCTCGAGCGAGAGACAGCGATCGATCGGAGTAAATGAAGTGAGGAGGGTAAAGGGTATTTATAGCCACGGTGAAAAACTGTTCGCTCAAGATTTTGGACGAACATGCCCTCGCCCTTTCTCCTTCACGCGACGTGTGTCACCCACGCATTGTGCGATAAGATCGTAAGATCGTGGGTGATTAAACTAATACATCGTGGGATGCGGAACGGTTTGAGCGGTAAAACCGAAAATTTTGGATAGGATTTATTCAAAAGTGTCGTTCGCAATTTCTTCAGCTGTCAAGGACCAGTGAAGACTTTGAACGAGTTTCAATCAAAACGCACATGAAGAATTTGTGAATAGATTAGATTGAGTATAGCATAGAGGGGAAGGGTCCGATCACATTCACTTAGCAGAAATCGCAAGTTGAAGAATTAGCAATAAGTGAATGTTGTAGAGGACATAAACTTATATATATATATATATATAGCCAATGAAGAAAGACGACGGAAATGCTGAAGATTTTGCAAAGTTGAAGAATTTGAAAAACTGAGGACTTTCAAAAATGAGGAAAAACTCAGATTGAAGATTTTCAACTTTTGTGGTGGTGTAGCCCATCAGATAAGAATGATGATTTCGCACATCGCGCACAATTGTCGAGGGTTCTCGAGAATCAAATTCTTCATTGATTTCTTCACACTTAGAGTGTTATTCTTCATTGATTGAGGAACAACGTTTCTTCATGTGTTGCACATCTAAGTCATCAATTATGCATAAGGGTTAGGATGTGTGTCCTTTTCAAAGAACATTCAAGATTCTAAGATATTTAGCTCACACCGCAACTTGCTAAATCTCTTCTCATCCAAGGGCTTGGTGAAGATATCAGCCACTGTTCTTCGCCTTCACATGCTCGATGGAGATATCGCCTTCAACACATGATCACGAAGAAAATGATGACGAATCTGGATGTGCTTAGTCTTCAAGTGCTGAATCGGGTTGTGAGCAATCTTGATGGCACTCTCGTTGTCGCAGAGGAGAGGCACATTCTTCACGCTGACGCCATAGTCCTTGAGGGTTTGCTTCATCCAAAGCGCTTGAGCACAAGATGACCCAAAGAGCAATATATTCAGCTTCAAAGAGAGCGGTGATACACGCCTGCTTTTCTTTGAGGACCAATGCACCAAAGATCGTCCGAGGAAATGACAAGTGCCGATGTTGACTTGCGGTCCACACGATCACCAAAGATAGTCGAGTCGAATATCCAATGAGATCAAAAGCAGAGCCCTTGGGGTACCATAATCCTAGTGTTGGTGTGTGAGCTAGATATCAAGAATATGCTTCACTGACCTTATGGTGTGATTCCTTCGTGCAGCTTGAAATCGGGCACACATGCAAACACTAAGCATTATATCCGCCTAGATGCACATAAGTACAATAGAGAACCAATCATGGAGCGGTATACCTTGTGATCAAGTCTGTACCATTTTCATCAATTGCATAGATGACCATTTGTGGGCATAGGAATTTTGACGCTTTGCAATCTTGCATGCGAATTTCCTCAAGACATCTTTGAGGTATTTCTCCTGAGATATGAATATGCCATTGCTTATTGATTTAATTTGAAGACCTAAGAAGAATTTCAACTCTCCCATCATAGACATTTGATATTCTTCACTCATCATATAGGCAAATTCATCACTATATCGTTGGTTAGTACAGCCAAAGATAATATCATCAACATATATTTGGCACACAAACAGTTCACCATCATATGATTTAGTAAATAGAGTAGGATCGAGTGAATGGTGTGAAGCCATTCTTCACGAAGAATTCCTTGAAGTATCATACCACGCCCGAGGGGCTTGCTTGAGGCCATAGAGAGCCTTATTTAGTCTCAAGACTTTGTCGATTCTTGGGATCTTCAAAACACGGGGTTGAGCAACATACACTTCTTCCTCAAGCTTACCATTGAGGAATGCACTTTTCACATCCATTTGATATAAGATGATATCATGATGGTTAGCATAGGCAAGTAAATGCGAATAGCTTCAAGTCTAGCAACAGTGCAAAAGTTTCATCGAAATCAATTCCTTCAACCTGTGTGTAGCCTTGAGCTACTAGTCGTGCCTTATTCCTCACAACAAGGCCATTTTCATCTTGCTTGTTGCGGTAGATCCACTTTGTGCCGATGATATTATGCTTGCGAGGATCTGGGCGATTGACCAATTCCCAGACATTGTTCAGCTCGAATTGATGTAATTCTTCTTGCATAGCCTGAATCCACTCGGCCCGTAAATGCTTCATCTACCTTAGTGGGCTCGAGATAGAGACAAAAGCATAGTGCCCACAAAAGTTAGATAAGTGTGAGGCTTTTGAGCGGTGAGAGGACCCGTGCGCCGATGTCATCGATGATCTTCTCCACTTGCACTTCTTTTGCAACGCGTGGATGAGTTGGTTGTCACGAGGATTTTGATCAAGATTTTCTTCAAAGACCAATTTCCTCATCATGTTCTTGGTGCATCACCGATGTTCTTCATGAACAGGAATGAATTCTTCACCGATTCTTCAAGAGGGAATGACATCCTCGGCTGTTTTGTGCTTGATAGCATCCTCGGTGCTGGTTCATCTAACACGAAGGTAGGTGCTCTCTTTGCGAGCCATTAGTTTCATCGAACCGCACATCTACAAGGTCAACAATCTTGTGAAGAACAATGTTGAAGACTCAGAGGTGTGCGAGTCCTTTCCGTAACCAAGCATAAAACCTTCATGTGCTTTCGGTGCAAATTTAGAGTTGTGGTGAGGATCTCTAATCCAACATTTAGCAATCAAGACTTTGAAATAACTCACATTGGGTTTCTTGTCGTGAGAAGTTCATATGCGCCTTCTTGAAGAATTTGTGAAGATATACTGCTGATGATGTGGCGAGCAAGATCAATTGCGTCAATCCAAAAACGCCGAGGCGTTTTGTATTCATCAAGCATAGTGCGAGCCATCTCAACAAGAGTTCGTTCTTGCGCCCACGACGCCGCTTTTGCCGAGGAGTATAAGGAGCAGATAATTCATGAGTAATACCAAGTTCATCAAGATAGGCATCAAGACCAGAATTCTTGAACTCGGCCCATTGTCACTTCGATATGCTTGATCTTCACACCAAAGTTGGTCAAGCCCTCGAGGAAAATCGCTTGAAGACTTCCGCACTTCATGTTTGTAAGCAACAATGTGTACCCATGTATATCGAGAATAATCATCAACAATGACAAAACCATATAGAGATGCATCATTAGTGATTGCTGAATAATGATTAGGTCGAAGAGGTCCATGTGAAGCAATTCAATGGACGGTAGTGCTCATGATAGTCTTATTTGGATGCTTGGCCTTGGTCATTTTCGGCTTCACATGCTCCGCATAAGTGATCCTTGAGGAATTTGACATTCTCAATGCCAATGACATGCTTCTTCTTCGCAAGTGTGTTCAAATTCCTCATGCCTGCATGACCAAGTCGTCGATGCCATAGCCAGCCTTCTGAGGCCTTTGCAAGTAGACACATGGCTAGTTGTGGTCCTGTAGAAAAATCAACAATATACAGATCTCCTCTCCTAAAGCCTTCGAAGACTTTGGAATTGTCAGCTTCCATAATCACAACACAACGATATTTGCCAAAGACAACAACCATATCAAGATCACACAGCATTGAGACTGACATGAGATTGTATCCTAAGGATTCAACAAGCATGACTTTGTCCATGTGCTTATCCTTAGAGATAGCAACCTTACCAAGACCCAATACGACTTTTGCCTTTGTCAAGAATATGATATGCTTCAGAGGTGACGGTGATAAAGGAGCATCCATCAATAGATTCTTGTCACCAATCATGTGATTTGTACATACACTATCGAGGACCCATTCGGTGGTTTTGGGTTGATCATCCTGCAGATGAATTAGTGTAACTTACAATCTCATATGCTTCATCGGTGAAGAATATGATATCAAGTTCATCGATGAACTTCATCAAGCGAGAAATGAAATAGCAAGATGAGGACGTGTGAAATGAAAGTTCATTTCATCATGATTCGCTCAAGGCCCTTTCGAGCATTTTGTCGTCCCTAGCAAATTCTTCAGACGCTCGAGCACGCCCGAGACTGACCTCGCAGAAGAGATTAGTTCTTTTCTTCACCACCCACATCCGGAGGGGTGGCAAAGAGTTCATCATCCCTGCGAGCACCATGTGAGAAAGGTGGCAAAGATGCCAAACCATTTCGCTTAGCATTGAGGGTTAGGGTAAGCATATGAATAAGCGAGTAATTCTTCGAGGACTTATGAACATAATGGTTTGAAGAATAATGCACATATTCATAGCCCTTAGCTTTAGCCTCATGAGATGTAATTGTTAGCATGATAATAATCATATGAGGACTTTGATCCAGCTTGAAGAATTTGATCCTCGTGAAGAATTTGGTCCATATGAGGATTTGGATCCATATGAAGAGTTTGGTCCATATGAAGAATTTGATCTGGGGTTCTGTTCTTCACCGGTGGTGTCATGAGGACATTCACCAAGACTTTCAACACAGCTTTTGGGAACCAGATTTTCTTCATAGGGGAACCGTTCTCGCAGCTTAGTGCCAACATATCTAGCAAATACTTCACCATTCGATTTTTGAACAGTTTATAGTTGATTCAAATGACTCATCGGAAGAATGAGGAGATTCACATGTAAAGCCGATAAGTTAGATGGATCACTGGAGGTCCCTTTGCAAAGAACCCATGAGGTTTTGGGATACCGCTCGGGTTTCCAATATGTTCCATCGGCATTCGTTTCCTCTCAAAGGCAATACCCTCTTTCCTAGGGTTTCGTTGAGGATCTGCTTTTGAGCACATCACAAAGTGTCGATGCCCTTTGAGGCTTTTGTACATGCTGTCATGTACAATTCCTTCACCCTGCATTGTCAGTGATACTAGCAAAGTCCTCGATGAGGAATTAGTGATAGCAGAGGCGATGAAGAATTTGTAACATTTGAAGCATTTGAACATTCAGTGAAGAATTAGCGATTCACGCTCAATGCACTTTAAGCATGGAGGAACAAATTCTTCTCGAGAAGTGCTGATTTGTTGAGCTAGTAATGAATCGCGCTCCTTCAAGATCTTCATAACATACTCTTAGCTTTTCAAGATCTGCCTTTCTTTGAATAGCTTCAAGAGAAAGCTTCTCATTATCTTGCTTTTCTTGAAGAAATTCATAAGAAAGTTTATCATGATCGATAAGAGAGAGTTATGATGACCTTGAAGGTTATCATACTTAGATCAAGTCTCAAGATTTTCATCGTGGCTTTAGTGCGATCCATTTCTTCACCCAACATATCATCACTTTTATCTAGCATGTTTTGAACCTTTTCAAGAGCCCGTTGTTGTTTCACAGCAATTTTAGCAAGTTTAGAGTAGCTAGGCTTAAGATCCTCATCGATTCATTTTCACTAGAATCGAGGAGTTGTATTTGAGTACCTTAGCTGCTTTTGCCATGAAGCAATAGGTGGGAGCGAGCCATCATTATCTTCATCGGGCTTGTTGGTGGAATCAGTTTCTTGATGTTGAAGATGGACTTCTTCGACGAAAGCAAGAGTAACGGCCGACTCGCCACACTGCACTCAGATTCTTGAGACTCCTCCTCTTCATCATTTTCCTCGATTCAGCTTCAGAGTCCATTTCCTTGCCAATGAATGCCCGAGCTTTCTTGGAGCTGCCCTTCTTGTGAGATGAAGACTTTGATGGTTTTGAAGACTAAGATTTTGATGATTTCTTCTTCTTCTTCATTTCATCGTAACTGTAGTCCTTGTATTTCTTTTTCTTCATTTCCTTTTCCCATTGAGGACAATCTTGAATATAGTGACGGGCTTCTTGCATTCGTGGCAAAGTCTTCTCTTGTAGTCACCGGATGAAGAATCACTTCCTCTTGAGGGTTTTCCAAAGCGACCACGCCTTGTGAATTTCTCGAATTTCTTCACAAGGAGAGCTAGATCTGGCTCGCTTCTTCAGATCACCAAGGCTACTACCGTAATCCTCACATTCAGAGTCGACACAACCTTGGCCTTCGTGGCACGTGGTTTGCCATAGTTCGAGCCATAGTGATCTCTCTTTTAAGCAAGTCGAACTCGTGAGTGTTAAGCCTTCGAGGATATCAAGAGGATCAAGTGACTTGTAGTCAAGACGCTCTTGTATCATCGGTCCCAAAGTATCAAATGAGGAATCAGCGATCTTAGCAGTTTCTTCACCACTTCATGGTCAATGATGTCATGGCACCGAGGGCTTGAAGCTCATTTGAGATGTCGATGAGGCGATCAAGGTTTGTTGAACATTTTCGTTGTCGAGTCTTTTGAAGCGATTGAAGAGATTCCAAGAACATCGACTCGAGAATCATGCTGAGTTGAGACTCCTTCATTTACTTTGGACAGCCTATCCCAGATAAGCTTGGCAGTTTCCAAAGCACTCACTCTTCCATACCGTCCTTTGCTCGATGGCCACAGATGATATTCTTCGCTTGAGAGTCGAGTTGTTTGAATCTCTTCACGCCAAGAGCGGTCGTTGTTTCAAAGGATGGTGGGGACACCATTTTCCACAACATACCGTAGATCATTATCAATTGCCTCAAGATGCATCCGCATCTTGTTCTTCCAATAGGGATAGTCCGCTCCATCAAAGGTAGGACACCCAGCCGAGACCTTGATCATACTGCGATCGACATAACTAGAACTCCGGTGGTTAAACTAAATCACACGTAACAAGGAGTACCTTGCTCGATACCAATTGAAAGTCGTTATATCGACTAGAGGGGGGTGAATAGGCGATTTTATGAAAGTCTTCACCGAGGAATTTGCCGGTGAGGAAATTCCTTAGCTAAGAACTATTTGCAGCGGAATAAGTACTCAGAGGTAAACATAACAGATTACACACATAGTCAAGATGATGAAATGAAGACTAGAACAGAGTACAGAAGCGTAAACACAGGATAACAAGGTGAAGACAAACAGATCAAGAAATTGAACTGAGGAATTTGTGAAAGTCTTCACCAAAGTCTTCAAGCACGATATGAACAACATACAACATGTAATGAGGAAATGAATGAGTTGAGGAAATAGAACCAGTCGGTTGGTGAAGACAATGATTTGGTAGACCAGCCCAACTGCTGTCTCGGTTATACGTCTGGTTGAGCGGCCGAGTATTTAAACTCGAGGACACACAGTCCGGACACCCATCTCGAGCCGCAACTCAGACACCCATCCTCACCAGATTCTCCTTGAACTAAGACCACGCAGGCCTCAGTCACATGGAAATTTTTCCTTAGTATTTCCTCGACCCCCTTTAACAGTACGGTGTTTCCTATGACTCAAGAAAGAGAAAATGAAACTACGAAAACAAAAGTCTTCACGCTTCATATTCCTCGAATGAATATCAAGTCTTCATGGTCACACCAATTTCTTCGCTTTCAAAGTCTTCAGAATATCAAAGTCTTCAGTTGAAGAACTTCATTTTTAGGGGTCGACTTTCTCAGAATATCAAACTCCTCATAGACTTATAGACCTGTGTACACTCACAAACGCATCAGTTACTTAACCTATAAGTCTTCAATACACCAAAATCACTAAGGGGCACTAGATGCACTTACACCGACCACCCACTGTAACCGGGAACTACCTGAAATTTTCCTCGCCCTTGCTTTTACCATAGTTTTATCCGTCATGGACGGCCCAAAGAATGTCATGCAGTCGCTGCGTCTCAGCACGCCTGTGACTTAAAAGCCCATTTTCTCGTCATGATTTTTGTCATAGAAGTAGGAGCCCACCACATCTATGATGATACCGGGTTTTGTCACAATTATCGTCATAGAAGTGTCATATGTATGACAGGGAAAAAATTCGTTCAGCCCAAAATGTCACGGATGTGTCTTTTTTGTAGTGTAATTCCTTAACATTTGAGCTTTGAATTAGTCAGTTGTTTCTATAATCTAATCCCTTGCAATCTTTCTTCTTCTAGTTGAGTACCATTACTCACATTAGATCCTTTGCAGTCCGCTAGATCATTTGGTGGATTATTATCTGACAACGTCCTTCATATTCAATCACGTTGGAAGTTCTTTCCTTGATACATAATGCCATTGGTAAGTCATATTCTCTTATTTGTCCAACCATGCTCTACTTTCGAGCTGGTGATATTTACTCTTGAAGATCGTGATATATGTTTCTAGGATACCCCGATGGGTTGAACCTATGCCTCCCTTAATTTGTGTGAACCCGAAAGATTTACAAGGTTCATACTCCTCTGGTAATTCACCAGGTAGGTCTTTGCACTCAAATCATTTTTAATAGAACATTGAATGAAAGGTTATGCATTAAAAAAGTGGGAGGTGACCTTGAAATTTGTGTTGATGCCCATGGACACGATGTAGGTATTATCATTAAATCTTCTCTTAATTAATTATTCCCTGGCTATGAGTTCATCTTATATCTGGGATCTGTCCTTTTGCAATCGTGGTTCCGACCATGTTCTCGTTTACATACCATTTCTGGTCCAAGTTTAAGCACTTGTTCTCTGCAAAGCAATACCCCAGTCCAACCTCTACTTTGGTCTATCATCGAGTATTACCCCACTGGTATCTCGAGATTATCACGGAACCGCATAACTTCTTATGAGTTCTCCATCAAGTACTACATTCTCATTGATTCTGATTTTTTTTCACGGGCTCTGAGTTATTAAACACTCAATGACACCGACAACTGAATCGAGTCTGCATCACAATTAAACAAATCTTAGCAATCATTTACTTGTGAGTTTGTACTCGATCATGTCATTCCTAGCGTAATCGGCTATACCATTATCATGGTTATTTTAACTGCGCTACCTTGTTATTATTCTCGGAGCACAACTTTCGACGATAAGCTAAGTTTACATCGATCTTCCTTGTCTTATCGTTCACCTCAAACATTAAGCTTGATTCAGAGTTGGTGTCGTATCCATTGTTCCAATAATCTTTCGCTGCATTAGTCATTTTGCTTGATGTAGTCATTGTTCAATTGCTTCTTCATGGAGCCTCTCGACAAAATTTATCGTGATCATCATCAACATTTTGACTCCACCCAGGATTTTAGTTGAATTCATGATGATAAGTGTCATCCTCGTCCCTTGGTAATTTAGTTACCATCGACAACATCCTTATCTTCCTTTCATCACAAACTTGTTCATGTTGTGGATGCAACTTGCTATCGAGCTTGCATTATGTTCTATCGTGAAGTATTATCATCTTTTATGTCAAGGATGTTGTGAGAATTTCTCAACCTCTTAATAATTCCGGGTATAGTGATGCCTCTCACCATCACTATTCCTTCTTGGTCCACGTGTTGATTCTAACTGGGATACCAACAAGTCAACGATGCTTCTTGGATTTTGTACTCCTAGCAACCCTGTTGCTTGTAAGTTAATGAATGAAAGTATCATTCTTTGTGTATTGGTTATCAAATCACCATACTAACATTGATGATGCTACCTAAGCCCATATTCTGGGTGCACCTTTCAACCAATGTTTACTCGTGGATGTTCTCCTCGAACATAGTTCGTTATCTGCTTTTGTATGTCCAATTTTATCTCCTTGTTCACATAATTGTGAAAATCCATCTTTTTTGCAAACCTTGATAAATTGTCGCTGAGTCCATCAGCCACCTCCTCATCCTTTCCTTGGTTTACTAATGAGCTCTTGTTTCGGAACTCACTTCCATAGTTCATTTCCTGAGAATCTTACGATGTAATCTCGTCAATTTATTTTGCACCTTTTCATCTCAGGCATCCTGAGTCCGAGGTATCTTGAAACCAACCAGGTCTGAATCTCAGTCAAATATGATGGTTGGAACATATTTCCAAGAGCTATAACATTGGTCTTTATATAACCCGGTAAGGTGATGTCATGCCTAGCACACCTGACCGGAGGACCTATTGTTATAGTTTCCTTTTTAGCAAGGTTAGCGTTTCTTCCATGAGGAAATCATAAAACTTACTCTATCAGTTGTTCCTAGTGAATCCTTTGAGCATCCAAAGTCTAACCTTTACTTGAAGACCATGCCAATGCTATCTCGAAGTATGTCTGTGGTACTCCATTTATTAATAAGAACATTTGAAGCGCAATGCTAAATTATCTTTATCAATTATCCAAACGCCGTTGTATGGGTAACATCATGAAATTCCTCTCCACTTACCTAAATGGTTTTCTACTCTCTATCCTGTCAAGGATACCATGCTTTGCATGTCCTTGGGAAGGATATGCCCCTGAAATATGTGTTTAAACACATTTTCCTTTCCATTGTTTTGTTTAATCTTTCTCGTGATTTATATGATGTAAGCACTAATAATTCACTGCTTAAGTAAACACCCTAGTGTACCACTCTGTCAGCAAGACCCTGTTACTATTGTTGATGACATTCTGATAACCATCGAAGGACGAGAACTTTGCCTACAGGTCCGCCTCGTTTCAGTGAGCAGGGAAATGGTTCTCTTCATCCCTCTCCATTGGTATCGATGTTGTTGCCGACATAACTGATAGGCTAGCCTCTGACATGCCTTGCTTACATGATCATGCAAGACATCACTGCCCTTCCTACTTTTAACCCACATGGTAGGCCCATAACCCAAAGTTCCACAGGATCGAAACCTGACTCTCCTGTACACCCTCCTGTTCCCAAAGTTGTTCCTCGCGCGTGGCCTCATATGTAATTCACGAGCCACCTTCCGAGAGATCATCAATTATGGTATCAGACACAATACTTATTCCTGTTGCTTTGAACCCCTTGCATGCCCTGTTTCAGGTGTTGAATGATTGCCTGCCCGCTCGAAACTTCCCGTGATACTTCCTTACTTTGCTCTTGATATTTTCTTAAGTTTCAATTCAAGAGTTGCTTTCCGCCACCTTCCCTGATGTTACCGATCAGATAGTCAACCTTGCAGAGGTCCGTTCTCCTGGAATACCCATCCTTTATTCTTTCGTAAGTACGATGGGGATCCGAAGAAAGGATGCCGACTTCATCATGATGCCCTGAAGCAGAGAAATGAAGAGATCAATGTAATGGATCGACCTCTTCGAGAAGAGCAACAAGGAACGAGAAGAATTGTTAGAATTTCATAACCAGATCTTTCCCCCTTACTCCATCTCTTAAAATTTCGGTACGAGATTTCTTGTAGTGAAGGAGAATTGTGATGCCCGGATAATTAAGCTACAGTGAACCTCTGCTAAAGATGCCATGTCACCTTGGTTACTGTTGATAAACTCGCGCTGATTCGTACCGATTCAAAATTCAAATTTATACTGAAGTCAAACGGTAAAAATCTACAAATGTTAAAACTACAATGTTCTGGATGTGACAAATAATTCATAAGTAACTGTGGTGAAGAAAACCACATTTTTATAAAATTTGTAAAAACTCTAAAATAAGTAAAACAACAACAAAAACAATCATTTAAATACCTTTTAATGTTATTAAAATATTAAACGGATTTATTTGGGGACTAAACCTTCTGTGGCAGTGGACTAAATTGGAATACTAATTTAGGTCCTAAGTATATATTTCACAAAACAAAAATAAGAGGAAACTAAATAAAAATAGAAAAGAAAAGAATAAATAAATGAAAAGGAAAATAAACAACAAAATAAAGGAGGAAAACCCCCTGCTACTGGGCCACTCGGCCTAGGGTGTCCTGGCCTCGCCGATGCCCGCCATGGCACCGATCGTCGCCGTGGCGGCCATCCGGCGGCCCTCGCCGGAAACCTCCCTGCCTACTTAAGCCGCACCGGCCTCCCCCACATGACCTAGCCGCCCCTTATCCCTGTCCTCGCGCCGCTTCCTTCCACCTCACTCAGAGCCGAACCACTGCCACCATGGTCCTGGTCGATCCTGTGGCCACTGCCCTCCCGTGCCATGAGAAGATGTCCAGGAGGTCGCACTCACCACCCTCGTCATCCTGGCGCAAGGTCAAGCCCCTCACCCACCGTGGAACCTTGCCATCGACGTGGTCCTCTCCACTTTGGTTGCCGCCATCCGCCTCCTTGTCCCGCGACTCCGGCCATCCCTGACCCCGTACGAGCTCGCCAGCGGCGTTCTCCCTGTGAGCTACTCTACATTTTTCCATACCCCTCTGTTCGTACGTGTCCTCGAGCCGTTCCTCTCCACCTTGGCCCAAACCGCCATCCGCCATGGCCAAAGGACTCGAGTGTCCGCGCTCCCCTGCCCATCTGGCCGCGTGCTCCTCTTCACATCTGGCCGCGTCCGCGCACACCCCGCTCGCGGCTGTATCGACACAGTCGCTGCACCTTGGACCATCCCTTTGCTCGTTCGACTGCGTGCGCCTCCGCCCGCCCCTGCTCCGCGCTGCTGCCGTAGCTCTGTTGTGCAGCTACTTCCGCTGCTAGCGCCCCTGCATGCTGCCACAGTCGCCCGCTCGCCTCATGCTGACCGCATGCCCTGCGGATTCCCGCGTCGCCGAATGCCGCCGCCCCTGGCTCACCCGCTGGCGCCCGCATTCTGCTGTTGCCTGCCGAACTACTGTTGCTGCCTCAATGCCCGTCGCGCCGCTGCCCGCCGTCGCTGCCTCATGCACCGCTGTCCATCGCCGACGCCCTGTGTTGTGCGTGTGTGCAAGGAAATCCCCTCATGGGGCCGTTCTAATTAGATTAGGGATATAACTCCCCCTAATTAAACTAACCCGCTGCCCTAACCCATCACTGACTAGTGGGCCATGGGTTAAATAGACATTTAGTTAGAGTTCTGTCAATGACATGTGGGCCTGCCCAATTATTTAGATAAATCATTTGGATAATTAGTAAAACCCATACATGCGGGACCCACCGCTACACTACTTGGAAAAACCTTATACACAAAATCTTACCAGCGGCGCTCTTTAAAATACGGCGCTGCTGCTATTTAGCAAAGAAATAAGCGTACATAAAACGCTGTCAGAAGAAAAATAGAAGTAGCGTCATTGTAAATAGCGCCATCGCTATAATTGCCATGACATTGCCGTCATGCTAGTTATAGCAGTAGCGCCGTATACAAACCGCGCTACTGCTATTGATGTTAGCAGTAGCGCATTTTGAGAAAGCTCGCTACTGATAAGTTCAGTCCATAAGTTTAGTCCCACCTCGCTCCGCGAACAGGGTGTTTACGACCTTAAATTTGTTACTTCACAAACTATCACCACCACTTGGTCTTCACTGAACTCTATGTGTAGAATTTGTGGCTGCAATATGAGTCTTTCTGGTTCCTACCGGAGAGGACTCATATTGACAATTCAGATTGTACACAAATAAATCATTAATTGCTAATGTATTTTTGCATGCTTAGACTTAGCAGTAGCACATTTTTCCGAAAGGTGCTCCTGCTAGAGCGTTTAGCGGCAGCGCGTTACCCAGAAACGCGCTACTACTAAATCCATCCTATGACCAGGCTGCCGCTCACTCTCCTCTCTCTGCTCCACTCACTCTCCCCCGCACCCTATCATCCTGTCAGCCAGATTGTCGCCTGGCTGCCACCGCCGCCTCCCTCCTCCTCCATCCCTGCCGGTCCCCCCCCTCCCTTCCCCGCCATCGCCTCCTCCTCCATCCCGCTCAGTCCCCCTGGCCACCGCCACCGACGTAGCTCCTCCTACCTCCCTCCTCCTCCCTCCCCCATCCTTCCCACATGTTCCCTCCTTCCTCCCACTTGTAACACCCAGGATGTAACTTTCCATATTTGAACTCCAACTCTTGCCATTTTCGTGTGTGCGATATGATATTTCCTTCGTGGTTGGGTTTTTGTCTCTCGTTTTGCATTTGCGCTTGGTGTCATCTTGCATTCTCATCCTCTACATGTGCATGATGTGATTTTCATACATATTATGTTGTTGCATGTTCCATTCATGAATCTTGCATCATCACCACTTCTCCTTCCTTTCCTTTCTTTCTTTTTGGAAGTGCACCTTTTACTCCTCCATTAATGTTCATATTTTCCCCAATATTCAAGAATATTGTCATAAACTTCCCTGTCAAATTTCAGCTCTTTTGAAGTTGTTTCGGTTGGGTTCAAAAATACCTCAAGTTTGATTTATATTCAAACTTGTTTTATTTTTCTACCTCTAAAAATGGCCAAGACAATTATTTCAAATACTAAAATATTTCAGGAGCATGGGAATATTTACATATTTTCCAAATCCCTCTTCTGTGTCCCCGGCCTTTTTCATTTTGTTTTTCTGTTTGAGGAAATTCAAATAAAAGAAAAGGCTTACATGGGCCTCTCTTTCCCCAGCAGAGCGTAGCAGCAGCTCCAGCCGCGGGCCATCCAGCCCGCTAGCACCCCTTTGCCCTCTTTCTCCCTCGTCGGGCCCACTTGTCAGCACCCCACGACCTCATGCCTACCTGCTCCGTGCTGCCGCCGTCTCTGTTTCTGAGAGAGAGCACACGCGCATTGGCCGTGAGCTTCATGGACGTCAAGGCCACACCGTCTCTTCCTCTCCTTTTTAAGCCCCTACGGCTCCCCAGGGTTTCCCATTTCTCCTCTCCCTTTTCTCTGCTGCCGCCGCGCTGGTAAGGGCACCCAAGCGCCCTGTTGCTTCGCTTCCGATCACCATGGCCGAGGCGAGCGGGATCTCTCCTTAGGTGTTGGAGCTCCAAAGCCAGCCCCGTCATCATCCACGTACAAGAGGAGACCTTCCCTGTGTCCTTCCTGCACATAGCCGAGCCCGGATACACCAAGTCCGACTACCTCCCCGTCGTCCTCTTCCTCCCCTGCTTCACGGACAGTAGCTCCGCCAAGTTCAAAGCCCCCTCCCGTTGCCTCCAGCACATCTCTGCCGAGCTCGTCGTGCCCTAAGGTGAGCTCGGTTACACACCTCCCTATCCCATCCATTCCATGACGTGTAGGCACCTGTAGGACTCGCCCGATTCGTGTCTTTGACGCGCTCGCAGTGCTCCAGCGAAGCGTGAAGATTATGTTGTGCGTATCTTTGCTGTAGCGCACCCGCGCATCCCCGCGCTTCGATTCTAGCCTAGCCGCGTTCTCCTCGCTGTGCTGGCCTCACCCGCGCAACCGCTCCCACAGCGCAGCATCCCCGCGTGAGCACCTGGCCTCGCCTAGCCCCATGCCTTAGCCACCGAGACGAGCACGAGCTCGTCCTTGGGAGGGCCCGCACATGAACGTTCCTTTGCGGCTCCGCTTGCACGCGCGCGACCTTACCCCCATTCCGCACGCCTGTCGGTGCTCTGCAGCAGCAGAAGTCGCCGCCTTTACTTGTCATCGACGCCGGAACTCTACTGCATGTTCATGGCGTTTTCCAGGACCGGGACTCTCTGTTCGAAGGGAGATGCACCCCTTCTTGATCACAAGCTGGGCTTGTAGCCCACTGGTTGCTCCCAGTCACTCTGAGGCAGTAGGTCTCGCGTTCGATTCCCAGACTCTGCATATTTTGCTGGGTCCTTTTTATTCTTCATTGTGACACTGACGCCTCGGCCCCACTGTCATACACACACCCTCTTAGGCCCACTGTCATACCAACATGCACACAGTTGCCTCCCTTTCTTTATTTTTTGTCCCAATTACCCCGCGCTTCCCATTTATGGAAAGTGCCCATTTCCCATTTTGGGCAGATCAAAATCTGGGCATTCCAGATTAGGCAATTTCCTTTTCTGTCTATCTCCATTTCTCGCAGTTTCTAAAATATGCATTTTGTGGGTATTCTTCTATAGTAACCCCAACATATTATATATGTTTTTTGGGTAGAAAAATCCAATGAATCCAGTGGTGGCTTTATTTTCTGCATTTGAGAATGTTTGCACACATGTCATTTTACATCATGTTGCTGTTTTGTCTTTCATGTGTATAATTATGCAAATATGCTATGGGGTAGTTTTGCACATGAACATGCTCTTCATCATGCCTACTTGCTGATAGAATTAAGCTCATGCCATAATATATTTAATTTTGAGTTAAACAAGCTTGCGAACATCCTATCATGAAACTGTTTCTGCCATGACTTTAAATTCTACTAAGTTTGGGTCTGCTTATGTCACTTGCCATGTTTGCATTGATGCTATCATCATTTATGTAGATATTTGGAGCATATTCACTAAGTGAGTTTTGTCAAGTGAATTTAGTACTAGCATGCCTTCCTCTTGTTTGCTATGATATATTGTTGTAGCATATTTAAACTTTGCTCACAAGTTGTTATGCTGTTGTTTTATATAGATTGCATTGCATCTTGTTTGGCTTGTCATTTTCAAACTGTGCATCCATTTCCGGTGGTATTCATATTGATTTCATTCGAAATCTCCCAACCTATCCAGTGGCATGCTTGGTTTGCCAAGTTGATGTCATGATCATCCTTCCCCTTCCGGAGTACCATATGCATTGCACATCATATCTTGCATCCTATGCTATGACTTGCATGATGTTGCTTGCGCATTGCACCGTCATTGATTGTTATTCCGTTGCTTGTGTTCTTGCTTTTGGTAGAGCCGGGAGGCGAGTTCGTGAGCGAGGATCCTGTTGAGTACGCTAACGAGGAGCAAGCTTTCGACAACTCTGAGAACTTGGCAGGCAAGATGACCATTACCATCGATATCACCTCTTTCTTTGCTTGGTAGTTATTCGTTCTATCGCTATGTCACGCTACCTACCACTTGTTATATCATGCCTCCCATATTTCCATGTCAAGCCTCTAACCCACCTTCGTAGCACACCGTTGTTTGGCTAAGTTACCGCTTTTGCTCAGCCCCTCTTAGATGGTTGTTAGTTGCAGGTGAAGTTGAAGATTGCTCCATGTTGGAACATGTTTGTGTTAGAATATCACAATATCTCTTATTTTAATTAATGCATCTATATACCTTGTAAAGGGTGGAAGGCTCGGCCTTTTGCCTGGTGTTTTATTCCACTCTTGCCGCCTTAGTTTCCGTCGTACCGGTGTTATGTTCCTTGATTTTGCATTCCTTACATGGTTGGGTTTATGGGACCCCCTTACAGTTCGCTTTGAATAAAACTCCTCCAGCAAGGCCCAACATTGGTTTTACCATTTGCCTAACATAACTAGAAATTAAATAGGGGGTTTTCTCCGGACGCCTAGTTTCTTAATCAACCCCACCCCCAGGACAATGCTCCTTTGAGTGTTGGTCCGAAACGGCCAGACTGCGGGGCCACCCCGGGGCAACTTGAGTTCTGGTTTTACTCGTAGGCTGACCTATCCTTTGTGCCCTGAGAACAAGATACGTGCGGCTCCTATCGGGATTTGTCGGCACACCGGGAAGTCTTGCTGGATTAGTTTTACCATTGTCGAAATGTCTTGTAACCGGGACTCTGAGTCTGATCGGGTTGTTTTGGGAGAAGGAATATCCTTCATTGCTCATGAGAGCTTGTGATGGGCTAAGTTGGGACACCCCTGCAGGGTATAAATTTTTGAGAGCCGTGCCTGCGGTTATGTGGAAGATGGGAATTTAATATCTGGTTGTAGAGTACTTAACACTTGACTTAATTAAAACGCATCAACTACGTGTGTAGCCATGATGGTCTTGTCGGATATCGGGTTCCGGCAAAACCCTTGAGGTTCGAACACTGGGGTGCGCACGAAGATTTCTCCCTACCAAAACACGCCCTCAGCCTCGTCGCGATCTCTAAGCTAGCTCGATGAACTCACAACACAAGAGACACAATATTTATACAAGTTCTGGCTGCCATTGTTGTGTAATACCCTACTCCTATGTGGTGGTGGTGGATTGCCTCTTGGGTTGATGATGAACAGTACAAGGGAAGAACAGCCTCACGAGTAGAGGTGTTCTTGAGCTGGTGTGGTGTGTAGATGAACCGAGTCCCCCCTTCTACTCTGGTGGCTAGCCCTATTTATAGAGGCCCTGGTCCTCTCCCCAAATATTGAGCGAGAAGGGATCCAACAACGGCCATTTTGAAAGGGGACAGCTAGTACAAGCTATCCTGAATAAAGGTGGTCTTCGCCTGTCAAAGGCGCTGGTGGTGACGCCGTCCTGGGCTCCACGATGACCTCCGTCCTGCCATCCTGCTAGTCTTGGTATTGTTGCACCGATATGGAAACCTTTGCCTGATGTCTCGATACTCCGCACCTGTGCTTGCCCCCTTAGCACCAAAGGGGAAACTAGGACATCGCTTGGCCGGGCGCCCACCGCCTTGGTCGTCATGGCTTGTGTCACGGGAACCTCGCGAGGTACCCCTTGCCTTGATCTCTCCGCCTCCTCGCGAGCCTGCCTGGTGAGGCCGCTCTTGGGGAGATCTTGCGTCGTCCGCTCTGCTTGGCTTGGCCCCTTGCGAGGGTCTTGAGCTTTGGTTGGTGAAGACTGGCCGTACTAGGCCACTAGTGGAGCCAAGCCGCGGGCCGCGGGCAGGCAAGTCTGGGGACCCCCGTTCCCAGAACTCTAACAGTAGCCCCCGGGGCCAAGGCAGGCTCGGACTTGGCTTAGCGGCAATGCTAAAGGGCAAGTGCGGAGCACCGCGGGCCCCAATAGCATGCGGCCTTGGTCGACGCATGGCGACTGATTCGACGTGGGCGTCTCCGCTTCCCCACGCTACCTTGGCAACTAACCGACTTGACGAGTCCCTGCTGCATGCAAAAAGGATCATCACCTGGATTCATGGAGGTCGACGGTTGGCCTCCCTTGGACTATAAATGAGGAGGGGTGAGAGCCCTCATCGCCCATCTCTTCTTGCTTCGCCTGCTTCTTCTCCCCTGCTCCACCTCTAGTTGTGACGCCAATGGCACCGATCCGTAGATTCTCGACCGAAGACAAGGGGAAGGCTCCCCGGGATGGACCTGATCCGCTCCCGCCAAAGAAAAGGCCGGTCCATCGCCGTGGTGAGGTTGTGAGGCCGGAGATGACGAGGCCCTAGTACGAGCGGCCACCTCCTAGGTATCCGCTAACCCAGTACGCCCAAGCCGAGGGCTACGGAGAAAGGGGAGGCAAGCGACACCGCCTGCGCCGCAACCGAGGTCGGCATGCCGTGGTGGCGCGTGCTGTCGCCCCTGGTGTCCACGCCGCGGATTCCTCTCCCAAGCTCGTGCTGCATGCGGCGATACCTCCAAGCACCTGGATCCACTTCCCTTCGTTCTTCTCCACCGAGATGCCGCCGAGGGGGCCTCTCGAGCTTTGGCTGCAGCACACTGACTGTGGCGCCCCGGCGACCAGAGCGGAGGTTGAGGTCATTTCCCCGGGCAACATCTTCATGACCCGAGGCTAGGGCGAAGTCGCCCGGGTATGCCGAATGGGGGGTTCCCTCGTGATTCATTTCGAGTACGACGGCGCCTCCACGTTGTTCTTCAAGGTCTTCGACTCAAAAGGCCGCCTGGAGTGCTGCCCCGGAGGAGGTAGTCAGGAGACCGATGCGGCAAGGGCCAGTCCTGTCGTCCGCTCCTCCAACGGCTCCTCCGGTAGCAGCAGCAATGCTGGGGAGTCTAGTGATTCTCCCGAACTCTTCGAGTCTCCGGAGATGAGCGATGACAGCTACGTGCCCCCGAGCTCGCACCGCGCTCGGGGCAGGGCGGCAGCATCGGGCTGTCGCCATCGCTGATCTGGATGGGGTTGGTGCCGACCTCCCGTGGTGTCAGGACCCCGACTCAATGCCACATCGATCTAGCATGTAACACTTCATATCACTTTGCGGCCTCACGCACGGTATCCCCACGGGTGTCGCCTTACCTTTGCCGGGACCGCTTATGCCTTTTGGCACACGATATGATAGTGTCGCTAGCATCCATATGATAAGGAGCCCGAATGACATGGCTAGTCGTGAAACCCAAAGTGGCACAAACTTACAGGACAGCATCCATGACCCAAAGATCGAACGTGTCGGTCATCGAGTGAATCCAGCTGTAGCACGGGCTAACAGATTCGTGAACCGGCAGAAGGGCTAACAGACTCGGTATTCATCGCGTGACATTTCCCGAAGGGATGGACACAGAACGAAGAAGGACACATGCCGCCAGCCTAAGTGTTCCGAGCAAGAGCACGCTACCATGGCTCGATGGAATCACTAGGAGACATTTCCGTAAGAGAGGCTACTAAGAATAAACAACTAGATAGTCGATCCCACACATAGCAATACACATTACACGCACGCATAACATGCAAGTATGTGCTGTATAACATGGCATCACAAAGATAACTCAACAACTCATATAGATATGACTCAAAGAGCCATCATAGCATTTATTGCAAACAGGGGTCACAAGACCCATCATACAGAGCATACAAGCAACAAGCGGAAGCATTACATGTCCGGGTACAGACATCTACAAATGAAAAAGGTCAAGAGCCTCGACTATCTACAACATCCGATCAAGATCGAGCTGAGGTACAAGCTACTTGTCGGGAAGCCACGAGAACACTAGTAAGACCAAGTCTCCATTGCAAAAACATAAATAGAGCACCATGAGTACAAAGGTACTCAAAGAAGACTTACATCGGATCCTATCATACATGCATTTGTATCAAGAGGGTAATGTGGGGTTTAGTTGCGCAAGCCAGCTTTGACTCAGTGGCTATCCCGTTTCACGACTACGAGAACTTTTTGAGGTGATATAGGCGCACGCAGTCCACTAATCACCACACAATACACTACTATGGATTCATCCCCGCCTCCCACGAGAAGGCCATCCATAGTACTCACACTTTTCTTGAGCATTTTAGAGTATCCACTTCAAGTTGTCTATGTACCATGTAAGCATCCAAGAAGTCCATAACGCGGACCCGCTATTCAATAGATCATGTTAACCCCGCAGGGTGTACTTCTTCACACACGCCTCGCCACTTACCGCCATGTACACGCTATGTATCTCGGCAACCTTCAAGCGGAAGTTTGGCGAGGGTGTCGGCCACGACCGACTAACCGCACAAGACTCTAGCCCAGGTTTATCGCCTATTCGGTTCCATCCGCAAGGAGATCCGCCGGGTGTCGCCACGGCCCCAAACGATGTGAGAAGGGTTCCCAAGCCCACCATCCGGTGCCACTTGGTACACCGTACATCAGGTTTAGTTCTGTCCTAAGCCCACCTCGCGGGTGCCACTTGGTAGAAAAATAGCACTACCTACAAACACCAGAAACTAGTTGCGACTCCTGGACAGAGATCAAGTTGGTTAATAAGTCGAGAGAGTCAATTAAGGATCCCAATGTGTGGTAGTATCGAGTCATTGGACAACATACATAGAACTCGGTGCTTAAGGACGGTTCCAATGAGACAACCCACCATGTACTCCTACATGGCCTCTCACCGCTACCTTTACCAAATCGTGTTCACACACTTCACTCTCAAAGCACCAGAACAAATCATGACACTCCAATTCATTCCCAATGAGTCGACTGACACAACTCTAAGCAATAGCAGGCATAGCATGGTAGGAACACAACATGGCTCAATCAACTCCTACACATGCTAGTGGGTTTTAACTATTTATCGTGGCAATGACAGTCATGCAGAGGAATGGGTTCAACTACCGCAAAGACAAAGTAGCAGATGAATCGTTGTTGTCCTAATGCAATAACCGAGAGCAGGAGCGAGAGAGTAGGATTTTATCGAATGAACAAGGGGTTTGCTTGCCCGGTAGATCAACAAGGAGGCTTTGCTTCATAGACAGTACTGAACGGTCTCCTGAGCAGACCTATCGAGAAGGAACAAAGGTCGGCAATCAATACACAAACATATGCAACAATATGATGCATGAACATGGCATGAAGATGTGATGCTATTTGAGCTAATGCAACTAGTATTCATTTGGTTTGAAGTCCATTTGAACCCTAAGCTCAAATGCAATTCTAATTTAAGTCTCTTAATATGCCATAATGTGTTTCCTCATATTCAGCATGTATAAGTTGGTTTGTCATGCATGAAACTAGTACAGATGGATAGGTTGCATTTTTCTGATAATTTTTCATATATAATTTATTTCAATCTGAGCTACGGTTGAATTTATATGAATTTTTGAAGTTTTGAACATTTTCTAGAATTTCCTGATTTATTTTAATTCCAGAAAATATATTATCTACAAAGATGACGTCAAGACGACGTCAAGAGGTCAACGGGCTGACCAGGTCAAACTGAAGTGTGGGGACCACACGTCAGTGACACTGGGGTTAACCCCGAGTCAAACCTGGGCTGATTAGCTTTGACTAAGCCCTGGGGCCCACTGGTCAGTCTCAGGGGGGGGGGTAATTAGGAGGAGGTTAAGCACTAATTAAGCCGCCACGTCAGCGCCCGCCGGAGTTGGCCGGCGGCGACTAAAACAAGCAGCGGCGGTAAGCCAGCCAAACGCGCTACAAAGCGGCGGAAAAGCGCTGGGACTATTAATCGGCAGCCAGGCCGACCGCATCCACCTGGGCATAGGGGAGGTCGCGGGGACGGCGGAGCTCGCCGGAGCAGGGCTCACGGCGGCGGCCGGAGTTCAGGCTTCGAGCGGGAACGGGCTGAGGGGCACGGGGAGGCCACCCGACGGGCTCTACGGCACCCTCGTGGCACCAGGAGCACGGTGACGTGCTCGGTTGCGGGCTGCGGTGGCTAGGGCGACGGCGGCGACATGGACGGCGGTGAGAGGCTTCGGCCGTGGTGGGGAGAAGGGGCTACGGCGGCGTACGGCTAAACGGAGAGAGGGGAACGGGGCAGGAGCTCACTGCGGTTCCGGTGGCGTCTTCGGCGAGCTCGGGGAAGCGCTACAGACGGCGGGGCGGCGACGGAGATCCGCGGCGGTCGGAGGCGAAGACGATGGCGATGGCGGCGCTCCAGGGCATCCGGCGCCGTGCGTCTCGTCGAGGAGGCGTAGCCCACAGCGGTGGAGCGCGTGGACACGACGGAGGGACGAGGGGAGGATGGCGCAGCAACGGCGAAGCGGTGGCGCGGCTACGCAAAAGTGCAAGAGAGAGGGTGACAGAGGAGAGGAGGAGCACGGGGAGAGTGAGAGGGTGCGGGGCGGCGTGGCGTTGCTCTGTAGGCGTCGAGGCACGTAAAGGGAGAAGTAGGAGGTGGCCGGCGCGTGGCGTGGCGGTCAGGCGCAGGCACGCACTGCTTGGCGAGGGGGAGAAGACGACAGAGGAGGAGGCGGGCTGGGCTGGCTGGCCACTGGCTAGCCGAGTCAAGACAAAGGTTTGGGCCAAGACAGAGCTAGGCGCCTGTAAGTCTCCTTTATTTCTGTTTTCTAATTTTCTGACATCTGTTTGATTTAATTAAAATACTAAATCATTTTATTTCCTTATGCCCATTTTTTGCAGGAGCTAACTATATTATTCGAGAGCTCCTCAACAAGTGGCATAATTTTTGGACATATATTAATATATATAACTAATATATTTCCAATGGAAATATTTATGCATTAATTCCAAATGCCCAAAATAAATACTTATGAGCTCCCAAAAATATTGACTTGATTTTTATCTCTGACCAGTATTTTCAGAGGGCAACATGAGCATTTTCTTGGACCTTTTTGGAGCAATTTTTATTTGGGTCATTTCTAAAAATGATTCTGAGGGTTTCACAAATCCTCATTTCAAATTTAAATGGAATTTAAACATGATGCAACACTCTAATGCATACACTAGGCATTGTCGGAACTAGGATGTGACAGCTCACCCTACTAAACAAGAATCTCGCCCCAAGATTCAAGACGGAGGTAAGAAGACAAAGGGGGCACAAGCTAACACAACTTCACGATCCGGATGTCTTTCTCGAGGATGCCGATTCATGCTCCAATTGATCTTGACGCCTTTGTTTTTGAGATCTTCATCCAACACGAGGACAGAAACACTCTACAAGGATGGATCATTTTAATGACCACAAGAACAACTCACGGGATGAGATGTAGAACATCTCTTGAGCTGAGAGGCAGAACACACATCATGAAGGACGGAGGAAACAATTTGATGAGGTTTCAAAGTAGCGAGGAAAAACTGCCATGATTCCATAACGGGGCACCTTAGGGAAGGTGACTTGTAGAATCATCCCTTAAGTGGCAAAAAGAATTACCTTTGATTCAAAGATCATTGAAATTCTTTATACCAGCCTAAGGCAATCACCAACGATCATGTGAACTAATTCGAAAGAATGACATACTCATACCAGAATGGATGATGTGGACCACCTTGTTGAGGACAACACAATGGATGATTTAGCTTATCATCAGAAATGGATGGGACCCATGGAAAGTCCACTTTTGAAGATGATCCTGGACAACAACTACTGAGGTGCAAGCTGGGAACAAAAATGCAAATGTTGGGAATGATTCTGGTAACTGGGGAAAAACTCAACAGTCGAGAGTGTTACCAATGGTTCAATGGTTATAGAATCATCGAAGAAACTGAGAGCACAAGGATCTCTAAGGAACAACTTCTAGAATAAGTCGCTCGAAAACCTCATGGAAAGATGGTCGAAAATACTACAATGACAGATCTTCCGGCTGGGTGTGTCGGCCACGCATCCACTTTACCGGATTATAGAGAGACAAATAATATAATTCTTGGGAAATGTTCCAACCATCATATCTGCCTGAGATTCAGATCTGGTTGGTGTCAGAATAGTCTGGACTCATCGAGTCTAGAAAGAAGAATGAAAGTTTGCAACACAAATCGACGAGACGACGTTGCGAGATTCTCGGGAAATGGACTACGGTAGTAAGCTCCAAAACATGAGCTGGTTTTGCTACAAACTCGTGAACACGTTGTCCCAGACAAACATGGCCACATAGTAGTCTTATAATAAAACACTACCGAGTTCAGAGGGGGAACCATCATCGAGGATGTCGAAGTCCTTACATAAGTCTAGTTATTAGGAAGGAACTTCTTCTCCTTGAACAAATCAATCAGTGGCTTGGTGTACTAGGGAATACATGTGGAATGGAGGTAGCGAGCCTGTCAAACCATAACATACTTTGCATATGCATGACTGACTTGGGACGATTCCAGAGGAGGCAACATTGACTTTCTCGGATCCACGGCGGCAACTTGCATCAAATGCACGTGAACTAGAGGAAGTCACTTCTTACATCCGAACATATGTTTCATGAGCTAGCATGAACAAATGCTTTCAAAAGTTTCCAACACTAGCTTAATGTTTAACAAAATTATGGAGAAGACAAGGATGTTATCGATGGGCTCAACAACAATTCATCCAGATTCCCATGGAGATGGAATTCCATAACTATGTGAACAAGGTGATAGTATTGGTCAGACCCAAAAGACAAAATGGTGTATGCTCGAGGAAAATCCACGAGTAAGACAACATTACGAACATCCTTGGTTCTGATTTGATTTGATGATAGCCCATACTCAAATCAAAGTTTTGGCAGACAATAGCTCCAACAACCTGGTCTCGGGATCAATTGATGAAGACATCATCTTTCTTCAACACACACAAGATATCCCTTAGCATGAACTAAGTCAGGCAAGATTTTCTCTTCCAACTCTCCAAGTTGTTGTTTAGCTTGACCAACCAGCTCAGGGGTATCCAACACGGATTCTTGGAGAAAGGGTGGTTTGAAACCCAACTTGATCATTTAACTCAACATAGCGGTCGGTGACAACTGGTGATACTTCCGAGAAGATATTCAAAAATCACGAACCACCGATATGTTACTAAGCTCGAGAACAACCTTGCTTTTCAGGGCAGGACGATATGACCAGAAGAGCGAGGGATTGGCACAATCCTAACTCATTGGCCGAAGGGTGCACCGGAAATAAGGACTAGGTAGCACGATCATCCTTAGGGTGATAATTCAATAACCAACACACTAAGAATAGAAATATTGTCCATTTAACTACCAAGCAACAAGGTTGCTAGGAGTATTGATTTCACACATCACATTCCAATTGTCGGTATTCCGGTTACAATAACTCGGGAACCGAGGAACGAAAAATGATGGCGAGAAGTATCACTGCATCAAGGATTCATAAGAGATAGTGCAATTCTCATGACGATCCTGACATAAGAGGGTAACACTCCAAGGTAGAACAGAACAAAAGCTCGATTAGCATTTTGATCTGTGGAATACAACTACTTTGACCCAATCCTAGAAATGGACAAGGTACTGGAGTTTGTTTCTCCTAGTCATTCTGGAATAGAATGGCTTGACGGACCACAAAAGTAATAGGTATCGATGAACGAATGCATGCATACCCTTGACTATCAAATGATAGACGGGGTCGAATACTGACTAAAGAGAACAACTCAATGGAACATATAATTTTACGAGTTGTGGATGCATAGATTAGTATGTCGAGTTTAAACTCAACATTTCTTCCGGATAACCCATGCGGAAAGGTAGAACTGGCAGATTCACAATATGGAATGGAGGACTCATCATGAGTACTCGGTTGTGATCTTTTGATCCAACAAACTTCGCCATAAGTGGTTCATAGTATTTGAAGAAGGAAATACCACGGACCTCGAGGACTAATGCAAAGGTTACTAATAACCTAAAGGAACTAGCAACACTATCAACACGAGGTAAGTGGAGTGAATCTTGGGTCAAGAACCCAGGAGTAGAATACCTACTACTAAATGGCATCACGGGATGCTTTCGAGAAGAAAGGCCAGAATCATCACACTGGGACGCAAATCATGGCTGGATTACTAGATGATCCCCTAAGACACCTAGGGTCATAATAATAGTTCCAACATATATGTCGAGGCAATAGAATACCTCAACTCAGCATTTAGTGTGATTAACCTGGCCCAAAGGAACATCAAAACCGAAGGAAAGGATTTGCAAGTGCATCGATTGTTTAGAAACACTCGATGACTCGGACAAAGATAACGGCTGTAAATGCTCAAAAGATTGGAGACATGTTACAAAATGGTGGCATAGCCAATTCAAGCACAATATCAAGGTTTCGAGATCATGATTATGAACATACGGAAGTAGTAAAACCGAGCTGAGATTTGAAACTAACAATTCTATAAGTCTATGGTTTAGTAACACGTCATCCTGATAGATAGATGAGAAAGCCTAGTTCTTAATCTCCGTAGAAAAGAAGAGGTTGACTCAGATCAGAAGTCCATGAGGTATAAGGAGTAAAAAGAGCCTTACGTTCCATCCCACAATCAATTCCCTTACATAACTAAAGAGTTTCTAGACTCAACTTCGACCAGTTTGGCTTGGTAATCCTACAGCAACAAAGCTCGATACTAAAACTGTCAGACCCGACTCAATGCCACATCGATCTAGCATGTAACACTTCATATCACTTTGCGGCCTCACGCACGGTATCCCCACGGTGTCGCCTTACCTTTGCTCGGGACCGCTTATGCCTTTTGGCACACGATATGATAGTGTCGCTAGCATCCATATGATAAGGAGCCCGGCCGACATGGCTAGTCGAAACCCAAAGTGGCACAAACTTACAGGACAGCATCCATGACCCAACATCGAACGTGTCGGTCATCGAAAGTGAATCCAGGCTGTAGCACTGGGCTAACAGACTTCGTGAACCGGGCAGTAGCGGCTAACAGACTCCGGTATTCATCGCGTGACATTTCCCGAAGGGACGTATATGAGAACGAAGAAGGACACATGCCGGCCAGCCTAAGTGTTCCAGAGCAGTGGCACGCTACCATGGCTCAGTGGAATCACTAGGAGACATTTCCCGGTAAGAGAGGCTACTAAGAATAAACAACTAGATAGTCAGATCCCACACATAGCAATACGCATTACACGACGCATACCATGCAAGTATGTGCTTTGTACAACATGGCATCACAAAGATAACTCAACAACTCATATAGATAAGACTCAAAGAGCCATCATAGCATTTATTGCAAACAGGGGTCACAAGACCCATCATACTGAGCATACAAGCAACAAGCGGAAGCATTACATGTCCGGTGCACGTACATCTACAAATGAAAAAGGTCAAGAGCCCGACTATCTACAACATCCGATCAAGATCGAGCTGAGGTACAAGCTACTTGTCGGGCCCACGAGAACACTAGTAAGACCAAGTCTCCGCTGCAAAAACATAAATAGAGCACCATGAGTACAAAGGTACTCAAAGAAGACTTACATCGATCCTATCATACATGCATTTGTATCAAGAGGGTAATGTGGGGTTTAGTTGCGCAAGCCAGCTTTGACTCAATGGCTATCCTGTTCTACGACTACTGAACTTCTTTGAGGTGATATAGGCATACACGAGTCCACTAATCACCACACAATACACTACTATGGATTCATCCCCGTCTCCTCACGAGAAGGCCATCCATAGTACTCACACTTTTCTTGAGCATTTTAGAGTATCCACTTCAAGTTGTCTATGTACCATGTAAGCATCCAAGAAGTCCATAACCATGACCCGGCTATTGAATAGATCATGTTAACCCCTGCAGGGTGTACTTCTTCACACACGCCTCGCCACTTACCGCCATGTACACGCTATGTATCTCGGCAACCTTCAAGCGCTTTGGCGAGGGTGTCGCCACGACCTAACTAACCGCACAAGACTCTAGCCTGTGTTTATCGCCTATTCGGTTCCATCCGCAAGGAGATCCGCCGGTGTCGCCACGGCCACAAACGATGTGAGCAGGGTTCCCAAGCCCACCATCCGGTGCCACTTGGTACACCGTACATTTGTGTTTAGTCTGTCCTAAGCCCACTCGCCGGGTGCCACTTGGTAGAAAAATAGCACTACCTACAAACACCGTAAACTAGTTGCGACTCGGACAGAGATCAAGTTGGTTAATAAGTCGAGAGAGTCAATTAAGGATCCCAATGTGTGGTAGTATCGAGTCATTGGACAACGTACATAGAACTCGGTGCTTAAGGACGGTTCCAATGAGACAACCCACCATGTACTCCTACATGGCCACTCACCGCTACCTTTACCAAATCGTGTTCACACACTTCACTCTCAGCACCAGAACAAATCATGACACTCCAATTCATTCCCAATGAGTCAGACCTGACACAACTCTAAGCAATAGCAGGCATAGCATGGTAGGAACACAACATGGCTCAATCAACTCCTACACATGCTAGTGGGTTTTAACTATTTACTGTGGCAATGAAAGGTCATGCAGAGGAATGGGTTCAACTACCGCAGACAAAGTAGCGATGAATCGTTGTTGTCCTAATGCAATAACTGAGAGCAGGAGCGAGAGAGTAGGATTTTATCGGAATGAACAAGGGGGTTTGCTTGCCTGGTAGATCAACAAGGGAGGCACTGCTTCATAGAAAGGTACTCTAGAACGGTCTCCGGAGTAGGACCTATCGAGAAGGAACAGTGTCGGCAATCAATACACAAACATATGCAAAAATATTATGCATGAACATGGCATGAAGATGTGATGCTGTTTGAGCTAATGCAACTAGTATTCATTTGGTTTGAAGTCCATTTGAACCCTAAGCTCAAATGCAATTCTAATTTAAGTCTCTTAATATGCCATAATGTGTTTCCTCATATTCAGCATGTATAAGTTGGTTTGTCATGCATGAAACTAGTACAGATGGATAGGTTGCATTTTTCTGATAATTTTTCATATATAATTTATTTCAATCTGAGCTACGGTTGAATTTATATGAATTTTTGAAGTTTTGAACATTTTCTGGAATTTCCTGATTTATTTTAATTCCAGAAAATATATTACTGCGCCAGCATGACGTCAGCACGACGTCAGCAGGTCAACCGGGGCTGACCAGGGTCAAACCTGATGTGTGGGGACCACACGTCAGTGACACTGGGGTTAACCCCGAGTCAAACCTGGGCTGATTAGCTTTGACTAAGCCCTGGGGCCCACCGGGTCGCCCCTCGGGGGTAATTAGGAGGAGGTTAACACTAATTAAGCCGCCACGCGGCGCCGCCGGAGTTGGCGGGCGGCGACTAAACTGGCAGGCGGTAAGCCACGAACGCCACAGAGGCGGAAAAGCGCGCGGGGACTACCAATCGGCAGCCCACGCTCGACCGCATCCACCTGGGCATAGGGGAGGTCGCGGGGACGGCGGAGCTCGCCGGAGCAGGGCTCGCGGCGGCGGTCGGAGTTCGGGCTTCGAGCGGGAGCGGGCTGAGGGGCACGGGGAGGCCACCCGAGGGGCTCTACGGCACCCTCGTGGCACCAGGAGCACGGTGACGTGCTCGGTTGCGGGCTGCGGTGGCTAGGGCGACGGCGGCGACATGGACGGCGGCGAGAGGCTTCGGCCGTGGTGGGGAGAAGGCTACGGCGGCGTACGGCTAAACGGAGAGAGGGGAACGGGGCAGGAGCTCACTGCGGTTCCGGTGGCGTCTTCGGCGAGCTCGGGGAAGCGCTGCAGACGGCGGGGCGGCGACGGAGATCCGCGGCGGTCGGAGGCGAAGACGATGGCGATGGCGGCGCTCGTAGCGCCCGGCGCTGCGTGCGTCTTGCCGAGGAGGCGAGCTCACAGCGGTGGAGCGCGTGGACACGATTTGAGGGACGAGGGGAGGCAAAGGCAGCAACGGCGAAGTGGCGTCGGCTGCGCTGGTGCTTGCGAGAGGGTGACAGAGGAGAGGAGGAGCACGGGGAGAGTGAGAGTGTGCGGGCATGCGTGGCGTTGTTCTGTATGGCGTCGAGCGGACGAAAGGAGAAGTAGGAGGTGGCAGGGGCAGTGGGTCATGCCGGGCAGGCGCAGCACGCACTGCTTGGCGAGGGGAGAAGACGACAGAGGAGGAGGCGGGCTGGCTGGGCAGGCAAGCCACTGGGCTGGCAAAGTCAAGCATGATCTTTGGCCAAGACAGAGCTAGGCGCCAGGTAAGTCTCCCTTTTATTTCTGTTTTCTAATTTTCTGACATCTGTTTGATTTAATTAAAATACTAAATCATTTTATTTCCTTATGCCCATTTTTTGCAGGAGCTAACTATATTATTCCAGAGCTCCTCAATAAGTGGCATAATTTTTGGACATATATTAATATATATAACTAATATATTTCCAATGAAAATATTTATGCATTAATTCCAAATGCCCAAAATAAATACTTATGAGCTCCCAAAAATATTGGCTTGATTTTTATCTCTGACCAGTATTTTCAGAGGGCAACATGAGCATTTTCTTGGACCTTTTTGGAGCAATTTTTATTTGGGTTATTTCTAAAAATGATTCTGAGGGTTTCACAAATCCTCATTTCAAATTTAAATGGAATTTAAACATGATGCAACACTCTAATGCATACACTAGGCATTGTTAGAACTAGGGATGTGACACGTGGCCCACTGTTGATGATGGCGTCGGCCGCGGAGGCGCGTGTAGTTAGGGATCCTCGAAGTTCTTTCCTTTTGTTCCCTGCGAGGAATCAAGATAAACCCCTTGGGGGCGTGTAAAGTGTCTGCAATGTCTTTTGTTGATGTTATCCTGAACATGAAACCGCGCGAGTGCTTGTCCTGTCCCGGCTTGGTCCCCTTTCTATCCTCGCGGAGACTTGTTGCTCTATGCTAACAGGTCCCGGTCCCCAGGCAGGCTGCAGCCGTCGCTGGTATGCCAGGTCGCGATGTTGTGGTCAAGGCCAGGAGGTGAGCGGCCCGAGGTCCAGTAAGAGCCCCTGAGGCGCGATGCCCAGCAGGTCCCCTTTAGCATGCAAGCAGCCGCCAAGGGGTGAGAAAGGAAGGCAACGTTGCCATCACAGAGCCGCAACAAGTGAGAATCTTGCGTTGCAACGATTAGTTGTTCCAGGCGCAGGACTTATCTCGGTAGTCTGGAGACGTTCCCTTGCGTTGCGCCAGACTTGTGCATCGGCAGCTGGGGTGCAGTTAGGTTAGGCCCTCGCGAGCTCCCCCCTTCTCCCCCGCAGTCTCCTTCATGCTCTACGTCCTCAGGTCCCAGCCCTCGAGCGAGCTTAGCCGCCGCGGGTATGCCAGGTCACGATGCCGTGGTCAAGGCTAGGGGTGAGGGCTGGAGAGCCAGTAAAAGCTCCTGAGTCGCGATGCTCAGGAGGCCCCCTTTTAACGTGCAAGCGGATCGTATGGAAAAGAGAGGGAGCTCGTGGTGCCACCTGATGAAATCCTCGGGAGGTTCCTGTAAACCAGCACAAGTAAAGCATGGGTTGCCATTATGATTGCCGGCCGGCCATAGGATGCTCCAAGAGAGAGGTGAGGGCACCGAGGGCCTGGCGAGGTGACGCGCGTGGGGCTGCTGCGGGCCAGAGCTCGACCGCTCAGATTTGTCGGCGTTGCAGGGAAGGACCCATGTGCAAGCACCGTGCCAGTGCAAGCGGCTCCCCTGGTAGGTGGCCATCAAGCAGGCGATAATCACGGGTAGATTAGGCATGAAAGGCAAATCAGCTTAGGTAAATGCAGGATGGATTCATGCCACTGGGTCGGACCCAAGTGGCTTGGGGATGATGCAGCCCGAGGGGTGCCCCCAGCAAGGTAAGCTAAAGAAATAAGAAAAAGATACATGCCGCAGGGACGAACCAACGCAGCCTGGGAATAATGCAGCCCCGAGGGCGCTCGCAGCTAGAATGAACTTGGAAGATGTCACCTGGTACCATTGTAGATTGGGGGTGTTGAGGTAGTTGAAGATGTGCGGTGAAGGGGCCGACCCTCACGAGCCACCAGGGCCCTGAGCCTCAGGAGGCTTTGGGGGTCCAGGTGGTTCCTTGAGGACCGTCTCCATCTCCACTAGGACCGCGTGATGCCTGTCCTCCTGAGCCACCACGATGCTCCGCAGGTGACGCTGGTAGGTGGCCGCCGCATTCGGCAGGCCGCAAGGCATGCAAACATAGCTGTGCGGCGGACACTCACAGCATCCCACGCGCAAAGGCCAGAAGTGCTCCTGAGATGCGGCTCGGTTGAGCCCTGGGATGTCGATGCAGACGCGCAGCCCACCATCCTCGCCTGGATGGGGAGCCACGCCAGGCAAGCGGCGGTCGCCACGCATGGCCCTTGCTTCCTGAAGCTCCTGAGTGGTCTTGGTGATGAACTCCTGAATGTTGGGATTTCCCTGCCCCGTGCCTTCCTGAGGGAAACGTGCTGCGAAGCATGCCTCTAAGTGGTGCCCGAGCACCTCCCTCGTGATGTTGGCGAGGTCCAAGGCGCTCCAGAAGAGAGCCCCCGAGCCTTGCCCGAGGAGGGCGCCAGGCGCGCCTTCCTATGCGATGGAAGAAGGCGCCCCATGCACGGGCGCTAATCCTGACATGGCACCACCCTGGATGCCAACCTCCTGAGGCCTTGTGCGGAGAAGTTACATCTTCTTCTTGGGGATGGCCTCAGGAGGGTTCTCGCCATTGCTGTTCGGGTCCTCGATTGCTGCAGCTTGGAAGGCACGCTCGAGGGAGACACCGCATCTCTCTCTTCGCAGGGGACCGTGATGATCCCGCCGCTTCCTGGCATCTTGAGAACGTTATAGCCATGGTGGGTCACTGCCATGAACTTGGTCAGGGCCGGATACCCGAGGATGGCATTGTACGGCAGGTGGATATGGGCGACGTCGAAGTCGATGAGCTTGGTGCGGTAGTTGTCACGCTTTCCGAAGGTGACAGGGAGGCGAACCTGCCCTATCGGGGTGGTGGAACCGTCAGTAACTACTAAGAAAGGCTTGATAGGCTGAAGTTGATCACATGGCACTTGAAGGTTGTCGAACATCTCTACGGCAAGGATGTTCAGCCCTGCACCACCATCGATGAGCGTCCTGGTGACTTGCACATTCTGATGACTGGTGAGCAGAGCATCGGGAGAACGCCAGCAGTAGCCGCACACTTGAGTTAATCTGCCGAGCTGAAGGTGATGGTGCACTTGGACCACCTGAGCGGGCATGTGGCCTCGAGCTTGGGGAGGACTACGTTCACCTCATGAGCGAACTGCTGGAAGATGCACTGAGAGGCTGGGGCCTGAGCTTCTCCCAAGATGCATGCGATAGCACATGGCTCCCGGAAGCCCCCAGCCCCCTCGTCCTGGTGGTGGTTGTCATTCCTTCTTGGCAGCGGCGGCGGCGGAGGAAGACCTGCGTTACCCTACGGGCGGTCCTCGCGAGGCTGATCCCTTCAGGCGCCCTCGCAAGGCTGGTCCTACCAACGATCCTCATGAGGTCAGTCTCGCCACTCCTTGCGAGGGCCACGGTCGTCCCATCGTCCTCCGTCGCGTCCTCCTCCTCGGCCGTAGCCCCGGTCGTTGCGCTCGGGGCATCGACCGAAGTGTCCCTCGCGAACGGCCCTGAGCTCCTGGCACTCGTTGGTGTTGTGGGTGTGGAGGTTGTGGTAGGCGAAGAATGGTCGGCTGCCCTTGGACGACTCCGGCTGGTCCCTGCCGCGCTTCGTGTCTGGTTCCGCTGCGAGCTCGACCACTCCCTTGCGCTTCATGTCCTTGGCTTTGGTCTTCTTTTCTTCTGGGTCAGCACCTGGGAGCTCGAGGATGGAGAGGCGTCCTTCCTCAGCTCTTGCGCACTTGGTCGCCAGGTTGAATAGCTCCAGGGATGTGCACAACTCCTCGTCGATGGTGAGCTCCTCCTTCATCTTGACGTCGCGGACGCCATTAGAGAAGCCGAGATGATGGCCTCGTCCGTCACCTTGGGGATTTTGAGGCGGATGCTATTGAAGCGTTGGATGTATTTCTGCAGGGTCTCTCCATGCTGTTGCTATATGCGGCGCAAGTCACCCGCGACCGGGGGGCGGTCGCGAGTGCCCTGTAAGTTGGCAATGATGTGGCTGCGCATCTCGTCCCAGGATCAGATCGAGCCGGGAGGCAGGTTTAGGAGCCACGAGCGGGCACCGTCCTCGAGCGCCATGGGAAACCAGTTCACCATGACTTTCTCGTCGACGTTGGCCGCCTCGATGCTCAGCTCGTAGAGCTACAAGAACCCCACAGGGTCGGGGGTGCCGTCATAGCGAGGAGGCAGGTCCGGCTTGAACTTGCCCGGCCAGGCGACACTATGCAGCTCGGGGGTGAAGGCGCGGCAGCCTGCTGTGGTCACCTGGGCCCTTTGTTGACGTGCAGATTGCTCTTGGTGGTGACCGCGCGCCGCCGCTAGGGGCAGTACGCGGTCTTGTCGCGCCGGTGCAGGGAGCATGGGGGCGCCTTCTTGAGGCCGAGGGATTTCTTGGCAGCTTCTTTCTTGTCGCACGGGCGCTGGATGCGGTGGGTCACGTCCAGGGGCCGTGCGCCTTGGAGCCAGGGCGCCGTCTTGGGGGAGAGGTGGTGGAGGCGCTCCTTGAGCCACGTCGCCCATACCTGACGGAGGGCGAGGCAACGAGAGAGACGGCGCGGGAGAGCCCCCTGCGGCACTAACGAGCTCAGTGATGCAAGCGAGACATTCTTTGTAGAGGTCGTCAACGGGGTGGTAATGTAGGAGCTCACGTGCCAGAAGCAGCGCGGCCTGCGCGCGCGTGGGGGCGCGACGAGCGTAGGACGATGAACCGGCTAGGGTCAGCAACGGAGTGGCGGTGCGGCCTTCCCGCTGCACCAAGGGGTTCCGGCAAAACCCTTGAGGTTCGAACACTGGGGTGCGCATGAAGATTTCTCCCTATCGAAACACGCCCTCCGCCTCGCCGCGATCTCTAAGCTAGCTCGATGAACTCACAACCCAAGAGACATAAGATTTATACAGGTTCGGGCCACCGTTGTGGTGTAATACCCGACTCCTTTGTGGTGGTGGTGGATTGCCTCTTGGGCTGATGATGAACAGTACAAGGGAAGAACAGCCTCGCGAGGAGAGGTGTTCTTGAGCTGGTGTGGTGTGTGGATGAATTGAGTCCCCCCTTCTACTATGGTGGCTAGCCCTATTTATAGAGGCCCTGGTCCTCTCCCCAAATATTGAGCGGGAAGGGATCTGATGAGGACATCAATACCATTGTTACATCCACAGCCCCTGCTGCTATACATACTGGACCAATTACTAGAGCTCGCGCACGCCAACTAAATTACCAGGTACTTACGTTTCTTGGTAATGATTCTAATGTTCATGAGAATATGATGCTGCCTAAATTGGATACATTTGTTTTGCTTACAAATGAAGGGCCTAGCTTGGAGAAGGATGAACATTGGAGCAAGAACAAGCATGGGGATGATGGCATGCGCAAGGGGAACAAGAACGGAGTTACAAGTGATGATTTCAGGACTTTGAAGCCACCATAATGGGTGCATGAAGCCTTGGACGAAATATACAAGATGCCACTTCATAAATTTCGTCCCGAGGCTATTCTAGGTGCTGCGTCACCTTATTATTGGGCCAGGCGCATTTAATTTCGAAATACATAAGTATAGGCTATTTTTAGAGTCCGTATGTGTGGGGAAACAAGAGATAGGGTTGATTTCGGACCCCTCCACCAAGGGCCACGAAATTCCCCCCTCTTCCTCCATATATACAGCCCTTAGGGCATCATTTAGACTTTGGGTTTTGTTTAGATTAAAGTTTGCCATAGCTGGAACTTCGCGTACTTCGTTTGTGTTAAACGACCAGACAAAGGCGTCACAGAACCCCACCTTGATCAATAAAGCTTTCCACTTATAATCGCAATATCCAGATTGCAATCTTAGTTTCTTGCTTGTTCTTCGTTTGCCTACAGGAAACAGACCTTCGTGGTCAGGTTGATCATGCTCCGACATGGTCAATAACCTCTCGGAGTTGGTTTAGCGATTGCTAAGGCGCGACGTCCTCGCACGTTCGTAGTCGGATCGTCAAAGTCGACTTGCTCCAAAACGATAGCCACCATCTCATCGAAAGACGGGACACCTTTGTCTCTATCAAGTGGTATCAGATTTCCAGGTTGCTCGGTGAGATTTTACAGTTTTTCGTAGTTTAGATCGAGTCTGTTCTTCATACCTATAGTCCACGAAAAAGCCAAAAAAATTATGGTTAGTTCATCCATCCGAACCAATCTGAGCCTTTGCATAATCTTTTCTGTATTTGCTTTGTTGAATTTGCGGTTGCATCGTCGTGTCAAGTTGCTGGTCTTAGCGTCTAGTCCTTTAGAGTTTTGAGTTCTGTTCATAGGTTGTCACGTCGCCGCTACCATATATCACCACCGCATCATCATCGTCGCTGATGCCATATACCACCACCACATATTGACCACCAATCCGAGTCCATATACGCCACCACATATCCGTCACCATCACGCCAATCCGAGTCCACCTGCAACATCTATCCGCCACCAGTCCGAGTTCCACCAGATTCATCTCCGCCACCAGTCCGAGTTCCACCAGTTTCATCTCCGCCACCAGTCCTATTCCGAGTCCAGTATTTTGTTACTATGTTTTGGATTTCCAAATCACGCCATACTCCGAGTCATGACAGCGAAGGACTCCCCAACTTCCGTACTACCCGCAGTAGAGAAATAGTTCCAAACTCAAAAAAAGCTAAGTCTGGAAAATTCTAGCTAGGCAGTTTTTAGACCGTTTATAGACTTTTTCGAAAGAAAATTGTTGCGGAGCAAAAAAAAAGAGAGAAAAAAGGGCAAAAAACAAGGAAAAAGAGACAAAAAATTCAGAGTGTGCTCCTCCCTTGTTTACGTGCTGCGCTGTGATTTTGTTGGTGTTCTAGGCTCGCGTCTCTAGCACAGTCTATCCTAGGACTAGCACAGCACCGTCGTTGAGCGCTTATTCAACTTTGCATCTCTGAATTGATCATTGCTGACCCTTTTTGCTACCATATTATAAGCCTTCCCAGCTCCACATACATCTACGTCATGCGTTTGACTCTCCCTGGTAATTGCTCTATCCAAGCTTTGTGAGTTTTGACTACAACGGTTGCTGATCACCGCCTGCCGCTGGGTAAGAACTGGTAAGAATTTGAGATTTGCTTGACGGATTTGTGACACCCACCACCACCTCTTGTTAGTAGTCTGAGGATCATATTCTTGTGTGTTTCTATTGCTACTAACCATGCCAGATCAAGTCGATTTAGACCGACCGGGAGAACATGATGAATAAGGAGTTGCATGATAAATTTTAGCAAATGATGAGTGGACAGGTGCAAGATGTGCTAACAGATTTGAAGTGGCCATGGAGAAGATAGATGGCATGGAGAAGACGTTCGAAACAAAGCTCGATAACAAGTTTAATGAATTGCTCGCGCGTCTGCCACCACCACCACCCGCTACACCTAACGCACCTCTACAACAACAACAACAACGACTACCCCCACGTCACGAAACAGCCCTCCGCCGAGCGAGACGTGTCCCTCTTGCATTTGGCCAAACTGTTGGTGCTGCTGTTGATACTTCCGTGGCTCCTGCTGCTGATGCGGAGGAGGATGATTATCTGGGAGATTACGAGGATGAGGTTGATCAAAATCAGAACTACGTGCAACCACCTGCACCACAACCACCAGGTCGTCCACATGCAAATAATCACAATGGTAGGGCTCTCCCTCAGGTACGAGATCATGAACATCTTCCTAATCTGAAATTGAATATTCCACCATTTGAGGGTAGATATGTTCTTGATATATATCTTACTTGGGAGTTAGAAACTGAACAACGATTTACATGTTTACAATATCCTGAGGAGAGACGAGTTGCCGCTGCTGTTTGTGCTTTCACTAGTTTTCCATGTGTATGGTGGTATGAACATTGTAGATTATATCCTATTCCAACTACTTGGGCTGCTTTGAAAACTGCTATGCATACTCGTTGGGTTCCACCATATTATCAACGTGAATTGCTTCAAAAATTGCAGCGCTTAAGACAAGGGAAAAATTCTGTAGAAGAATATTATCAGGAATTACAAACTGGCATGATTAGATGTCGTATTGTTGAGGAGAATGAAGCTATGCTTGCATGTTTTATGGGTGGATTAAATAGAGAGATTCAGACCATTCTAGAGTAAAAGGAGTATACTAATATCACTCGTTTATTCCATCTTGCTTGTAAAGCTGAACGTGAAGTGCAGGATCGACAAGCATTGGCACGAACTAACTTTTCTGCAGGCCGACCTTCATCATGGACACCGCGTGCATCTTCTATTTCAACTGCACCAGCACCTCCATCAGGTGCCACCTCCATCCGTGATACAAGAAAGCAGGCACAACCACCATTATCTGCCAAGAGCGCACCTGCCGGGCCTCCACAGAGTTCTTCTTCTTCCATGGCATCAACAGGGCACACAAGTGATATTATTTGTCGTCGTTGTAAGGGAAGAGGTCATTATGCGAGAGAATGCAAATCTCACCGTGTGATGATTGCTACTGAGGATGGTGGGTATGAGTCTGCTAGTGACTACGATGAGGAGACTTTGGCTCTTATTACGCGTGAAGAACATGGTGGAGATGATTCTGATCATGAGACGCAATACATGGCTCCTAAAGACGCTGACAGGTCTGAATGTTTAGTTGCTCAACGTGTTTTGAGTGTGCAGGTCACACAAGCTGAGCAAAATCAGAGGCACAATTTGTTCCATACAAAGGGAGTTGTGAAGGAACGCTCGTGCGGCGCCATCATAGACGGAGGGAGCTGCAACAACTTGGCTAGCATGGAGATGGTGGAGAAGCTATCTCTCACCACAAGACCACATCCACATCCTTACTACATCCAATGGTTCAACAATAGCGGCAAGGTTAACGTAACACGCATCTTGCTCGTGTGCATTTTAGTATCTCTACATATGCTGATTATGTTGATTGTGATGTGGTACCTATCCAAGCATGTTCCTTATTACTTGGTCGACCATGGCAATTTGATAAAAATTCAGACACCATGGTAGAAACAATCAGTATACTCTTGTTCATAAGGATAAAAATATTACTTTGCTTCCTATGACTCCTGATTCCATTTTGAAAGATGATATTAATAGAGCTAATAAAGCAAAACAGGAGAAAAATAAGAGTGAAAATCAGATTGTGGCAAAAGAATTTGAGCAACAAGTGAATCCTAATAGTAAACCATCTAGTGTTGCTTCTGAAATTAAATTGAAAAGTGCATGTTTACTTGCCACTAAATCTGATATTGATGAGCTAGATTTCAGCAAATCTATTTGCTATGCTTTTGTGTGCAAAAAGGCATTATTTTCATTCGAGGACGTGCCTTCCTCTTTGCCTCCTGTTGTCAATAACATTTTGCAGGAGTTCGCTGACGTGTTTCCACAAGATGTGCCACCTGGATTACCTCCCATTCGAGGGATTGAGCATCAGATTGACTTAATTCCCGGTGCATCATTACCCAACCGTGCACCATACCGTACCAATCTAGAGGAGACGAAGGAGATTATGCGTCAAGTACAGGAGCTGCTCGACAAATGTTATATAAGCAAATCTCTTAGTCCTTGTGTTGTTCCTATTATTCTAGTGCCGAAAAAGGATGGTACATCACGTAGAGGCATTAATAATATTACTATTCATTATCATCATCCTATTCCTAGGCTAGATGATATGCTTGATGAATTGAGTGGCTCTACAATATTCTCCAAAGTTGATTTACGTAGTGGATACCATCAAATTCGTATGAAATTGGGGGATGAATGGAAAACAGCATTTAAAACTAAGTTTGGATTATATGAGTGGTTAGTCATGCCTTTTGGGTTAACTAATGCAGCTAGTACTTTCATGAGATTAATGAACAAAGTTTTACGTGCTTTCATTGGACGATTTGTGGTAGTTTACTTTGATGACATATTGATTTATAGCAGATCTTTGGAAGAACATTTGGAACATTTACTTGCAGTTTTTATTGCTCTACGCGATTCACGTTTGTTTGGTAACCTTGGGAAGTGCACCTTTTGCACCGACCGAGTAACTTTTCTTGGCTATGTTGTTACTCCACAGGGAATTGAAGTTGACAAAGCCAAGATTGAAGCTATTGAGACTTGGCCGCAGCCCAAAACGGTCACACAAGTGAGGAGTTTTCTTGGCCTCACTGGATTCTATAGGCGTTTTGTGAGAGATTTCAGCACCATTGCTGCACCTCTCAACGAGCTTACAAAGAAGGATGTGCCTTTTGTTTGGGGTACCGCATAGGAAGAAGCCTTCACGGTATTAAAAGATAAGTTGACACATGCTCCTTTACTCCAACTTCCTGATTTTAATAAGACTTTTGAGCTTGAATGTGATGCTAGTGGAATTGGATTAGGAGGTGTGTTATTACAAGATGGCAAACCTATTGCATACTTTTCTGAAAAATTGAGTGGGCCTAGTCTAAATTATTCTACTTATGATAAAGAATTATATGCTCTTGTTCGGACTTTAGAAACATGGCAACATTATTTATGGCCCAAAGAATTTTTTATACATTCTGATCATGAATCTTTGAAACATATTAAAAGTCAAGCTAAACTCAATCGTAGACATGCTAAATGGGTTGAATTCATTGAGACTTTCCCTTATGTCATTAAACACAAGAAGGGTAAAGAAAATGTTATTGTTGATGCATTGTCTTGTCACTATACTATGCTTTCACAACTTGACTTCAAAATATTTGGTTTGGAGACCATCAAAGATCAATATGTGCATGATGCTGATTTTAAAGATGTATTGCAGAATTGTAAAGAAGGAAGAACATGGAACAAGTTCGTCGTTAATGATGGATTTGTGTTCCGTGCTAACAAGCTATGCATTCTAGCTAGCTCTGTTTGTCTTTTGTTGTTGCAGGAGGCGCATGGAGGAGGACTAATGGGACACTTTGGCGTGAAGAAGATGGAGGACGTACTTGCTACACATTTCTTTTGGCCAAAGATGAGATGGGATGTTGAGCATTTTATTGCTCGCTGCACTACATATCAAAAAGCTAAGTCACGACTCAATCCTCATGGTTTATATATGCCTTGCCTGTACCTAGTGTTCCTTGGGAGGATATATCTGTGGACTTTGTTTTAGGTTTACCTAGAACAAAGAAGGGGAGGGATAGCATATTTGTTGTCATGGATAGATTCTGAAAAATAGCACACTTTATACCATGTCATAAAAGCGATGATGCTGTGATTGTTGCTGATTTGTTCTTTCGTGAAATTATTCGCTTGCATGGTGTGCCAAATACTATTGTTTCAGATCGTGACACTAAATTTCTTAGCCACTTTTGGAGATGTTTATGGGCTAAGTTGGGGACTAAACTGCTTTTTAGTACTACTTGTCACCCCCAAACTGATGGACAAACTAAAGTAGTCAATAGAACATTGTCTACTATGCTTAGGGCTGTTTTGAAGAATAATAAGAAAATGTGGGAGGAATGCTTGCCTCATATTGAATTTGCTTATAATCGTTCATTGCATTCTACTACTAAGATGTGCCCTTTTGAAGTTGTGTATGGTTTCCTACCTCGTGCACCTATTGATTTGTTGCCTCTTCCATCTCCGGAGATGGTTAATTTTGATGCTAAACAACGTGCTGAATTGATCTTAAAATGCATGAGTTAACTAAGGAAAACATTGAGCGTATGAATGCTAAATATAAACTTGATGGAGATAAGGGTAGAAAACATGTTGTGTTTGCACCTGGAGGTCTTGTTTGGTTACATTTGCGTAAGGATAGATTTCGATTTTGCAAATCAAAGCTAATGCCACGTCGATGGTCCATTTAAGGTGTTGGAGAAAATAAATGATAATGCATATAAACTTGAGCTGCCTGCAGATTTTGGGGTTAGTCCCACTTTTAACATTGCAGATTTGAAGCCCTATTTGGGTGAGGAAGATGAACTTCCGTCGAGGACGACTTCCTTTCAAGAAGGGGAGGATGATGAGGACATCAATACCATTGTTACACCCATAGCCCCCGCTGCTATACATCTTGGACCAATTACTAGAGCTCACAAGACGCCAACTAAATTACCGTGTACTTTCGTTTCTTGGTAATGATTCTAATGTTCATGAGAATATGATGCTGCCTAAATTGGATACATTTGTTTTGCTTACAAATGAAGGGCCTAGCTTGGAGAAGCATGAACATTAGAGCAAGAACAAGCATGGAGATGACGACATGCGCAAGGGGAACAAGAACGGAGTTACAAGTGATGATTTCAGGACTTTGAAGCCACCATAATGGGTGCATGAAGCCTTGGACGAAATATACAAGATGCTACTTCATAAATTTCGTCCCGAGGCTATTTTAGGTGCTGCGTCACCATATTATTGGGCCAGGCCCTTGTAATTTCGAAATACATATGTATAGGCTATTTTTAGAGTCCGTATGTGTGGGTAAACAAGAGATAGGGTTGATTTCAGACCCCTCCACCAAGGGCCACGAAATTCCCCCCCTCTTCCCCCATATATATAGCCCTTAGGGCATCGTTTAGACTTTGGGTTTTGTTTAGATTAAAGTTCACCATAGCTTCAACTTCGCGTACTTCGTTTGTGTTCAACGATCAGACAAAGGCGTCACAGAACCCCACCTTGATCAATAAAGCTTTCCTCTTATATTCGCAATATCCAAATTGCAATCTTAGTTTCCTGCTTGTTCTTCGTTTGCCTGCAGGAAACAGACCTTCGTGGTCAGGTTGATCGTGATCCGGCGTGGTCAATAACCTCTCGGAGTTGGTTTAGCGATTGGTAAGGCGCGACGTCCTCACACGTTCTAGTCGAATCATCAAAGTCGACTTGCTCCAAAACGATAGCCACCATCTCATCGAAAGACGGGACACCTTTGTCTCTATCAGGATCCAACAACGGCCATTTTGAAAGGGGACAGCTAGTACAAGCTATCCTGACTAAAGGTGGTCTTCGCCTATCAAAGGCGCTTGTGGTGACGCCGTCCTGGGGTCCACTATGACCTTCGTCCTGCCATCCTCCTACTCTTGGTCTTGTTGCCCCGATATGGAAACCTTTGCCTGATGTCTCGGTACTCCGCGCCTGCGCTTGCCCCCTTAGCACCAAAGGGGAAACAAGGACACTGCACGGGTTGGCGCCCACCTGGCGCCCTCCTGTCCTTGATCATCATGGCTTGCGTCACGGGAACCTCGTGAAGTACCCCTTGCCTTGATCTCTCCGCCACCTCGCGAGCTTTCCTGGTGAGGCCACTCCTGAGGAGATCTTGCATCGTCCGCCCCGTGAGGCTTGGCCCCTCACGAGGGTCTTGAGCGTTGGTTGATGCAGACGGGCCGTACTGGGCCACTGGTGGAGCCACGCCACGGGCCGCAGGCAGGCATGTCTGGGGACCCCCGTTCCCAGAACGCCGACAAATCTCTTCCAGCGGATTCCGGGAAGTGAACATGGTTTGCGTTATGTTTGAACGTAAGTAGTTTACGGATCACTTCTTGATCACTTCTAGCTTCACGACCGTGGTGTAGTTTCTCATCTTACTCTTGTACTCATAAGTTAGCCACCATATTTGCTTAGCGCTTGCTGCAACTCCACCTCATTACCTTATCCTACCCATAAGCTTAAATAGTCTTGATCCCGAGGGTTTTGAGATTGCTGAGTACTCGTGACTCACAGATACTGCCAAAACAGTTGTAGGTGCTGAGGATACCAGTGCAGGTCATGTTATCGGACTCAAGTGGGAGTTCAATGAGGACCTTGGTCGTTACTATGTTTCATTTCCTGATGATCAGTAGTGGAGCCCAGTTGGGACTGTCGGCGTTCTAGGAACGAGGGAACCCAGATTTGCTCGCTCATGCCCACGGCGTGGCTCCGCCCAAGGGCCCAAGATAGTCCGTCTTCACAAACAAGATCAAGACCTCGCGAGGCCAAGCCTCACGAGGAGGATGGCACAAGGCCTCTTTAGGAGCGGCCTCACCAGGCAGGCTCGCGAGGGGGCGGAGAGGCCAAGGCAATGGGTAACTCGTGAGGTTCGTGTGACACAAGCCATGACGACCATGACCAGGCAGGCACCAGGCGGGTGCCAGTGCACGCCGTGTCCTCGTTTCCCATTTGGTGCTAAGGGGGCGAGCACAGGCGCGGAGTACCAAGGCATCAGGCAAAGGTTTCCATATCGGTACAACAAGACCAAGACCAGCAGGACGGCAGGACGGAGGTCATCGTGGAGCCCAAGACGGCGTCACCACCAGTGCCTTTGATAGGCGAAGACCACCTTTAGTCAGGATAGCTTGTACTAGCTATCCCCTTTCAAATTGGCCGTTGTTGGATCCCTTCCCACTCAGTATTTGGGCAGAGGACCAGGGCCTCTATAAATAGGACTAGCCACCACAGTAGAAAGGGGACTGAAACGAACCACCATAGTATAAAGGGGGACGGAAACGAACTCCGTTCATCCTCGCACCCACCAAGCACAAGAACACCTCTCCTCAGGAGGTTGTTCTTCCCTTGTACTGTTCATCATCAGCCCGAGAGGCAATCCACCACCACCACACTGGAGTAGGGTATTACACCACAACGGTGGCCCGAACCAGTATAGGTCTTGTGTCTCTTGTGTTGTGAGTTCATCGTCCTAAGCTTAGAGATCGCGGCGAGGCTGAGGGCGAGATTCGGTAGGGGGAAATCTTCGTGCGCACCCAAGTGTTCGAACCTCAAGGGTTTTGTCGGAACTCTAAATCCGACATTTGGCGTGCTAGGTAGGGGTGCGCTGGAGCTTTCCTCCCATCGGCCGCACTCCGCCAACAGTGTGCTTCGCCCTCATGGCGGACATCGCGCCCGCCCCGCTGACCGTGCAGTCTTTGGGCAAAGGGCTCGAGCCTTGGCCCCGCCTTTGCAAGGTGCAGTGGCCGCCCAAGTTCAAGCCAGAGATGCCGCAGCGCTACGATGGCATGGCGGACCCAGTGGTTTTCCTCCTGGCGTACGAGGAGGTCATCCTTAAGGTCGGGGGCGACAACAAGGTCATGGCCAACTGGGTTCCCATGGCCCTTACTGGCGTCCCGCGCTTCTGGCTTCTCAACCTTCCCCGTTCCACGGTGGCATCTTGGGAGGAGCTGTGCAGTCTCTTTGCTGCGTGCTTCACGGCTCCGGCGCCCCATGCGGTAGTGGCCCTCCTCGGCGGCTCACAAGCGCCACCCTCAGACTGCCACACCAAGCCGTTCTTTCACCGGATCAGCACCGTCCTCGCACGGCAAAGAGCTCCCCTGGGTTGGGTGGCGCCCAAGGCCGACCTGACCTGCGACTCGGAAGATCACCCCGTCACCATCGCCTGCTCGGGTGCACTCCCGATGCTCTGCACGCCCACCATCTGCCACGTGGCCATCACCAAAACCCTCATCGATGGTAGTGACGGCCTCAACTTGCTCTCGGTGGAGGCCTTCAGCCTCCTCCATGTACCTCTGGAGTGGCTCCGTCCCAACAAGTCCTTCTCAGGCGTCGGAGGCGGTTCCTCCAGTACCCTGGGGCAGATTCGCCTTCCGGTGACCTTCGGCACCTGCGACAACTACCGCACGGAGCTGGTCAACTTCGACATTGCTCACAACGGCCTCCCGTACAACACCATCCTCGGATACTCTAGCCTAGCTCAGTTCATGGCAGCAACCCATCCGGCCTACAACCTCATGAAGATGCCCAAAAGCAAGGGCGTCCTCACCATAGCTGAAGATACCAAGGAGGCTCTTATGGCGCTCAAGCTTGCCCTCAAGGCCGCCGCCACGGCGCAGCCCGCCGACGTGGACGCCTCCAAGGCCAAGGAAGCTGCACCAACCAAAAAGAAGCAGCTGTTCACTCAGGATAAGGCGGAGACCAAGCAGGTGCCAGTTGAGGAAGACGGGTCCTCGGGAGCCACCTTCACCATAGATGCCAACCTCAACCCCGACCAAGAGAAGGCTATGGTGAAATTCTTGCGCTCGAACAACAAGGTGTTCGCATGGGAACCCAAGCAGCTAGTGGGGGTCCCAAGGGAGGTGATTGAGCATCACCGAAATGTGTGCCCCAATGTACACCCTATGAAGCAGAAGACGAGGCGGCAGTCCACAGAGAAGCAGGCCTTCATCGTCCAAGAAACCCGCAAGCTGGAGCCAGCAGGTGTTATTCGCAAGGTTCGCTACCCCGAATGGTTGGCGAACCCCATTGTCGTGCCAAAAAAGGGGGGAAGGAGTGCATGTGCGTCGACTTCACCAACCTCAACAAGGCCTGCCCCCAAGATCCGTTCCCGCTTCCCCGCATCGATCAGATCGTCGACTCCACCGCCGAGTGCGACCTGTTGTGTTTCCCGGATGCATTTTCGGGTTATCACCAGATCAAGATGGCGGTGGAAGATGTGGAGAAGAAAGCCTTCCTGACCCCATGTGGGGTGTACTGCTACACTTGCATGCCGTTCGGATTGCGCAACGCGGGCACGACCTTCGAACAGCTGATGCACATTGCCATGGGCCGGCAGCCTGGGAGAAACGTCGAGGCTTACGTCGACGACATTGTGGTGAAATCTCGAGAGGCACGGAGCTTGATACAGGATTTGGAGGAGACCTTCGCGAGCCTCCGCCAGGTGGACCTGCAACTCAACCCAGAGAAGTGCGTGTTCAGCGTCCCTTCCGGCAAGCTACTGGGCTTCCTCGTGTCCCACAGGGGGATCGAGGCCAACCCGGAGAAGGTCAAGGCGATTGAAGACATGATTCCACTGCAAACCCTCAGAGAAATGCAGAAGCTCGCCGGTCGCGTGACCGCGTTAAGACGCTTCATATCCAAGCTGGGGGAGCGCGCCCTACTGTTCTTCAAGCCGATGAAGAAAAAGGGCCCATTTGAGTGGACATAGGAGGCCGACCAAGCGTTTCAAGACCTCCAGAAATACCTGACCAGCCCTTCCCCCTTGCATGATGGTGGAGCCGCGCCCTCTTAAGCCCTTGGTGCTCTACCTTGCCGCCACCCCCTACTCCGCCAGCGCAACCCTGGTGGCGGTTCGGGGGGAGCGCCAGGCTAAGGCCGCGTCCCGCCTAGCTACGACCATAGCTGAGGCAACACAAGACTAGGAAAGCCTCGCGAGGACCACGACAACGGCAGCAAGGTACCAAGCTCAGCAGGAAGATGCCCCCACGGCTGAAGTGTCCCCACCAAGCGACCAGGCGCTGGGGGCTCCATTATCTCAGGAGGCGCCTCAACCTCCAGAAGACGCAAGCCACGCCAGCGCCCCCACCGTCGTCGAGCATCTGGTGTACTTCGTCAGCATGGTGTTGCGGGATGCAAGAGAATGGAACCCCATGCCTCAAAAGCTCGTACTCGCGCTCTTGGTGGCCTCGCGCAAGCTGCGGTGCTACTTTCAAGGTCACCCCATAAAGGTCGTCTCGGCCTACCCATTGGAAAGGGTACTCAGGAGCCCCAACTTTGTTGGGAGAGTCGCCAAATGGAACATCGAGCTGCGGGCGTTTCAGTTGGAGTTCAGCACAACCAGGGTCATCAAGGGAGCCACACTTGCTGATTTCATGGCTGAGTGGATGGACGCACCAGAGCTCAAGGTGGGCGAGGATCGGTCTCACTCCCCAGGAAGTGAGGCACCGGATGGATGGGTCATGTATTTCGATGGTGCCTTCTCGCGGCAGGGCTTGGGGGCTGGTACAGTCCTTATATCACCCACTCAGGACAAGCTCTACTACACCGTACAACTCTATTTCCAGCAGGGTGAGAAGGTCTCCAACAACATAGCAGAATACGAAGGCCTCATAGCAGGCCTAAAAGTTGCAGCAGTACTGGGAGTGAAGTGCCTCGTCATCAAGGGCAATTCACAACTCCTCAGCAACTTCTCCAACAAGGTGTGCGATCCGAAGGATGAGCACATGGAAGCATATCTCGCGGAAGTATGCAAGATGGAAAAGCAGTTCTGGGGGCTGGAGTTGCAGCATGTGCCCCGCGGCACCAACCAAGAGGCTGATGACATCGCCTGGAGGGCGTCCAAACGGCTACCTCAGGATCCTGGCGTTTTCGAGGAACGACTCTTCAAGCCGTCGGCAGCACCACCACTTTCAAGAACGACACAGCCTCGGGAAGAACTCCCTCAGCCACCTGCCACAAGAGCCCCGACCTGTGGCCCGACCTCGGTAGCGCACCTACTCTTGGCGTTGGAGCCTCGGGAGGGATGCTGGACAAAGGAATTCAAGGAATACCTAACGCAAGGGACGCTATCGGAGAAAGAGGAGGACGCGGAGCGCACGGCCTGGCAGGCCACGGCCTACTACATCCAAGACGGTGAGTTATACCGGAAGTGTCCAAATGAAGTTTCCCTATGTTACATCTCTAGCGAACAGGGGAAAGAGCTCCTGGCCGACATACACGGTGGAGATTGCGGACACCACTCATCATCACGGACCCTCGTCTGCAAGGCATTTCGCAGCGGATTCTATTGGCCTACGACACTCAACGACGCGACCGAGCTGGTTAAATCCTACGAGGCCTACCAATTCCACACCAAGCAGATCCATTAGCTAGCTCAGGGCCTATAGACCATCCCGCTCTTGTGGCCGTTCGCGGTCTAGGGGCTACCGCTACCTCTACGTCACCATCAAAAAGTTCACCAAATGGGCGGAGGTGGAAGCCGTCCGCACCATCCCAGATGGCTCCGCGGTCAAGTTCATCAAAGGCCTCGTGAGCTGGTTTGGGGTCCCTAACCGCATCAGCATCGACAACGATTTGCAGTTCACTAGCAATCTCTTCAAGACATATTGTGCTAACCTTGGAACGCAGATCTGCTACGCTTCGGTGGCGCACCGCCGGAGCAACGGCTAGGCCGAACGTGCCAACGAAGAGGTCCTGAGGGGCCTCAACACCAGGAACTTCAAGAAGAAGCTGGAGGCCTGCTGCAGGGGCTGGCATAACAAGCTCCAGTCTGTGCCGTGGTCCATCCGCACCACTGCCACCAAGCCAATGGGAAAAACCCCATTCTTCCTCGTCTACGGAGCAGAAGTGGTTCTCCCACACGAGGTCAGGCATCGCTCCGCGCAGGCCCCGGCATTTGATGAGGCGTAGTGGGAGGCCATGCGGGGGATTCACCTCGTGCTGGGGGAGGAACTCCGCCGTGAAGCCACACTACGGGCGGCAAGATACCGGCAGGTGCTGTGGCGGTATCACTGTCGCAGCGTCCGCCCCAGGACGCTCAAGGTGGGTGACCTCGTCCTGAGGCGGGTGCTCTCCAGGGAAGGGCTGCATAAGCTCTCACCCATGTGGGAGGGCCCGTTCAAGGTCCTCCACGTCTCCAGGCTTGGTGCCACGCGCCTGGAGACCCAGGACGGGGTACCCATCCCGAACGCTTGGAACATCTAGCACCTCCGGAAGTTCTACCCCTGAAGAAAGGCCTGATGCCTGTGAAGAAGGCCCAATGCCTATGAAGCTTGCCGCCCGTCACACTCTCACATAATAATGAGTGGGGCTGTACACACCCGGGAGTTTGAGGAGTGCCGCCCTTGGGCCTCGGGGGCTCCCCCCACGCCCAGTGGCAGCACTTAGCTCCGCACTGGTGAGAAGACTTGAAGACTTGACTAGGTGCCGGACGCAACTTTTCATTTGCTTTCTGCAGTTGGCTCGCCCTTCCTTGGTTGAACCTTGATTGAAGTTGCTTCTAGTGTTCTTTGCCGGTTTTGTTCCATCGCCTTCTGCCTCTGTTTTCTGAAGTTGGCTCGTGAGGGGGCTATACGGGTGCCCTCGTGAGCCCTTTTTCTTCTGATTTTCACGAGGCACTCTTGTTCGAATTCGCAGAAGGAGCACCCTTCTTAGTTTGTGCCCCTCGGGTACCGCAACACGAAGCGTCGGGCCACGGTCGATAGCCCTTGCGACCGGGGTTCGAAAAATGATAGTCTCTCAACGAGTTGTTTGCAGCTCCTAAGGCGCCTGGCAAGACCTGAAGCGGGCACCTCCCGAGGCGGAAACTACTTGAAACGTGCCAAGCGAAGCTGTTCCTACACGTCGACGTACAACAACGATGCCATGACACAGCACATGAACAATAAATGCAACATGTTAACTAGGAAGTCATAGTTTGTTGCACGCCCCCATGGGGCCCCATACTTATGTCTCTCAATGCAGGAAGGAAGAAAAACAAAACAAAAGTAGCACGCGCCATGCAGCAGTTCGCGAGGAGGGATCTATGGCTACCTCCTGAGCTCAGCCAGACCCCACCTCGCGCTTCATCGAAGCACGGCGAAGGGACGACCCGCTACCGCCCTCGAGCCGGGCACGACCGCCGCTGGAGCAGTTGTTGCCGGAGGATGAGCCACAGTAGCTTGACGAGCCGTGGTCGCCGCCCGGAGCAAGTTCGCCTTCACCCTCATCACGACCGTCGCCAAGACCGAGCACGTCGTCGCCGTTGTTGTCTTTAGGGCAGCACCCAATGAGGTGGCCATCCTCTCCGAACACCCTCACATAGAGGGTCGCGTCGCCATCGTACCTGAAGTGGAGGGTGAACCACCTGCCTAGACAGCGCGCGCGGGCAAACGTCTGCCAGTCCCAGGCCAAGGATGTGTTGCCGGCGATGAAGACCTCCACCACGACCCAGGAGTCCCTACTGCAGCAGCTGTCCGCCTGCAACCAGAGTCCGCCTGGGCTAGCAGCCGGCAGCTGGCCGACGAAGAAGCGTGGGAGGTGAAGCTAGATGCCGGTCGGGTTTTCCGACCACACGATGAATTTCGGCAGCACCTCCGCTGAGTGGAAGCGCGTCCGGGGAGGCCGCGCGGCCACAGCACGTCTTCCTCCACCAACCTGGCTGCCTCAACATGGGCAGCCCCCACCACGTGAAGGGCCACCGCCATGGCCGCGGGGATCCACGGCGAGGGTCGCTGAGTGCTTGCGAGGGCGACCGCGTCCATGCTTGGGCGGAGGAGAGCCAGGCCCTTCTTAGCGAGCCTTCCCCTTCTCCACGGCCGAAAACCTCTTCATAGGCACCATGGGGGACGCTACAAGCAACGGAGTGAGGGAGGAGAAGCAAGCGAAATGGGAGGAGATGGGCGACAGGGGCTCTCACCCCTCCTCATTTATAGCCCAAGGGAGGCCAACCGTCGACCTCCACGATCGCAGGTAATGATAACCCTTTTTGCATGTAGCAGGGACTCGTCAAGTCGGGTGGTTGCCGAGGCAGCGTGGGGAAGCGGAGACGCCCACGTCCAATCAGTCGCCCCGCATCGACCAAGGCCGCAGGCTATTGGGGCCCGTGGCACTTTGCACTTGCCCTTTGGCTTCGCCGCTAAGCCAAGTCCGAGCGCGCCTTGGGCCTGGGGGCTACTATCGGCGTTCTGAGAACGGGGGTCCCAGACTTGCCTGCCTGTGGCTCACGGCATGGCTCCAGCAGTGGCCCAGTATGGCCCGTCATCGTCAACCAACACTCAAGACCCTCGTGAGGGGCCAAGCCTCGCGAGGCGGACGGCACAAGGCCTCTTCAGGAGCGGCCTCACCAGGCAGGCTCGCGAGGGGGCAGAGAGGCCAAGGCAATTGGTACCTCGTGAGGTTCTCGTGATGCAAGCCATGACAACCAAGGACAGGCAGGCGCCAGGAGGGCGCCAGCATGCACTGTGCCTCATTTCCCCTTTGGTGCTAAGGGTGCAAGCGCATGCGGGGAGTACCGAGGCATCAGGCAAAGGTTTCCATATCGGTGCAACAAGACCAAGACCAGCAGGACGGCAGGACGGAGGTCATCGTGGAGCCCAAGACGGCGTCACCACCAACGCCTTTGACAAGCGAAGACCACCTTTAGTCAGGATAGCTTGTACTAGATGTCCCCTTCCAAATTGGCCGTTGTTGGATCCCTTCCCGCTCAATATTTCGGGAGAGGACTAGAGCCTCTATAAATAGGACTAGCTACCACAGTAGAAAGGGGATGGAAACGAACCACCACAGTAGAAAGGGGGATGGAAATGAACTAGTTCATCCTCGCACCCACCAAGCATAAGAACACCTCTCCTCAGGAGGCTGTTCTTCCCTTGTACTGTTCATCATCAGCCCGAGATGCAATCCACCACCACCACACTGGAGTAGGGTATTACACCACAAAGGTGGCCCGAACTAGTATAAGTCTTGTGTCTCTTGTGTTGTGAGTTCATCGATCTAAGCTTAGAGATCGCAGCGATGCTGAGGGTGAGTTTCGGTAGGGGGAAATCTTCGTGCACACCCGAGTGTTCGAACCTCAAGGGTTTTGCCGGAACGCTAAATCCGACCGGGACGATCGGATATCTAGCACATGGGGTTATCTTATTTTCTTTTGGATTTGGCCATAGTCGGTCTATGCATGTGTGTATTTTGGATGATGTATGACTTATTTAAGTATTGTGTGAAGTGGCGATTGTAAGCCAACTCTATTTATCCCTTTCTTGTTCATTACATGGGATTGTGTGAAGATGACCCTTCTTGCGACAAAACTACAATGCGGTTATGCCTCTAAGTCATGCCTCGACACGTGGGAGATATAGCCGCATCATGGGCGTTACAAGTTGGTAATCAGAGCCATCCCCGACTTAAGAGCCCCCTGCTTGATCGAATCGCTGACGTTGTTGAGTCTAGAACACAATGTTTTGAGTCTTAGGACTATATATATCGGAGAGTAGGATTCTTTTTACTCCTCAGTCCCTTCGTCGCTCTTGTGAGGCCTCCTGACTTAGATGTTTTGATTTTCCTCTCCTCAAATTTCATGAATTTTTTTAGGATCACGCGGGTATCTTGGGATCGTTTTGATATTCTTGTGACAAGAACATTGTTCTTAGTGCCTCCTGACATTTAGGGGTTGTGGCCGTGTCCCAGGGAGTTGAGCTCTGAGGTGTTGTTGTCACAATTTTATTGTTGCTGTTCTGGAATACCTGAGTTTTGCCGACATCGAAAATCTCTTTTATGCAGCTAGTGGTAAGATAACCCCGACGCCACCCAGTACTGGGGCGGGAGTTCGGGAGTATTGCCATAGCTAGTATAACGGATGCTTTTTGAAGGCTGAGGTACACAATTTCTGAAGGTTTCTTGGTTATGTGTTGACTGATGGATACAGCTTGGATGTAGGGATTGTTAGTTTTGGGTGAGATATATATTGCTTCCCCTATATCCCCAACACCAGATTGCATAACCAGAAAGTTTTGGGAGTTTTATAGGTGGGAATTCCAGTAGCTGTTAGCATTTCTTTCCGCGGATATTTGGTTCGTGATTGGGTGATCCTTACCATTTATTCGTTCAAGTCGTACCTTGTTTTTTTATTCACCAACCCTTATCTAAGTGGCTTCTCACCTTAATTGATGTGTGATGTTAACTTTGGAATTCGTTCGTTCGTTCCTTGTTCGAATGTATATTGTGAAGACTATATGTTGCAATTTCTATCCGTTGATTCAACTTGTCTATCTGTTATCAAGATCCTAACGGATGTCACCCTCTTCAGGATGGCTCCTCCAACACGTCTGAATCCGGAATGCAATGAAACGAGTCAGGCGAACCCTCCATCTCCGCCACCTCCTCCGCCTCTGGAAGCTGTCGTGGCAGCCACCAACGCCAATACTCAGATGCTTTTGCAACTCTTGCAAGAGCGCAACCAAGCTCAAGGCAACCAAAGGAATCAAGGGGCCAAGGGCATTTCAACAATCAACCTCAGTTTGCTACCCTCAACCAGTTTCTGGAAAATCAGCCAAAGTCTTTCAGCGCTTGTGCCGAGGCCATGGACGCTGATGATTGGCTCGTGGACATCTGCAAGCGTTTTGAATGTAGCAATGTCATCACGCTTGACAACATGGCCCTCAAGCAAGAAGGTGCTCAGCTCAAGTGTGAGGCTTCTAAGAAGAGAATCAGGGATGCAGTTCAATCTTCTTCTTCCTCACAAGTGGCAGCTAAGCAACAGAAGTTCTACATTCCTCCTCCCCCGTTTCGTCAGCCTTACCAGTAGAAGAACTCAGGTGGTCATGGATCTTCCCACCCACCCAACCCAAGCTATCAGAACAAGTCTTAGCCTCAGGTTCCAAGGACAGGCGGTCCTCCTCCACCTTTCTGCCCACTTTCAAAGGTCACTTGTCACAAGTGTGGTATGAAAGGGTATTACTCCAACAAGTGCTTCAACCAGAGGTGCCTTCCGCCTCCTCCTCATGTTCGGTCAGCAAGAAATGCAGTTGTCAAGCACAATCCCAAGTCTCCAAAGGTGAACATGATGAATTCAGCTCAAGTAGAGAATTCTTCAGAAGTGATCATGGGTTCTTTTCCAGTTAACTCTTCTCCTGCAAAAGTATTGTTCGATTCTGGTGCATCGCATTGTTTCATGTCAGCACCGTTCTTTACCAAGCATGATTTCACTCCGGCATATTTGGATAGACCTCTAGAAATTGTTTCCCCGGGCAAGCACATGAGTTCTCATTTGATGGTTCCTGATGTCACCGTCAAGATGAACAACTATTCATTTCTAGCTTCACCAATTGTTCTTGGCAATTCTGATATTGATCTCATTCTAGGCATGGATTGGCTTTATAAGCATAAGGCTTCCCTTGATTGTGCCGCCAGGGAGATTAAATTGACGCACCCTTCTAAGGATGTGATCATCTATGCCGCTCGTGATGAAACCATTTGGTTGTTCTTTCTCAATGAGAAGGGCAAGATCGATGCTATTTCTCAGATTCCAGTTGTTTGTGAATATCAAGATCTCTTTCCAGAAGAGCTTCCGGGTATGCCTCCTCACCAGCCAGTCGAGTTCGTTATTGATCTTGATCCCGGTACAGAACCCGTTTGCAAGCGCCCCTACAAGCTTGGGCCAAAAGAGCTGAAAGAATTGAAGAAATAACTCTATGAACAAGAACGTCTGGGTGTGATCAGACCAAGTTCATCTCCGTGGGGTTGTGGTGTTCTTTTTATCCAGAAGAAAGATGGCACGGACTGACTTTGCATGGATTACCGTCCATTGAATAAGAAGACAATCAAGAACAAATACCCACTTCCCAATATCAACGAGTTATTCGAGCAACTTAAAGGTGCAAAGGTGTTCTCCAAGCTTGACCTCCGTATGGGTTATCATCAGATTCGCATTCGTCAACAAGATATCCCGAAGACAGCATTCAGAACAAGCTTTGGTTTTTATGAATATACTGTCATGTCTTTCGGGCTTGTCATTGCCCCTCCAACTTTCTCTTGCATGATGAACTTCATCTTCAACCCCTACACAAATGAATTCGTCTTGGTGTATCTCGATGATATCTTGCTCTTCTCCAAGAATAAGAAGGATCATGCCAAACATTTGCGATTGGTGCTCAACAAGCTCAGAGAGTATCAATTCTAAGCAAAGTTTTCCAAATGTGAGTTCTGGCTTGATGAAGTTCTTTACCTTGGTCACATCATCTCCGCCAAAGGCATTGCTGTTAATCCCGGGAAGATTTCTGTATTTGTGAATTGGGAACCTCCTCATAATGTAAAGCAGCTTCACAGTTTCCTTTGACTTGCAAGCTATTGCCGAAGATTCCTTGAGAATTTCTCTCAGATTGCAAAGCCTCTTTCCAACCTCCTCCAGAAGCATGTCAAGTATGTCTGGACTCCTAAGTGTGACGTCGCCTTCAACACCCTCAAAGAGAAGCTAGTCCCGGCTCCTGTCTTAACTCCTCCTGATGAATCCAAACCATATGAAGTTTTCTGTGATGCCTCATTGCAAGGTCTCGGTGTTGTGTTAATGCAAGAGAAGAAAGTTGTGGCCTATACCTCTCGTCAGTTCAAGCCCAACGAAAGGAACTACCCCACTTACGATCTTGAGTTGGCGGCAGTTGTCCATGCATTAATAACATGGAGACATCTCTTGTTGGGAAGGCAAGTGGACATTTTCACCAATCACAAGAGCCTCAAGTATATATTCACTCAACCCAACCTGAACCTCTGCCGAACTCGTTGGGTCGAAATGATTCAAGAGTACAATCCAAGTATCGAATATACTCTAGGTAAGGCCAATGTGATTGCAGATTCTTTGAGCGGGAAGGCTTATTGCAACAGCTTAATTCTCAAGCCATTCTAGCCTGATCTTTGTGAAGCTTTCCGCAAGCTCAACCTCCAAGTTGTTCCTCAAGGGTTTCTTGCCAACCTTCAAGTCACTCCAACTCTGGAAGACCAAATTTGTGAGGCGCAAGTCCTCGATACCATGGTGAAGAAGGTGAAACATGCTGTTGCCAAGGGCTTACCCACACACAAGTGCTATCGCATTGATGACAGAGGCACTTTGTTATTTGAGGACCAGATTGTGATTCCTAAAGGTGATCTAAGGAATGCCATAATGAACAAAGCGCACAATTCTCTTCTTTCCATTCGTCCAGGCAGTTCGAAGATGTACCATGACCTCAAGCACTCGTTTTGGTGGACTCGAATGAAGTGAGAAATTGCTCAATTCGTAAATGAATGTGATGTTTGCCGAAGGGTGAAAGCAGAACACCAACGACCAGCTGGTCTCCTCCAACCTCTTGCTATTCCATAATGGAAGTTTGATCATATCGAAATGGACTTTGTCACTGTATTCCCTAAGTCCAAGCGTGGGAATGATGCTATCTTCGTTGTCATCGACAAGCTTACAAAAGTGGCTCATTTCCTTCCAATCAAAGAATCTATCACAACAGCTCAGTTGGCAGAGTTATACACCTCCAGAATTGTCTCCTTGCATGGTATTCCGCAATTGATCTCTTCAGACCGCAGAAGCATTTGCACTTCTAAGTTCTGGGACTCCTTCCAGAAGGCCAAGGGCACCAACATTCGCTTCAACACAGCTTTCCATCCTCAAACAAGCGGCCAAGTCGAGCGAGTCAATCAAATCCTCGAAGACATGCTCAGAGCCTGTGCCATCTCTTTGGGTATGAAGTGGTAAGATTGTCTTCCATATGCCGAGTTCTCCTACAACAACAGCTTCTAAGCAAGTTTGGGCAAGGCCCCATTCGAAATTCTTTATGGCAGAAAGTGTCGTAATCCTCTCAATTGGTCCAAGGCTGGTGAATGCCAACTTCTTGGCAATGACTTGATCACAGAAGCTAAAGAAATGTGTAAAGTCATCCGAGAAAATCTCAAAGCCGCGCAATCGCGCCAGAAGAGTTACTATGATAGCAAGCACCGTGACTTGGCTTTCGAGAACGGAGATCATGTCTACCTCCGCGTCTCTCAAATGAAAGGCACTCGTCGCTTCGGTATGAAAGGGAAGCTTGCCCATAGATACGTGGGTCCTTTCAAGATCATTGGAAAAAGAGGCAACCTCGCCTATCAACTCGAGCTTCTGACCAACTTCACAAATGTGCACGATGTGTTTCATGTGTCACAACTTCGCAAGTTCTTCAAGACGCCTGAGCGCACCATCAACTTCGAAGAGATTGACCTCCAAGAAGATCTATCTTATAATGAGCATCACGTGGCTATTCTTGAAGAAACCGAGTGCAAGACTCGCAACAAGTCAATCAAATTCCTGAAAGTTAAGTGGTCACACCATTCCGACTGAGAAGCCACCTGGGAGCGCTAGGATCACCTCCGTTCCAAATATCCGGAGTTCTTTCAGTCCTAGATCTCGAGATGAGATCCTCTTGTAGTGGTGGAGTGTTGTAACACTCCGGATGTAACTTTCCATATTTGAACTCCAACTCTTGCCATTTCCGGCTATGCGATATGATATTTCCTTCGTGGTTGGGTTTTTGTCTCTCGTTATGGATTTGTAATTGGTGTCATCTTGCATTCTCATCCTCATCATGTGCATGGTGTGATTTTCATACATATTATGTTGTTGCATGTTCCATGAATGAATCTTGCATCATCACCACTTCTCCTTCCTTTCCTTTCTTTCTTTTTGCAAGTGCACCTTTTACTCCTCCATTAATGTTCATCTTTTCCCCAATATTCAAGAATCTTGTCCTAAATCTCCCTGTCAAATTTCAGCTTTTTTTGAAGTTGTTTTGGTTGGGTTCAAAAAGACCTCAAGTTTGAATTATATTCAAACATGTTTTTATTTTTCTACCTCTAAAAATGGCCAAGGCAATTATTTCAAATACTAAAATATTTCAGGAGCATGGGAATATTTTCATATTTCCCAAATCCCTCTTCTATGTCCCTGGCCTTTTTCATTTTGTTTTTCCATTTGAGGAAATTCAAATAAAAGAACAGGCTTACCTGGGGCTCTCTTTCACCAGCAGAGCACAGCAGCAGCTCCAGCCGCGGCCCATCTAGCCCGCCAGCGCCCCTTTGCCCTCTTTCTCCCTCGCCGGGCCCGCTTGTCAGCGCCCCATGACCTCACGCCTACCTGCTCCGTGCTGTTGTCGTCTCTATTTCTGAGAGAGAGCACACGCACTCGTGCCGTGAGCTTCACGGACGTCAAGGCCATACCATCTCTTCCACTCCTTTTTAAGCCCCTGCGGCTCCCTAGGGTTTCCCCTTTCTCCTCTCCGTTTTCTCCGCCGCCGCCGCACAGGTCAGGGCACCCAAGCGCCCTGCTGCTTCACTTCCAATCACCTTGGTCGAGGCGAGCAGGAGCTCTCCTTCGGCGTAGGAGTTCCAATGCTGGCCCCATCGTCATCCATGCGCAAGAGGAGACCTTCCCCATGTCGTTCCCGCGCACAGCCGACCCCGGATATGCCAAGTCTGACTACCTCCCCGTCGTCCTCTTCCTCCCTTGCTTCACGGACAGTAGATCCGCCAAATTCAGAGCCTCCTCCCGTTGCCTCCAGCGCGTCTCTGCCGACCTCGTCGTGCCCTAGGGTGAGTTGGGTTACGCAACTCCCTATCCCATCCATTCCATGGCATGTAGGCACCCGTAGGACTCATCCGATCCGTGTCTTTGACGCGCTCGTAGTGCTCCGGCGAAGCCTGAAGATGATGTTGTGCGTATCTTTGCTGTAGCGCACCCACTCGTCCCCGCGCTCCTATTCTAGCCTAGCTGCGTTCTCCTTGCTGCGCTGGCCTTGCCCGCGCAATCGCTCCTGCAGCGCAGCATCCCCGCGCGAGCACCAGGCCTCGCCTAGCCCCATGCCTTAGCCACCGAGGTGAGCACAAGCTCGTCCTCGGGAGGGCCCACACGTGCACGTTCCTTTGCTTCTCTGCTTGCACGCGCATGACCTTACCCCCATTCTGCATGCCCGACGGTGCTCTGCAGCTGCGGAAGTCGCCACCTTTGCTTGCCGTCGATGCCGGAACTCTGCTGTGCATTTATGGCATTTTTTCCAGGACCGGGTCTCTCTCTGTTTAAAGGGAGATACACCCCTTCTTGATCACAAGCCGGGCTTGTAGCACTGGTTGCTCCCGCTCCCTCTGAAGTAGTAGGTCTCGGGTTCAAGCCCCATGCTCTGCATATTTTGATGTGTCCTTTTTACTCTTCATTGTGACATTGACGCCTCGGCCCCACTGTCATACACACACCCTCTTAGGCCCACTGTCATACCAACACACACACAACTGCCTCCCTTTCTTTATTTTTTGTTCCTATTACCCCGCGCTTTCCATTTATGGAAAGTGCCCGTTTCCCATTTGGGGCAGATCCAAATCTGGACATTCCAGATTAGGCAATTTCCTTTTCTGTCTATTTCCATTTCGGGCAGCTTCTAAAATATGCATTTTGCGGGTATCCTTCTACAGTAACCCCAACATATTATATATGTTTTCGGGGTAGAAAAATCCAATGAATCCAGTGGTGGCTTTAGTTTCTGCATTTGAGCAAGTTTGCACACATGTCATTTTAGATCATGTTGTTGTTTTGTCTTTCATGTGTATAATTAGGCAAATATGCTATAGGGTAGTTTTGCACATGAACATGCTCTTCATCATGCCTACTTGCTGCTAGAATTAAGCTCATGCCATGACATGTTTCAGTTTGAGTTAAATAAGCTTGCAAACATGCTGTCATGAATCTGTTTCTGCCATGACTAAATTCTACCAAGTCTGGGTCTGTTTATGTCACTTGCCATGTTTGCATTGATGCTATCATCATTTGTGTTGATATTTGGAGCATATTCACTAAGTGAGTTTTGTCAAGTGCATTTTGTACTAGCATGCCATGCTCTTGTTTGCCATGATATATTGTTGTAGCATATTTAAACTTTGCTCACAAGTTGTTAGGTTGTTGTTTTCAATAGATTGCATTGCATCTTGTTTGGCTTGTCATTTTCAAACCGTGCATCCGTTTCTGGTGGTCTTCATATAGATTTCTCAAAATCTCCCAACCTATCCAGTGGCATGCTTGGTTTGCCAAGTTGATGCCATGATCATCCTTCCCCTTCCAGAGTACCATATGCATTGCACATGATATCTTGCATCCTATGCTATGACTTGCATCATGTTGCTTGCGCATTGCATCGTGATTGATTGTTGTTCCGTTGCTTGTGTTCTTGCTTTGGGTAGAGCCAAGAGACGAGTTCATGAATGAGGATCCTGTCGAGTACGCTAACGAGGAGCAAGCTTTCGACAATTCTGAGAACTTTGCAGGCAAGATGACCATTACCCTCGATATCACATCTATCTTTGCTTGCTAGTTATTAATTATATCACTATGTCGCTAGTAATTCATCATATCTTGCATCCTATGCTATGACCATTACCCTCGTCTACCAGTTGTTATATTATGCCTCCCATATTGCCATGTCAAGCCTCTAACCCACCTTCCTAGCAAACTGTTGTTTGGCTAAGTTACCGCTTTTACTCAGCCCCTCTTATAGCATTGTTAGTTGTAGGTGAAGTTGAAGATTGCTCCATGTTGGAACATGTTTATGTTGGAATATCACAATATCTCTTATTTTAATTAATGCATCTATATACGTGGTAAAGGGTGGAAGGCTCGGCCTTCTGCCTGTTGTTTTGTTCCACTCTGGCAGCCTTAGTTTCCGTCATACCGGTGTTATGTTCCTTCATTTTGCATTCCTTACGCGGGTGGGGTTATGGGACCCCCTTGACATGTCGCTTTGAATAAAACTCCTCCAGCAAGGCCCAACATTGGTTTTACCATTTGCCTAACATAAATAAAATTTAAATACGGGATTTTCTCCGGACCCCTAGTTTCTTAATCAAACCCCGGGGCCAGTGCTCCTTTGAGTGTTGGTCCGAAATGGGCAGACTGCGGAGCCACCCCGGGGTAACGCGAGGTCTGGTTTTACTCGTAGGCTAACCTATCTGTTGTACCCTGAGAACGAGATATGTGCGGCTCCTATCGGGATTTGTCGGCACACCGGGAGGTCTTGCTGGATTAGTTTTACCATTGTCTAAATGTCTTGTAACCGGGATTGCGAGTCTAATCGGGTTTTTCCGGGAGAAGGAATTTCCTTCGTTGATCGTGAGAGCTTATGATGGGCTAAGTTGGGACACCCCTGCAGGGTATAAACTTGCGAGAGCCGTGCCCGTGGTTATGTGGCAGATGGGAATTTAATATCCGATTGTATAGTTCTTGACAATTGACTTAATTAAAATGCATCAACCGTGTGTGTAGCCGTGATGGTCTCTTCTCAGCGGAGTCCGGAAAGTGAACATGGTTTGGGTTATGTTTGAACATAAGTAGTTTCAGGATCACTTCTTGATCACTTCTAGCTTCACGATCGTGGCGTAGTTTCTCATCTTACTCTTGTACTCGTAAGTTAGCCACCATATTTTCTTAGCGCTTGCTGCAACTCCACCTCATTACCTTATCCTACCCATAAGCTTAAATAGTCTTGATCCCGCTGTTTTTGAGATTGCTGAGTCCTCGTGACTCACAGATACTACCAAAACAGTTGTAGGTGCCGATGATACCAGTGCATGTGATGTTACCGAACTCAAGTGGGAGTTCGACGAGGACCATGGTCGTTACTATGTTTCTTTTCCTGATGATCAGTAGTGGAGCCCAGTTGGGACGATTGGGGATCTAGCACATGGGGTTATCTACTTTTCTTTTGGATTTGACCGTAGTCGGTCTATGTGTGCATTTTGTATGATGTATGACTTATTTAAGTATTGTGTGAAGTGGCGATTGTAAGCCTATCCCTTTCTTGTTTATTACATGGGATTGTGTGAAGATGGCCCTTCTTGCGACAAAACCACAATGTGGTTATGCCTCTAAGTCATGCCTCGACACGTGGGAGATATAGCCGCATCATGGGCGTTACACCACTCCTCCCTCCCTCCTTCCTACCCCTCCTCCCTCCCTCCTTCCTACCTCTCCTCCCTCCCTCCTTCCTACCCCTCCTCCCTCCCTCCTTCCTACCCCTCCTCCCTCCCTTCTCTCTGTTCTTGTAGAACTTAGGTAGTTTAAATATAGATTTTAGATTGTAGACATTGTAGAATGTAGGTTTTGTAATAGAATAATTTTTTAGCCTATTGTAGGTGTTTTGAATAGAATAGGAAATTTTAGGTCTTTTGATTAGAAATTTAGTTATGGAAAACTTTTAGTTGGCAGAATTTGAAAAAATGTTCTGTACTTGTTATATTCTAAACTTAGGGCATATTTTTAGGGTTTATTAAAAGAAAAAATAATAGTGGATGATGATGTAGATGTTTTAGGTATAGAAAAATTTGAATAGATGATGATGTCAATTTTTTAGTAGTACTAGTTTATTTAGTGTTGCTCAAGAATTGCTCATATGATGTAAATATAAACATGTATATCTGGTGTTGCTGAAATGGGATATGAGCTTGCCCAAGTGACCATGTTTGCCCGCATGGCCAATGTTTTGCCGGAGTGTTGATTAAATTCCGTTCCGGCAAATTTCAGGCGCTCGATATGTCCTTTTTAGCAAAGGTCATGCCGGATTTTTTCTCTGAAGTGGATTGTTAATCCTTTTCTAATATTGCTTTAGGAAAATGGCGCCGCCACCACCACCACCACCATCTCAACTTTGCAAGTCAAGATGTGCAAGCAGCCTTGCAATTCGCACGTTGTTCAGCATCTACTTCCAGCCAAGTTTTCTTCCTGCGGCGGTAACAAAATATATGAAACTTGTAACAACTATTTTGTTTTTAGTGTTATTGGCATTAATGCATTGTGTATATATCATTGTGTATACACAGATCGTCGCATGCAATGTGAGTTTTGAATTCTACAAGCTGACCGGAGACACTGTGACCTTTGAGCCTCCTGGGGGCCCCTATACTATGGAGGTCGAGAAAGGACAAAATATGTCGCAGATGGGAGGAGATGGATGGGACCATTTCATCTCCCACATGGTATCACTGGTGGTGAGTTGATCAGCTTCTCCTTCAGAGCAGAAAGACCCAAGCTGGCCATCATTTATCTCAACACGGATGAAGATGATGAGGACCCAGTTGGTGAAGCCATCTATAGTCGAAGAATAAGGCCGGGCGAGGAGGAGGTGTGCAACCTATGGGACATAATTCCGCCACGTGCTGACTTTTTCGGGGTGCCATTCGTGACTCGCCTGACAAGTACCATGGTTGATCAGCATGTTATGGTATGTTATACTTATTATAGTAATTTCATTATATGTTTTATTGTTATACTTACAAATGCAAATTATCTGTATGTAGAATCTGATGATATGCATAGTGTCGAATCCAATGATATGCTTAGTGTAGAACCGATTACATGCTTACTTAGTGTAGAGTCCAATGATATGCTTAGTGAATCCGATGATATGCTTAGTGTAGAGTCCAATGATATGTTGTTTAGAAGCTAGCCGATGACATGCTTAATTAGTCTAGAGTCCAATGACATGCTTACTGTCTGATCGATGACATGCTTACTATTTGATCCATACTTATTACTAGAATCCAAGCTTAGTAGAAATATAGTAGTGTTGGGGAACGCGGTAATTTCAAAAAAAAATCCTACGGTCATGCAAGATCTATCTAGGTGATGCATAACAATGAGAGGGGAGAGTGTGTCCATGTACCCATGTAGACCGAAAGCAGAAGCATTTAGTTAACGCGGTTGATGTAGTCGAAAGTCTTCGTGATCCAACTGATCCAAGCACCGAACATACGGCACCTCCGCATTCAGCACACGTTTAGCTCGATGACGTCCCTCGTACTCTTGATCTAGTTGAGGCCGAGGGAGAGTTTTGTCAACATGACGGCGTCGTGACGGTGATGATGAAGTTACCGGAGCAAGGCTTCGCCTAAGCACTACGACGATATGACCGAGGTGTGTAACTGTGGACGGGGGCACCGCACACGGCTAAAATAATTGTCAACTTGTGTGTTATAGGGTGCCCCCCTGCACCTGTATATAAAGGAGCAAGGGGGAGGCCGGACGGCCCTCTAGGGAGCGCCAAGGGGGGAGGAATCCTCCTCCTAGTGGGAGTAGGACTCCCCCCTTTCCTAGTCCTACTAGGAGAAGAAGGAAGATGGGGGGAGAAGGAAGGAGGGGCTCCGCCCCTCCCCCTAGTCCAATTTGGACTAGGCCCATGGGGGGCGTGTGGCCAGCCCCTGGCTGCCCCTCTCTCTCTCCCTTAGGCCCAATAAGGCCCATTACTTCTCCGGTGGTTCCGATAACCCTTCCGGCACTCCGGTTATATCCAAAACTTCTCCGGAACACTTCTGGTGTCCGAATATAGTCGTCCAATATATCAATCTTTATGTCTCGGCCATTTCGAGACTCCTCATCATGTCCGTGATCACATTCGGGAACAATCTTCGGTACATCGTATCACATAAACTCATAATACCAATCGTCATGAAACGTTAAGCGTGCGGACCCTATGGGTTCGAGAACTATGTAGACATGACCGAGACACGTCTCCGGTCAATAACCAATAGCAGAACCTGGATGCTCATATTGGTTCCTACATATTCTATGAGATCTTTATCGATCAAACAGCATAACAACATACGTTGTTCCCTTTGTCATCGGTATGTTACATGCCCGAGATTCGATCGTCGGTATCTCGATACCTAGTTCAATTGTGTTGCCGGTAAGTCTCTTTACTCATTCTGTAATTCTTCATCCCGCAACTAACTCATTAGTCACAATGCTTGAAGGCTTATAGTGATGATATTACCGAGAGGGCCCAGAGATACCTCTTCGAAACACGTGGTGACAAATCCTAATCTCAATCTATGCCAACCAAACATACACCTTCGGAGACACCTATAGAGCACCTTTATAATCACCCATTTATGTTGTGACGTTTGGTAGCACACAAAGTGTTCCTACGGTATTCGGGAGTTGCATAATATCATAGTTTGAGGAACTTGTATATGTCATGAAGAAAGCAGTAGCAATGAAACTAACAAGATCATAATGCTAAGCTAACGGGTGGGTCATGTCCATCACATCATTCTACTAATGATGTGATCCCATTCTTCAAATGACAACACATGTCTATGGTTACGAAACATAACCATCTTTGATTAACGAGCTAGTCAAGTAGAGGCATACTAGGGACTATATGTTTTGTCTATGTATTCACACATGTACTAAGTTTCCGGTTAATACAATTCTAGCATGAATAATAAACATTTTATCATGAATTATGGAAATAAATAATGACTTTATTATTGCCTCTAGGGCATATTTTCTTGAAGTACTGTTTTTGATAGTGTAGAAATCTATACTTAGTAGAAATATATTTACAAGAGTATGTGTGAGGCTATTTATTAATTGATGTGTTTTTCTTATTTAGAAATTGCCAAAGAGCCTACCTATGAGTTGTGGAATTGAGCCTGATGAAGAAGGCTCTGCTGGAATACGCCTTACCACAAGGGGCTCCGTCACCACTTGTGCGTACGGCATGGATACGGACGGTCGCACACACTTCAGCTCGGTTGGGTGGAAGAACTTCCTCGTTGGCAAGAATCTTCGTGTTGGACAGGCCATCCTAATTACTATCAAGAACACCCACCACCATGGCTTGAGGATCATGGTCATCGTTGATATCATCTAGAACTACATATGTGTGTGACTGTATGACTACCCTAGTAGGCTGCTATATGCTGTATGACTACCTAGTACTGCTTATCATATATGCTACTGTATGAACCATATATGTGTGTGAGGATGCATGTTAACTATATATGAGTACCTATAATGCTTACTGATATTGTATGACTACTGTATGACTATATGGTACTGTGGTTAATGATATTGTTATCTGGTATATGTGAAATTGCAGTTTATTGAAACGGGGTACTGTTCTAGATCAATAGGAAGCAGCGAAAAAATGTTGAAAGATATAGTAGTAGCGCAGGCAAAGAAAAGCACTATAGCTACTTAGTAGCGCATGTGGCAAAAGCGCTGCTGATAGTCAATAGTAGCAGCGCGGGTACATTGAGTGCTACTACTAGTTAGTTGTAGCGCCTTATCAGTAGCACAAGCGCCCGCACTACTGATAGTGTTAAAACCCGCGCTAGTACTAGGGTTTTCCCTAGTAGTGCTACTGTTCACGTTCGACCAGGTCAAAGTTGACTGCCCAATAAGTGTTGACTGGGTCCCACATGTCAGCTTCTGGTGCACTTCTGGGTGCACTGGACCAGGTGCACAGAGCCTTTTCATGTGTATTTTTGAAATTGATTAATTTTCCAGGATTTTCAGAATATTGTTAAAACTTTGTAAATTAATATAAAATAATTCGTAAGTCGGATGAAAATACTTTGTACATGAAAGTTGCCCAGAAAAACATGACGAATACGGTTACACACTCTGTTTGTCTGCCACATGTCCCTAGCACAACGAACATGCAACCACCCCCTCCGGTTCGTTTGTCCGAAAATACCAAACTTCGGGAAAACATTCCCAGATGTTTTCCCCTTCGCCAGTATCGCCTAGTACCGCATTAGGTCGCCCCTAGCACTATGTTTTGTCATGTTATGTTCTGTAATGCCTTGTTTGCTCCGTATTTAATATTTCTCCCCCCCTCTTCTTCTCCGGTAGACACCGAGACCGACGCTCATGGCCCTGAGTACAAGTATGTCGACGACGACCCTTCCTTCTCAACAGAGCTTCCAGTCAAGCAAACCCCCTTTGATCAACAAGATATTGCCCACTCTCTTCTCTCTTATTCTTGCATTATATTTTCTACTGTTGTTGATTCGATAGCTCCTATTATGTTGCATAGCCTGTCATTGTGGCCACTATTGTTACCTTTACCCGCAATCCTAAATGCTTAGTATAAGATGTGTCGGTGTACTAAAGTAGGGGTACCTTAGTATCCCGAACTTGTGCACGGCGATTCTGGCGTCAGCGGCAAGGCTTCTCGGGCGTCCGCCAAGATCCTCCGCTATTCCTGTTGATGCCATTCAAGAACAAAGTGTTTTTACTAAGAAGACAAGGCCCCGACAAGAGGAGCTTGCCGGGAAGGACAAGGCCCAGCAAGAGGAGCTTGCCGGGAAGGCCAGCCAAGGAACTTGCCGCGACGCGCCACGCGTCCCGGCAAGACCCGGCGAGCGACAAGCTGCCGGGTGCTACAAGACGACGACCGCGGCAAGGCGCTTGCAGCGCGGCTACCACTCTGCGCCCATGCTCCGAGCATCCGTCGGCGATGTCGCGCGGGACCGTTCCAGCGCGCGTGGCGGGAAGCTGTGCAGACCAAGTGGTGCGAGGTGGCAAGTGGAGATGACGAAGGCCATCGTGGTAGCGGTGGCGCCCCAAATAGTCGTTTTCTGCACTGTTTGGGCGACCGAACGGGCATTAAATGCCCTTGTCCCCTGCCGTCGAGTTAGGTAGGGTGCCTTTGTAGAAGCGATTGTACCAAACCCTCTTTTACATTTTTACCCTATGCGTGTTGCCACTGTCGGTGACCCTTTTAGCCTATAAAAGGAGGCCCATGCGCAACGTGGAGGGGGTTCGACTCATTCGAAACTACAGAACGCTCACGCTCTCGAGCAAGAACACAATACAAACACAAAGCAGAAGTAGGAGTTTCATCTCTCCAGAGAGCTCCGAAGCTGGGTAAAATCCCTTGCGTGCTTTGCCTCGATCTGCTCTTCGTGCGCCCTCCGCTCCCTGCCGGACCGAGAAGGGGCCCTGCCCCATAGGTGTTCGTTTCCCACGACATCTTTGGCGCGCCAGGTAGGGGGCGTCGAGGTTGTGCGAACCTGATCCGGTGTTCGCGCGTGCTACATCATCATCTTCATCGACATGCCACCGAAGAAGAAGGCTTCGGAGGTGGTTGGTCCGTCTGCGTCGATCCCGCCGCCACCGAAGCAAACGGGCGGTGGGGTAGACACCGGCGGAGGAACGAGCGCCGACAGGGGAACTCACATTGTCACCAGATCCAAGGACAAGGCCCCGCAAACTTCGACGTCCGTGCATGCACCGCGCCCCTCTCAGGAGACGCGGGATCGACAACGCCATGGTGCTCCTAGCACCGTGCTCGCGTTAGAACAAGGCCAAGCTGGTGGATCACGGGACGCTCCAGGCCAACATGCACGCCAACATGTTGGCGCGAGTGCAGCACGATCGCCTGGACGAGATGTTGCTCCTTCTAACACTGTTAGAAGTTTGAGCATATCCCGCTCCTCGCGTCGTTCGCCCCCGCCGCCAAAAACCCCAGAAGAAGCGTTGGCTCGAGCCCAACTGCTCCTAGACTACCCTCCAGCGCCGGACAAGATCGACGATTGGAGGATCACCATTCAGAGCCTCATCGGCTTCGCCAATGGCGACACTCCCCGACAACCGAGCACGTCGAAGCCGCGGCAAGACGCCCAGGCGCAAGCCGGTGGCGACAAGACTGGTGGAGGCGCCACCACCGTGCACTCCCCGCCCCGAAGGCCAAGATCGCCGACTCGCCGGGTCAACCTCGACACCGACTCCACGGCGTCGTCAGATCCACGAGTTCGTCATGATCAGCGCCAAGTTCTTCAAGAACGGCAGCAAGAGGACGCTCGCGCCCGAATCGAACGTCGAAGAGAAGCGCGGCGTCAATCAGAACAGCGCGCTGGACCCACTGTCCACACATGCGCCAGGGGAACCAGGCGACCTGCCGTACGCGGCAGCTTGCCCTGCGTTCACCCGTGAGCTGCGGCAAGTCCAGTGGCCCAGTACCAAGAACTTCAAGCCAGATGTACCCGAGAAGTACGATGGCAGGATACATCCGTCGGAGTTCCTCAGCGTCTACACCATCGCGGTGCAGGCGGCCGGGGGGCGCGACGAGAAGATCCTCGCCAAATACTTCCCACTGGTGCTCAAGCCCAATGTCAGATCGTGGCTCATGAACTTGCCGGACGACTCCATCTCCTCATGGGCGGTGAGGGAGTCCTGGACTAGGGGGTGTCCGGACAGCCGGACTATCAATATCCGCCGGACTCCCAGACTACGAAGATAGAAGATTGAAGACTCCGGCTCGTGTCCGGAAGGTACTTTCCTTGGCGTGGAAGGCAAGCTTGGCGTCGGATCGTAGATCTCCTACCATTGTAACCGACTCTATGTAACCCTAGCCTCTCCGGTGTCTATATAAACCGGAGGACCTTAGTCCGTAGGACACAACATTACATCTCAACAATCATACCATAGGCTAGCTTCTAGGGTTTAGCCTCCTTGATCTCGTGGTAGATCTACTCTTGTACTACCCATATCATCAATATTAATCAAGCGGGGCGTGAGGGTTTTACCTCCATCGAGAGGGCGAACACAGGTAAAAACATCGTGTCCCTCGTCTCTTGTTACCATCCGCCCTAGACGCACAGTTCGGGACCCCTACCGAGATCCACGGTTTGACACCGACATTGGTGCTTTCATTGAGAGTTCCTCCGTGTAAATCGCCGATAGAGCGGATGCCTTTACCCGTCTTCAAAGACGGTGTTTTCACCGGAGGGGCCTTGGCCGCCGGTCAAACAATCCGGCTTGGTGGCTTCCTTATGACCGCCAGTCCGGCCGTCACTTCGGCAATGACTTCTCAAGTCGTCGGAAGCAATCTTCGTGTCAGCCCTAAAGCTGCCGAACAGTTAGATCCAATCGAGCTCTCGTCTGTTAACGAGCTCTTGGATCGCATCGCCGCCCTGGGAGTCGCAACGGACTACAATCAGATCGGGCTTAAAACCGATCCGAGAGAGATTAACTCTCCCCAGGCTACCCACCACGTTGAAGTGGTAGAGGAACAACTCGGCAATTCTTTGCCATTGTTGAAAACAATCTGTGTCCGGATTCCCGAACCCTCCATGCCGGATTACCGCGGAGGGACGAACTCTGATCGAGCATTGAACCTAAAATCATGCGTCGCTCCGGACTCGCTGGGCTGTTTCCAGCGAATCAAGCTTCCGAATTCGGAAGTCCCTCGGCCTTTGAGCCCAAAGATGGGCAGGGATCCGGATTTTATTCCACCCACCCGCCCAGACATATGCGACCTATCTCTAATTTGGCAAGAGCCTTCAGAAATAGTACATCATTCTTGGGCGATTCCTCTGGTTATGGACGGGATAAAGGACTGCCGAGAGGAAAACACAATCTCAATCTTTCGCAATAACTTCACGGACAAGGGAATCTGAGCGCCATTGATCGTCGCAAGATTACGCGTTTTACCGATCTGGCGTCCATAATACGAAAGTACAGGCGATGGAAAGTTTCCGGAAAACTGAAAATCAATTTTGGGATAATCCGGCCCCAAACCCAGTCCGCGGTAAAAGGGTGCCTCACAATCAGGCCCCAGATGCAAAAACCAAAAAGCAAAATCCCAGCAAGGGAAACGGAACCGTCTTTGGAGGGATGGCTCAATGGACCTGTAAACTTCATAATCTGAGAGGAGCTGTCCCAACACATAGCCTTGAGCATGTTGGATACTACGGCGGTGGCCAAAAGTGGCGAAGAGCTTCTAGCTCTGGGAAACCACTCCAACAATACCAGACGGTATCAAGCGGTCTTGAGACTTTCGCATCAAATAATATGCAAAAGCGAACAATCCGCGAACTCGCGAAGTCTACCAAGTAGCAACAGCAAATCCATGGGCGACACAGCTATCACGTTCAGCGCCCGGCGACGAGCCCACATCTCGAACTACGAGCCCGGCCGACTTGGTACTTAGCCCATAGTGGGCGGCTTTTCGTGACAAAAGTCCTCATGGACAGCGGCAGCGGACTAAACCTCATTTATGAGGAAACCCTGCGGAAAATGGAAATCGATTGGAGCCGTATTGAGCGAAGCAACACAACCTTTAGAGGAATAATCCCTAGCCGGGAAGTGCGCTGCACCGGAAAAATCACACTCAATGTGGTGTTCGGCTCTCCGGACAATTACAGATCCGAAGAAGTCACGTTCCAGGTGGCCCCGTTCAGCAGCGGCTATCACGCCATATTAGGATGAGAGGCATTCACAATTTTTCAAGCAATACCTCATTACGCGTACATGAAGCTCAAAATGCCTGGGCCCAGCGGAATAATCACTCTCGTCAGTGATCCGGACACAGCACTCCGCGCCGAAAACAAGACAGCCGCACTAGCCCTCGAAGCACTATCCAAGCCTTAGCGGCAGAGGAACTCATCGCCATTGCGCTCTCGATAAACAGGATGATGTGATACTTGATAAAAGATCCAAGTCCACCTCCTTCAAACCAGCAGATGAGATAATTAAATTTCAGGTCCACCCAACGGACCCAACAAAGACAGCCTCCATTGGGGCACAGTTGAACCCCGAAGTTGACGCCGCACTGCGCGAATTCCTTCGGGAAAATTGGGACATCTTCGCCTGGCACCCTTCGGACATGCCCGGAATCCCTCGCAGGTTGGTAGAACACAGCCTAAACATCCTAAAAGGATTCAAGCCAGTCAAACAGGCTCTTCGACGATTTTCCAAGCCCAAAAGACAGTCAATGGGAGAAGAGCTAGCCAAGTTATTGGAAGCCGGATTCATTAGAGATATCAAACATCCGGACTCGCTAGCAAATTTGGTGATGGTACCAAAGAAGGATAAATCCTGGTGCCTCTGTGTCGACTTCAAAGACCTCAATAAGGCTTGCCCAAAGGATCCTTTCCCCCTCCCCCGCATCAATCAAATTATCGACGCCACGGCAGGACACGACTCGTTGTGCTTCACGGGCGCATACTCGCTATCATCAAATCAAGATGGCGAAGCGAATCAAGCCACAGCGGCATTCATTACTCCATACGGACCATTCGCTTCAACACGATGCCCTTCGGACTTAAAAGCGCCGGCGCAACATATCGGCGCATGATTCAAACATGTCGGCTACCCGGATAGGCAAAACAATCGAGGCATACGTGAGCGGCGTGGTCGTCAAAACAAAACACGTCGAAACTTTAGAAGGCGATTTGAGGCTCACATTCGACAACCTTAGAGCATATGACATCAAGCTGAATCCGGAAAAATGTGTTTTCGATTGTACCAGCCGGAAAGCTCTTTGGGCTTCATCGTATCCGTAGAGGAATTGAAGCAAATCCGGCCAAAATCCGGGCTCTGTCGCGGTTGGATATTCCAAAGACCTCAAGCAAATACAAAAGTTAATAGGATGCGTGGCAGCTCTAAGCCGTTTATCTCCCGTTTAGGAGAGAAGGCATTGCCCTTTATCGCCTCCTAAGGCGCACCGAACACCAGTGGGCGGATGCCGCCTTCGCGGACTTCGAAGAAATAAAGGCCATATTGGCAACAAATCCGGTCCTGGCTGCACCCACTCTGGGCAAACCAATGTTGTTATACATCGCTGCAACACATCAAGTTGTAAGCACTGTCCTCGTCGTCGAACGAGCAACAGAAGGGCATAAATTCCCTCTTCAAAAACCAGTGTGTTACGTATCCACTGTGTTAACCCCCTGCAAATCCCGTTACCCGCACTATCAAAAGATAGCATATGCGGTGTTCATGGCGTCTCGGAAGCTCAGGCACTACTTTCAAGAGTGTTCGATAGTAGTGGCCTCTGAAGTACCACTCAATGAAATTATAAATAATCGCGACGCAACGGGCAGGATTGCAAAATGGGCCATTGAGCTCTTGCCATTCGACATAACTTACAAACCTCGACGAGCCATAAAGTCACAAGTTTTGGCTGATTTCGCCGAATGGATGAAGCGAACTACCTAAAGAGCACGCGCATACTCCAATTGGACTATGCACTTCGACGGCTCCAAAATGTTGGCGGACTAGGGGCTGGCGTCGTCTTGGCGTCCCCCACGGAGATCTGATCCGATATGTACTTCAAATAATGTACGGACTCCAACAATGCAGCGAATCTGAGGCCTGTTACATGGTCTCCGGATGGCGGTTTCCATGGGCATCAACGCCTAGAGGTGCGAGGATTCAAACCTTGCAATATCCCAAATAAATGGAGACTTTGGCGCCAAGGATCCGAAAATGGCAGCATATCGTAATGCTGTCGTGAAAATGTCGGCTTCGGTTTGAAGGACTCGAATTCCATCACATAGCCGAGATAATAACCAAGCAGCCGACGTCCCCGCACGCATCGGTGCGAAACGTGATCTTGTCCTCAAATATCTTCTGGAACGGCTCTTCAAGCCATCCGTACTATGGGAAGAGGAGTCCGGTAGCGACAAACCGGAGAAAGCCGCACCAACTGGTGATTCAGCAGACGACATAACACCATCCGCCCATGATATAATGGTAGTAATCGCCGCGTGGACAGAACCTTTCCTAGCCTACTTACTTAGGCAGGAACTTCCCGAAGACCAAAATGAGGCCCGCTGCATAGTCCGGCGATCGAAGGCCTACAAGGTCCATGAGGGAGAACTCTATAAGAAAAGTACTACCGGAGTCCTTCAAAGGTGTATCTCCGAAGAAGAAGGGCGAAACCTCCTGGCTGAAATCCATGCCGGACTAGGTGGACACCACGCAGCAGCCCGGGCCCTGGTAGGAAAGGCATTCCGTATAGGATTTTATTGGCCGACGGCTCGGGCGGATGCAGGACTTGGTCCAGCGATCGTTGGTTGCCGCTCTTTGCTAATCGAGCCATATGCCACCCGCCCTCAAAACCATACCCATTACCGGCCGTTCGCGGTGCAGGGGCTTGACATGGTCGGACCCTTAAAGGGAACCCACAAGAAAAAGTACACATTGGTCATGGTGGATAAGTTCACCAAATGGATAGAGGCCAAACCGGTCAAAACGGCAGAGTCCGGACCAGTGATAGACTTTATATCGAGGTGGTACACCGTTCTGAGTCCCCACAACATCATCACCGACAACAGCACAAACTTCACGGCCGATGAGGTCAAGTCATGGTGCAAAAATATGGGCATTAAGCTCGACTATCGTCGATCTATCACCCTCAAACCAGCGGTCAAGTGGAAAGAGCAAGCGGTCTAATAATGGCGGCATTAAACCCAGTTGGTGAGGTCACTCACCAAATCCGATACCCAATGGGTTGAGGAGCTCGACTCCGTACTCTGGGGGCTGCGGACAACGCCTAACCGCACTACCGGATTCACACCATTTTTTATGGTATACGGCGAAGAGGCAGTTTTGCCCAGCGACATTATTCATGACTCACCTCGAGTGCGCATGTATGAGGAAAGAGAAGCCGAGCTAGATCAGCAGGACAGCTTGGACACATTGGAGGAAGAACGTGACGTCGCGAAGGCTCGTTCCACATTCTATCAGCAGCAGGCCCAAAGATATCAAAGCAGAGAAGTACGGGCCAAGATCTATAACGTTGGCGAACTAGTTCTACGCCTGCCGGACAAGAAAAAGGCCCCTTCATTATTGATCAAGTACTGACCGGCGGAGCATACCGTCTATGAAATGTGTCGGACAACCGACTCGAGCCGAACCCATGGAACGCAGCCCGACTCCGACGATTCTATGCCTAGCGCCGGACTAAGAGTTCGTCCCCTTCCCCCGTCCAACCTTTTATATTTCGGCTGTGTTCTTTTTCTCTTTTTATCCTTTTAAATTAACAAAGCCCCTCGGGGCCTATTTTCGCATTTTTTGCATACATACGATGTGCCATCCTTTTCGTTATTCCGGGGCTTCTTTTACTGAAGCTCAACTATCTGAGTTTTATACCCAACACATGTGTCACGCTTCCACATGTACCGTTTACTCGCCATTATATGCATCGATATGACTTAAGTTTTGGCCAAGCTGGGTTGCTGGCTCTGTGCTTACCCCTCGTTCCCGATTGTTCGGCTAGGTGGTAAAGGAGCACCTCTGCGATTATTCTTGCGGGTCACCGGATGTGTACCTCGGTGGGTGAAGCCGAAAGCTAGTGTTCTTAAGGGAATATTCGATCGGTGATTTAAAGATGACTTTTACCTATTTTTCCCATCTGCCCCCAGATGTTTCTTCGCTCTCTCGGCAGTCGGACATGCACTTTAGGGCATGCCTCCCCAACGGAAGGAACCCTTAGCGGAACTATTCTCCTGGAAGATGTTTCTTACTAACCATGTAATATAACATAACTAGTTGGGCACTTATGCGATAAAGCACTAATGACCCCTCGCCTAGTCTCCATGCATACCACGGTTATTTCTTAACCAAAAAGGTATTCGGACACACTCCGGACTCTAGGGTCCTGAGGTCGAAGTGAAAAGGTCGGCAACGACAAACGATCTACAATCCGGCTAGAAGGCATTTCACATGTCATTTTAAAGGATAACATACATTGTCAAGTTTATTGATTGTATTCCTCCTCAATACCGTCTAACAGGCTGTCTAGTTTCTGATCCGTTGGGAAAATTTAGCAGCCGTTCTACTGGCTGTACACTAAACTCACAGGATCTCCTTCCGTCGGGCCCCACCGGTCCAACCGGCCATATGGTTGGGATCCGCCTTCTTGTACAGCGTCTTCACCATGGCCCAAGCCTCCTGGCACCTTCTGGCAAGCGAAACCTTCCACAAGCAGGCGCTGCCGCCTCCTGCAGCTTCTCTGCAAGCTCCCGAGGCCCTCGGGCGGGGCGAGGATGGCCATAAAGCCTGTCTGGCGCCACTCATTACTGCCGAACTCGTTCGAACAGCCATAACAGTTCGGGAAGTTGATCACCCATTGATCGGGCATCTCCTCCGCAGATGGCCCGTGAGTATACCTACAAGACATATTATGTCAAATCGCTTCCTCGCCGAACTCTTCTTCCTTAGAGAGTTCGCTCAAGCACTACTATAGATGCCGCGACGAAGTTGTTGATTCTCCTTGATGGAGCGGACAGCTCGGCTCAGGCGCCTTTCAGCTCTTCTCCGAGCTTGGCGTTGGCATCTTGGAGCTTGTTCCTTTCTGCTGAACTCATTCAAGCACACTCTCGCCGACCTTTAGGGCGCAGATGATCTTACTGTCGGATCTTGTTCAGCGGCACCTGCCGTGTCGTTCTTAGACTAGCGCGCATGCCGCACAGCGCTTATATTAATTTATACAAATGTGTTACCAGGAGGGGTCTTTCCGTCTCCTCCTATGGCAGCAAGTGCAGCCTCAAGTTGGGCCTTGCAATCTTGCAGCTCCCGAGACAGCTGGGCGTTCTTCTCGTTAAGAGCCTGAAATTTCAAGTCATCCTTAAATCAGTTAACATAACTAATTTAAGTCTCGGGGGCTACTAGTGTATACAACCATTAAAATATCTTTACCCGTATGTCTTTAACATACTGCTCCGTGGCCCTGGTAAAACCATTTTGAGCAGCCCGGAGATGCGCGTCCCCTGCGTTGAAGGCATCCAATGCCTCAGGGGAAAAGCACGCCTCTTGAAAAACTGTCCGGCAGCGTCTATGATTCATAGCGCTCTCCACCTCTGACTTGGTGGCGGACAGTCTGTCGGTATCCTCCGTTGGAGTAGGATCCGGTTCGCGTCTTGCGCTTGCCTCCCCCTCCAGTCCGGTAGCTGGGCACGGCTGGTATTGGTGGGGTCGGCAATTCCTGTGCTCACAGTTCGGCGAGCGCTTTTTCTTCTATAAAGATCATGAGCACTTAGAAATTTCCTTGGAACGTTGCTCGAAAAGATCAAATACGAGCTATACCTCTGCGGCGACGTCTCCGCCCGCACGGCGCTCCTTTTCTTCCTGCTAGTTCGGACCGACCTCTGTAGGTCGGCCGCCGCAGGCTCGGCTCCCGGCCGTAATGGCGCTTCCTGCACAATACCATCGTTCGCGAAGGTCGGAAATAGCCAAGGATAAGATAACGGTGTCGGACTTGGTCTTGGTCACAGGATGCGAACTTAGCCGGGGTAGTCGCTGTAATGGCAACCAAAGCATCATCAATGCTTAGCTGGTGATACACCCGTCGATTAGCTCCACCCGATGTCGGATCCTCTTGGAGGCGGACCTGTGGATCCTTCCAGATCCTCGGTTGTGGAGCAGGACTCAGCATGTCCTCCACAGTCCGGCGTAGACCCTGCGCCGAAGACATAATGTAAGAAGCTTAAACTTCGAAGATACGGGTAAAGGCCCTTTTGAGGTGTTAAACACCCATCCTCAGGGTTGATCATGGAAAACCCCTCCAGAGGGTTCGGGCGAAGGAAGTCCTCCTTCTCCCCCTTGTACAGACTGGACAGGATCTTCACCAGATCCTCGGTCGAACCCGGCCCTTGGCGGTCGTGCCGGGTGGCATCGTCCTCCCGTTGAAATCCCACATGGGGTGGCCTCTGTATTGCAGCGGCTGCACCCCCCGCTTGATGCACGTCACCATGACTCCAATCATGGTCAAGCCGGAATGAGCCATTAATCTTATCCGGCCCATCAAGTAATGGACGCTCTTGTCTTCCTCAAATGGGGGCTCATGGGCGCCCGGTGAGGCGTTCTTCAAGGAGCAGCATCAAACTCCGGAGGCCAATCCGGTTGGGTCGGGCAATGGGCGTCTACGATATAAAACCCACCGAGGGCGAGTCTTGGACGCCCTCTTGGGGTGCCGGATAGGTATCCGGTCCCGGCGATCGCCATATTTGGCGCCGCCCACTTGATATATGGACCCCTGGTGAGAGCGGGGCACGAGGCGAACAGCCTCTTCCACAATGCGAAATGGGGCTCGATGCCGTGAATAGCTCGCAAAGAGCTACATAGCCCGCGATGTGCGGCCTGAGGCGGGCGTGAGGTGGTGGAGCTGGAGTCCATAGAACTTGAGGCCAGCGGAGGAGCGGATGTATTGGAAATCCGAGCCCCCTTATTAGATAGGGGACGAAACACACCCGCTCCCCCTTGTTGGGGCTTGGGGTGTCCTCCGCCTGCCTCCCACCTCGATAATTAACCAGTCCGGCTTGGACCGGAACCATGAAGGCCGGAGGAAGCAATCCCTCCATTTGGAGCTTTACTAGCTCGTTGTGCGAAATAGAGCACCTCCTCCAATCCCCCGGCGATGGGCTGGGAGCGCGTGAGGAAGAGCCGCGTTGACGATCCATGGTGGAATGGATTTCAGGGTCAGAGGCGCTTCGATGGAGTGTACGCGGGAGGAAGATGGTGCGGTTTGGATCTAGATCCCTGCCCCTTTAATAGGCAGGCGACCCGCACAATTAGGGGGTAAAATGTAAAGGACTCACGGCTTTTCGCATTCGATGCGCAGCGTGGAAGAGGGCCATAATTTGGCGTAGAAGCCAAGGAGCACTGATATTCGAGGTGAAGCCGGACACTATTCGGCAGAACATGGAATTTGAAGGAGAACCGCCTTGCAACACCGAAGACTACAAGCACGCTGGACTTATCGTCATTGAAGCCTGGTTCGGGGCTACCGAGGAGTCTGGACTAGGGGTGTCCGGACAGCGGACTATCAATATCCGCCGGACTCCCGGACTACGAAGATAGAAGATTGAAGACTCGGCTCGTGTCCAGGAAGGTACTTTCCTTGGCGTGGAAGGCAAGCTAGGCGATCTGATATCGTAGATCTCCTACCATTGTAACCGACTACTGTGTAACCCTAGCCTCTCCGGTGTCTATATAAATCGGAGGGCCTTAGTCCGTAGGACACAACATTACATCTCAACAATCATATAATAGGCTAGCTTCTAGGGTTTAGCCTCCTTGATCTCGTGGTAGATCTACTCTTGTACTACCCATATCATCAATATTAATCAAGCGGGGCGTAGGGTTTTACCTCCATCGAGAGGGCGAACACAGGTAAAACATCGTGCCCTCGTCTCTTCTTACCATCCGCCTAGACGCACATTTGGGACCCCCTACCCGAGATCCGCGGTTTGACCCGGCAGGCGGATCTGTGCCATCGGTTGTCGGCGCCTTCACGGTGACCACAAGCCCCATGGCGAAAGCGATCTTCATCGCTGCGCCAAGAAGGAAGGAGTACCCTAGCGCAAGTACATCTGAGATTCAGCCAAGTGCAGCGCAACATCCCAGATGTCCACCCTGCCGTGGTCATCAGCGCGTTCCATCAGAACGTGCGAAACCGCAGGATGAGGGAGGAGATGGCGATGTGCAAGATTAGAGACGTTAGTGAGCTATATGCCCTGGCCGACAAGTGTGCGTCTTTGAAGGGGAGAAACTCCCGGAGAGAATCTTGAGGAGCAAAAGGGTCTGACAGTGAGGATGCCGCCCCGGCAAAGAAAAACCAGAGGCGGAACAATAGAAAGAGGAAAGCTAAAGATGTGCTAGTCGTCGAGCAGTCCGGCAACGGAGGTGGTGCCGAGAAGGCCAAAGATGGTAACTCCGGCGAGGCTGTGGTGGCCGCCGACAAGCAGGACGGCTCCGGCAAGCAGTACTGCATGATCCACCGCACCAAGGGCCATGATCTCCAGGCTTGCAAGAAAGTTGAACAGCTTGTTGAATTACAGAAAGCTGAATACGAGCGACGCGACAAGGAGAAGGCCCAAGAAGGTGGTGGAGGATCTGGCAAGAAGCGTCCCGCCCGGGGAGGGTGCCGCGGCAAGGCTAAGCAGCGGCAAGGAGACGAGCCTCCTGCGGCGCGACAAGGATGAAAGCGAAGAGCGAAGATGAAGAGATGGATGAGGATGAGACCGACGCGGCGGGGAGTTTGAGAAGGCAATAGAGGTTTTGTGCATCGGCGGTGGTGCTTCTCGCATACTTCGCACCGCCCGGCTCAAGCGATGGGTGCGGGAGGTTAATGCAGCATAACCGTCGGTTGAGTCGCGCAAGCCTCTGAAGTGGTCAAGACGCCCATCATCTTTGATGTTGAGGATCACCCGATCGCATAACTGCGGTCGGTGCTTGCCGATGTTGGTTTAGCCAACTATCCGCAACCTCAAGGTCACAAAGATCTTTGGTTGGCGGCGGGCGGCTTGAACTGATCGCTTCGGCGGTACTCAAGCTCGGATCCCGACAATGAGCTTGAAGAGACTGGTACTTTCAAGGAATCAACCGGGAAGGAGCAAGCGAAGGGAAGATTACATTGCGGTGACATTTGGCGGCGAGCTGAACCGGAGATGAGAAAGTTACCTTTGGCGTTGCTGATTTCCCATTGCCCTACAATGGGATACTCGGCAAATCGGCCTTCGCCAAGTTCATGGCAGCCTCTCACTCGCCTACTAGCGTGCTCAAGATGCCGGTCCGATAAGTGTCATTTCTGTCCATGGCGACAAGAAAGATGCCCTTATCTGTACCGACAAGATCTACCGGGAAGCAGCGGCCGCAGCAGATCACAAGACACTTGTCGCTGAAGCTCCCGGGGGGAAGAAGAGGAAAACCAAGTCCGGCAAGAACAGCTCTGATGCCAACTCCAGCAAGCGCACCTCTTCGGAGTGCTGCGCTACCGTCGAGGACGCACCATCGAGCTCCACCGGCAAGTGCAAGAAGGCAAAGACAGCTTCACCAGAGACCAAGAAAGTGGCCGCCAAGGAGGACGGCACTGGTGGTACCTTCACCATCGGTGCCACGCTTGACCCTAAATAGGAAGCGGCGCTCGTTGCTTTGCGGGCTAATGTCGATGTGTTTGCATGGTAACCGTCGACATCCCGGTGTTCCTGGAAAGTGATTGAGCACCACCTTGCCGTCTGCCCTCACGCGCCCGTCAAGCGAGAGAGGAAACAAGCGGTGGAGCGACAAGAATTCATTACGAAGAGATCAAGAAGTTGGAAGCGGCGCAGGCCTTGTCGAGGTACTCCATCCTCGTGGTTGGCCAATCCTGTAGTCGTGCGCCAAGGCAAGCGGAAATGGAGGCTTTGTATTGACTTCATTGATGTTAATAAAGCTTGTCCCAAAGATCCATTTCCTTGCGGCGCATTGACCAGATTATCGACTCCACGGCAGGATGTGATTTGCTTTCATTTCTTGATGCATACTCGGGATATCATCGGATCTTCATGGCGAAGAGGATGAAGAAAACGCATTCATTACTCCATGTGGCACGTCTTTGCTTTATGCGGATGCCTTTCGGACTAAAGAATGCTGGTTCAACATTCGCAAGAGTAGTCAGCCATGCTTTTCAGCCACAATTGCACAGAAATGTAGAGGCTTACATGGATGACATAGTCGTCAAGAGCAAGGACAAAGCAACTTTGATCCAAGATTTGGACGAGACCTTTGCAAATCTGCGCAAGATCAATCTCAAGTTGAACCCTGAGAAGTGTGTGTTTGGAGTCCCCTCCGGCAAGCTTCTCGGGTTCTTTATATCTCAGCGGGGGATTGAAGCCAATCCCGACAAGATCAAGGCCATTGAGCAGATCGAAGCACCGAAGCGCGTCAAGGATGTGCGAAGGCTTTCCGGCTACGTTGCTGCTCTCAGCAGGTTCATCTCTAAGTCTGCTGGCGCGCCTGCGTTTTCAAAATTTTGAAAAAGGCAGGTCAATGAAATGGACTCGAGCGGAGGCTGCGTTGCAGAGACTTGAAGAGATACATCCTCCACTCCAATACTTATCGCACCTAAACCACAAGAGAAGTTCTTTGCTGTATCTAGCGGCAACCAATCAAGTGGTTAGTGCTGCTTTAATGCGTAAAGGAGGCGGATGATGAGCAGCGAGCACGGCAAGCGAGTCCAGCGACAAGCGAGGGCTTCCCGGCAAGCTCTGGTCCCGACAAGGATAGATCTGTGCAGCCACAGGAAGAGAAACAAAAGAAGATGGTGCAGCACCCAGTTTATTTTGCCAGTTCCCTTCTGCAGGGGGCTAGATCAAGGTACGCTGGTGTGCAGAAGTTGCTTTTCGGCCTTCTCATGGCCTCGAGGAAGCTGCGCCATTACTTTCAAGCACATGAGATCACAGTAGTCACTCGCTTTCCGTTGAAGAGGATATTGTAGAATCCAGAAGCAACAGGCAGGATTGTCGAGTGGGCCTTTGGAAGCTGTCAAGCTTTGGCCTCAAGTTTGAGAGTACTTCAACTATCGAGCCGAGCATCGAATTTATAGCGAATGGGCGCCAACACCTAATGAAGAAATTCGAGCGAGCATTCCCGTCAAGGAAGCAAGCAAAGAATGGATCATGTACTTTGATGGTGCCTTCTCGCTGCAAAGCGCCCGGTCTTGGCGTGTTGCTTATCGCACCCACCGGGAGCACCTCAAATCGTCGTCGGATGCACTTTCCCAAGGAACAAGCGACATACAATACTGCAGAGTATGAAGGATTGCTTGCCGGACTCAGAATCGCGGCAGACCTTGGGATCAAAAAGCTCATTGTCAGTGGTGACTCGCAGCTTGTCATCCGCCAAGTGAACAAAGATTATCAGAGTCCGCTGATGGAAGCTTACATTGAAGAAGTGAGAAAGTTGGAAGAGCATTTTGACGGCCTGCGGATGGAGCATGTTCCAAGAACGATGTTGCCGATGGCCTGTCAAAATGCGCTGCATTAAAGTTACCTGTGGAACTAGGGATCTTTGTGCTCAGACTGACTCAACCATCTGTAACACCATCAATTGGACAGAGCAAGAAGAGGAAGTTGGTAACTGGTGACTACTTTCCGGTAGAGCTCCCTGAAGACGCCGCCAAGAAGGTCCCCAAAATCAACAAAAGAGTCTTTGAGAGCGATCTGCTCCAGCAAGCCCTAGGGTTTGTTCGTTGAAGCGAGCGCCCCGACAAGTTTTGCTCCGGCAATCTTGCCAGGGAACATCAAGCTCCGGCTGAGCCACAGATTCTTGCCATGGAAGTAGATGTTCCCGCAGCAGCATTTGCGCCTTTGGTCCTTGTTGTCGAGCCATAAGCTCCGGCATGGGCGCGGCAGATCGTCCGTTTTCTTCAAACATGAGAACTTCCCGAAGAGCAAGAAGAAGCGGAGAGAGTAGCCCGGCAATCAAGTATGTACCAGTTTGTCGATGACATACCGTACAGAAGAAGATTCAACGGAGTGAAATTGAAGTGCATTCCCCGGGAAGAAGGACAGGAGCTGTTGGCGGAGATACATGGAGGCATATGTGGTCACCACATTGGCGCAAAAGCACTTCTTGCAAAGCCTTAGGCAAGGTTTCTTTTGGCCAACAGCCCTCGAGGATGCAAGCGAACAAGTAACCAAGTGTGAAGCGTGCAGTTCCACTCCAACAAGATACATCAACCAGCTCAAGCTCTCGGACGATCCCTTTATCCTGGCCATTTTTGATGCAGGGGCTCGACATCCTCGGCCCTTTTCCACGAAGCTGTCGGGGCTTTGAGTACTTATGCGTAGCAATCGACAAGTTCACAAAGTGGCGAAGTGGAAGCGATGAGGAAGGTGACAGCACGGTCGGCGGTCAAGTTCTTGGTCGATTATGCGCGTTTGAGTCCCTAACGGGATCATCACCGACAATGGCACACAGTTCACGAGCCGCACCTTCATGCAATCGTCCAAAATCTTGGCGCCAAGATCGCTTAACACATTGCTCACACGAGAAGCAGCGGTCAGCGGAGAGGCGGCGCTGAAGTGCTCTTGCTGGCTCAAGACCAGAACTTCCGGAGGCTGCACAAGTGCGGAAGGAATTGGATCGAGCTGCGGTGGTTCTTTGGTCGTCGGGGCGACGCCAAATCGAGCCACCGGCGGACACCTTTGCTCTTGTCTACGGAGTAGAGGCGATTATCCCCACGGAACTCGTATACGGATCGCCTCGAGTGCTCGCCTATGATGAGCTTGAGCAAGAGCAGCTGCGGCAAGATGACGCGCTGCTCCTTGAGGAAGATCGTCTTCAGGCTGTTGTACGAGCTGCTCGCTACCAACAAGCTTTGCATCGCTACCATAGCCGCAAAGTTAATGCCAGAAGTTTCAAGGAAGGCGACCTTGTTCTTCGGCGCGTTCAATCCGCCAAGAATTCCAACAAGTTGACGCCAAAGTGGGAAGGCCCTTATCGGGTGAAGCGAGTCACTAGGCCCGCGCTGTCATTTGAGACCGAAGATGGCTTTCGGTGAGCAACTCTGGAACATAGAGCATCTTCGTAAGTTTTACCCATGGTAGCGTTGCGGAACCTGCTGTCCGGCAATCACCTTTTATACAAGCCTTGCAGCTGTTGCATGTAACCCTTTGTACTAAGCCGGGCGCAGATCCCGCGCATAAATAAAGATCATATGCTCTACAAATGTTGTCAAATTTAATTCCTTTTTCTTTTTTGCATGTATTATCTGACACTTTGTGCAGCACTTACCCCCGGTAAGTAATAACGAGCCCTGAGGCTCCATATCTTTATTTTCTCTTCTTTCTTTTTCTCAAAAAGAAGGTTCCTTCGCTCACAAGTTCACCGGGGGGGAGGGGGAGGAGAAGATAATGGTGTGGACCAGGCGTCGTTCAAAGAAGTATAGCCTTGCCGGGACGCAGACGACAGAGAAGCTAAGTTGCCAAAGTTTGAGCACAATCAGTTTTGAAATTTTTAAGTTATCTTCCTTGAACGACCGTGCTTTGTATGGAAAACACATGCGGCGGAGGAACCAACTCGTAGCTAGTTGCGCCCTTACCTTGTTTGAGTCCGCTCAACAACGTAAGTGTCTTTGCGACTAGTTCGACAAGGTTTCTTGCGGAGGGAACACCGCCAAAGAAGGCTGCGATGTTCGCACTCAGCGCTCGCTGCAAGGGTGCTCTGCACCGCAAGTTTCCTAAAAGCGTGGGGTAAAACATACAAGGGAGGAATCAAGTAAAGGAAATAACATAGCAAATACTACCGAGAATAAAGTTATATTACAAAAATGATAACTTGCCGCGCTCTAATAGATTGTTCCCGTAACATGTTTGGCAGCGGCAAGAAAAAGGAGAAAACACGCGGCCTAATCTACGCGGTCGCCATCAACCCTCCTGACTTTGTTCACCTTGTCCACAATGGGTGCGACAAGGGCCTTGAGTTCTCCAAGATCAGCACCCGCCGGCAGCTTCTCGAGGACGTTGGTGAGGTTGAGGCCCGGATTGCGGAAGAGCACCTTCACCAACACCTTCTCAAGGACTCTGGCGCAGATTGCGCGCGACTCGTCAGCCAGCTGCTTTGGGATCCTTTCCGGAGTTCTTTGGAGAGCCGTCTACGCCCTTGAAGAACGAGTAAGCTTGGCGCTGGGCTGGAGGTTCTCGTCGGAGGAGTACCCAAAGCCTGCCAAGTCCAGTTGCGCCAGCTCCTCATCGATGGCTGCAGCGACGTTGACGAGGCCCTCCGTCCAGAGCTCCACCGTAGCCCTGAAGGTGTTTTGAGTCTCGGCGGCCCTCGTTAGCAGCTCCTCGTTGGCCTTGATCTCTTTCTTCAAGTCATCTTCTCGCTTCTTGGCTCGTCCAGCGTCTCAGTCAGCGTGACCAGCTTCAGCTCCAGATCAGCATTTGAGTCTTTGGCGGCGTTCAGTTCCTTTGCCTTATCGGCAAGTTGAACTTGCAGATCGCCATGAGCGAGGGCGTCCTTGTCGGCGCTTCATGGCTGGGCGCTGCATGCTCCTCATCCTTCCCTTCGAGATCAGCCTCCAGCTGCGTCATCTTCACCTCCAATTCCTTCTTGGCGGCCTCGGCAGCTGCGGCGGCGTCGCCGCTTCCTTGAGTGCCCCGCCAAGTGATTGCTCAGCGTCTGGCGAGCTCCTCCTTGTAGCTGTCAGATTGACTTTTCTGTTGCATCGTTCACCTTCCGGGTGGACAGCTCTTGATGGCAAGCCTCTGTTGCTCCTCGGCTTCGCCTTCTCGAGGAGGAAGGCCTTCAGCGCCTCGACAAGCTGTGCCCTCTCCTCCGCAATGGACCGGAGGGCCTCTTGGTTCTTGACTCTGGAGCTCCTCCGCATGCTTCTCTATGTCAACTCCCGCTGCATGACAGCGCTTCCGAGACTCCAGCAGCAGCCGGGCGCGGTAGAGCGACACCAACTTCCGGAGCAGCTGCTCCTCCTCAGACTCGCCACTACTGCTGCTTGGTGCGTCAACCACTGTCAGCCCAGCAGAGGCGAGCACTTCCCCGTCAAATGCCTCTCCTTCAACCCGCGCCCTAGAGCTCGACGCCCAGGGAAGCTTGATGAAGACACCCTCACCGGCCTTCAAGTAGGCACCGGGCTGGGGCTCTTCGGAGCCCAGTGCTGCATCAGCGGCGGAGGGGTCAGCGGTCGGTGTACCGCCTTGCACTCCTGCGCCCTCGGGGTCGTCGGTCGATCGCGGACCCTCGCCAGCTCTGCGCCCGAGAGCCTTGACGGCCTCGCCGGCCAGGGATCGTCAGCTGGCCTCTTCCTCGGTGGCGGCGGCATCATCAAGATTGCAGCGTGCATCCTCCTCGCCGGTGGCCTCGGTCTCCATCGGATCTGTGGAAGGGGGATCTGAAGACAGGAAGAGGAAGAAAAAGTCAAGCAAATATCCAAAAAGGAGATCAGAAGAAGAAGAACCCAAGGGAAAAATTTCCGACAAGGAGGGTTACCTGTGCTGGGCTCTGTGATCATGGGCTCCACCACCGAAGGTTATTTGGTCCGTCCTTGCGAGGAACTACCCCTTGTCGGGACCTCTCCCTTGCGGAGAGTGCTCCTTGTCGGGAATCGCCCCTTGGCGGCGTAGTTGAAGCAGATAGCACCTCAGGCGCGGCTTCTGGTTGTTCCTGATGGGCCTGTTCTGCTCCTACACAAGCAAAATCAACAATCAAGATATCAGCAAGGAAAGAGCACCCATCTGCGCCCCACAACAGGAAGTGAACAAGTACTTACGCTGGGGGCTGCGCTGGGGGCTGCTTCGGGGAGAGGTTGCCCGGTCCGACAAGGTGGTCTCGGACGCATCCTCTACTGTCACAGCAGGATCATCCTCGATGACAACCACGGGGACCTTGGCCCTCTTTGCCGCTCTCTCGGCCAGAGTCCTGAAAAGGAACGAGGTTCAGAGGGAAGCAGATCAGATACAAGACAAGAAACAACAAGAATCAAAGAAATATAAGTACAACAAGAAGAAAGTCTTACTCCTCCTCCTCTTCTTCCTCCTCGTCCGAGCTCAGCGCGGAGAGGTCAAATCGATACTTTTCAGCGTGTGTGGCGGAGGAGTAGGCTCCTGGGCGCTTGGCGGGAGCTGCTGGCGGGATCAGTCTGGCGGCTCGAAGACCCGCCCGATTGCGGCACGGCATGAGATGCTCCCGTGGCAACGGTGCTTGTCGCGGTGGAGCGTGTCCCGTGACGCTGCGGCTGTTGGCATGCCTGCCGCCCTGCTATGTCTCCAGTCCTACGGAGGCGCCTTCTTGCTTGAGCTGGGGGCTGCGCTGGGGGCTCCGCCTGCGGCAAGCTGCTCGAAGACGGCTGGCCGCTTGCGCCCTCGGCGGGCTCGCTCGCTTCGGCTTCGGGCTCTCCTTCGCCAACGACCTCCCCGACAAGGTCCTCTCGGTCGGCAAGGCTTGCCGCCTCGGCCGCCTCTGACTCCTCCAACGTGAAGCCAAATTCGCCCGCGGCGGCGGCTGCCGCCGCCTCTTCCGCCCTGGTGGCGATGTACCGCATCTCGTCATCAGTGGTGTCGCGGGTGAGGAGCCTCTGCTCGTCGGCGCGGACCGCTACCTCCACCAAGCCGTCGAAGAATTGCCGCACGACGTCGTCGGAGGGCTCTTGCCAAGTTGGGATAATCCCGTGCGAGTCGCACTCCGGCATCATTGCGCGGATGCGATCAAGCTGGGAGTTGTTGCACAACGGAATGATGCCCTGCGGCAGCCTGAACCACTCCGGATGGTTGGGGTCGTGCTTGAACAGCTCCTTGAGCATCCCATCCGACTCCAAGACAGTGAAATTAAAATTGAGGCCTGGGCGCAGCCTCATGATATCCGCCGGGCCCCCGAATAGCCAGGCGGGCCTCCCCCTCTCCTGCAGAGGGGCGATGCGGCGGCGAAGAAAGTCCGCGCCGACAGCCCCTATAGTGAGCCCGGCAAGCCTGAGCCGCAGGATCCGGGTGGTGGCGATCTTCAGCTTAGCATCGTCCGCCGCCAGGGCGCTCCAGTCGCCGCCGCGCACTACTCGGGCTTGGCGCAAATTGGTGAATGGCTGCGGATCTGTGTCAACAATCCAACACCATTCAGCCCTCCACTCATCCCATTTGCTGCGGAGCTCCCCCTCCAGATAGACCTCCTTCTTGCCGGCCCTCGAGATCCGGGCGATCCCGCCAGACAGGGGCTCTCCTTTCTCGACCCGGGGCATTAAATAGTGGCGGAAAAGGGCTACGTTTGGGTGGATTCCGACGAAGTTCTCGCAAAGATGCGCGAAAACCGCCATGGTCAGAACGGCGTTGGGGGTGAAATCAAGGAGATGGAGCCCGTATGTGTTCATGATGTCGCAGAAGAAATCGGAAAAGGGCGGGCAGAGGCCGAAGTAGAAGAACAATGGGAAGAAGTAGTACCCTTTGGGGCACCGTTTTGAAGTAGAAGCTTCGGCGGAGAGTGCCTGCGTGCGCGGATGCATCGCATCTCCGTCGACGAAGAGATAGAACCACTCCATGGCGCCTTCGTGGTGAGCTCGGGAAGTGCTCGCTCCTTGCGCAGCGCCTCAAGCCGCAGCGCCTCGGCCGACTCCGCACTCTTTCCGGTCTTCGGAACCATGGCGGAGGCGGTGGAGGAGAGTGAAGCGGCGGCGGCGGCGGGCGGCGGCGGCGCTGCTCTCTTTCGGCTTGGGAAGCGGAGGGGAGCGGCGGAGATTTTTGAGGAAGGAACCGCAAGTGGCGAAGGTGGGGGAACGGCCCCTGTTTCCCCTGCTTATAAAGAGGAGAGGCGAACGTTACGCAATTCTCAATTAAAGAATCACCCACGATCTCTCCCACGACGCCGCGTTCGACGCGTGCCGCTACGGGAGGGCGCGGTGGATACGGAGTTAGATTTGGTATGGACCCAGCGCGCGTGCCGTGCCTGTTTTGGGCTGGCCCAACAGCGCTTCGGCACCGTGTGTGGCCCAGGCCGAGGGCTCTGTCGGTGTACTAAAGTAGGGGTACCTTAGTATCCCGAACTTGTGCCGCGGCGATCGCGGCGTCAGCGGCAAGGCTTGCGGGCGTCCACCAAGATCCTCCGCTATTCTGTTGATGCCATTCAAGAACAAAGTGTTTTACTAAGAAGACAAGGCCCGGCAAGAGGAGCTTGCGGGAAGGACAAACCCGGCAAGAGGAGCTTGCGGGAAGGACAAACCCGGCAAGAGGAGCTTGCCGGGAAGGCCAACAAGGAACTTGCCGCTGACGCGCCAGCGTCCGGCAAGACCAGCAGCGACAAGCTGCCGGGTGCGACAAACGACGACAGCGGCAAGGCACTTGCCGCTGGCGGCTACCACTCTGCGCCCATGCTCCAGCGCATCCGTCGACGTGTCGCCGCAGGACCGTTCCAGGCGCACGTGGCGGGAAGCTGTGCAGCCAAGCGGTGCGAGGTGGCAAGTGGAGATGACGAGAAGGCCATCGTGGCAAGCGGTGGCGCCCCAAACGGTCGTTTTCTGCACTGTTTGGGCGACCGGACGGGCATTAAATGCCCTTGTCCCCTGCCGTCAGAGTTAGGTAGGGTGCACTGTAGAGGCAGTTGTACCAACCCCTCTTTTTACATTTTTACCCCTGTCTGCGTTGCCACCTGTCGGTGACCCCTTTAGCCTATAAAAGGAGGCCCATGCGCAACGTGGAGGGGGTTCGACTCATTCGAAACTACAGAACGCTCACGCTCTCGAGCAAGAACACAATACAAACACAAAGCAGCAGTAGGAGTTTTATCTCTCCGGAGAGCTCCGAAGCTGGGTAAAATCCCTTGCGTGCTTCGCCTCGATCTGCTCTTCGTGCGCCCTCCGCTCCCTGCCGGACCGAGAAGGGGCCCTGCCCCATAGGTGTTCGTTTCCCATGACAAGATGCTAGTATTTTATCAGTGGCCCTACATTCTTGTCCATCTGCCATGCTATACTATCGGGCCGTGATCACTCAGGAGGTGATCACGGGTATATACTATGTATATTACAAATGACACATGTTGTGACTAAAGTCGAGTCGTCTCGTAGAGTACCCGCAAGTTACTCGGATATGGGGCTGAAAGGATAGGTGGTTCCATCCAGGTAGTGGTGGACCTGGGTTCTTGACGGCCCCAGAGTGTTACTTTGAGGCGGGTGGGCTTGGTCCCTGGTCGGCGTTCGCGGATACATCAAATAAAATGCTTAACGGGATCTTGGTATTTGATCTGAGGTGGGTCGTTAAACTTATATGCACTAACCGCCACATGGGACAAGATATGGGCAACCGACGTCGTGGTAATAGCCGAAGCCTTCTTGATGTCAGTGACTGAGCGGCACATGCCGGATTGGACTGGAACACCTACTCTTGTATTAGGGAGGCTAGGTCTGGTTCCGGTCGCATTCGCAACGTGCAGGTGTGCAACAGGCAATGGGCCAGACCCTTGTGCACTTAGGATTTAGACCGGTGTGTTGAACTCTCTATTGAGCCTAGGTAGGGCTGCGACGTGTTGATCTCCCGAGGCCGGACATGACCCAGGAAAGTGTGCCCGGCCAGAGGATCGAGCATGTCGGGTAATGTGGTGCACCCCTGCAAGCAAGATTGATCTATTCGAATAGCCATGTCCATGGTAACAAAACGACCCGGAGTTGTACTTCGACCTTATGACAACTAAAACCGGATACTTAATAAAACACACCCTTTCAAGTGCTAGATACAACCCGGTGATCGCTCTCTCATAGGGCGACGAGGAGAGGATCGTCGGGTAGGATTATGCTATGCGATGATACTCGGTGAACTTACCATCTACTCTTTTCTACATGCTTCAAGATGGACGCTGCCAGAAGCTTAGTCTTTGATAGGACTAGTTATCCCCCCTCTTATTCTGGCATTCTGTAGTTCAGTCCACAGATACTACCTTTTCATTGATACTAATGCATATGTAGTGTAGATCCTTGCTTGTGAGTACTTTGGATGAGTACTCATGGTTGCTTTGCTACTTCTTTTTTCCCCTTTCCCAGTTATTGCGATCATATGATGGAGTCCAGGAGCTAGAGGATCCCGAGGATGATTCTACGTGGAGTTCAGCTTCGAGGAGTAGTTAGGAGGTCCCAAGCAGGAGGCCTTGCATTTTCGATCGTTGCTACTTTTGTGCTAGACTTCTTAAGTCAAACTTGTTTAACTTATGTCTGTACTCAGATATTGTTGCTTCCACCGACTCGTTTGTATTCAGCTGATGTATTTGAGCTCTCGAGGGCCCTAGCTTGTAATATAAAGCTTGTATTATTTTAATTTGTGTCTAGAGGTGTGTTGTGATATCTTCCCATGAGTCTCTGATCTTGATCATACACCTTTGCGTGTATGATTAGTGTACGGTCAAATCGGGGGCGTCACAATGTGGGACCGTATGTGAGCAAACAGACGATGGGCACACTCCGTGCGTCTGCTGGCTGGCTGAGAAGAGAGAGAGGAGGGATGAGCACGGACTCCAGGAAATTTCGTGACAATGTGAGTAGTACTAGTGGTGTACCGTACTCCTAGACAGATAATGTGTTCGCTCTACATAACCAGCACCTTGATATAGTGGGGTGGCATGGGCCATAACTAGCATTCACATCTAGCAGTATGGCACACGCCACCCACAAGAGTCCCATCTGACACCAATATTCCTGGAGTCTGTGCTACAACTATCTCTTCTCCCCCCTGTTTTCTCTAACTCATCCATTGCACGGTGGGTGGGGTGGGGGTTTGCCGATAGTCGGTTTGCTCAACTTTAGTCCCACTTGTAAGTTAAAATGCAACAAAGCACGCATTCCCCCTTGAGCGGCATGCCGGACCAACTATGTGGGGGTGCGACGTGAACACGGCAGGCTTTTCCTTTTGAACTTGTAACTTGTTAAATTTTGTTCTGCTCCTTGGCACGACCGATAGATACAAATAACATTTACCTAGAGTAATCAGAAGTTTGGTTCAGGCGTGGCTCATGCATGGTACTCCCTCCATTCCTAAATATTTGTGTTTCTAGATATTTTAACAAGTGACTACATAAGGAGCAAAATGAGTGAATCTACACTCTAAAATATGTCTATATACATCTGTATATGGTAGTCCATTTGAAATCTCTAAAAAGACAAATATTTAGGAACAGAGGGAGTACATACAAAAATTATGAAGTTGATGCGAAAGGTAAGTTAATTACTAGTACAATATACTACTATATGGAATTGATAGAAAGATAAAGATACATATGGATCCATTAATGACAAGCTCACGCCCTAGTTTGTCGGGTCACACACCGACGTGTGAGGAGTAGCGGCATTGGCTGCGAGCTCAACATGCTTCTGAACAATGCCGTCCAAGGTTGCCTTGCAGTCCAAGAAGGCCAGCGTCCTATCGTCCTCCTCTTGCACGTAGTTGTCCTTGTGGATGATTTGCTCATAGACGTGGGTGACTACGTCGATGGTGTCTTGCTGCACTAGGCGCTGCGCGGCGAGCGCGACCTCGAGGTGAACATTCTCTAGCACGACGGTGGGCAGTTGCAGGGCCACCAGTGTGTCGAAGAGGTTGTCACCATAGAGGCCGTTGAGGGTGGTGGGCATCGCAGAGCCTAGGCGCGTGGGTTGGAGGCATACGTCAAGGTCGTCCACGAGCTTCTTGACGACGGTGAACTTGTCGAGGAAGCCGATGAGGACCTCGTCAAACAAGGAGACGAAGTTGTCGTCCAAGAGGCCTCTCGCCCTGGCGGCCTCAAGCACAACCTGGAGACATTCCTCGGTGCCAGGCCACAAGTCAGCATTGTGGACCATCTGGCACAGCCGGCTCATGCTCGCGCTCATTGCCTCCATGGGTCTAGATTCTAGTTAACTGATCTTGCGATTGGAGTGATCACTTTTGCCCTTGGTTTGGGTGCGTATGTGCATAGGATTTCGTAGATTGGACGGGCGGGGAGCCTTCATATGAGAAGTGCAGACTGCGTTGCGTTCACGTGTGTGTTGGCCATCTACTCCTCGGCCCTCCCTCTATACTGGTGCAATGTAGTAGTCCTCTCATCGAGACCAAGTTGGGGCAAAACAAGAGAACTTTGATGTTTACTAATCCCTCTGTCTACATGTATAAGTTACAAAAACCAAATAATCCCAAAACACTTAGGCGCGGTGCATTAACTCCCACCTTGTTTCTTGTTTCTAGACATATCAACCAATATGAGATGTGAGGCATGCATGCTTTAAATGACTTGAGACTACCAAACACGACATGAAGTGGTTAGTTCATTGCATGCAATGCTATAAATTAGCAAATAAACATTAAGTTCTCTTGTTTTCCCATCTTCCTTGGTCATGGTGCACAACCTAAGATGACTTATTCACCTATACATAGGGAGTAGTATTTTGTAATTAATGTCATTGCATGCAGAGAATTGAGCACTACATGTTGTGCTAGTAGTCTCAAGTCATTGAATGCATACGAACCCCATGTCTCCTATTGGCCGATTTATTTTTTCGTGGCAAAAAACAGGGAACGAGGTGGGTAGTTAATGCACCACGCCTAAAAGTTTGGGGATTACTTGGTTTTCGTAATGTGACTAATGCACCAGTACAGAGGGAGTACAATAGTAGTCTGATTGATGAGATTTCAGATTTGAGCCATCTACCGGAAGGAGAGGAATAGGGAGAGTGTATAATATCATCAGGAACTACATTCAAAACCCTATAAAACAATACTCCATGTATTTATTCACAGAGGGAGTAGTATATTTTTTGTGACATGCATTACTATATATTGCAAGTCAAATACTAAATCCAGATGGAGGTGGTAGTACTACTAAATCCATACGGTGGTGCTAGTACTAGTAGTACTACCAATGTAGTAGTACTGTACTACCTGTTGGCGAAATTATTATGTGTTGCTCCTCACAATGAAGTGAAAAGACCATGCGCCAGAGATGACACCTGAGTGTAGGCGCCATGTTCGGCATACCAAAGTCAGCCTCACCATGTGTAGTCACTATCATCATGGTTGTGGAGCTAGCCTGCTTAACTAGCCGTGTTCGACATAATTTCCTATGTGTTGCCACAAGTAATAATAAATATTGTACTCGAGTAATGGGTATGTACCCGAACATTTATCATAACATAGTACCTCGTGTTGGATAGTCGTAATATTACAAGTTTCAAACTGATATGAAAAATGCTAGGAGTAATGTTGCACCTACAAAGAGGGAATTATTAGGAAGTTTACGTAATAACTTTCGTTACTTCAGGTGGATACAGCATTATCGTACAAACTAAAGTCCACCGCCCACACAAGTCACTAATGGGAAAATAATTTTTTTAGTCTCTGGCGACTTGATGTTTCAAAAACAAATTCAGCTTCTATGGAGCCTTTGTCGTTTAATCTTAGATGCTTGCGGTCATCAGCACGTCATTCATTGTTGCGCCAGAGAACGCCTAACCTCATTACCTTGAGGACACTTGCCTTCAGAACAAAGAACCTGGTCAATTTAATCTCAGATGTGCTGCTTCGGTAGTCAGTTAAATCAATTTATGTAAGATGGAGATCAAGGAATTCGATGAGATTTTTATAGTGCAACACATTTTCACTTTTGGTTCTTTTTTATCTGCAAAAGAAGAGAACATATTAGAGCAGTTGGATGTATAAGGTTGTCGTGTCATCAAGACGTAGCAACATCATTCGCTCACACGATAGGGTTGGCTCTAAGGCTAGTGATATTCTCTCTCTCTCTCTCTCTCTGTCTCTCTCTCTCTCCTCTCATTTACCTAGGAGCACGTGAAGAGCTTGAGCATTTGTTGCCTTCCACTATGTGGCTGATGCCATATTTCTCAAAAGTATGCCACATACAATATGCATCAATGTCAAATCAAAAGATTTTGGCACCGCTCTAGTAATGTGAGAGAGTTGGCATGCACACAGACCCACATGTAGACACAAATTAATCGAACCAACTACACCAGCCTCTCCCTCTCAGAAACAAGTGTTTTTTATTGCCTCAGTCCTCTCTCTCTCCCACGCAAGTGTTTTTTCATTGTGTGAGTTAATTTGGCACTGGAGCAAAGTAGATGATCCAGATTCGGGCACCAGGTGAGCAATGGAGGGCATCAATGCCAAATGCATCAGAAGTGAATTTGGCACGTGTTTTGGCCTATGTAGTGGAGGGCCATTATATCCCACTTTTGTACTACCCCGTATTTAGGATAAATTTTTGACCATACATTTGCCTAAGAAAATGCCAATGCATGTCACCAAAAATTATAACATTTAAAATTATGTTAAAATACGAATCCAACGATATGATTTTTAGTGACATGCATTAACATTTTGTCAGTTAAATCTATGGTCAAATTTTGATACTAAAAAATATGTACGAAGAGTAAACCAGGACGGAGGTAGTACTTGCTCTTAGGCTAACCATAGTAGAGTTACTACTCTAAGTTACTTGCCACTATGATGCCAATGTATGTCACCAAAAATTATACCATTTGAAATTATGTTCAAATATGAAACCAACGATATAATTTTTAGTGACATGCATTAACATTGTGTCAGTTAAATCTATGGTGAAATTTTGATACTACAAAATATGTACGAAGAGTAAACCAGGACGGAGGTAGTACTTGCTCTTTGTCTAACCATAATAGAGTTACTACTCTAAGTTACTTGCCACTATGATGCCAATGCATGTCACCAAAAATTATACCATTTGAAATTATGTTCAACTACGAATCCAACATTATAATTTTTAGTGACATGCATTAACATTTTGTCAGTTAAATCTATGGTCAAATTTTGATACTACAAAATATGTAGGAAGAGTAAACCAGGATGGAGGTAGTACTTGCTCTTAGGCTAACCATAGCAGAGTTACTACTCTAAGTTACTTGCCACTATGACTAGCCTACGCTACTAGTACACCAAAAAAATGATGCAGGTGATCACGTGAGAAAAGATACTAAAAACATTTCTTTCAATGCAGCGCGTAGATGCAGTTTTGAACACTACACTTGTCATCATAATTTGGGAAAATTATGAAAAAAATTGAGCCACATTGTGATTACTTTTTACTAATAGGAAGAAGTTTCACCGCGATGAGTAGCTTCTCCGTGCACGGAAAGCATGTAAGGAATCCAACAACTTGATCTAGATTGGGGCTGATAGATTTTATTGCCAAGATCTTCACTATGCGCACAGATTGGGTCGAGCTTGTGGGAATCATTTTCTGGATGATAGTTGTAAATACATCAAGAATATATTTAAAAATCTGAATTTCAAAAAGACGGAGAAGAAGATGAGTGTTGTACCTGAACGATTACAGATCCAATAAAGAGTTTGGAGAATTTGGCCGACGAGTACACCAACGCTGTCAATTTCAACGCGTCAATGACCTTGATTTTTGTTGGACCTTCTAGATCAGATACAAGCAATCTCTCCAGGAAAGGCGCATTCTCAATGACCATCACATGGAACAACTCGAGTGATCTCTTCCCAATTGATGTCTTGTTGTGGGACCAGCAAGACACATAAATCCATCGGAGATTCATCGAGGCGATGTGGAGGCTAATGAACCCGTGGATCTGCCAAAGACGATGGTACTTGAGCGCAGTACAGCTACGAAGCAGGTGCTCCATAGACTTCTTCGAGATGCCAACGTCAAAGAGATCGAGCTGCTTGAGTTGAGGGAGAAAAGGGTGGGCACGACATTAATCTGGGGAAACTAGCAGGAGCTGAAGCTGGCGCTGTGCAGCATTGGCATGAGGTGGAGCGCAAACGGGGGATAAGAACCACTTGTCAAACTGGGCTTGGTCCTTGCAGTTGGTAATGAACATCCAGATGTCAAGGCATCTCGCTAGCCCAGGGTGTGATGCAAGGATCTTGGAGACTGCGGCCATGCGTTTGCAATCCCTGTCGCAGAGGCATCTGCCGATGGTGAGGTTGAGGGGGACGCGGCGCCAGAGGGGGCGCCACCGCCGGTAGAGCAGGGTGGTCCGGATGGCATATTTGGTGGGGAGGAGGGCGATGATGACAAGCAGCATGTCGTTGGGGAGGTTGCTGATGAAGTCCAGGCTCGCCGGATGTGGCTTTGGCTCGAGCCGCCTCTGCTTGTCGACTGCCTCACTGTCCATCTCAGCCGGCGGTAACGCCGGTGTACACGTGTGCTGGTGTGTATTTTGTGTTGGGCGTGTGCGAGTGCGTCCTTGTGTGCATGTCGCCGCGCAATGGTGTAGTGGGCGCAAGTGCGTCCTTCATGCAGAAGAAGTGTGCCCTCAATTTACTAGCAGAATTGCTTCACACACGATTGTAAACGCACGACGCCTACATGATTCTCCTTCCCCAATAGTGCTCCTGCATGCACGCTAGTTTTTGGTGCTGCCACATCTGAATCGTGCATGCATTGGCCGTGCATGCGGTCATGTGTATAGCAGCGCTGATTTACTAGCGTGTGGGGTGCTACCGCAAGTGGTTTCAACTTTAAGCTTCAAAAAAAGTGGTTTCGACTTTGTTTACTTCACTGCGTGTCAGATGGGCCTCTAGTTTACTTATTTTCACCCACTGCCACATGGGCCAGCACATGAAGATAGAGAACACTAGCTGACAAGGCAGCATGTGTACTGGTTGACCGTCAACTAAACAATATACGGAGCTATACGCTGACACAGTCACCATATAATCCCTTGGTAAAGAGAGATCAAGTGAGAGGGGAGGCCCGTGAGAGATAGTAGAGAGATATAAAGATCTACTCCCTCCGTTCGATAATGTAGTGCCTATATTTTTTTAAAGTCGAACTTTTAAAACTGGCCAAGTTTATAAAGAAATTACTTATATCTACAATACCAAAGATAAATGATAGTATGAATTAAGTACATGTTGTGATGAATCTAATGATCGTTCTAGATGGAAATGTTTTTCTCCACATATACCTGGTCAAACTTTTCTGGGGTTTGACTTTTCAAAACATCCATATGTTTATGGACGTCAGAGAGTACCTACTTAGAGAGAGAGTGTGTGTGAAATAGAAAGAGTGAGTGAAAAAAGTGTGTGTGTGTGTGTGTGTGTGTGTGTGAAAGAGACATGGACAACACATGATAAAGTAGAGAAAAACGTGTGTGTCTTATGCAAACATATCACACATGCATCTTCGACAGCGGAAGCGAGGTGAGGAGATAGTGTGTGGTTATTTGCAACTGAGAGATAAAGACCCCTAGCATGTGGCCAAGAGAGGTCTGACAAACAAGAGAAAATGCAGGCATGGGGAGGAGAGAGTGTGTGTTTGTGACAGAGAGATCCCCTAGAGATCGTAATGGGACTTCATGGGTGGGAGATCGAGTAACAAGGTGTGCGTGATAGAAGATGCCCTGAGAGATATCGAGATAGACGTATGGATGGAAGGAGAAAATACGTGTGTTCCTGATGGATAGTGAGAGATAGTCATACTTAGGGGAGTGCGTGTGCCAATGATGGAGTGAGAGATTATGGTACTTATAGGGGGTGTCACATAGAGAGAGAGAACAAGGGTGGAGAGTTTTAGATGGGTCTATGTAGCGTGAGCGAGATATGTGTATGTGTGGACTAGGGAGATATAAAGTTGGAGAGAGATAGAGGAGCCCTGATACGGCTGAGTTCTGCGTCAGATAGCTGAGAGGGGGCAAGAGATACTCCATTTGCTCGATAATGCAGTGCATATAAATTTTTTAGAAGTCAAACTTTGGAAACTTTGACCAGGTTTATGCAAATATTATTTATATCTACAATACCAAAGGTACATCATAAGAAACTACATCTCATGATGAATCTAGTGATATATGTTTGTCGTTCTAGATGTAAATTGTTTTCTCCATGTACCTAGTGAAACTTTGTGAAGTTTGACTTTTCAATATATCTATATGCTATGGACCAAAGAGAGTACCTAAGTCAAGAGAGATCAAGTGCGTGTGAAGGAGAAAGAGTGAGTTTGCAAAACATTGCGTGTGAAAGAGAAAAGGACAACAAACGATAAGATAGAGAGAGAGAGAGTGTTCGTTACTTATGCAAACATATCACGCCTGCATCTCCGAGATAGAAAAGCAAGGTGAGGACATACACGAAGATAGCATGTGCGTGATTGTTTGCAACGGAGAAAGACACCCCTATAACACATGTCCAATAGAGGTCTGGCCAACAAGGGATGGAGGTCGAGAGGGACGCATGGAGAAGATGGACGCATATGGAGGGAGAGAGGCTGTGTTTGTGATAGAGAGATCCCCTCGAGATCGTGAGACGACTATATGGGTGGGAGATCGAGGGATGAGGTGTGTGTGCGATAGAAAGATGCCCCAAGAGAAATTGAGATAGACCAAGTGAGGGAAAGAGACAATGCATATGTTTGTGATGGAGACTGAGAAATAGTCATATACATGGGCGGGATTGCGTGTGCCTACAATTGAGTGACAGACAGTCATACTTAGCTAGGCGTGAGATTGTCTGTGTGTGTGTGTCCGTGTGAGATGGATAGAGAATGAGGGGGGAGAGAGTTTTAGATGGGTCTATCGAGTGCGAGTGAGATATGCATGTGTATCTATGACCTAGGGAGATGGAGAGTTTGAGAGAGAGAGGAAAGAGCTCCCAGACGGCAGAGTGGTGCATGAGAGAGTTACAGACAACGAGCTAGGGAATTTGTGTGCGTATGATGAGTGCACCCTAGATATTTAGCTTGGACTAGAGAATCATACATTGTGTGCTAGAGAGACCTATACATGGAGTGTGCATGGGAACTAGGAAGACCCACACATAGAGAAAGAGAGAGAGGGGGAGATAGAGAGAAAGAGGGAGAGAGACCGACAAGGTTTGTGTTTGGATGTATGCGATAGAAACGAAGATTGTCAGCGAGAGAGAGAACAGGAGTCCGGGAGAGGGGAGGTCGCGTTTATGCATCGAAGAATGATAAAAACCATGTTTCGATGTAAATTTGCATTCAAATATTTGAATTGGTGAACATGTTGTCTGCAATCCACACATGAACGGAGATATGTGTATCAAACAAGTTCATTAGTTTGAATTTCAGCATGTTCATGTAGTACTATAATACAACATGGTACTCAATTGAGGTGTTCAATTTTGGATTTAGTTCACTATTTGGACCTGGTGCATGAGCTATTTCATTGAATCAAGATATTACATTTTGGGTTTGATTCCCATTTTTGAGTGGGTCAACTATTTTTCATATAGTAAATCATTAGCAACGAACATGTAAAAACACATTTGTCCGGAGCATCATCTCACCATCTAAAAAAGAAGTGGCAAGCTAATATTTCAAAATTTGATTCGAATCGACTTGGTAAGGTAGACGTGCATGCTGGTTCTCCCTAAATTTCCGCTAAACACCCTCTTCTCGGTGGAATTCGCTTGAGCAAATAAATGGGAGACGTGAAATTACCGGCCTATGTGGGACACGCATCAATTGGCCCATTGTACATCGAGGGTAGGTTCGTAACTTCATCCAAGCGCGCCTTCTCCTCTGTCAAAATGACAGGTGCTGAATAATTCATAAACCATGGGCGGCAAAACACCCTCTCCTCGGCCGAAATGGCTTGCGCCGAATAATTCATAAACCATGGGTGGCAAAACACCCTATACTTTGCCTAAATAGCTCGCACCCACTATTTCAAAACACGCCCGAAATTGCTCGCGCCCGGTATTTCAAAACAAGCCCTCCTCGTCTGAAATCACTCACGCCCACTATTTGGTAGAAGCAAAGTTACTGTACTATCCATGACCCTCAAGACACAGACCCAAGCCAAGTAGCCTAAAGGCAGGGATAGAACTGTAACTCCCCCCTCCCCCCCCCCACCGCCACATTTCAGAGAAATGCATTTGTAAGACATGGTTCCCCTTGTCGGTGTCAAAACCGGGGGATCTCGGGTAGGGGGACTCGATCTGTGTGTCTTAGGCTGATGGTAACAGGAAGCAAGGGACACAATGTTTACCCTGGTTTGGGCCCTCTTGATGGAGGTAAACCCCTACTTCCTGCTTGATTAATATTGAAGATATGAGTAGTACAAGAGTAGATCTACCACGAGATCGTAGAGGCTAAACCCTAGAAGCTAGCCTATGATGATTATGATTGTAATTGTGATCGGCCTTCTAAGGACCAACCTCTCCGGTTTATATAGACGCCGGACAGGGCTAGGGTTTACATGGAGTCGGTTACAAGGAAGGAAACATAATATCCGGATCACCAAGCTTGTCTTCCACGCAAAGGAGAGTCCCACCCAGACACGGGACGGAGTCTTGAATCTTGTATCTTCACGCTTCAATAGTCCGGACAATGTATATAGTCCGGCTGTCTGGATACCCCCTAATCCAGGACTCCCACAGTAGCCCCTGAACCAGGCTTCAATGATGATGAGTCCGGTGCGCAGTCTTGTCTTCGGCATTGCAAGGCGGGTTACTTCTTCGAAACTTCAATGTAATTGTCGAACACTTAAACCGTGTCCGGATCCACAAAATGATCTTCACATACCACCATAGAGAGAATGATATTTCACAAATGCAATCTGCTGACAACTTTTTTAGACAATGTGACATGTCATTTTGGTCGGGTCATTATTCGAACCGCAACCAGCCACAGTGCATATTGCGAGGTGGTTTCCTTGACACATCTTGTCAAAGAAGAGATCGTGTCCCCTTATCACGGGATTCTCATCAATACGGGTATGGGTAATCCCACCACGCCATCAATCGTGGCGCTTGGAAAGTAAGCGATTCTCAATGGGCAAGTGGGGAGGCGCACCGCTTTCGTCGCCTCTATAAAGGGATAAGAGTTCCCCATTTTTACCCACGCCTTTTTCCTCCTCTGCCCACTCTTGCCCCCTCGAGCTCTAGCGCCCAAGCCCAAGTCTTCTCCGCACAGCTAAACATGTCCGGAGCAGGGGGCAAGTGGGTGGCCTCCACCGTGAAAGAGAAGCATATCGTGAATCTTCGGGCGGCCAGGTACTTGGCCGCAGACATCGCGCACCGGCTACCGGAAAAGGGGCAGACCATTCCAACCCCGGCACCTCACGAGGGGGTCGTTTTGTCACCCACTTCGTCTCTGGACTGGGATTTCCACTTCATCCCTTCATCCGCGGGCTCATGTTCTACTACGGGCTAGATTTCCATGATCTAGCCCCAAATTTTGTCCTCAACATCTCGACGTTTATCGTCATGTGCGAGGCCTTCCTCCGCATCAGGCCTCACTTTGGCTTGTGGCTACAAATCTTCTGCGTGAAGCCGAAGATCGTGAGCGGCCAGCAAGCAGAGTGCGGAGGGGCCATGCTGGGCAAGATGCCTAACGTCACCTGGCCTGACGGCTCCTTTGCGCAGACCGTGAAAGGGTGGCAGTCGGGGTGGTTCTACATCACCGATCCGCGCGTCGCCAACTGGGCGGCGGCCCCCGAGTTCTGATCCGTAACCCCTGCGGCTCACCTCCTAGGAAAAGAAGGGCCTGGCCTGGGGTGAACCTACAGAGCTTACCGAACTCCAAAACTGCATCAAGAGCATGAAGGACAAGAACATCAAGCTTGTCAACGTGATCCAGGTCATGCTTGTCCGCCGGATTCTTCCGTTCCAAAGACGGGCGTTCAATCTGTGGGAGTTCGTCCCGGCCGAACACCAGACACTTCGGAGGCTTTATGGCGTGACACATAAAGATGCTTGGAAGGCGCTGTTCAAGGCCTCCGAAGTACATCCTCCCACATCCGAGGACCGTGGACTTCACGTGTCAGGACCCCGACTCAATGCCACATCGATCTAGCATGTAACACCTCATATCACTTTGCGGCCTCACGCACGGTATCCCCACGGGTGTCGCCTTACCTTTGCCCGGGACCGTTTGCGCCTTTTGGCACGCGTATATGATAGTGTCGCTAGCATCCATATGATAAGGAGCCCGGGCTGACATGGCTAGTCGTACACCCAAAGTGGCACAAACTTACGAGGACATGCATCCATGACCAAAGATCGGACGTGTCGGTCATCGGCGAAAGTGAATCCAGCTGTAGCACTGGGCTAGCGAGACTTGATGAACTGGCATGGCGGGCTAACAGGACTCTGGTATTCACCGCGTGACATTTCCCCGAAGGGACAGACATAGGAACGAAGAAGGACACATGTCAGCCAGCCTAAGTGTTCCGGAGCAGTAGCAAGCTACCATGGCTCAGTGAAGCACTAGGAGACATTTCCCGGTAAGAGATGCTACTAAGGATAAACAACTAGATAGTCAGATCCCACACATACCAAGCATTTCAATAACATACACACAATATGCTCGATATGTGCAAATACAACATGGCATCACAACATGACTCTACAACTCAAGTATTTTATTCAATAGGCTCCGAGGAGCGAGATATTACAAACATGGGTCTCATGACCCAACATTCAGAGCATACAAGTCAAAGCACAAGCGGAAGCTCAACATGTCTGAGTATAGACATCTACAAATGAAAAAGGCTGAGAAGCCTGACTATCTACTAGATCCTGCCGAGGGCACAAGATCATAGCTGAGGTAACAAGCTAAACGTCGAAGTCCAAGCGGAACTACTAGCGAGACTGAAGTCTCTCTGCAAAAACATAAAATAGGCAAACATGAGTACAAATGTACCCAGCAAGACTTACATCAGAACTAACTACATATGCATCATTATCAACAAGTGGATGGTGGGGTTTAACTGCAGCAAGCCAGCTTTGACTCGGTGGCTATCCTAAACTACGACTGCAAGTAACTCTTTGAGGTGGCACACACGAGTCCACATATTCACCATATCAATACACCACTATGGATCCGCTCCCGTCTCCCTACGAGGACGACATCCATAGAACTCACGCTTATCTTGCGCATTTTAGAGTATCCACTTTCACTTGTCTATGAACTGTACAGGCAACCCAGAAGTCCTTTACCGCGGACACGCCTATTCGAATAGATCATATTAACCCTGCAGGGGTGTACTTCTTCACACATGCTCTCGCCACTTACCGCCATGTACACCTCGTGTATCTCAGCAACCTTCAAGCGGAAGCCTAGCGAGGGAGTCGCCCACGACCTGACTAACCACACAAGTCTCTCGTCCAGGTTTATCGCCTATTCGGGTTCCATCCGCAAGGAGATCCGGCCGGGGTGTCGCTCACGGCCCCAAACGATGAGAGCAGGGTTCCCAAGCCCACCATCCGGGTGCCACTTGGTTCACCGTGCCACTGTGCCTAGTCTGTCCCAATCCCATCTGTATCGGGTGCCACTTGGTAGACTACTAACACTACCTACAAACACCAGAAACTAGTTGCAACTCCTGGACAGAGATCTAGTCGGTTAATAAGTCGAGAGAGTCAGTTAAGGATCCCAATGTGTGGTAGTAGCTGTTCATGGATCAAAAACACAGAACTCAGTTCCTAAGGACGGCTTCAATGAGACAACCCACCATGTACTCCTACATGACCTCTCACCGCTACCTTTACCAAATCGTGTTCACACACTTAGCTCACACACAATAGGACATGTTCACACACCTCTGATTCATTCCTGATGAATCAGACCTGACTCAACTCTAAGCAGTAGTAGGCATGACAAACAAGCATGAATGAGTAGGCACAACAGGGCTCAAACAACTCCTACTCATGCTAGTGGGTTTCATCTATTTATTGTGGCAATGACAGGTCATGCAGAGGATATAGGGGTTCAGCAACCGCAGCAAGTAACAGATGAATCGTTGTTGTGCTAATGCAGTAAAAGAGAGCCGGAGCGAGAGTAGGATTGTATCGGGATGAACAAGGGGGTTTTTCTTGCCTGGCACTTCTGAAGATAATATAGTTCTTCATCGGTGTCATCGATCACATCGTCGGTACACGTCTACTGAGAGGGGACAAACACCGACAAACAAAGAAGAAACACAATCAATGCAATGCACAATATGATGCATGATCATGACATGGCAATATGCTGTGGTTTGAGCTAATGCAACTAGCAACCAGATTAAATGAAGTTGGTTTGAATCCAAGATTCATATTCAAACTCCATATGTGGATATTTAAATGCCATTAAAATGATTTGTCCTAAACAGTAGTCATAACTTGATCTTACATGCATTAAAATGGTACCGATGGATAGATTGGATTTTTCTGATCATTTTTCATATATAATTTATTTCATTTGGGGTTACGGTTGAATTTCTACGATTTTTAGAAGTTTATACTATTTTCTGGAATTTTCTGAATAAGAATAAATCCAGGAATAAGCATTACTGCGTCAGCATGACGTCAGTGTGACATTAGCAGGGTCAACAGAGCTGCCCCGGGACGAACCTGACCAGTGGGGTCCACTGGTCAGTGACCAAGTGTTGTTTAGTGTCACTAGCAGGTGGGGTGGCCAGGTCAAACTGACTTGTGGGACCAGCGGGTTTAGTTTAATCTAAACAAAAACTAAACCATGTTTAGTTAGACGGTGGGACCCGACTATCAGTGTGAGAGCGGGTTAATTAGCTGGGTCATTAGCCCCTAATGATGATGCCACATCAGCACGCCGGAGTGTCGCCAGCGATGACCACTGCCGACGGTGGAGGTGCACTGTTTGCTCGCTACGGAGCACCATTCGATGCACGGTTTGCTCCTACGGGTTCCTGGGAGTGAGGCGCATCGAAAGCAACAAGCGGCAGCGGCTGGGGTGGCCAGAGCTGACGGCGGCGAGCTCTTAGGCGTCGGCCGCAGTTTGGGAATGCACGGAAACAAGGCTACAGAGCATGGCGTGAGGTTCTGGTGGGTGTGCTAGGCTCCTGGGAGTGCACTGAGTGCAGTGACGCGCTCGGTTTGGTCGGAGGCGAACCAAAACAACGACGGCGACAAGTCCGGCGCCGGTCAGGTCTCGGCCTCGACAGAAACGAGGGCTACGGTGAGCTAATGAACATGGCAGCAGGGGAAATCGGTAGAGGGGCTCACGGCGAGGCGGACGATGGTCTCAGCGAGCTCGGGGAAGCACCCGAGTGAGTGGAGCGGCGAGGGGGATCTCCGGCGGCCGGCGACGAAGATGACGAAGAGGGCGACGATGCAAGGCCTCCAGTGAGGCGTAGCTGGATGGAGAGGATGAGGGAGGTGCGGTGATGCTCGTGGATACGTCGCGGAGGCGAGGGGAGCACGGAGGCTGCGTCTACGGCGAGCGGCGGCAAGGAGCTCCGCTTGGGCAGAGAGGGAAAGAGAGCAGAGGAGAGGATGGGACGGGAGAGTGAGCGAGGGGGTTCCACAGGGGTAGCGTGGCAACATTGCAGGCGTCCAGGCATCGGGGACGCAGGCAGGCAGGGTGGAGGTGGCCGGGACGCGTGCCGGCGCACGTCGGGCACATGCCCTCCTGCCCACTGGCAGGGGGTGGAAGACGACAGGAGGAGCCCCTGGTGGGCCGGGCCAGAACAGGAGCTGGGCCGGTGCGTCTGCAGGTAGGTGGCCCAGGTACTTCTTTCTCTTGCTTTCCTAATTTAGTTTCTGTTTTCTATTTTGTTTCTCTGTTTTGGTTTAGTAATAATGCTAAACCATTTCATAAAATCCTGCAAATAACTATGGGTGCTTTCTGAATTATTCCAGTGACCCTTAACAATTTCCAACATTTTTGGAGCATCTAAAATATATATAGCATTTAAATAGCCCCAAATCAAATATGTTTGGATTAACTCAAAGTCCAAATATGTCCTGAAAAAAATGTGAACCATCTTTGGTAGATGCTTCCACCTTGATCCAGAAATGATGAGCATTTTTAAAAGGCATTTTGAAATCATTGAAAAATATTTTGGTTGAACCTATTTGAATTCCTTTTGATGCTAGGGTTTGAACATCCCCATTTCAAATTTCAATGAAAAATAAACATGAAGCAATCAAGATGCAAACACTAGGCAGCACCAGAAGCTAGGGATGTGACAACTCGCCCCCACTAAACAAGAATCTCGTCCCGATATTCAAGCGTAGGGTAAGATGAAGGGGGAACGCAAACTAACACAATCTCACGATCCAGGTTGCACTTCATAGGGGCATTGATTCGATCACCATCTTTGTCTCGACGTCTTGCTTTGAGAACTCCAACTAACATGACAATGAGAGGAAAGGGAAAACTCTAGTAGGATCGATCTTCTCGAAGACCGCACAACTCAGGATCAACTCACGGAGTGAGACATTAGTACACTCGCGGGCTGAGACACGAAGCAAACATCCAAAGGGATGGGGTGAAACAGATGAGGAAGGTTCACTAGGTAGACAACAATTTCACACTTAAAAAGGTGGTGAACAGTTGACAACGTAGCGAGGAGTTGGATTGCCATGATACCATAACTAGACATCTTAGAGAAGGTGACTCATAGAATCATCCCTTAAGTGGCAAAAAGAATTACCTTTGATTCAAAGATCATTGAAACTATTTATACCAGCTTAAGTTAAATTACAATTGATCATTTGGAGAAGTTCGAAAGAATGGCATACTCAGTTTGGAAAGGAATCTAGAGTTATAAGACAACTTGACAAACGGAAGGCACATTCGGATTGATACCAAGGATATAACCCAATGAGTGAGCATGCTCTCAAGAACTTGAGCATTTCCATATCCATCAAGGTCTTTCCAACATCCATGACAAAGATCCCGGCAACACAACATACTACCATGATGAATAGTGATGGACGATGCAGATGCAAAGGAAGACAACACTTTCTCAGGTTTCACCTTAGCGAGGCCAAGGAAACGAAATCTGGAGGATCGACCGAGAGACATTTAGCACTCCGCTTCTAATGTTCTCCTGGATGATCTACATACCACAGTCGTACTTGAAGCATTAACGTGGCCATCAAGTATAGGTCAGACTTCGGGAGCTCAAGAATCCAAAAGTAATAACTGCGGAGGTAAATCCTGCGAAATCCTTACGGGGAGGTGGCCAACTTCTTCAATCAAGATACTACAATAATAGGTCTTCCGGCCGGGTGTATTGGCCACGACATCCACTTTACCGGTTATCGAGAGACCAACATTATAGTTCTTGGGAAATGTTCTAACCATCATATCTGCCTGAGATTCAGATCTGGTTGGTGTCAGAATATTCCAGACTCATCAAGTCTAGGAAGAAAAATGAAAGTTTGCAACACAAATCGACGAGATGACGTTGCAAGATTCTCGGGAAATGGACTACGATAGTAGGCTCCAAAACATGAGCTGGTTTCTGCTACAAACATGTGAACACGTTGTCCCAGACAAGCATGACCACATAGTAGTCTTACAACAAAACACTACCGAGTTCTGGTTGGGAACCATCATCGGGGATATCGAAGTCTTGTGCATTACCATGGATTAACACTTAACTCCTTTTCCTGGAACAAATCAGTCAGTGGCTTGGTGTGCTACGGAATACATATGGAATGAAGATGATCAGTCTATCAGACCACAGAATACTTCGCACATGCATGATTAACTTGGGATGATTCCAGAGGAAGCAAAACTAACTTTCTCGAATTCACGACGGCAACTTGCACCAAATGCACACGAATTAGAGGAAGTCACTTCTTCCATCCATGCATATGCTTCATGAGCTAGCATGAAGAAATGCTTTCAAAAGTTTCCAATACTAGCTTAATGTTCAACAAGATTATGGGGAAGATAAGGATGTTGTCGATGGGCTCAACAACAATTCATCCTGGTTTCCATATAAATGGATATCCACAATCATGTGAACAAGGTGATAGCATTGGTCAGACTCAAAGATATAATGGTGTATGCTCGAGGGGTCAACCATGAGTAAGACAACATTACGAATATCGTTGGTTCTGATTTGATTTGACAATATCCCATACTCAAATCAAGGTTGGGTAAGATGATAGGTCCATTAACTGATCACAAGGACCAATTGATGAAGATATAATCTTTCTTCAACACGCACACACACAAAATGATATCCCTTAACATGAACTAAATCAGACAAGCTTTTATCTTCCAACTCTCCAAGTTGTTGTTTAGCTTGACCAACTAGCTCAGGGGTATCCCACACAGATTCTTGGAGAAGGGGTGGTTTACAAGAAACCATCTTGATCACGAACTCAACATAGCGGTCAGGTGACGACCTGGTGATACTTCCGAGAAGATATTCAGAAAATCACGAACCACAGATATGCTACTAAGCTCGAGAACAATCTTGCTTTTCAGGGCAAGACGAGATGATCAAATAAGCAAGGGATTGATACAATCCTAACTCATTGATCGAGAAGTGCACCAAAAATAAAGACTAGGTAGAATAATCAATCTTAGAATGATGATTCAAAAACCAACACGCTAAGAATGAAATTATTGTCCTTCAACTACCAAGTAACAATGTTGCGAGGAGTATTGATTTCACACATCATAGTTCACTTGTCGGCATTCCAGTTGCAACAACACAGAGACCGAGGAATGAAGAACAATGGCGAGAAGTATCACATCATCAAGAATTCATAAGAGATGTTGCCATTCCTATGATATTCTTGACATAAATAGGGTAATACTCCAAGGTAGAACAAAACAAAAGCGGTTTGGCATTTGATCTGCGGAATACAACTACTTTGACCCAATCCTAGAAATGGATAAGGTACTGGAGTTTATTTCTCCTAGTCATTCTAGAATAGAATGGCTTGACGGACCACAAGAATAATAGACATCGATAAACATGAATGCACGACTACTCGTGACTTTCAATTGGTAGACGCGGGTCAGAATACAACTAAAGAGGGACAACTCAAAGTAACATACGATTTTCTGAGTTGTGGATGCATAGACTAGCATGTCGAACGAGTTCACCATATTTCTTCCGGATAACCCATGCAGAAAGGTAGAACTGACAGAGTCACAATTATGAATGGAGAACTCCTCAAGAGTACTCTGATTGTGAGCTTTTGGTTCAAAGAACTTCTGCCTTAATGGTTCATGGTATTTGGAAGAAGGAAATACCACGGACCTCGAGGTCTATCGCAAAGGTTACTAATATCCTAAAGGTACGAGCAACACTATCAACACGAGGTAAGTAGAGTGAATCTTGGGTCAAGAAGCCCGGAATAGAATGCCTACTAACTAAGTGGCATCACGGGATGCTTTTTAGAATGATGGCCAGAATCATCACACTGGGAACACAAAACATGGCTAGATTACCTGGTGATCCTCTAAGACACCTAGGGTCATAATACTAGCTCCAACATATATGTCGAGGCAACATAGTACCTCAACTCACTGATTAGTGTGGTTAACCTGGCCCAAAGGGACATCTGGAACAGGAGGAAGGGATTTGCAAATGCATCAGACTATTTAGAAACCTAGGGTGACTCGGACAGCATAACGACTTTAAATGCTCGAAAATATTTGACACATGCTACAAAAATGGTGGCATAACCACTCAGAAGCACAATATCAAGGTTTCGAGATCAACAGTTAACATACAGAGGTAGAAGCTGAACCGAGGCTTAAATCCAACAATCTTATGAGTCTACTGATTAGTAACACGTGATCCTGATAGAAAGAAGAGAAAGCCTAGTTCCTTAACCCCGTAGGAAAGATACGATGACCCAGATCAGAAGGGCATAAGGTATAAGGAGTAAAAGAGCCTTATGTTCCATCCCACAATCAATTCCCTTATATAACTAAAGAATTTCTAGACTCAACTTCGACCAGTTTGGCTTGGTAATCCTACAGGCAGTCAAGCTCTAATACCAAAGCTGTCAGGACCCCGACTCAATGCCACATCGATCTAGCATGTAACACCTCATATCACATTGCGGCCTCACGCACGGTATCCCCACGGTGTCGCCTTACCTTTGCCGGGACCGTTTAGCCTTTTGGCACACGTATATGATAGTGTCGCTAGCATCCATATGATAAGGAGCCCGGCTGACATGGCTAGTCGTAAACCCAAAGTGGCACAAACTTACGAGGACAGGCATCCATGACCCGAAGATCGGACGTGTCGGTCATCATCGAGTGAATCCAGGCTGTAGCACTGGGCTAGCAGGACTCCGGTGAACCGGGCTGTAGCGGGCTAACAGGACTCTGGTATTCACCGCGAGACATTTCCCCGAAGGGACAGACACAGGAACGAAGAAGGACACATGCCAGCCAGCCTAAGTGATCCGGAGTAGTAGCAAACTACCATGGCTCAATGGAAGCACCAGGAGAAATTTCCCGGTAAGAGAGGCTACTAAGGATAAACAACTAGATAGTCAGATCCCACACATACCAAGCATTTCAATAACATACACACAATATGCTCGATATGTGCAAATACAACATGGCATCACAACATGACTCTACAACTCAAGTATTTTATTCAATAGGCTCCGAGGAGCGAGATATTACAAACATGGGTCTCATGACCCAGCATTCAGAGCATACAAGTCAAAGCACAAGCGGAAGCTCAACATGTTTGAGTATAGACATCTACAAATGAAAAAGGCTGAGAAGCCTGACTATCTACTATATCCTGCCGAGGGCACAAGATCGTAGCTGAGGTAAGAAGCTAAATGTCGAAGTCCAAGCGGAACTACTAGCGAGACTGAAGTCTCTCTGCAAAAACATAAAATAGGCAAGCGTGAGTACAAATGTACCCAGCAAGACTTACATCGAACTAACTACATATGCATCATTATCAACAAGGGATGGTGGGGTTTAAGCTGCAGCAAGCCAGCTTTGACTCGGTGGCTATCCTAAACTACATTCGCAAGTAACTCTTTGAGGTGGCGCACGAGTCCACATATTCACCATATCAATACACCGCTATGGATCCGCTCCCATCTCCCTCACGAGGACGCCATCCATAGCACTCACGCTATCTTGCGCATTTTAGAGTATCCACTTTCACTTGTCTATGAACTGCACAGCAACCCATAAGTCCTTTACGCGGACACGGCTATTGAATAGATCATATTAACCTGCGGGGTGTACTTCTTCACACGCTCTCGCCACTTACCGCCATGTACACCTCGTGTATCTCGGCAACCTTCAAGCGAAGCTTTGGCGAGGAGTCGGCCACGACCGACTAACCACACAAGTCTCTCTTCTAGGTTTATCGCCTATTCGGGTTCCATCCGCAAGGAGATCCGGCCGGGGTGTCGCTCACGGCCCCAAACGATGTGAGCAGGGTTCCCAAGCCCACCATCCGGGTGCCACTTGGTACACCGTGCCACTGTGCCTAGTCTGTCCCAAGCCCATCTGTATCGGGTGCCACTTGGTAGACTACTAACACTACCTACAAACACCAGAAACTAGTTGCAACTCCTGGACAGAGATCGAGTCTGTTAATAAGTCGAGAGAGTTAGTTAAGGATCCCAATGTGTGGTAGTAGCTGTTCATGGATCACAAACACAAAACTCAGTTCCTAAGGACGGCTTCAATGAGACAACCCACCATGTACTCCTACATGGCCTCTCACAGCTACCTTTACCAAATCGTGTTCACACACTTAGCTCACACACAATAGGACATGTTCACACACCTCTGATTCATTCCCGATGAATCAGACCTGACTCAACTCCAAGCAGTAGCAGGCATGACAAACAAGCATGAATGAGTAGACACAACAGGGCTCAAACAACTCCTACTCATGCTAGTGGGTTTCATCTATTTACTGTGGCAATGACAGGTCATGCAGAGGATAAAGGGGTTCAGCTACCGCAGCAAGTAACAAATGAATCGTTGTTGTCCTAATGCAGTAAAAGAGAGCAGGAGCGAGAGAGTAGGATTGTATCAGAATGAACAAGGGGGTTTTGCTTGCCTGGCACTTCTGAAGATAATATAGTTCTTCATCGGTGTCATCGATCACATCGTCGCTACACGTCTACTGAGAGGGGACAAACACCGACAAACAAAGAAGAAACACAATCAATGCAATGCACAATATGATGCATGATCATGACATGGCAATATGCTGTGGTTTGAGCGAATGCAACTAGCAACAAGATTAAATGAAGTTGGTTTGAATCCAAGATTCAAATTCAAACTCCATATGTGGATATTTAAATGCCATTAAAATGATTTGTCCTAAACAGTAGTCATAACTTGATCTAACATGCATGAAAATGGTACAGATAGATAGATTGGATTTTTCTGATCATTTTTCATATATAATTTATTTCATCACGCTGCGCGGCCTCCTAGTCCGGTGAGTTTTCTGACTACCACCGGATTCAGCTCTTCCCAGTATATTCATGGGGGAGTCTTAAGTAATTGTGCATATTTAAACAGGACTATGTGGAGACAGCGGAGCAGATTGACTGTCCGGCTCTGCTGCCAGAAGGCCCAGCTGATGCTCTCATGATGGAGATGCTAGTCCCGGCACCCAACAAGGCACCAGAGAAGAAGGCCGAAAAGAAGGTCCCGGGGACCAGGAAGGGTCTCCGGCCTAAGGTTATACCGGAAGCCTCGTCCGAAGACGACGAGGCACACTCCTCCCCCAAAGGGGAGAAAGAAGAAGAAGGGGCCACACCATCCGGAGAGGATGAGGGGCCTGAGAAGGCGGACCTGGGGGCCGGGAGAGGCCCCCAGCGCAAGGCCGTTATACCCATGTCGTCCGAAGACGACAAGGCAGATTCCTCCCGCGGAGGCGGGGGGGGGGACATGAAGAAGTTCTGCCTCCCCGCACTGGGAGGAGAAAAAGAGGAAAGCCGCCCCGGAGGGGGAGGCTGGGACGTCCAAGAAGGCAAAGACGTCCCTTCTGGACTACTCCGCCACTGCCGCACATAGTGAGGAAGGGTGGCTGCCCAGGGGGAAGCCCATGGCGAGATTGTAAGTCTCCGCACTCTGCTGTACTTTAGTGCGACTTTGCTTCATAGTATTGTTATAATGCCGAACATGCACGCAGTCCGGCCAGGGTCCGTCCCGAGGTATCGTCTTCGGATGGATCCTTGAGTGATTCGGCGATGAACTCGCTCCCGACGACCACTACTCCTCAGCCTACGGACGACACAGAGGTGTTGTCCCAAAGGTTCCCAGAGCAGGGGGAGGTGACTCTGGAGACGCCCGAAGGCGGAATTCCAGATGCCGGACACGCGGTGTTTAAGATCCCCGTGGATCATGCTGATGTGAGCCGCAGCAAGCCAGACTCTCAACCGGATACTATGCTGGAGCCTTCGATGGCTCCGGATACGGGCAGGCGGCCCCTCGCTAGGGAGGGCGAGCCGTCCGTGCCGATGACTTCCGTCGCGCCAGAGGCGTCGGATAGTCTGCTGGAAGCACTTCTCGGCGCTTCCATGGATGACGTGCACCGTACTCTTATGAGTGCAGTGATTCAGAAGGTTCTATCCGCCAAGAGCGGACTGACTGAAGCGTGTACCAGCCTCCTAACAGGCTTTGAGGTAAGTAATAAAAATGTGTGAGATTACGACCCGATAGGTAGTAGCCCCTGATACCCTGTTTGGTGTTCGGAAATAAAAGCCAAACGGAGGGTCAATTATAATCCGCAGGAGTCTAATAATTAGTGTGCATGTGAATAAGCAGGCTAGGCTGCTTGCCGCTACTATCCGCACAGCTGAAGTCGCCGGACTGAAGTGGGACCTGGAATAGGCGCAGGGAGAGCTAGACCCCACGAAGAGGCAGCTCGAAGAGAACAAAGGTGAGTAATTCCCCTCTCTCATACAATGAAGGATAGATAAAATTGGTTAGTCTAACGACGAAGCGTCGTGACTGTGTAACAGGGGCCACCACTAGAGTGGCGTCCCTGAAGAAAGCATTTTCCGAGGCCGAAGACAAGGCGGCCTTGGAATGCAAGGAGCACGAAAAGCAAGATGCTAGAGTGGGCGAGGTACAACAAGAGCTCCATGACCTCGGCAAGAAGTTCGAGTCCGTGGAGCATGATCTGAAGATGAAAGAGGCCGAGCTCATGAAGGACCTTGTGAGTATGAGAGACACCAAGGCCAAAGACGACAAGGCACAGCAGGAAATCCAGGCGGCCAAGAAGATAGCGGCAGGTAAGACATTCATTATGCAAAGCAGACATGTGGAGGAGGCGTTTCTTTTACTTACCCGAATTCAGAGCTCTCCAGGGGCATTCGCAGATCTGCCATGCAGCATCTCAGACCCCACGGAGTTCTATCGTGCCGAGGAGGGGAGCTCCACGGAGAAGCTGTTCTGGTCCCAGTATGCTGGGGCCGAACAGCCAATGCCTCTAAGTGACCAACTGAAGCAGTTGGTCGAACTCCACAGGGCGTCCGAAGTGGCTATGAAAGACTTCATAGTGCGGATGTGGCCTGGTGAGCCCCTGCCCACTAGCTATTTCGGCCTGATCAAGCGGATGGTGAATGCCTGTCCGTGGCTTGAAGTTATCAAGCGATCCGTTTGCATTGAGGGTGCCCGCGGGGCCTTTGCCCGCGCGAAGGTGCATTGGGGCAAGCTGGATGCGGAGAAGCTGGTGAAGGACGGGCTGCCGGAGGGCAAGGCGGATCGCTATCCCGAGAAGTATTACGATGGCGTTATGAAGGGCGCTCGTCTCATGGCCTATGAATGTACCGAGGACAATATCTTTGAATAAATGTACCTTTATCACTGTTGTAATATAAAGACGAAGTTACTTGTGCTATGTAGCACTGTTTGATTTAAAATATTACCTTCTGTGTGGCTGTTTATAGAATTCTGAAAGTAGGCCAGTCGTCGGCTTCCGCCCCCACATAACTAGTACCGGGGTGTTCCTGGAAAAACCCGAATACTCTCTATCCAAATTTTTGGTCCCTTAAGGAGGTATCTAGCGCAGTGAACAAGGCAATCGGACTATGCGGCTTTATAACTTTCACTTAGCCATAGAAGTCTATAATTTAAAATTTCGGCGAAGCCCCTAGAATTCGGAGGGCCGAATTGGGGCGCTATATACGCCTAAATCAGACGAGGCTGATTCATCGCCTAAGGCGGAAGAAATCTTTAAGGATTTTAAGACCTCTCGAACAGCGACCAGCTCTCGCCGCATCATGTCGGTCAGTTTTTGGCTTTCTCTACTGAGGTGCTCGTCCAGAAGAAACGGGACACAATCGTAGTAGTTTTCCCTGCGCTACCTCAGCCGATATAACGGAACGTAAGGTACCAAAACAAGGGAGCCGGGAAAACCCAACTATTGACCCAAGACGTGTTTCGGAGCTGATGCATATAGTGCTATAAGTTCGGGGTGCCGCACTAATGAAAGTGTTCGGACTTGCTTTGCTGTATTATGAGGCGCCATATGAAGCCCATGGCAAACTAATCATACCAAGGTGTACGGATGCAACATTAAATAAATATTTGCCAGAGAAATGCGCAAATAGGAATAATAAGCTGACGATATATATTATCTCCCATTGATGAATAATACGTTTAAGCGTATCTTTACAATGGTAGCATGTAAGCATAGGTAAATAGGACTATTTAACATGTCCTGTCCAAGGGCAGGCTGCATGTAGGTAAATAAAACAGGTATAATGATTGTGAACAGATTCCACCTAGGTATTTCCTTTTGTGCGCAAAGCCTGTTGCCTCCATGGTTTTCTCTCCTATGTAAGTCCGACAACCCGGCTCTTCTGAAGAGGCTGCCCTAAGGCAATGTCCTGAAAGATAAAAAAGGGAAGGTTATGAAGGTATGTTGCGGTGATACCGCACTGTTGTCTGAGTCACTGCTGCGCCTCCGCCTGTGCCCATGGTATTTTGAGTGCGTAATTGTGTACGTGTGGCACGAATGCTGCTTTGATGGGGCTTGAGCGGAGGCTGGACTGCTAGTCGCGCTCCTGGCATGCCTGATGATCCTGTTGCGGGGTGCTCTGGACTCTCTTGACGGTGCTCGAAGTTGTTGTCGCCGGATTGGTGGTTTGTCGGAGGAAGCCGCATTGTACTTCCGCCATGAGGGCTGCAGTATGCTCTTCTGTTGGGAGAGAGTGGTCCATGTTTCCATTGACTTTTATGACCCCGCGCGGTCCTGGCATCTTGATCTTGAGGTATGCATAGTGTGGTACCGCACTGAATCTAGGGAATGCGGTTCGTCCGAGCAATGTGTGGTAACCACTATGGAAAGGGACGATATCGAAGGTTAACTCTTTGCTTCAGAAGTTATCCGGAGATCCGAAGACCACTTCTAATGTTATAGAGCCCGTGCAACGGGCCTCTACTCCAAGAATTACACCTTTAAAGGTGGTTTTGGTGGGCTTGATCCTTGAAGGGTCAATGCCCATTTTGCACACTATGTCCTGATAAAGCAGGTTCAGGCTGCTGCCGTCGTCCATAAGGACTCGCGTCAGGTGGAATCCGTCGATGATTGGGTCTAGTACCAATGCGGCTGAGCCGCCGTGACGGATGCTAGTAGGGTGAACCCTACGATCAAAGGTGATCGGACAAGCTGACCCTGGATTGAATTTGGGGGCTACTGGCTCCACCGCATAGACGTCCCATAGTGCTCGCTTTCGTTCCCGCTTGGGGATGTGAGTGGCGTAGATCATGTTGACCGTTTTCACCTGGTGGTTAAATTTCTTCTGTCCCCCCGTGTTCGGACGCCGGGGCTCTTCGTCATCGTCGCTGTGCAGCCCCTTGTCCTTGTTTTCGGCTTTTATTTTGCCGGCATGTTTGAACACCCAGCAGTCTTTGTTTGTGTGGTTGTCTGGCTTGTCTGGGGTACCATGAATATGGCACGAGCGCTCCAGTATGCGGTCCAGACTGGACGGTCCCTGATTGTTTCTTTTGAACAACTTCTTCCGCTGACCGGATTTGGATCCGCTGAATCAGGCGTTGACTGCCGTGTCTTCGCTATTGTCAACGTTGTTCTGTCGCTTGTGTCTGTTGCGCCATGGCTTGCCGTTATTGTCACGAACGTCTGAAGTGCTAGAATGTGGCATGGTGCTGCTGCGAGCCAACCAGCCTTCCTCTCCCACGCAAAAGCGGGTCATTAGTGTCGTGAGAGCTGCCATGGACTTGGGTTTTTCCTGGCCGAGGTATCGGGCGAGACATTCGTCACGGATATTATGCTTAAAAGCTGCCAGGGCTTCGGCGTCCGGACAGTCGACTATTTGGTTCTTTTTAGTTAGGAACCGAGTCCAGAATTTCCTGGCTGACTCTCTGGGCTGTTGAGTGATGTGGCTCAAGTCATCGGCGTCTGGTGGTCGCACATATGTGCCCTGGAAGTTATCGAGGAATGCGTCTTCCAGGTTTTCCCATCTGCCAATGGAATTTGCTGGCAGGCTGTTTAGCCAGTGCCGGGCAGGTCCTTTGAGCTTAAGGGGAAGAAACTTGATGGCGTGTAGATCGTCTCCGCGGGCCATGTGAATGTGGAGAAGGAAATCTTAGATCCATACTGCGGGGTATGTTGTACATCGTATGATTCAATGTTTACGGGTTTGAACCCTTCTGGGAATTCATGATCCATCACTTCGTCAGTGAAGTAGAGGGTCTTGTGGCGCCTACATGCGGGCTATGTGGATCTGTGATTCGAATTGGTGCAGTGTAACACCGGATGTATCTTTCCATATTTGTAACTCCAACTCTTGCTATTTTCGGATATGTGATATGATTTTCCCTCCGTGGTTGGGTTTTGTTTTCGTTTTGTATTTTGTCCATGTCATGCATCTCATATCATGTCATCATGTGCATCTCATTTGCATACGTGTTAAATCGATGATTCCGAACATATTCCCGTTGTCCGTTTTGCAATCCGACACTCCTATGTTCCCGGCGTCCCCTCTTGTTCTTTTTCCATGTGCGGGTGTTGAACATTCTCGGAATGGACCGAGCCTTGCCAAGTGGCCTGGTATAGCACCGGTAGACCACTGTCAAGTTCGGGTCATTTGGAGTTCGTTTGGTACTCAACGGTTAACCGCACCCTCGCAAAGGCCTCTTTTGAGTTGCAGCCCAACAACCCTCCAAAACAGCCCAATAACCCATCTAACTCCCTCCATGCCCTCGGTCGTTCGATCACGATCGTGTGGTAAAACTACACCCCATTTGGACTCTCCTAGCTCCATCTATGCCTATTTAAAGACCCTCCCGAAATCCGGGCAAACCCTAGCAAATCCTTCGCGCGCCCGGACACGTCCGGATCGGACGGACGCGTCACGCCGCCAAGGCCGGACGAATCGCGAGCCGCCACGTGGCCGCCCGCCACAGCCCGCCAGCCCGCTCGGCCTGAAGGCGGGGCCCCATGACGCCCCGCCGCCGATCCCGCGCGCCCGCGCCGCCGGCGCCGCGCCGCCCGCTGCCCCTCGCCGCCGCGATCGCCGCCACCACCGCCGAGCACGCCGCCGCCCTGCCACACCCGCCGCTTGCCGCCGCCCCGCCGCCGCCGCCAGCCGCCGCCTTGCCGCCCGCCTCGGGAGGCCGCCGCGCCTCCTGCCCCGCCCCAGCGCGCGGCGATCGCCGGATCCGCCGCCCCAGCCTCGCGGCGACCTCCTCCCTCCGGCGCGTCCTCTCCGGCGACCCCGAGCCCGTCTCCGGCGAGATCTATCTGCTAGGTTGACTTTTACCCCGACCCCGAGATCTCACTAAGTCATTATTCTGCTATATTTCGTGGCATTTTCAACGCATCACATCTCCTCAACCGTGGCTCCGTTTTGGGCGTATAATATGTCAAAATGTTCGCCTCGAAGAGTACATCATTTCATTCCATTGCATCATTTGCATTTGAGCTCATCTTGATGCCCGAAATGCTGTTGGAAGATAGCTTCAGATCGTTAGTTCCAGAATTTTATCAGTTCGAGCTCTTTTGTCATTTTTGCCATGAATTATGTGTGCACCCTATGAACTTGAGTCCTACATGTGAGTTGAACATTGCCATGCCATCTTTCCAGGGGTATTTTCCATGTATTTTTGTGAGCTATGTGTTGACTAGAACAAGCATGCAAAGTAGGTATGATGTTGTTACTGATTTCAGGAACTTAGTGATTTCACTAAGTTTTGTCCTGCTGATAATTTTATGCCATATGTTTAGGTTGTTTCAGAGAGGTCTATGCCCTTTTTGAGCATGATCAGTAAGGGTGTTTTGAGAATATGGTTGTGCTCTATCCATCCATGCCTTTGTTGGTATTTATGGAGTAGTCTAGCATGTCATTTTCGTGCTCTACTTTTGCTTGAAATTGTTTCCTGGCAGACTGTTTGCATTAGATTCATTTTTCATGAGGTCGGTGTAGTTGATCCGTGTATGCTATGATGTTGTTCTTGCCATGTAGATCTCCTATGCCATGTCTTCTTGATGGGTGTATGCTTAGTTTATCATGAGATGCTCTGTAGTGAGTGCATCGAGCTCACGAACATGCCATGTTGAATCTGTTTTTGCCATGTCCTGAGATTTCACTAAGTCTGAAATCTGTAATAAAACTTGCAATGTTTACATGGGTGCCATCATTTCTTAGAGTCCTTTTTGGCTTATGGTCAGTAAGGGACTATTGAAATATGCTTTGAGTAGAATCATGTCATGCCTTGCTTTGCTATTATAAGTTCCTGTAGCATGTTGTTTACTTGCTCTAAACATGCCTTCCTGATGTTAATTCCTGCCATGTTAGTATTTTCACTAAGTCTGTGAACCTGATATTTTGAGCACTTTCTCCATGCTTGTTTGAACATGTTATGATGTGATTTAGCCGTAGCTCAGTGCTCCTCTATTGTTAAGCATCTCCTGTAGTTTGTTTCCATGTGCTTTGTTTTTATGTTGGGGTGCTGTAGCATAGTTTCTTGTTGCGTGCTAAGTAGCATCGGGCTGTTAAACGCAGTTTTGCGTCATTCTGGTTTTGCTTGTCATTTGCAAACCGTGCATCCGATTCGGTGATCTTTATATCGATTTCAACGAAATCATCTCATCTTTCAGCGGCATACTTGGTTTGCCAAGTTGATGCCGGTTCATCTTTTTCTCTCCGGAGCATACATATGCATAGCATGTCACATCTCGCATAGCATGTCATATTTTGCATCATATTGCTTGTGCATATGTTCCTTGTTTGATTGTGGTTCCGTTGCTTGTGTTCTTGCTTTGGGTAGAGCCGGAGGCGAGTGCGTGAGCGAGGAGCCTGTTGAGAACGCCTACGAGGATCCAGCCTTCGACAACTCGAGAACCTTACGAGCAAGATGACCATACCTTCGAGATCACTTCTATCTTTGCTTGCTAGATGCTCGCTCTTTTGCTATGCCTATGCTGCGATACCTACCACTTGCTTTATCATGCCACCCATATTGCCATGTCAACCTCTAACCATCCATGTCCTAGCAAACCGTTGATTGGCTATGTTACGCTTTGCTCAGCCCTCTTATAGCGTTGCTAGTTGCGGTGAAGATGAAGTTTGTTCCTTGTTGGAACACGGATATTTTGGGATATCACAATATCTATTGTTTTAATTAATGCATCTATATACTTGGTAAAGGGTGGAAGGCTCGGCCTTATGCCTAGTGTTTTGTTCCACTCTTGCCACCCTAGTTTCCGTCATACGGTGTTATGTTCCTTGATTTTGCGTTCCTTACGGTCGGGTGATTTATGGGACCCCTAGACAGTTCGCTTTGAATAAAACTCCTCCAAAGAAGGCCCAACCTTGGTTTTACCATTTGCCACCTACACCCTTTTTCCCTTGGGTTTTCGCGAGCCGAGGGTCATCTTTATTTAGCCCCGGGCGGTGCTCGTTGTGAGTGTTGGTCCAACTTGTCACCGCGCCGGGCCACCAGGGCAACTCGGGATGGCCTATCGGAAGTTTGGACAATCCGGTGTGCCACGAGCGAGATATGTGCAGCTCCTATCGGGATTTGTCGGCACTGCGGGAGGTCTTGCTGGTTTAGTTTTACCATTGTCGAAATGTCTTGATGTCGGGATACCGAGTCGATCGGTGTGTCTTGGGTGAAGGTTTATTCCTTCGATGACCGTGAGAGCTTGTGATGGGCTATGTTGGGACACCCTGCAGGTATTATCTTTCAAAGCCGTGCCCGCGGTTATGAGGCAGATGGGAATTTGTTAATGTCGGTTGTAGAAAACCCAAAGTTGACCTTAATTAAAATACATCAACCGTGTATGTAACCGTGATGGTCTCTTCTCGGAGTCCGGAAGTGAACACGATGTTGGAGTTATGCTTGCGTAAGTAGTCGGGATCACTTCTTGATCGCTAATAGTTTCACGACCGCGCCTTGCTTCTCTTCTCGCTCTCTTTTGCGATGTAGCCACCATATATGCTAGTAAGCTTGCAGCAGCTCCTCCTTTTGACACCAGCCTTCCTTTAAGCTTAAATAGTCTTGATCTCGCGGGTGTGAGATTCTTTGAGTCCCTGTGGCTCTGATTCTACCAAAGCAGATCAGGTACGGTGATGCCGGTAGCAGATGGCGCCATGAGCTGAAGTGGGAATATGATGAGGCCCTTGGTCGATACTATGTTTCCTTTCAGACGATTAGTAGTGGAGCCCAGTTGGGGCGATCGGGGATCTGTGTCGCATGTGGGGTTGTTCTTCTTTTATTTTGGTTCCGTAGCCGGACCTTGATTCTATCTGGATGATGTAATGCTTTATTCATGTAATTGTGTGAAGTGGCGACTGTAAGCCAACTATGTAACTTTCCCTTATGTATTACATGGATTGTGCGAAGATTACCTCACTTGCGACATTGCTTTCAATGCGGTTATGCCTCTAAGTCGTGCTTCGACACGTGGGAGCTATAGCCGCATCGAGGCGATACAAGTTAGTAATCGAGCCATCCCGACCTTAGGAGCCCCCTTTGCTTGATCGCTTTTAGTGGCGAGTTGTGTCTAGAAAAATGTTTTGAGTCATTTAGGATTATATATATCGGAGAGTTTAGGAATTCTTTTTACTCCCAGTCCTTGACCTTCGGTGAGGTATCCCGTAGAGTTTTGACTCTTCTCTTCTCAAATTTCACTAAAAATTTTTTTAGGATCACGCTGGTATTTTGGAATCGTTCGATGGTTTTATGATGACAACATTGTCTTGGTTGCCTCGACATTTAGGGGTTGTGGCGGTGTCCGGGGAGTTGAGCTCCGAGGTGTTGTCGTCATAATTTTATCGTTGCAGATTCGGAATACGAGTTTAGCACGCCGACATCGAAAATCTCTTTTATGCAGTTGTTGGTGAGATAACCCGCTAACCCGATCTTGTGGTGAGTACGGGAGTATTGCCATGACTCGTATAACGGATGCTTTTGAAGGTTGAGGTACACGATTTCGAAGGTTTCTTGGTTATGTGTTGAAGGATGGATACAATTTGGATGTAGGGATTGTTAGCTTGGGTGAGATATATATATTGCTCCCTGTATCCCCAACACTGATTGCATAACCGGAAAGTTTCGGGAGTTTATAGGTGGGATTCAAGTAGCTCTAGCATTTTCTTCCGCAGATATTTGGTTTGTGATTGGGTAATCCTTACCACATATTTGTTCCATTCTTACCTTGTTTTTATTTTTATTCATCAATATCTCTTATCAAGTGGCTTCTCACCTTTATGGACATGATGTTTACTTTGGAATTCATTCGTTCATTCCTGTTCGAATGTTTATTGTGAAGACTATATGTTGCAATTTCTATCCGTTGATTCAACTTGTCTATCATCTATCAAGATGCTAACGGATGTCACCCTCTTGAGGATGGCTCCACCAGCGTCGAGAATCCGGACGCAGTGAAGGGAGTCGCGAACCCTCCACCTCCACCTCCGCCTCCGGAGGCATGGCAAACTTTGATGGCAACCACTAGCGCCAACTTCGGTTGTTGATCCAGGTGATGCAAGAGCGTAACCAAGGCCAAGGTAACCAAGGGAATCAAGGTCAAGGCAGTTCTATCATCACCACGTTTCCTACACTCAACCAGTTCCTTGCCAACCAGCCAAAGTCTTTCACCTCTTGTCGAGGCCACGATACGACGATTGGCTCGTGGATATCAACAAGCATTTTGAGTGCAGCAATGTCGGACACGAGGACTACGTCAAGTTCGCGTCTTTTCAGCTCAAGGATCGAGGCGGTGATTGGTTCCAAGCAATACAAGGATTCTAGAGGTGGTCGAGTGATTACTTGGACTGATTTACTCGGGACTTTAAAGCTCACCACATTCCTTCGGTGTTGTTGAGAGCAAGCGTGAGGAGTTTCGCAATCTCAAGCAAGGAAACATGTCATTGTCTGAATACAACATACTGATTTGAAACTTGCTCGTTTTGCTAAACAAGGCGTTCTGATGAGAAAAGTATGATCTATCGTTCAGAGGTGGCCTTGAGAGGATCTGCAGTTATCTCTTGTTCTTTATGAGCCTACTCAGTTTGATCAATTCTATAATATGGCACTCAAGCTAGAAGGTGCTCGGCTCAAGTGTGAGGCTTGAAGAAGAGAATCGAGGATGCAGATTCAGTCTTCTTCCTCCTCTCAAGTGGCGACAAAGCAGCAAAAGTTCTACCTTCCTCCTCCTCCGTTCCGTCGGCCTTATCGTGAGAAGAACTCGGTGGTCGTGGATCTTCCCACCCACCCAACCCAAGCTACTGAACAAGTCTCAGCCTCAAGCTCCAAGGTCAAATGCTCCTTATCACCGTCCGCTCTCGGAGGTGACATGCAACAAGTGCCAGCAGAAGGTCACTATGCGAACAAATGCCATAACCAAAGCGCCTTCCTCCTCCTCCCCTGTGAGGTCTTCAAGCAATGCAAGTGGTTAAGCATAATCCCAAGTATGCAAAGGTGAATATGATGAATGCAGCTCAAGCAGAGGATTCTTGAGATGTGATCATGGGTAATCTTCACATTAATGATATTCTGCAAAAGTCTTATTTGACCTTTGGTGCATCACTTAGTTTCATCTCAAACCATTTGCATCTAAGCATGAGTTGCTTTTCCAAGATTTGCCTAGACCATTAGCAGTTGTCTCTCCGGGTAAATTCATGAACGCAAGCTCCATGGTTCCGGATGTTTCTATCAAGATGGGTGACTATAGATTTCTGGCTAAACCAATTGTTCTTGGTAACTCTGATATTGATCTTATTCTTGGGATGGACTGGCTTTCTCAGCACAAGGCTCAGCTTGATTGTGCTGTCAGGGAAATTCAATTGACACACCCTTACGAGGATGTTATCATCTATGCCGCTTCGTGATGAAACCATTGGTTGTTTTCTCTCAATGAGAAGGGCGAGTTGGATGCTATCTCTCAAATTCGGTCGTTTGTGAGTACCAAGATGTCTTTCGGAAGAGCTTCGGTATGCCTCCTCATCGGCGGTCGAATTCGTTATTGATCTTGAGCACCGCATCGAACCCGTTTGCAAGCGTCCTTACAAGCTTGGTCCCAAGGAGCTGAAAGAATTGAAGAAGCAGCTCGATGAACAAGAGCGTCTGGGTTTGATCGGACGAGTTCATCTCCATGGGGATGTGGAGTTCTTTTGTCCGGAAGAAGGATGGCACGGACCGACTTTGCGTCGATTACCGTCCATTGAACAAGAAGACAATCAAGAACAAGTATCCACTTCCCAACATCAATGAGCTATTCGAGCAACTCAAAGGTGCTAAAGTATTCTCCAAGCTTGACCTCCGTATGGGTTATCATCGATTCGCATTCGTGAACAAGATATTCCCAAGACAAGCATTCGAACAAGCTATGGTTCTTATGAATATCTTGTCATGTCTTTCGCCTTGTCAATGCTCCTCCAACTTTCTCTCGCATGATGAACTTTATCTTCAACCCCTACACAAATGAATTCGTCTTGGTGTATCTCGATGATATTTTGGTCTTCTCCAAGAACAAGCGGGATCATGCCAAGCATTTGCGATTGGTGCTCGACAAGCTCGAGAGAACATCAATTCTATCGAAGTTTTCCAAATGTGAGTTACGGCTTGATGAAGTTCTTTATCTTGGTCATATCATCTCAGCCAAGGGCATCGCTGTTAATCCCGAGAAGGTGTCTTCAATTGTGAATTGGGAACCTCCTCGAATGTCAAGCAGCTCCATGATTTTCTCGGTCTTGCAAGCTATTGCGAAGATTCGTTGAGAATTTCTCCAAGATTGCAAAGCCTCTTTCCAACCTCCTCCGAAGCATGTCAAGTATGTCGGGCCTTTGAGTGTGATGTCGCTTTCAACACCCTCAAAGAGAAGCTAGTTACAGCTCTGTGTTGACTCCTCTGATGAATCCAAGCCATTGAAGTTTTACGTGATGCTTCCTTGCAAGGTCTCGGTGCGGTGTTAATGCAAGAGAAGAAGGTTGTGGCCTATACCTCTCGCTTGATTGAAGCCCAACGAAAAGAACTACCCCACTCACGATCTTGAGTTGGCGGCGATTGTCCATGCATTGATAACATGGAGACATCTCTTGTTGGGAAGGAAAGTGGACATTTTCACCGATCACAAGAGTCTCAAGTACATCTTCACTCAACCAAACCTCAACCTCGAGCAAACTCGATGGGTCGAAATGATTCAAGAGTACAATCCAAGTATTGAATATACTCTGGCAAGGCGAATGTGATTGCAGATGCTTTGAGCGAAAGGCTTATTGCAATGATTTAATTCTCAAGCCCTTCCAACCGGATCTTTGTGAAGCTTTCCATAAGCTGAATCTTCAAGTTGTTCCTCAAGGATTTCTTGCCAACCTCATAGTCTCTCCTACTTTGGAAGATCAAATTCGTGAGGCTCAACTTCGGATACCATGGTGAAGAAGGTGAAGCGTGGTATTGACAAGGGCATTTCCAAATACAAGTGCTATCGCTTGGATGACAAAGACACTCTTTTCTTGAGGATCGTATTGTGGTTCCTAAAGGCGATCGAGAAAAGTCATCATGAATGAGGCACACAATTCCTCCTATCCATTCATCCGGAAGTACGAAGATGTACCATGACCTCAAGCGGTCGTATTGGTGGACTCGAATGAAGCGAGAAATTGCTCAATTCGTGAATGAATGTGATGTCTGCAGAAGGGTGAAAGCGAGAACACCAAAGACCAGCTGGTCTCCTCCAACCTCTTGCTATTCCGAATGGAAGTTTGATCATATCGAGATGGACTTCGTGACTGGTTTTCCTAAGTCCAAGCGTGGAAATGATGCTATCTTCGTTGTCATTGACAAGCTTACTAAAGTGGCTCATTTTCTTCTGTCAAAGAATCTATCACAGCAGCTCGGTTGGCGAGCTATACACCTCGAAATTGTCTCCTTGCACGGTATTCCATAGTTGATCTCTTGAGACCGTGGAAGCATCTTCACTTCTAAGTTCGGGATTCTTTTCGAAGGCCATGGGCACCAACATTCATTTCAAAGACAGCTTTTCATCCTCAAACTAGTGGCCAAGTCGGCGAGTCAATCAAATCCTTGAAGATATGCTCGGGGCTTGTGTCATTTCTTTTGGCATGAAGTGGGAAGAGTGTCTCCCATATGCCGAAGTTCTCTTACAACAACAGCTTCCAAGCAAGTTGGGCAAGGCCCCATTCGAAATTCTATATGGCGAAAGTGCCGTACTCCTCTCAATTGGTCCGAGACAGGTGAGCGCCAACTTCTTGGCAGCGACTTGATCACGAAGCGAAGAAATGTGCAAAGTCATTCGTGAGAATCTTAAAGCCGCATAATCGCGCCTGGAAGGGCTATTATGATGACAAGCACCGTGATGTGGCTTTTGAAATCGGAGACCATGTCTACCTCCGCGTCTCTCAATGAAAGGTACTCGTAAACCCGGTATCAAAGGGAAGCTTGCCCCTAGATCGTGGGTCCTTTCAAGATCATTGGCAAAAGAGGCGATCTCGCCTATCAACGAGCTTCCATCCAACTTTGCAAGCGTGCGATGTGTTTCACGTGTCACAGCTCATAAGTGCTTCAAGATTCTGGCGCACTATCAACTTTGAAGAAATTGACCTCCAAGAAGATCTTTCTTATCATGAGCACCCGTTGCTATTCTTGAAGAAACCGAGCGCAAGACTCGCAACAAGTCAATCAAATTTACGAAAGTAAAGTGGTCACACCATTCGACCGAGAAGCCACACAGGGCGCGAGGATCACCTCCGTTCGAATATCGGAGTTCTTTCGGTCCTAGATCTGGGGCGAGATCCTCTTGTAGTGGTGGAGTGTTGTAACACCCCGGATGTATCTTTCCATATTTGTAACTCCAACTCTTGCTATTTTCGGATATGTGATATGATTTTCCCTCCGTGGTTGGGTTTTGTTTTCGTTTTGTATTTTGTCCATGTCATGCATCTCATATCATGTCATCATGTGCATCTCATTTGCATACGTGTTCGTCTCATGATTCCGAACATATTCCCCGTTGTCCGTTTTGCAATCCGACACTCCTATGTTCCCCGGCGTCCCCTCTTGTTCTTTTTCCATGTGCGGGTGTTGAACATTCTCGGAATGGACCGAGCCTTGCCAAGTGGCCCTGGTATAGCACCGGTAGACCACCTGTCAAGTTTCGGGTCATTTGGAGTTCGTTTGGTACTCCAACGGTTAACCGCACCCTCATAAAGGCCTCTTTTGAGTTGCAGCCCAACAACCCTCCAAAACAGCCCAATAACCCATCTAACTCCCCTCCATGCCCTCGGTCGTTCGATCACGATCGTGTGGGCGAAAACTACACCCCATTTGGACTCTCCTAGCTCCCTCTATGCCTATTTAAAGACCCCTCCCCCGAAATCCGGGCAAACCCTAGCGATTTTTCCCCTCCGCGCCGCCGGACACGTCCGGATCGGACCGGACGCGTCCCGCCTTGGCGGCCGGACGAATCGCGAGCCGCCACGTGGCCCGGCCGCCGCATGCGCCTGCCAACCCGCTCGGCCGGCGGGGCCCAGAAGGCCCGCCGCCCGCCGATCCGCCGCCCATGGCAGCGCCGCCGCCTGCCCGCCTGCCCTCGCCGCGGATGCGCCGCCACCACCGCCGCTGAGCGCCGCCGCACACCCGCCGCCGCGCCGCCGCCGCCGCCCTGCCGCCGCCGCCGCCGCCGCCGCAGCCGCCCCGCCTCGAGGCCGCCGCGCCCGCCCTGCCGCGCATGCCCGGCGATCGCGGATCCGGCCGCCCCAGCCTCGCCCGGCGACCTCCTCCCTCCGGCCGCGTCCTCTCCGGCGACCCCGAGCCCGTCTCCGGCGAGATCTATCTGCTAGGTTGACTTTTACCCCGACCCCGAGATCTCACTAAGTCATTATTCTGCTATATTTCGTGGCATTTTCAACGCATCACATCTCCTCAACCGTGGCTCCGTTTTGGGCGTATAATATGTCAAAATGTTCGTCTCGAAGAGTACATCATTTCATTCCATTGAATCATTTGCATTTGAGCTCATCTTGATGCCTGAAATGCTGTTGGAAGATAGCTTCAGATCGTTAGTTCCAGAATTTTATCAGTTCGAGCTCTTTTGTCATTTTTGCCATGAATTATGTGTGCACCCTATGAACTTGAGTCCTACATGTGAGTTGAACATTGCCATGCCATCTTTCAGGGTATTTTCCATGTATTTTTGTGAGCTATGTGTTGACTAGAACAAGCATGCAAAGTAGGTATGATGTTGTTACTGATTTCAGGAACTTAGTGATTTCACTAAGTTTTGTCCTGCTGATAATTTTATGCCATATGTTTAGGTTGTTTCAGAGAGATCTATGCCCTTTTTGAGCATGATCAGTAAGGGTGTTTTGAGCATATGGTTGTGCTCTATCCATCCATGCCTTTGTTGGTATTTATGGAGTAGTCTAGCGTGTCATTTTTGTGCTCTACTTTTGCTTGAAATTGTTTCCTGGCAGACTGTTTGCATTAGATTCAATTTTCACGAGGTCGGTGTAGTTGATCCGTGTATGCTATGATGTTGTTCTTGCCATGTAGATCTCCTATGCCATGTCTTCTTGATGGGTGTATGCTTAGTTTATCATGAGATGCTCTGTAGTGAGTGCATCGAGCTCACGAACATGCCATCTTGAATCTGTTTTTGCCATGTCCTGAGATTTCACTAAGTCTGAAATCTGTAATAAAACTTGCAATGTTTACATGGGTGCCATCATTTCTTAGAGTCCTTTTTGGCTTATGGTCAGTAAGGGACTATTGAAATATGCTTTGAGTAGAATCATGTCATGCCTTGCTTTGCTATTATAAGTTCCTGTAGCATGTTGTTTGCTTGCTCTAAACATGCCTTCCTGATGTTAATTCCTGCCATGTTAGTATTTTCACTAAGTCTGTGAACCTGATATTTTGAGCACTTTCTCCATGCTTGTTTGAACATGTTATGATGTGATTTAGCCGTAGCTCAGTGTTCCTCTTTTGTTAAGCATCTCCTGTAGTTTGTTCCCATATGCTTTGTTTTTATGTTGGGGTGCTGTAGCATAGTTTCGTGTTGCGTGCTAAGTAGCATCGGGCTGTTAAACGCAGATTTCGTCATTCTTGTTTTGCTTGTCATTTGCAAACCGTGCATCCGATTCGGTGATCTTTATATCGATTTCAACCGAAATCATCTCATCTTTCAGCGGCATACTTGGTTTGCCAAGTTGATGCCAGTTCATCATTTTCTCTCCGAGCATACATATGCATAGCATGTCACATCTCGCATAGCATGTCATATTTTGCATCATATTGCTTGTGCATATGTTCCTTGTTTAATTGTGGTTCCGTTGCTTGTGTTCTTGCTTTGGGTAGAGCCGGGAGATGAGTACGTGAACGAGGAGCCTGTTGAGAACGCCTCACGAGGATCCAGCCTTCGACAACTCGAGAACCTTACGAGCAAGATGACCATACCTTGAGATCACTTCTATCTTTGCTTGCTAGATGCTCGCTCTTTTGCTATGCCTATGCTGCGATACCTACCACTTGCTTTATCATGCCACCCATATTGCCATGTCAACCTCTAACCATCCATGTCCTAGCAAACCGTTGATTGGCTATGTTACCGCTTTGCTCAGCCCCTCTTATAGCGTTGCTAGTTGCAGGTGAAGATGAAGTTTGTTCCTTGTTGGAACACGGATATTTTGGGATATCACAATATCTATTGTTTTAATTAATGCATCTATATACTTGGTAAAGGGTGGAAGGCTCGGCCTTATGCCTAGTGTTTTGTTCCACTCTTGCCACCCTAGTTTCCGTCATACCGTGTTATGTTCCTTGATTTTGCGTTCCTTACGGTCGGGTGATTTATGGGACCCCTAGGCGATTCGCTTTGAATAAAACTCCTCCAGCAAGGCCCAACCTTGGTTTTACCATTTGCCACCTACACCCTTTTTCCCTTGGGTTTCGCGAGCCCGAGGGTCATCTTTATTTTAGCCCCCGGGCGGTGCTCGTTGAGTGTTGGTCCAACTGTCAACCGCCGGTGTACCAGGGCAACTCGGGATGGCCTATCGGAAGTTTGGACAATCCGGTGTGCCACGAGCGAGATATGTGCAGCTCCTATCGGGATTTGTCGGCACTGTGGGAGGTCTTGCTGGTTTAGTTTTACCATTGTCGAAATGTCTTGATGTCTGGGATACCGAGTCGATCGGTGTGTCTTGGGTGAAGGTTTATTCCTTCGATGACCGTGAGAGCTTGTGATGGGCTAAGTTGGGACACCCTGCAGGTATTATCTTTCAAAGCCGTGCCCGCGGTTATGAGGCAGATGGGAATTTGTTAATGTCGGTTGTAGAAAACCCAAAGTTGACCTTAATTAAAATACATCAACCGTGTATGTAACCGTGATGGTCTCTTCTCGTGAGTCCGGGAAGTGAACACGGTGTTGGAGTTATGCTTGGCGTAAGTAGTCGGGATCACTTCTTGATCGCTAATAGTTTCACGACGCGCCTTGCTTCTCTTCTCGCTCTCTTTTGCGATGTAGCCACCATATATGCTAGTCGCTTGCAGCAGCTCCTCCTTTTGACACCAGCCTTCCTTTAAGCTTAAATAGTCTTGATCTCGCGGGTGTGAGATTCTTTGAGTCCACGTGGCTCCTGATTCTACCAAAACAGATCACGGTACGGTGATGCGGTAGCAGATGGCGCTAACTGAGCTGAAGTGGGAATATGATGAGGCCCTTGGTCGATACTATGTTTCCTTTCAGACGATTAGTAGTGGAGCCCAGTTAGAGCGATCGAGGATCCGTGTCGCATGTGGGGTTGTTCTTCTTTTATTTTGGTTCCGTAGCGGACCTTGATTGTATCTGGATGATGTAATGCTTTATTCATGTAATTGTGTGAAGTGGCATTCGTAAGCCAACTATGTACCTTTTCCCTTATGTATTACATGGATTGTGCGAAGATTACCTCACTTGCGACATTGCTTTCAATGCGGTTATGCCTCTAAGTCGTGCTTCGACACGTGGGAGCTATAGCCGCATCGAGGGCGTTACATCTGGGTGGCTGTGTTCGGCCCGAACGTACTTGTTGATAATGTATCCAGCATGACGGTCGTCGTCGCGCGTTTGGGCACGCCCCTGCGATCCGTAGATTGATTTTGGCTATCCTGCTTTGTTTTCCAGTATTTCTTGCAGGTCTTTCCTATTGCCCCGAGCCGTAGTGTATTGGCGTGGGGGTGCGGGCTGGTATTCCGGCTGATACGCCGTTTTATCCCGGCCACGAGGTGGCCGGTCAGCCGTGTGGCGCTCGAGTCCATATTCCTTGGCTACCAGGACTTCAGTCCATCTATCTGTGAGCAGGTCTTGGTCAGCTTGAAGTTGATACTGCTTCTTTTTCAGGATCCTCGCTGTGGCCATAAGCCGATGCTTGAAGCGCTCCTGCTCTACGGGATCCTCAGGCACGCCGAACTCGTCGTCGCCGAGACTAATCTCGTCTTCGGAGGGGGCATGTAGTTGTCCTCCTCCAGATATCCGTCAGCCGCCTGTTCGTCTGGGCTGGCCTGCTCATCTTCCTGCGTGGCCTGCTCAAAGGCGGGCTGATCAGGGTTGTATTCCTCTTCAGCACCATCCGGATTGTTTTCGTCTCCTGGACTGGTATTGCTGTGGCGGGGCTTGGAGCGGCGTCGACGACTCCCATGCTTTGTTTTTCTTCCTGAGGGGTTATCCTCCATTGCCTCATCGCCATTGGTTTCCTTCGAGTGTCCACCATATATATATCATAGGAAGAGGTGGCTGTCCACTGCCCAGTGTGCGATGGTTCATGTTCTTCTCCTGCATCGTCGTCCATGCCGTCGATGTCTTCGGAGTCAAAGTCAAGCACATCGGTTAAATCATCGACCGTGGCAATAAAGTGGGTGGTGGGTGGGCAACGAATTCCTTCTTCGCCTGCTTCCCACTCGAGCTGGACATAGTTCGGCCAAGAGCCTCCTAACAAAGAGAGAGACTTTAATGAGTTCAACATGTCACCAAAGGGAGATGCTGGAAGATATCCGCAGCGGTAAACTCCATTATCGGAGCCCAACCAGGATCGGCGGGCTCAGGAGCGCGCGGAGTGGAACCTACAACCGGATACGAGTCCGGGGGTACGGCGTCGCAGGCTTCCTTAGAAGTGAGGCATGTGTTCGGCTCTACCGCCGATGAGTGTGCGGCCGGCGTGGCGGGGTCCATCCACCCGTCCTTGAGCCACGCAGTCTGCTCCGGATTTAGGTCTGGGACTACTACAGGGGTAATATCCTGAGCATTGTCCGATAGCAGGTCTAAGTCGTGCTCATCGTGACTGTCCGACGTTCCTGGCACTGGCCCGACTCCGTCGAAGATCAAGTTTCTGCGGATATCGACCGTGTAGTTCAGGTTTCCGAACCTGACCTGTTGGCTAGGGGCGTAGCTGTCGATCTGCTCCAGATGGCCAAGCGAGTTGGCCCGTAGTGCGAAGCCGCCGAACACGAAGATCTGTCCGGGAACAAAAGTCTCACCCTGGACCGTGTTATTAACGATGATTGAAGGAGCCACCGAGCCTTGCAGCGACGACACAGAGGAACTCTCAATGAAAGCACCAATGTCGGTGTCAAAACAGGCGGATCTTGGGTAGGGGGTCCCGATCTGTGCGTCTTAGGCTGAAGGTAGCAGGAAGCAAGGGAACAATGTTTACCCAGGTTCGGGCCCTCTCGATGGAGGTAAAACCTACTTCCTGCTTGATTAATATTAACGATATGAGTAGTACAAGAGTAGATCTACCACGAGATCGTAGAGGCTAAACCCTAGAAGCTAGCCTATGATGATTATGATTGTAATTGTGATCGCCCTTCTAAGGACCAACCTCTCCGGATTATATAGACACCGGAGAGGGCTAGGGTTTACATGGAGTCGGTTACAAGGAAGGAAACATAATATCCGGATCACCAAGCTTGTCTTCCACGCAAAGGAGAGTTCCACCCAGACACGGGACGGAGTCTTGAGTCATGTATCTTCACGCTTCAATAGTCTGGACGATGTATATAGTCCGCCTGTCCGGATACCCCCTAATCCGGGACTCCCTCACCCCCTCCCAATTCCCCATTCATACATCCTGGGTGCCAAATCACCTACTCCCCGGAAGCTCCCTTCTCCCTAGTCGCGAAACCTCAGCCCCTCCTCCATGGCGCCCCCACCCCACCAAATAACCTGCCACCCTCCTCTCCAAAGCCGGAGCCGCTGTCCATTTGGCATCATGCACTGGGCCATGTGCCTCTTACTACGTGCCGCCGGGGCTGCCTCGGCGACGACCGTGTGAACCGTACCGAAGCTGATTCACCTGGTCCATTGTGCATGGCTCCGGAGTGGCTCCAACTTCGGACGCGTCCAGGGGCCCGGCGCTGCTTTCCCGTAGCTGTCGACCATCACGACATATCTACTTTCCTGCCGCCAGGAGCAACCGCAACCGTGCCGGGGTCACCGACTCGGCAGCTGGACACTACTAGGGAAAAGCCTAGCAGCATCGCGGGTTTTAGGCCTATCAGTAGCGCGGGACGATGCGCTATTGATAAGGCGCTACAGCTAACGTATAGCAGTAGCACCTGTCGTCCCACGCTACTGCTATACATGGATAGCTATAGCGCGCTTCAGAGAAGAGCGCTGCTGATATTATCTGCATCACTTATTACAGGGAAGCGCTACTAGTAAGGCGGCGCTACTGCTAACTTTTTTCCCTCGCTACTACTAGTTTTTTTAGTTTCTCTGCATATTTGTTTTGTCTTTGAATAGGCTTTAGACAATAATTTTTAGCATATCATACACATACAAATGTAATCATAGCATATACATCCAACACAAAGTGGTCTCTCGTCATAATCTCGAAAATAGCGATGCAAGTCTAGATTACTTGCAAATACATCGTCATCCATCTAAACAATTGAAAGGATCGAGAAGAGGTGTCTAGAGGGGGGGTGATTAGACACTAAGTACCAAAAGTTGCAGTTTTTAAACTTCTTTAAGTTCAAGTGGCGTTTAGGCACAAGTTGAACAATCACAACACATAACAAGCAAGCACGCAAAGAGTATATGAGCAGCGGAAAGTAAAGCATGCAACTTGCGAGAATGTAAAGGGATGGGATTGGAGGATTCAAACACAATTGGAGACACGGATGTTTTTGTTGTGGTTCCGATAGGTGGTGCTATCGTACATCCAGGTTGATGGAGACTTCAACCCACGAAGGCTAATGGTTGCGCGAGTCCACGGAGGGCTCCACCCACGAAGGGTCCACAAAGAAGCAACCTTGTCTATCCCACCATGGCTGTCGCCCACGAAGGACTTGCCTCACTAGCGGTAGATCTTCACTAAGTAGGCAATCTCCTTGCCCTTACAAACTCCTTGGTTCAACTCCACAATCTTGTCGAAGGCTCCTAAGTGACACCTAGCCAATCTAGGAGACACCACTCTCCAAGAAGTAACAAATGGTGTGTTGATGATGAACTCATTACTCTTGTGCTTCAAACGATAGTCTCCCCAATGCTCAACTCTCTCTCACAAGATTTGGATTTGGTGGAAAGAAGATTTGAGTGGAAAGAAACTTGGGGAAGGCTAGAGATCAACATTCATATGATAGGAATGGAATATCTTGGCCTCAACACATGAGTAGGTGGTTCTGTCTCAGAAACAACAAAGTTGGAAGTGTAGGTTCGTTCTGATGGCTCTCTCCATGAATGAAGAGTGGGTGGAGGGGTAAATAGCGTCCACACAAAATCTAACCATTACACACAACTTGCCAAACTCAGTGCGACCGAATTGGTAAACTCAGTCAAACCGATTCAACAAATCTAGTGACTGTTAGGATTTTCGGTGGGACCGACATGCAACTCGGTAGGACCGATATGGTTAGGGTTAGGGCTTAACGTAATCTTGGTGGGACCGATTACACAAACTCGGTAGGAACGATTTTGGTAATAAGCTAACCAGAGAGTTGGTTAGGCAAACTCGGTAGGACTGATTACACAAACTCGGTGGGACCGATTTTTGTAATAAGCTAACCAGAGAGTTTGCATTGTAATCTCGGTAGTACTGATTGCTCAAACTTTGTGAGAACAATTTTGGTAATGGACATACACAGAGAGATTACAATCCCATCTCGGTGAGACCGAGATCCCTATCGGTGAGACCGATTTGCCTGGGGTTTGTGGCAGTGGCTATGACATTTGAACTCAGTGGCGCCGGATAGAAAGAGTCGGTAGGGCCAAGTTTAGAATTTTTGGTTTAGGACATATGTGGATGTGGGAAAGTAGTTGAGGGCTTTGGAGCATATCACTAAGCACTTTGAGCAAGCAAGCCATTAAGCAACACCTCATCCCCTCTTGATAGTATTGGCTTTTCCTATAGACTCAATGTGATCTTGGATCACTAAAATAGAAAATGTAGAGTCTTGATCTTGGAGCTTGAGCCAATCCTTTGTCCTTAGCATCTTGAAGGGGTTCCACATCCTTTAGTCCATGCCACTCCATTGTTGAACTTGTTTGAAACATACTAGGTAAAGTGTTAGTCCAACAAGAGATATGTTGACATTAATTACCAAAATCACCCAGGGAGCACTTGTGCTTTTAATCTCCCCCTTTTTGGTAATTGATGACAACATACATCAAAGCTTTAGATAAAGATATAGAGAATAGAAAGTAAAGCTTTGGAAAGACATGTAACAAGCATAGGCTCCCCCTACATGTATGCAATCATGTGAATATGGAATATAGAAGCATGTGAATGCATAAACATGACAGAGTAGGCAATGTGTTACATGTATCTTGGCTATATGCATCAGAGCAAATGATGTGAATATGGGAAATGTACCTTCATGCTCATGAGTCCTTCTTGCAAACAGTATGTACAACAGCAAGAATTCCTCATACACATGATTGTGATGCATATACTTACCTTGTGGTCTTGAGTTGGCTTAGGATGGAATGAACCTGTGAAAATAATGTTAGATAACACAGATACACCTACTAGCCAGGGCAAACAAAAGAAACCACAAGAGTACCAAGACTGGGATGACATGTAGAGAGTGATTACTAAGTACCACATTGAATATAGACATGTCCCCAAAGGTAAAGATATGCAATGAATTTAAAGAATATCTTTCCCTTAGATGTCTTGCTCCCCCTGAATCTAGCATGGGATACTGGGAGAAGATAGGGAACAGAAAATCAGAGCAAAATGCAAAATCAGAGCTCAAAGAAGCAAATGAACAGAGCTAATGCAAATAGGCACATATGAACATGTCTTTCCCCTCAAGAAGACATGTGGCATCTCTCCTCTTGAACACCAAGCATCTAGGATCCTTGAAGATTACTCTCTCCTTGAGTATTCTCTCCCCCTAGAGATATCTCTCTCCCCCTGTTGAAGTGATTAAGCTTTGATGTGATCTCTCTCTCCCCCTTTGACATCAATTTCCAAGAAGGGCCTTCTGGAATTTGTCGTGAATGGGTTTGGTCCTTGAGTCGCAGCACAAAGCACTGATAAAAATGTGATGCTTGTACAGGACAAGATTCATTGAGTGGAGCTGGATCAAGAGTAGTGTAGGAATAAATGGCAAAATGTTTTTCCTGTGGTGAAATCGGTGGCACCGAGTTGTATGCTTTGGTTGAACCGAATGATTTTGGTTAGACCGGAAACAAGAAACCGGTGTGACCGAGTTCATCACAGAGAAAACACTTTTCACCTCAGCTCACTAGACACGTAAAATCTCACAAGGATTTGCAAGGAATTAACTGAAAGATTTTCAATGAATTGGATGCAGGGAATGCTGAACAAAATAGAAAAGAGAAGAAATCTAGATGAAGTTTTTTTCGAAAGGGAAAGCAAGTATGCATGAGACAAATGCAAGAGCACAGAAAATGCAAGAGAACTTCATCTAGAATTGGTCGGCGACAAAGTCACCTATCTTAGAGCATATTGACTTAGGGGTCAAGTGAGATCACTTGATCATAGGTCATACTCATCGTATAAGCTCAAAATGGGGTTACCATTTTTTGTTTAAGCATCTTGATGTATTCATACCTTGTCGAGTTGCTTTGACTCATGTCTTGGAGTAAAGCTTCTCTAAGATGGAATAACATACCTTGGGTGGTGGTGTTGATCGTGATCATGTAGTTGAACTTGTGTAGGTTGCTCAAAGTTGATGTAGCTCATCAAGAGTTGGGACCACCACTTGGAATTCGAGTTCATCTACCTACATGGGTTAGTTTTTGCAAGGAAGAGCACTTGTGTATCCAAAATGACAATCATGAAACCCAACATAGAATTTGTCAAAGGATATGTTTGAATGGTTTCGTGCTTCCTTGTCTTCAACCACCATTGTGTAGAGACTTGGTGATGTAGAGATTGGTCAAGATATGAGTAGGTTACAATCTCATGGAATTAGATTCATCCAAGTACATACATGGGTTAGATAACATGCAAGGTGCAAATATATCCAAGACATAAGATCATCAATCATAAGAGAAATATCAAGGATTAGTTATAAGCTTATGTCTTGCATGTATCCAATGGAGTTCCTACTCCATGTTTGAAGCATCAATGATGTTCAATTCACCTCTTAACCTGCAAAACACTTTCTCATCAAGTGGTTTAGTGAATATATCCGCTAAATGCTTTTCGGTGCGAACATGCTTAAGATTAAGGTCACCCTTAGCAACATGATCTCGAATGAAATGATGACGAACTTCAATATGCTTAGTTCGAGAGTGTTGCACAGGATTGTGAGCAATCTTGATAGCACTTTCATTGTCACAAAGTAATGGAACATGTTTCACATATATCCCATGATCTTTAAAAGTTTGGGTCATCCAAAGTAATTGAGCACAACATGAACCAGCGGAAATGTATTCCGCTACGGCGGTGGATAAGGATACCGAGTTTTGTTTCTTGGAAGACCAAGACTGTCGGTGTACTAAAGTAGGGGTACCTTAGTACCCCGAACTTGTGCACGGGCATCAAGAAGACCCATGCCAAGGCTTGCGGGCACCCATAAAACCTTCCATCATTCCTTAATACTGCCATTCAAGAACAAAGTGACAACCAAATAGACAAGACCCCCGCAAAAGGAGCTTGCCGGGAAGGACAAAGACCCCGGCAAGACGAGCTTGCCGGGAAGGCCAACCAAGGCGCCTCTAGAAGACTTGCCGCGACGCCCCGCGCATCCCGGCAAGGCCTGGCGACCGGCAAGCTTGCCGGCGCGACAAGAGAAGGGCCGCGGCAAGACGCTTGCCGCGGCAAGGCTGCCACCATGCACTCAGGCTCCAGCGCATCCAACGACGTGTCACCCCAGGGCCATCCCAGGAGCACGTGGCGAGGCACTGCACAGCCATGCGGAGCGAGGTGGCAAGTGGAGCTGATAAGGAGGCCATCGTGGCGATCGGTGGCGCCCCTAACGGTCGTTTCCTCACACTGTTGGGGCGACCAAACGGGCATTAAATGCCCTTGTCCCCCGTCGTCAGAGTTAGGTAGGGGACACTGTTGGACACTGTTGTACCAACCTGCGTTTTTACTCTTTTACCCCCTCTTCCTACGCTGCCACCTGTGGGTGCCCCCTTCAGACTATAAAAGGGAGGTCCATGCGCACGTAGATGGGGTGGGTTCGGAACTTTTCCACACTAGGGTTCATTCGACACACCCAACACCACCATACGCTCGCGCTCTCGAGCAAGAACAAATACAATCACAAAGCAGCAGTAGGAGTTTTATCTCCCCGGAGAGCTCCGAAGCTGGGTAAAAATCGCCCGTCTCCCCCGTGCGCTTGACCTCGATCTGCTCTGCGTGCGCCCTCCGCTCCCTTGCCGGACTAGAAGGGGGCCCCTGCCCCATAGGTGCTCGTGCTCCCTAGAAGCGCACGACATCTTTGGCGTGCCAGGTAGGGGAGCGTAGAGGTCGTGAGCATCTGATCCGGTCTCCGCGTGCGCTACATCAACGCCTTCATCAACATGCCACCAAAGAAGAAGCCTTCGGAGGTGGCCGCTCCGTCTACATCGATTCTACCACCACTGCAGGAGCAAGCGGGTGGTGGAGTGGACGCCGGCGGAGGAGCGGGCGCCGACGGTGGGACTCACGTCGTCACCAGGTCCAAAAACAAGGCCCCGCAAGCGTCGGCAACCGTGCAGACACCACACCCTTCCCAGGAGGTGCAAGGTCGACAACGCCCCGGTGCTCCTAGCACCGTGCTCGCGTTGGAGCAAGGCCAAGCTGGTGGGTCGCGGGATGCTCGAGACCAGCATGCACGCCAGCATGCTGGCTCGAGTGAGGTACGGTCGCCCGGACGGGGTGTTGCTCCTCCCAATCCAGTTGGGAGTCCGAGCACATCCTGCTCCTCACGCCGCTCGTCGCCACCGCCACCCAAGACTGCAGAGGAAGCGCTGGCCCGAGCCCAGCTGCTTCTGGATTACCCTCCGGCGCCACACAAGATTGACGATTGGAGGATGACCATTTATAGCCTCATCGGCTTCGCCAACGGCGACAAGGCCCGGCAACCGAGCGCATCGAAGCCCCGTCAAGGCGCCCTGGCGCAAGCCGACGCCGACAAGACCGCTGGGGGTGCCACTACCATGCACTCCCGCCACGAAGGCCGAGGTCGCCCGGCTCATCGGGCCAACCAGCGCCGACTCCACGCGTCGTCGGACCCGCGAACCCGCCTCAATCAGCGCCACGTTCTCCAAGAACGACGACACGAAGATGCTCGTACTGCGATCGAAGCGCAGAAGGGAAGCGCGACGTCAATCGACCAGCGCTGGCCCCTTGTCGTATGCATGCGCCGAGAGAACGAGCGACTTGCCGTATGTGGCAGGTTGCCCTGCGTTCACCCGTGAGCTGCGGCAAGTCGATGGCCCGATACCAAGAACTTCAAGCCCGGCGTGCGAGAAGTGCGATGGCAGGATACATCCGTCGGAGTTCCTCGGCATCTACACCATCGCGGTGCAAGCTGCGGGGCGCGACGAAAAGATCTCGCCAACTACTTCCGCGGTGCTCAAGCGGCGTCGGATCTTGGCTCATGCACTTGCCGGAGAACTCCATTTCTTCGTGGGCGGACCTGTGCCATCAGTTCGTCGGCGCCTTCACAGGCCGCCACAAACCTCATGGCCAGGAGAGCGACCTTCACTTGCTCGCCCGAAGGAGGAGAACCCTGCGCAAGTACATCTGAGATTCAGCCAAGTGCGATGCAACATCCACAGCGTCCACCCGCCGCGATTATCGGACGCGTTCCATCGAGCGTGCGTAATCATCTGATGAGGGAGGAGATGGCGATGTGCAAGATTAGAGATGTCGGCGAGCTATGCGCTCACGGCGACAAGTGTGCACGGGCTGAGGAGGGAGGGAAATCCCGAGAGATTGCGGGAGCGAAGGATCGGCGGTGAGGATGCCACCCGGCAAGGAAGAACCGAGGCGGAACAACAGAAAAGAAAAGCTAAGGATGTGCTGGTTGTCGAGCATTCCGGCGACGGAGGCGGCTCCGACAAGGCCAACGCTGGCGACTCCGGCGAGGCTGTGGTAGCCGCCGACAAGCAGGATGGCTCCGGCAAGCAATATTGCAAGATCCATCGCACCAAGGGCCATGACCTCCAAGCACGCAAGAAAGTTGAGCAGATGGCGAGCTACGTAAAGCTGAGTACTGGCGTCGCGACAAGGAGAAAGGCCAGAAAGGTGGCGGGGGATCCGGCAAGCTTCCGCCCGGGAGGGCGCCACAAGAAACCCAAGCAGCGGCAAGGTGACAGACCTCCCGGGGCGCGACAAGGACGAAGAAGAAGATGAGGATGATGAGATGGAGGAAGATGAGACTGATGACCAAGAGTTTCAGAAGGCAACGGAGGTGTTGTGCATCAACGGCGGTGCCTCTCTGCACACCTCGCACCGCCAACTCAAGCAGTGGGTGCGAGAAGTGAGCGCAGCGGAGCCATCCGTCGAGTCGCGCAAGCCTCTGAAGGGGTCCAGCACGCCCATCATCTTCGATGTTGAGGATCACCCTGATCGCATCACTGCGGTCGGGTGCTTGCCGATGTTGGTTTCACCAACAATCCGCAACCTCAAGGTCACGAAGATGTTGGTTGACGGCGGGGCCGGCCTGAATCTGATCTCCTCCGCAGTGCTCAAGAAGCTCCAGATCCCCGACAGCGAGCTCGAAGAAACTGGTACCTTTCAAGGGATAAATCCGGGAAGGAGCAAGCCAAAGGGGAAGATCACACTGCCAGTGATGTTTGGCAGCGAGCTGAATTTCAGGACAGAGGAAGTCAAATTTGATGTTGCTGATTTCCCATTGCCCTACAATGGGATACTAGGCCGTCCAGCGCTTGCCAAGTTCATGGCAGCATCTCACTACGCCTACGATGTGCTCAAGATGCCTGGTCCGGTAAGTGTCATTTCTGTCCAAGGCGACAAGAAGGACGCACTTATCTGCACCGACAAGATCTACCAGGAAGCAGCAGCCGCAGTTGAGCGCAAACCACTTGCCGCTAAAGCTCCCCGGGGGAAGAAGAAGGCCAAGTCCGGCAAGAGTTGCAGCTCTGGTGCCCACTCCGGCAAGCGCACCTCTTCGGAGTGCTGCGCTACCGTCGAGGACGCACCATCGAGCTCCACCGGCAAGTGTAAAAAGGCAAAGACAGCTTCACCGGAGACCAAGAAGGTAGCCGCCAAGGAGGACGGCACTGGTGGTACCTTCACCATCAGTGCCACGCTTGATCCTAAATAGGAAAGCGCGCTCGTTGCTTTCCTGTGGGCGAATGTCGATGTGTTCGCATGGCAACCATCTGACATCCCCGGTGTTCCCAGGGAAGTAATCGAGCACCACCTTGCCGTGTGCCCTCACGCGCGGCCAGTCAAGCAGAGAGTCAGAAAACAAGCAGTGGAGAGACAAGAGTTCATTACAGAAGAGAACAAGAAGTTGGAAGCAGCAGGCCTGGTCCGAGGAGTGCTCCATCCGACGTGGTTAGCCAATCCAGTGGTTGTGCGCAAGGCAAACGGGAAGTGGAGGCTTTGTATCGACTTCACTGATGTCAATAAAGCTTGTCCCAACGATCCATTTCCCTTGCCGCGCATTGACCAGATTGTCGACTCCACGGCGGGATGCGACCTGCTTTCATTCCTTGATGCATACTCAGGATATCATCAGATCTTCATGGCAGAAGAGGATGAAGAGAAAACCGCATTCATTACCCCATGTGGCGCGTCTTTGCCGCACGGATGCCTTCGGACTAAAGAATGCTGGTTCAACATTTGCAAGAGTAGTCAGCCATGCTTTTGAGCCACAGCTGCACAGAAATATAGAAGCTTACATGGATGACATAGTGGTCAAGAGCAAGAACAAAGAGACTCTGATCCAAGATTTAGATGAGACTTTTGCAAATCTGCGCAAGGTCAATCTCAAGTTGAACCCCGAGAAGTGTGTGTTGGAGTTCCTTCGGCAAGCTTCTCGGGTTCTTTGTGTCTCAGAGGGGGATTGAAGCCAATCCCGACAAGATCAAGGCCATTGAGAAAATTGAAGCACCGAAGCGAGTCAAGGATGTGCGCAGCTTGCGGCTGCGTTGCTGCTCTCGAAGAGGTTCATCTCTAATTCTGCTGGCGAGCATACCGCCATTTTCAAGATTTTGAAAAAGGCAGGTCCAATGAAATGGACCCCAGAAGCAGAGGCTGCGCTGCAGGACTTGAAGAGATACCTGTCCTCTACTCCAACACTTGTCGCACCTAAGCCACAAGAGAAGTTGCTGCTGTATGTGGCGGCAACCAATCAAGTGGCTAGTGCTGCGTTAGTGGCGGAGAGGGAGGCAGATGATGAGTCAGCGGCCACGGCAAGCGAGTCCAGCGACAAGCAGGGGGCTACTCCGACAAGCTCTGGCCCGGCAAGTTCCGACCCCGCCAAGGATAGATCTGTGCGGTTGCCGGAAGAAAAACAGAAGAAGAAGGTGCAGCGCCCAATTTACTTTGTCAGTTCCCTTTTGCATGGGGCTAGATCAAGGTACTCTGGTGTGCAGAAGTTGCTTTTCGGCCTACTCATGGCCTCAAGGAAGCTGCACCATTACTTTCAAGCACATGAGATCATGGTTGTCACTCGCTTTCCGCTGAAGAGGATACTGCAGAATCCGGAAGCAACAGGCAGGATTGTCGAGTGGGCACTGGAATTGTCGAGCTTTGGCCTCAAGTTTGAAAGTACTTCAACTATTGAGCCGGGCTTTGGCAGAATTTATAGCAGAATGGGCGCCAACACCGGATGAGGAAACTCCGGAGAAGAGCATCCCCGTCAAGGAAGTTAGCAAAGAATGGATCATGTACTTTGATGGTGCCTTCTCGCTGCAAGGCGCCGGTGCGGTCATACTACTTGTCGCCCCCACCGGAGAGCACCTCAAGTATGTGGTCCAAATGCACTTTCCCAAAGAGCAAGCAACAAATAATACTGCGGAGTATGAAGGCTTGCTTGCCGGACTCAGGATAGCTGCAGAGCTTGGGATTAAAAACTTATTGTCAGGGGTGACTCATAGCTTGTCGTCCGCCAAGTCGACAAAGATTATCAGAGTCCGTTGATGGAAGCATACATTGATGAAGTGAGGAAGCTAGAGGAGCATTTTGATGGCCTGCAAATGGAACATGTTCCAAGAGCTCAGAATGACATTGCAGATGGCCTGTCAAAATGTGCTGCACTCAAATTGCCTGTGGAACCAGGGATTTTTGTGCTCAAGCTGACTCAGCCATCCGTCACGCCATCAACTGGACAGAGCAAAAAGAGAAAGTTGGTCACTGGCGACTACTTTCCGGCAGAGCTCCCCGGAGCTGTCGCCAAAAAAGTCCCCAGGATCAACACAGAAAATGCTGAGGAGCAGTCTGCTCCGACAAGCCCTAGGGTTTGTTTCGTTGAAGCAGAAGCTCCCGACAAGCTGTGTTCCGACACGCTTGCCGGGGAGCATCATGCTCCGGCAGGATCCCAGATACTTGCCGTAGAAGCAGATGTTCCCGCAGCTGCGCTTGCGCCTTTAGTCCTTGTTGTCGAGCCACAAGCTCCAACCTGGGCACAGCCAATAGTCCATTTCCTTCAGATAGGAGAACTTCCCGAGGAACAAGGAGAAGCGGAAAAAGTAGCCCGACAATCGAGTATGTACCAGTTTGTCGATGACATACTGTACAGAAGAAGATTCAACGGAGTGAAATTGAAGTGCATTTCCCGGGAAGATGGACAAGAGCTGTTGGCGGAGATACATGGAGGCATATGTGGTCACCACATTGGCGCAAGAGCACTTGCCGGCAAGGCTTTCCGGCAAGGCTTCTTCTGGCCGACAGCCCTCCAGGATGCAACTGCACAAGTAACCAAGTGTGAAGCATGCCAGTTCCATTCCAAACAGATTCATCAACCAGCTCAAGCTCTCCAAACAATCCCTTTATCCTGGCCATTTTGGTGCGGGGCTCGACATCCTCGGCCCCTTTCCCGAGCTATCGGGGCTTTGAGTACTTATGCGTTGCAATCGACAAGTTCACAAAGTGGTGCGAAGTGGAACCGATGAGGAAGGTGGCAGCAACGATCGGCGATCAAGTTCTTCAGTCAATTGTTTGCCGTTTGAAATCCCTAACAGGATCATCACCGACAATGGCACACAATTCACGAGCCGCACCTTCATGCAAGTCGTCCAAGATCTTGGCACCAAGATCGCTTCGCTCGTTGCTCACCCGAGAAGCAGCGGTCAAGCGGACGTAGGCGAATCTTTGAAGTGCTGCGCGGACTCAAGACCAGAACTTTCGACGAGCTGCACAAGTCGCGGAGAAATTGGATTGAGCAGCGCCGATGGTTCTTTGGTCGATCAGACGACGCCAAATCGAGCCATCGCGGCGATCCACCTTGCTCTTGTCTACGGGCGAGGCAGTTCTCCCCACGGAACTCGTATACGGATCACCACGAGTGCTCGCTTATGATGAGCTTGAGCAAGAGCAGCTGCGACAAGACGACGCGCTGCTCCTCGAGGACGACCGTCTTCAGGCTGCTGTGCGAGCTGCTGGCTATCAGCAAGCTTTGCGGCGCTATCATAGCCGCAAAGTTAACGCCAGAAGCTTCGAGGAAGGCGACCTTGTTCTTCGGCGTGTTCAATCCGCCAAGAATTCAAACAAGTTGACGCCGAAGTGGGAAGGCCCTTATCGGGTGAAACGAGTCACTAGGCCCGCGCTGTCATCGCTTTGAGACCGAAGATGGCATTCGGTGAGCAACTCTGGAACATAGAACATCTTCGCAAGTTTTACCCATAAAGCGCGGTTGCGGACCGTTCGGCAACCACCTTTAATACAAGACTTGCCGCTGTCGCATGTAACACTTTGTACAAAGCCGGGCGCAGCTCCCGTGCGTAAATAAAGTTTATGTGCCTCACACATTTTGTCAAATTTAATGCATCTCCCTTTCTTTTGCATATATATCTGACACCTTGTGCAGCACTTACCCCCGGTAAGCAATGGAAAACCTTAACATTCCATATCATTATTTTCTCTTCTTTCTTCTCAAAAAGAGGATCCCTCCGCCCACAAGTTCATCGGGGGGGGGAGGAGAAGATAAAGGTGGGGACCAGGCGTCGTTCGAAGGAATCTAGTCTTGCCGGGGTGCGGATGACAGAAAAGCTAAGTTGCCAAAGTTTGAGCCTAGTCAATTTTAAATTTTTTTAAGTTATATTCCTTGAACGTTCGTGCCTTGTATGGAAAACCTGTGCACGGAGGAATCGACTCGCGGCTAAGTTGCGCCCTTGCGTTGTTTTTGAGCCCACTCAAAAATACAAGTGAGCTGCAACTAGTCCCGACAAGATTTCTTGCCGGAGGCAGCACCGCCAGCGGGCTGCTGATGTTCCGCACTTAGCGAGTGTGCTTGCGCCGGCAAGGTCCCTCAAAGCGTAGGGTAAAAGCATACAAGGGATGTAACAGAGTAAAGGAAATAACATAGCAAGCAGTACCCAGAATAAACTTATATTACAAAAATGACTTATTGTGGCACTGGCTAAATTGTTCTCATAACCGAAAATGCAGCGGCATGAAAAAGGGAGAAGAAGGGCGGCCTAATCCACGCGCCCGCCGTCGACCCTCCTGACCTCGTTCACCTTGTCCACGATGGGTGCGACGATGGCCCTGAGCTCCTCAAGATCAGCGCCCTCCGGCAGCTTCTTGGTGACGCGGGAGAGGTCGATGCCCGGGTTGCGGAAGAGGACCTTCACCAACACCTTCTCCAAGACCCGGCGCAGATCGCGCGACTCGTCGGCCAGCTTCTTGGGATCCTTTCCCGGAGCTGCTGGAGAGCCGTCACCACACCCTTGAAGAAAAGCGTGAGCTTGGCGCTGGGCTGGAGATTTTCCTCAGTGGAATACCCAAAGCCCGCCAAATCAAGCTCCGCCAACTCCTCGTCGATAGATGCAGCAATGTTGACGAGGCCCTCCGTCCATAGCTCCATCGTGGTCTTGAAGGTGTTCTGGGCCTCGGCGGCCCTCGTCAGCAGCTCCACGTTGCCCTTGAGCTCCTTCCTCAAGTCGTCCTCTCGCTTCTTGGCGGCGTCCAGCGTCTCCGCCATGGTGGCCAACTTCAGCTCCAGATCAGCGCTTGAGTCCTTGGCGGCGTTCAGCTCCTTGATCTTTTCGGCAAGTTGAGCTTGCAGATCGCCGTGGGCAAGTGCATCCTTCTCGCGCTCGCGCTGGAGTGCGGCAAGCTCTTCATTCTTCTTCCCCGTGTCCGCCTCCAGCCGCGCCACCCTCTCCTCTGAATCCTTCTTGGCGGCCTCGGCGGCCGTGGCTGCGTCCTTTGCCTCCTTGAGTGTCCCGCCAGGCGACTGCTCTCGTGCCTCGAGCTCCTCCTCGTGGATCTGTCCAGGTGGCTTTCTTACATGTCACTCACCTTCCTGCCTGGACATCTCCTCGGCGGTGAGCCTCTGCTGCTCTTCGGCTTCAGCCTTCTCCAGGATGAATGCCTCCTTTGCCTCGCCGAGCTGCACCCTCTCCTCTGCAATGGATCCGAGGGCCTCCTGGTTGCGGTTTCGGAGCTCTTGCGCATGTTTCTCTATGTCAACTCCTGCCTGCGCGACAAGCGCTTCCCGGGACTCAAGCTTCGCTTGCCGGGCGCGGTAGAGTGACACCAGCTTTCAGAGCAGCTGCTCCTCCTCGGACTCGCCGCTGCTGCTGCTTGGCCTATCGACCACTGCCAGCCCGGCAGAGGCGAGTACTTCCCCGTCAAACTCCTCTCCTTCAACCGGCGCCCTGGAGCTCGATGACCAGGGAAGCTTGATATATACGCCCTCGACGGCCTTCAAGTAAGCACCTGGCTGGGGCTCCTCGGAGCCCGACGCCACGTCAGCGGCGGAGGGGTCGGCGGTCGGTGTAGCGCCTTGCGCTCCTGCGTCCTCCGGGTCGTCAGTGCGACCGCTGGATCCCTCGCCGGCTCCTGCACCAGCAGCCTTGGCGGCCTCTTCGTCGGCGGGCTCGTCAGCGCCGGCCTCTTACTCGTCAGCGGCGACGTCCTAAGTGTTGCCACGTGCGCCCTCCTCGCCGGTGGACTCAGTTTCCATCGGGTCCCCAAGAGGGGGATCTGAGGACAGGAAGAAGAAGGAAAAGTCAAGCAAATATCCAAAAGGAAGAAAAAGAAGATCAGTAGAACCCAAGGGAAAGTCCCCGACAAGGAGGGTCACCTGTGCTGGGCTCTGTGGTCATGGGCTCCACCACCGGGGGCTCACTGGTTCCGCCCCTTGCCGGAGATCCCTTCCTTGCCGGAGAATGCCCTCATATCGGGGAATCGGCCCTTGGTGGCGTAGTCGACGCCGACGACACCTCCGGGTCGGCCTCCGACTGCTCCTGGTGGGCTTGTTCTGCTCCTATACAAATGAGCCAACAATCAAGATATCAGCAAAAAGGAAAAGCACCCGTGCGCGCCCCACAGCAGGAAGTGAACCAGGTACTTACGCTGGGGGCTGCGCTGGGGGCTGCCGCGAGGAGAAGGGATCGGGTCCGTCAAGGTGGTCTCGGACGTATCTTCCGTCGTCACGGCAGGATCGTCCCCGATGTCGACCACGGGATCTTGGCCCTCTTCGCCGCCCTCTCCGCCAAAGTCCTGAAACAGAACAGGGATTTAGGGAGAAGCAGATTAGATACAAGGCAAACAACAGCAAGGATCAAAGAAAGACAAGTACAGTAAGAAGAGAGCCTTACTCCTCCTCCTCCTCTTCATCGTCATCGGAGCTCAGCGCGGAGAGGTCGAACTCCGGTACCCTCTCGGCGCGGCGTGGCGGGGGAGTAGGCCCCCTCCGGCGCTTGCCGAGGGCTGCTGGCGAGATCGGCGTGGCGGCCGGAAGACCCGCCTCGATTGCGGCGCGGCTGGGACCCTCCAGCAACGGTACTCGCCGCGGTGGAGCGTGTCCCACGGCGCCGCGGCTGCTGGTCACCCTGCTCCTCTGCCAGCTCTCCAACATGACGGAGGCGCCTTCTCGGTCGGAATTGGGGCTGCGCTGGGGGCTCCGCCTGCGGTAAGTTGCTCGAAGATGGCTGGCCGCTCGCGCCCTCGGCGGGCTCGCTCGCTTCGACCTCGGCCTCCCCTTCGCCCTCGACTTCTCCGGCAAGACCTTCCCGGGCGGCAAGGCTTGCCGCCTCAGCTGCATCCGCCTCCGCCAGCGTGAAGCCAAACTCGCCCGCGGCAGCGGCTACCGCCGCCTCTTCGGCCCTGCTAGCAATGTACGCCAGCTCGTTGGCAGTTGTGGCGTGGGTAAGGAGCTTCTGCTCGTCGGAGTTGACTGCCACCTCCGCCAAGTCATCGAAGAATTGCTGCACGACCTCGGCAGCGGGCTCTATCCAATTGGCACTTATCCCGTGCGAGTCGCACTCTGGCATCATTGCGCAGATGCGATCGCGCTGGGAGTTGTTGCACAAGGGGACGACGCCCTGTGTCAACTGGAACCATTATGGATGATTGGGATCATGTTTGAACATCTCCCTCAGCATCCCGTCAAGCTCCAGAACGGTGAAGTTGAAGTTGAGGCCTGGGTGCAGCCTCACGAAATCCGCCGGGCCGCTAAACAGCCAGGCGGGCCTCCCCCTCTCCTGCAGAGGGGCGATGCGGCGGCGAAGGAAATCTGCGCCAACTGCCCCTGTTGTGAGTCCGGCATGCCTGAGCCGGAGGATTCGGGTGGTGGCGATCGTCAGCTTGGCGTCATCCGGCGACAGAGCGCTCCAGTCGTTGCCACGCACCACCCGGGTCTGGTGCAGCTTGGTGAACCGCGGCGGGTTGGCATCACAGATCCAGCACCACTCCTCCCTCCACTCGTCCCACTTGTTGCAGAGCTCGCCCGTCAAGTACACCTCCTTCATGCCCATCCGGGAGGTCCAGGCGATTCCGCCAGCCAGTGGCTCCCCTTTCTCGGCCCAAGGGGAGAAATAATGACGAAAAAGAGCAACATTGGGGAGGATACCAACGAAGTTCTCGCAGAGGTGTGCGAAAACTGCCATCGTCAGAACGGCGTTGGGGGTGAAATCAAGCAGATGAAACCCGTAGGTGTTCATGATGTCGCAAAAGAAATCGGAAAAAGGTGGGCAGAGCCCGCAATAGAAGAACACAGGAAGAAGTAGTACCCCCAGGGCACTTCTTGATTTGGAAACCTCGGTGAAAGCACCGGCGTGCGCGGATGCGCCCGCGTTTCCGTCGACCAGAAGAGGTAGAACTCCGCCCGCAACGCCTCCGGGGTGAGCTCGGGGAGGAAAAGCACATGCTTCTTGCGCAGCGCCTCGAGCTCCAGCGCCTCGGCCGACTTTGCAGCCTTCGAGGCCTTCGCAGCCTTCGCAGCCTTCCCGGTCTTCGGAGCCATGGCGGAAGCAGTGGGGGAAGGCGAAGGCGACGGCGGCGACGGCGGCGATGGGCGGCAGAGCGCTGCTCTTTTCGACTTCGGGAAGTGGAGGGGCGGCGGAGCTTTCGGAGGAAGGGCGCAAGTGGCGAAAGTGGGGGAGCGGCCCCGCTTCCTCTGCTTATAAACAGGGGATGCGAACGTTACGCATTTCCTGGAGTTAAGTATTGACCACGTTCTCTCCCACGACGCCGCGATTGACGCGTGCCGTTACGGGAGGGTGCGGTGGATTCGGGGTGGATTCGGCTTGGACCCAGGCCGCGTATGCCCGTGCACTGTTTTGGGCCTAGCCCAACAGCGCTAGGCACCGTGTATGGCCCAGGCCCGGGGGCTCCTGTCGGTGTACTAAAGTAGGGGTACCTTAGTACCCCGAACTTGTGCACGGGCAGTCGCAGCACCCCGCGGGCCTGGGCCATACACGGGCACCCGCCAAGACCTTCCGTCATTCCTTAATACTGCCATTCAAGAACAAAGTGACAACCAAATAGACAAGACCCCGGCAAAAGGAGCTTGCCGGGAAGGACAAAGACCCCGGCAAGAGGAGCTTGCCGGGAAGGCCAACCAAGGCGCCTCTAGAAGACTTGCCGCGACGCCCCGCGCGTCCCGGCAAGGCCCGGTGACCGGCAAGCTTGCCGGCGCGACAAGAGAAGGGCCGCGGCAAGGCTGCCACCATGCACTCAGGCTCTAGCGCATCCAACAGCGTGTCACCCCAGGGCCATCCCAGGAGCACGTGGCGAGGCGCTGCGCAGCCATGCGGAGCGAGGTGGCAAGTGGAGCTGACAAGGAGTCCATCGTGGCGATCGGTGGCGCCCCTAACGGTCGTTTCCTCACACTGTTGGGGCGACCAAACGGGCATTAAATGCCCTTGTCCCCCGCCGTCAGAGTTAGGTAGGGGACACTGTTGGACATTGTTTTACCAACCTGCGTTTTTACTCTTTTACCCCCTCTTCCTACGCTGCCACCTGTGGGTGCCCCCTTCAGACTATAAAAGGGAGGCCCATGCACACGTAGAAGGGGTGGGTTCGGAACTTTTCCACACTAGGGTTCATTCGACACACCCAACACCACCATACGCTCGCGCTCTCGAGCAAGAACAAATACAATCACAAAGCAGCAGTAGGAGTTTTATCTCCCCGGAGAGCTCCGAAGCTGGGTAAAAATCGCCCGTCTCCCCCGTGCGCTCGACCTCGATCTGCTCTGCGTGCGCCCTCCGCTCCCTTGCCGGACTAGAAGGGGCCCCCTGCCCCATAGGTGCTCGTGCTCCCTAGAAGCGCACGACAAAGACACAAGAGATCTACCCAGAAATTGACACGTACCCGAAGTGGACATTCTATCAACCTTGTCACCGGCATAGTCCGAGTCGGAGTAGCCAACAAGATCGAAAGAGGCCCCCTTAGGATACCAAATGCCAAAATTTGGTGTATGGATTAAGTATCTCACTATCCTTTTCACGGCCTTAAGATGACATTCTTTAGGAGCAGCTTGATATCGTGCACACATGCACACACTTAGCATGATATCAGGACGTGAAGCACATAGATGTAACAATGAACCAATCATAGAGCGATAAACCTTTTGATCAACCGGTTCACCATCTTTGGTCAAATCAAGATGTCCACTAGTAGGCATGGGTGTAGTCATACCATTGCATTCTTGCATATTGAAGTTCTTGAATAAGTCCTTGGTGTACTTCGTTTGAGAGACAAAAGGTACCTTCCTTAGTTTGCTTGATTTGCAAACCAAGAAAGAATTTGAGTTCACTCATCATAGACATCTCAAACTTCTCCGACATTAGCTTCCCAAACTTTCACTAAAATGAGGGTTAGTGGAACCCAACATAATATCATCAACATAGATTTGGCATACAAATAGTTCTCCATTGACCCTTTTAGTAAAAAGAGTAGAATCTATTTTTCCAAGTTAAATGCCTTTTTTAATAAGAACTTGGTCAAGCATTTATACCACGCTCTAGGAGCTTGTTTATGACCATAAAGAGCTTTGTGAAGTTTGTAAGCATGATCAGGTTTCTTAGGATTAACAAAGCCGGGAGGTTGTTTAACATAAACTTCCTCCTCTATTTCTCCATTTAGAAAAGCATTTTAATGTCCATTTGGTACAAGGTGATATCATGGTGATTAGCGTAGGCAAGTAAGATGCGAATGGACTCAAGTCTAGCAACGAGAGCATAAGTCTCACCATAGTCCATACCTTCGACTTGTGTGTAGCCTTGGGCGACGAGACGTGCTTTGTTGTGAACTACTTGTCCATCTTCATCTTGCTTGTTGCGAAACACCCATTTGGTACCAATGATGTTGTGGTTGTTGTCGGGCTTCTCAACCAATGTCCACACTTGATTTTTCTCAAAATTGTGTAGCTCTTCATGCATAGCATTTATCCAATCCGGATCTTCCAATGCTTCTTCAACCTTCATAGGTTCAATGCTAGAGATGAATGAATAGTGTTCACAAAAGTTAGCTAAACGAGTTTTAGAGCGAGTGATTCTCCCGGTTTGGATATCATTGTAGATTTGCTCAACTGGAAGGTCTTTAGCAATTCTTGCTCGAACTCATGAATGCTTTTGCTTGGGTCTTTGTTGAACATCTTATTCATCTTGTTCTCCTTCTTGGCCTTCTTCATTGTTGGCATTGTCGTTCTCTTGTCGTGGTGGAGAAGGAGGTTGTTGACGTTCGTCTTGGTGCACTTCCTCGTTTTCTTCACCTTGGTGTGTCCCACTTGTGGATGCTTCCGTATCAACTCTTGGTTCACCTTGTCGTGTGGTAGAAGCTTCCAGTTGGACGGACGAGGTACTCTCCTTCACCTCCGTTGGACGAATCTTGCCAATAGACAAGTCTTGGATTGCTTCCGAGGGATCTTTGTCTCCTACATCAATTGGCAATTGCTCTACTTGTGAGCCGTTAGACTCATCAAACTTCACATCTACCGTTTCTTCAAGCTTTTGGGTGAAATTATTGTAGACACGATATGTGTGAGAGTTTGAGCCACAACCAATTAGGAAACCTTCATGAGACTTAGGAGCAAATTTAGAACGATGATGCTTATCAAGAATGTAGCACTTTGAGCCGAATACTCGAAAGTATCCAACTTGGGGTTTATTACCGGTGAGAAGCTCGTATGCCGTATTGTCGTGTAGCTTGTGATGATACAAGCGATTTGTTGCATGACAAGCTGTCTCAACCGCTTCCGCCCAAAAGTGCTTCGGTGTCTTGTACTCATCAAGCATCGTTCTCGCCATTTCAATGAGCGTCCGGTTCTTCCTCTCAACAACTCCATTTTGTTGAGGTGTGTACGTAGCCGAGAACTCGTGTGAAATACCTTCTTCATCAAGAAAGGTATCCACATTTGCGTTCTTGAACTCCGTTCCGTTGTCACTGCGAACCTTCTTTATCTTCACTTCAAGTTGATTTTGGGCCTTCCTAGCGAAGTTTTTGAAGATCTTTTGAACTTGCGATTTATCATCGAGAAAGAACACCCACGTAAATCTTGAGAAATCATAAACTATAACTAGACCAAAAGAATTTCCACCGAGACTTTTGTAAGCGTTGGGACCAAAAAGATCCATGTGAAGTAGCTTGAGTGGCCTCCTTGTGGTCATGATGTTCTTCACGGGATGCCTTCCTCCAACCTGTTTACCTGCTTGACAAGCGCTGCAAAGTCTATCCTTATCAAATATGACATCATTAACTCCAAGGATATGATTTCCTTTAATAACCTTGTCAACGTTTCGCATACCAACATGACCTAATCGTCTATGCCATAACCAACCTTTAGAAGATTTAGCAATAAAGCAAGTTCTAGGTTGAGCCTTTTTAGTGAAATCAACAATGTATAGATCACCTCTACATACACCGGTAAAGACCATTTTATGATTATCTCTACGAAACACTTGGCAATCTACTTCAGTAAATAGGACATTGAAACCGAAATTAGCAAGTCTAGATACTAAAAGTAAGTTGTAGCCAAGAGATTCAACGAGCATGACATTTTGTATGGAGCTATCATGTGATATGGCCACCTTACCGAGGCCAACCACCTTACCCTTTGAGTTGTCACCGAAAGTGACATACTTTCGAGGACCATCGTTTTCAGCAAGCTCACGAAACATGTCTTCATCTCTGGTCATGTGATCGGTACATCCACTACCAAGAACCCATTCCTTTCTCCTGCCATATATCCCCAAAGATTTGCCATAAGACCAAAGTGTCTCATTGCATCATCAAGATCAAAGTCACTATCATCATCCTCATCATAGTATACATGTTCAACATCGTCATGTGGTGGATCAAATCCTAGAGAGGGTGATTCAACAGAGTGAGTTTGACAATGATCTTGTTTATGAATTTTTATAGATTCGGAAATAATATCACTAATAATTCCAACATCTCCTTTGGTACGCATAAGGTTTGTAAGCTCAAATAGACAATCACCAAACATAGGATCACTGGAATTCATCTTACTCAAGGCAATAGACTTATGGAGAATTTCATCTAGATTTTTTAAGGAAGAATTTGGAAAACGTTCCTCAAGAAATTTCCATATAGTGTAGGCCCACTTAAGAGTAGGCAAACATGCAATCAAGTTTCTAGGCAAGCCTCCAGTGATAAGTTCAACAGTTCTAAGATTGCAAATCATGTCAATTGACTCATCAAGAGTAGGATGCATGCATAGGATCAATATGAGGTGCACAAGGACTAGTAATGTACTTCTTCAAATGATATTGACTAAAAATCACAAGCATCTCATTTTTCCACTCATGAAAGTATTCTCCATCAAGTATAGGCACTCTATGTCTAAGACTCCCAATAGTAGACTCATCCATCTTCCTCCAATGGTGTTTAAACCAAAGCAATGGAGACCAAAGCTCTGATACCAATTGAAAGGATCGAGAAGAGGTGTCTAGAGGGGGTGTGATTAGACACTAAGTACCAAAAGTTGCAGTTTTTAAACTTCTTTAAGTTCAAGTGGAGTTTAGGCACAAGTTTAACAATCACAACACATAACAAGCAAGCATGCAAAGAGTATATGAGCAGCGGAAAGTAAAGCATGCAACTTGCAAGAATGTAAAGGGATGGGATTGGAGGATTCAAACGCAATTGGAGAGACGGATGTTTTTGTCGTGGTTCCGATAGGTGGTGCTATCGTATATCCATGTTGATGGAGACTTCACCCCACGAAGGGTAACGGTTGCACGAGTCCACGGAGGGCTCCACCCACGAAGGGTCCACGAAGAAGCAACCTTGTCTATCCCACCATGGCCGTCGCCCACGAAGGACTTGCCTCACTAGAGGGTAGATCTTCACGAAGTAGGCGATCTCCTTGCCCTTACAAACTCCTTGGTTTAACTCCACAATCTTGTCGGAGGCTCCCAAGTGACACCTAGCCAATCTAGGAGACACCACTCTCCAAGAAGTAACAAATGGTGTATTGATGATGAACTCCTTGCTCTTGTGCTTCAAATGATAGTCTCCCCAACACTCAACTCTCTCTCACAGGATTTGGATTTGGTGGAAAGAAGATTTGAGTGGAAAGCAACTTGGGGAAGGCTAGAGATCAAGATTCATAAGGTAGGAATGGAATATCTTGGCCTCAACACATGAGTCGGTGGTTCTCTCTTAGAAACAGCAAGTTGGAAGTGTAGGTTCATTCTGATGGCTCTCTCCACGAATGAAGAGTGGGTGGAGGGGTATATATAGCCTCCACACAAAATCTAACCGTTACACACAACTTGCCAAACTCGATGGGACCGAATTGGTTAACTCGGTCAGACGGATTCAGCAAATCTAGTGACCATTAGGATTTTTGGTGGGACCGACATGCAACTCGGTAGGACCGATATGGTTAGGGTTAGGGCTTAATGTAATCTCGGTGAGACCTATTACACAAACTCGGTAGGACCGACTTTGGTAATAAGCTAACTAGAGAGTTGGTCAGGAAATCTCGGTAGGACCGATTACACAAACTCGGTGGGACCGATTTTGGTAATAAGCTAACCAGAGAGTTTGCATTGTAATCTCGGTAGTACCTATTGCTCAAACTCGGAGAGACTGATTTTGGTAATGGACATACACAGAAAGATTACAATCCCATCTCGATGAGACCGAGATCCCTATCAGTGAGACCGATTTGCCTAGGGTTTGTGGCAGTGGCTATGACATCTGAACTCGGTGGCGCCATGTAGAAAGAGTCGGTAGGGTCGAGTTTAGACTTTTTGGTTTAGGACATATGTGGATGTGGGAAAGTAGTTGAGGGCTTTGGAGCATATCACTAAGCAGTTTGAGCAAGCAAGCCATTAAGCAACACCTCATCCCCTCTTGATAGTATTGGCTTTTCCTATAGACTCAATGTGATCTTGGATCACTAAAATAGAAAATGTAGAGTCTTGATCTTGGAGCTTGAGCCAATCCTTTGCCCTTAGCATCTTGAAGGGGCTCCACATCCTTTAGTCCATGCCACTCCATTGTTGAACTTGTCTGAAACATACTAGGTAAAAGTGTTAGTCCAACAAGAGATATGTTGACATTAATTACCAAAATTACCCAGGGAGCACTTGTGCTTTCAACAATGATATACGCGAGAAGAGCTATCACTTTGAGTGAGAGCGGAACTATGCAGTACATGAGTTCATATCCCTCTCTCGGATTAGCGTGAACCTAAACTAACTACTGCCTATCGCTCGGAAACCGAAAAGCGGTACACCTGGGCCTGACTCTCCGGCCGCTCGTCGTATATATACTCCTCGCATAGCACTTCTTCGCCATCGATGATCTATGCACCTGCATCATCCCATGAGTCCATGATATGCAACATATATAGTTGAGCAACAGAAAGAGACACACTTGGCAAAAATAGAAACAACATATCATACGCACAAATAACAAAGTTCATCGTACCCAAAATGCCCTAACTAGAGTGATCTTCGCTAGTCGAGGAGGAGGACAGTTTAATTACATCACAAATAAAGTTTCGCCATGCATAACTCAAAGTTTTGTCATACGGAAAGTATGGACTAAACGGACACATTGTCATATATCGACAATCACTCCACCATGACGTGCCATCCATCCATGTTAGGGAGATAGTCCCCGAGCTTAGTGAAAGGCTTCATGTCGAGACGCTGAGAGGCTACCCGTGTTCGTATGTCTTCCCACGACATTTGTCCTTCTCCGTAGAACATCCCTATTTTTCTGACGACCTCCTTCATGATGATTTGGGCAAGTTCGCTCTGGATGTTATAGAACTCAGCTCGAAGTCGATGATCCTCGATATCTCCTATGTCCTTTGCCCATTGTAGAATACGGGCATCGCCAGATCTTGGTGACATGCGAAGGTTCTAGTGATCCCGTCTGTACTCCAGCATGTGGTGTAGGACATAGAATTCATCATTAACAGAATCACTCGGTTGCTGGATGCAGCAAAAGTCGGTCTTATGGCTGAAGGCGAGCCTGCCGCCCCTTCTCTTCTTGTCCTTGACCTCTCCACCCCGTGCTTGGTAGTAAAACATAGCACTATCGAGAACATCCTTGATGTGGTGTAATCCTTTTTGTGAATGTTCTTCGACGAGTCCAAGTAAAGAGCGTGGAAGTATCGGGGGTAGAGATGATGAGGACGGCACGCCCGCCGCTGCGCAAAATAAGTACACCTCGAATTAATTAGCCTCCACCGTGCAAATGAATGATTGAAATTGAAGGAAGGATAGCCGCGCGGATGACTTACACGGGATGATACGGCACGAGAATCGCCTCCTTGTCCTTATTTGCGAGCATGAAACTGACGATGTATTCCCTCGCATATTCACAGTGCTTTGCGCAGACTCCCAAGAAGCCCTCGTGCATGTAGTACGGGTCAGCGACACAGATATGAGGTATCTGCTCAACCCTCATGATGTAGTTCATGTGCAAGGCATAAAGGCGGACAAACATAAAATCCAGCTTCTTCACGTGAAACATGTCGAATATGTAATTGAATTGAAGGAAGAACTTATCCGCGGGGAAGCAGTCAACGTACGACATTTGTCGCGGAACGTTAACCACGTAGAGTGGGTATCCTGGATCTTTCGAGGTGATGAGGCCTTTCTCTACCCGCAACACATCGTCAAGAAGTCTCCTTAGATCGCCGAATCTGGCCCCCAGCGCTCTTGCAGGTAGGATTGGTTGAAAGGGGATATGCCATTTATCCGCATCGGGGATATCTATACGGTCCTGAAGCCGAGGCTGCTGAGGCGGCTGGATCATAGAATCAGCTTTTTTCCTTTCCTCGCTCTCTTCCTAGACTTCTTTACTACCGGAAGATCGTCCATAATACGTTCAGCCTCCGGAGACGGCAATTCAGGCACCGACTCATGACGCTCCAACCCTGAGTAGGCGCTAGTATAGACATACTGTTGAGTGCCATCGTCATCCTCATCCTCATCCATGGCGACATCATCAGCGACTAATGGAGCCTCCTCCTTACCCAATCCGCTATCACCCAACCCGACACCCGACGCTAATTGCGTAGGTGGGGTGTTGACGTTCATACCTTGCTGAGGCTGCGTGCTCGTGGGTGTGCTCCCGGCCGCCTCCAGACGAAGCAGACTCTTTAGCCACAACAGGACCCACCGATTGCAACAATCACCAAGCCGCTGCGGGGTCTCGTCGTCATCCCCCACTAGTATCAGAGGAGGCAAATTCTCGTGGCCCGGTTTGACACTGGCTACGGAAACCTTGAAGATGTTTAGGGGGATCCGCCGGCTGTGGAACAATGGTTCCTTCGGCTCCATTATCGTCGCCTTCCCCACGTCCACCTTCTGGTCGTCGATGGTGTACAATATGGTACAATATGGTGCACGGGGTTTTCACCTACAAAGAAAAGTCTGTGATGTGAGACATCCGAAAGGCAACGAAAACGAGAGATTATACATTTATTGAAGGGGGCCAGTGTGACAGATACCATGAGGGTGTCGAGCTCAGCCAAAGATGAAGCACCACCGAGCACATCCGGCGCCGGAGCCGGTGTAGGAGCTGGTGTGGGAGTAGGTGCAGGAGCCGGTGTGTGAGCCGGTGCGGGAGCTGGTGCTGGTGCAACGCTAGTCGAGCTACTCCCCAAGAAGTCAGCAAGGGGAAAGTCCGCTGCATTTTTTTCTAGATCTTGCTTGGTCCAAGTGAAAACGGCCGGAACCAAGGAAGTAGATATATCTGCAACCACCTATTTTGCGGCAGCTACCGCTGTTGCGACTGTCTGAGATGATTTCTTCTCAACCGCAATCTCAACCTTCTTGTCGATGTTTTCTTCAGTTAACCTCCGTCTTTCCTTTCTCTCCTCCATGGTCTCACGGTAGTACTTCTTCCACATGGCGCTGTCTCCAACATCGTGCACGCGTCCATACAATGGTCGAGTATCCACCGGGAGTCGTTTCAATATGTTCAACACCCGGTTGAATGGAGTGTCCCACTTGGGCCTCGCCAATGCCTCAGACAGCGAGTCGCTTTCGGCCGCAATCCTATGATGCTCTCTCTGCAAAAGGCACAAGGATAGTTTACAAATATGACTAAGGTGTGCAGTCGAATTGATTAGAAACTAAAATTACCGGCAGTCTCATGAACTCCGTCGTGACCGGGTTTGTCTCGTAAACCTTCTTCACTTGGTCCCAACGGTGCCGGGCCCTGAGGACGTCATCCTCCTGCGGGACGGTGAACTCCGCCAAGGGGTCTGGGATGCCCAGACTCGCGGCTTCCGCGTCCTCCTTGGCCCATTTGGACCTCTTTCCACTGTAACCCGGCTTCTGAGGTGGTGGCTCCCAATGTTCCTCTCTTGAAGCCCCTTCATGTACTTAGACTTTTTTGGCAGCTTCGGCCTCGCAAGCCTCCTTGAATATTTGAAACTGCTCTTCCGTGATTGTCGGATTATCCTTTACAATCTCGGAGTAGGGTTCCTTGTCGATGATCCTTGCTTTCACCCTTGTTTTCTAGGCGGCCAACGCGTCGCTAAACTTGGTCATGGCATGTTTGTTTATCTTCTTCATTGCTGGGTCCTTATCTGGATCTTCATAATCCTTTTCATTCCGGCCCGGGAACAAGAATATCTGGTGAAACTTCTTTAGGAGGGAGGGCCTCATACTATCTATCTTCTGTACTTTCTCATCGTTGATGGTGGCGGTCGTCCATACGATGCAGCCAATTTGATTGCCGTAGCACGAGCGCGCTTCCTCAGGCGCATTTGGCTCCAAATTGCCGTCGTCCACCTCCGTGACCACCATTCTAGTAGTCCTGAGTTTGTTAGGAAGCCGCTGCCTCTTTGCTTTTGGTTCTACACCGGCTCCGCTCCCCGAGGCAGCGCCGGTATCAGTCTCAGCGCTGGTCTCAATGCCGGTCTGAATCTCAGCGCCAATCTCAGTCTCAGCACCGGTCTGCGTGTCGGCCTCGGTCCCCGATGCCACTAGTGGCCCAGCAACAACATCGGTTGATCATCGGCATGGCTCAAAAATTCATCTACCGCCCAGTAGACGTCGTTGCAATGACCAAAACCTTGTCCTTCATCATTGCTAGCCATGTTTCCTATGATTAAATCTAGTTAATTAATTCTAGACCTAATAAAATTAATAATGACATAAAAAAGGCCTATTGTTTTGCAGGAACGTTGACTCCTTCCTGGTGCGGCAAATCCTGGGCACTCGATATGTCCTAGTTTGTAGACAAAGTCATTCTGAAATTCACGGAAAATTTCGGCATGACCTGCCAGAACGGAAATGAATCAACATTCCGGCAAAACATAGGCCACTCAGCTTCATTCCCTAGAAACAGTGTTCAAATATCCCTCGTCGACACCACAACACATGTCCAAATATACACGAGCAACCACATGTCCAAATTTCGCAAGCTAATTCAAAGACAAAGTGTAGAAGAAAATTCATTTAACTACTAATAGAACAAAATTCAGGTAACTTTAGTGCTCTATAATGATCAACGGAAAAAAATTCAGTTAACTACTAATTTCATTCATTTAGGTTATTTATTTAACTTCACCTAATTAACCTACTGTACCACTACTACTAGCAGCACTACTAACCTAATTAACCTAGCAAAACTCTACAGCCCTAACTGAAAAACATCTAATTAACATGTACTAGTACCACTACTGCCCTAACCTAATTAACATCTACTAGTATCACTATATACTATACAAGCAGCATCTACCCTAATTAAACCCTACTGCCCTAACTAACTTTTGCTGTAAACCAAATTTTTGGTTGTAAACTAATTTTTGCTCTAACATCTACTACTTAACATCCTTTGCTCTAAACTATTTTTTTTCTATAAATTAACTTTTGCTATACTAATTTTTGCTCTCAAATGCAGAGAGAGAGGAGTGGGGGGAGTGGTGGGGGACTTACAGAGAGGGGAGAGACGGTGGCGGGGAGGTGCTCGGCGATGGAGGCAGGGGCGGAGAGGGCGGGCTCGGGCACGGGCAACGGCAGTCCTGGGCGGGCTCGGGCGGCGGTGAGGTGGAGGGCGGTGATAGTGAGGTCGAGGGCGGCCTCGGGCGGCGGCGGTGAGGCTGAGGGCGGCCTCGGGCAGCGGCGGTGAGGATGACGGCAGCCTCGGGGGAAGACAGTGAGGTTGTGAGCGTCCACGCCGGCAGGAGACGGCGTTGAATTGGGGCGACGGCGAATTGGGGAGACGGCGTTGAGGGCGAGGGATTTGGGGAAGAAGTGGTGGCCGAGGGAGAGGGAAACCGCTGTTTAAGTGAAACGTAACGGTAACGCGTTCCTGTAAACGCGCAATAGCTAAGTTAGCTACAGCGCATTTCCTGAAACATGCTACTGCTATTCCTTTCTCCTTTTTTCCCCTTTTTCATTTAATTTTCTTTAAATTTTATTTTTTTTCCTTTCTCCTTTTTCTATTACTTTCATTTTCATTTACTTTTCTATTTGTTTGTCATTTTATTTTATTTTCGTTAGCAGTAGTGCCTTACACATAAACGCGCTGCTACAACAAAATTAGCGGCAACACTGTTTCTAAAAGAGCGCTACTAGTATGTGTAGCTGATCGGCTTAGTTGTGGCAATTTTTGTAGTAGTGCTTTTACAGCGGGACGCGCTAATGCTATATGTGTATCTGCAGCAGTTTTTTTCGTCTTGCGCTCTCGCTGTCTAGCAGTGGCGCCCTTTTTTAACACGCGCTACTGCTAAAGTTTTGTGTATAGGCTTTTCCCTAGTAGTGGGAGCTGCCTACTTCACCGGGCCGCAAGATAGGTCGTACACTCATCTTAAATTGCTTTATTTAGGCGTCAGTCTTCAGAATTTTTAGTCTGGGCCTGTCGATTCCTAATGGGAAGCAACACCCCTCAAGCGATTTGAGCTCCTAGACTGCCGGTTGGCTGGTGTCTATCGTAAGGGTGCGGGGGCGCAAGTTCGCCGTGGAAGCATCGCTTAGGTGGTTATCTTAGAGTTGCATGGGTTGAAGGTACTGCGCCGCTGGATCTGGATGACGGCGAGTCTTTGTGGAATTGCTGGGGGCAGTGCAACCACGGCAGTGCGGTGGGGTGAGAAGCGGGGTTTTGGTCCATGCTCTCGCGGCTAGGGACGGTGGAGGCAGACTGGTTTGCCGGTGGTCACTGGCTCTTTGGGGAAGATTCTGAACAATGTCAGCCGGGAGGCACAAGACGGCCATCAAAGCCATCCAACGCAGATTGAACAATACCAAAATAAAATAAAACCATGTGACCCCAATTTAGTTTTCAGTCAACATACGTGTGACCACTCTCGTACCTTACTGTTGGTATCTTAGGGTATTTCTTTTAGATCAGAGATATGTGTCGTTCTTAACATTATCGTTTTCTGCATGTTCAGCCACACCATCTTCCTTCTCACCACAGCTACTCCAACAAGGGAAGCATACACCAGAAGGGAGCTATAGTCCCCGCTCAACAGTTCCCTACATCGAATGTGCGTGCCCAACATGGACAGCCACAACAACTGCAGGTCCATCGACAAGTCAGCACATGATGCTTACACCTATGGATGGCGGCCAGAGAGGTTGTACCCTCATCTTACTTGTGTGCAATATTGATGGCTTTGTTATTCATCTAAACAAGTAAAATAGATTATCACATTTCACTATATATTCATGCTGATCTCTTAAGAGTCTTGTTCAAGAGTAAACGTTGTTCCATAGTTCAAATAAGAGACTTGTTCTTTAGGTAACGTTGTTCCATAATTATCATCCATCAGCCAATGCTATCCCATAGGCTGGTGATTATACCACTTCTAGTATTACCTGTGTTGTTCTTTAATACGTTTTTGTTCCATCTAGTTAATCAAGAGTACAAACGACACATTATTCTATAGCTTTCATCTGCGTTCTCCCTTTAGTTTTTGAGACATGTTGCTGCTAGTTAAGCCTAGTCCTCGTATTTATGTCATCTCCTACAGGCACTCATTACATAAATCTATCCACTAGTTGTCTTCTATGCATGTTAGATATAATTGCACACACTGATATATCCACAAGAACCTCATGGAGCAATGTAACAACCAACAAACTTGACGTCAATGATACCCAATATGATGGAACATGTAAAGGCAGTTCTTCAGAAGTCTTGCTAAAAGATGAAGAATCCTATTCACCCCACAAGGTCCATTCTCTAACTTGGCCCGTGGTATGGGTACAACATGCATATAATGTCCTGGAGTGCATCTACTCTGTTGCAATGTCATGTGCTTAGCCTGCTGATCATGCATGTAAATATGTCATGCCTTCCTGTTTTTCAGGACCTATTCCATTCATGATAACATGTTTTAAATTCAAGTACTGTCATTCTACTCTATCGCAATGCCATCTGCTTAGTTTGGACATCATGCTTCTGAATATCTTATGCATTGTTATTCACTAGTATGTACTCCAGCTGTCTACCATACCATGTTTTTTTACATTTAAGTGTTATTCTAGTGGTCTGTTGCAATGTCATCTTAGTTTCCCAATCATACATGCATATGTTTCCTTAGTGTTTCTGTATGTATTCCGCTATCATATAGTTTTACATTCAACTAGTGTTTTTTTACTCTGTTGTCCTGTCATATCCCTAGCTCTTACATCATACTCCCTTTGTCCGGATTACATGTCATAGAAATGGATAAAAATGGATGTATCTAGAACGGAAATACGCCTAGACACATCCATTTATTTCTGGATGGAGGGAATACATGTCAATATGTCATGCCCTTCTATTCTTCAGTACATATTTGTAGGATCGAAACTAGGTCTAGAAGGAGGTGATTAGACTACATAACCAAATAAAAATCTAGCATTTCCCAATTTTAATTTTTGGAAGATTTTAGCACCTAGTACAAGTCAATAAATTAACCTACACATGCAATTCTAAGAGTGTAGTAGCGGAAAGTAAAACATTGCATATGAAGGTGAAGGGAAGGGTTTGGAGAGTGCAAATGCAATGATGACACAGAGATTTTTTGCATGGTTCCGATAGGTGGTGCTATCGTACATCCACGTTGAGGGAGACTTCAACCCACGAAGGGTAACGGTGGTGCGAGTCCACGAAGAGCTCCGCCCATGAAGGGTCCATGAAGAAGCAACCTTTTCTATCCCACCATGGCCATCGCCCATGAACGGCTTGCCTCACTCGGGTAGATCTTCATGAAGTAGGAGATCTCCTTGCCCTTACAAACTTCTTGGTTCAACTCCACAATCTTGTCGGATGCTCCCAAGCGACACCTAACCAACCTAGGAGACACCACTGTCCAAAAGGTAATGTATGGTGTGTTGATGATGAAGTCCTTGCTCTTGTGCTTCCAATGATAGTCTCCCCAACACTCAACTCCCTCACACAGATTTGGCTATGGTGGAAAGATGATTTGAGTGGAAAGCAACTTGGGGAAGGCTAGAGATCAAGATTCTTGTGTTAGTATTGGAATATCTTGGTCTCAACACACGAGAAGGTGGTTCTCTCTCGAAGATGAGTAGTGGAAGTGTAGGCACGTCCTAATGGCTCTCTCACAAATGGAGAAGGGGTGGAGGGTATATATAGCATCCACACAAAATCCAACCATTACACACATTTGACCCGACTCGGTTAGACTGAATAGAAGAACCGGTGAGCGATTTATTTCAAAATGTGAGCGTTAGGAATCTTTGTGGGACCGACTAGAACAACTCGGTGGGACCGATGTGATAGGGCTAGGAAAACATAAACTCAGTGGCACCGATTGCATCAACTCGGTTAGACCAAGTGAAGCAATCGAGACAAGAGAGAGGATGTCAAGCTAACTCGGTGGGACCGACCGCACATTTCGGTGAGACCGAAATAGTTGCAACAGGCAACAGAGAGTTTGAAAGGCCATCTTGGCGAGATCGAGATCTGTATCGGTGTGACCGAATTGTCTAGGGTTTCTGGTAGTGGCTATGTCAAGTGAACTCGATGGCGCCGGATAGGAGATTTCGGTGGGGCCGAGTTTGACTTTGAGTTTTGGATATATTTGGAAATGAGAAAGTGGTTGAGGGCATTGGAGCAATATCACTAAGCATTTTGAGCAAGTAGACCATTAAGAAACACCTCATCCCCTTTTAATAGTATTGGCTTTCCTATGGACTCAATGTGATCTTGGATCACTAAAATATAAATGAAGAGTCTTGAGCTTTTGCCAACATGTGTCCTTAGCATTTTGAGGGGTCCACACATCTAGTCCATGCCATGCCATTCATTGAACTTTCTGAAATATTAAACTTGAATGGATATTAGTTCAATGAACTATATGTTGTTATGAATTACCAAAACCATCCAGGGATTAGTTGCACTTTCAATCTCCCCCTTTTTGGTAATTGATGACAACATATAGATCAAAGCTTTGACAAACGATAATATGAATGAAAAACATCTTAGCTTTGAGAAGTATGTGATAAGCAAAACTCCCCTAAATTTGTGCATTATTTGAAATTTGCTTTTGAATGAAAATGCACAATCGATTAGGATCATGGGTCACTCTTCCATGTCACATACATCTTGGTGGAGAGCTCAAATGATAAGGGTTAAATAACATGCACTCATCACCAAGGGTACAAGTGATTGATCATACACAAATAATATGGATATAAAAATGCAAGCACACATTAAGCATAGTATGATCAAACACATGATCACATAAGTATCTCACGAGCATAACACAAATTGTAGCATAGGAATCAAACAACCAGACGATCAAAGTAGCAAGAGAAGCAAATGAAACCAACAAAAAGCAAGACTCGCTCTCTCTCTCAGCCTATGATCTATACACTTTCTCCCCCTTTGGCAACAAGTTACCAAAAAGATTGAAAATGTATTGTGCTATCGGCACTCTAGAAGCGATCTTGGGAGCTCCTGAAGGGGTCTTATGGATTGTCGCTCCGGTATGGTAGATAGCGTGGAGAGGAGGGCATCTGAAATTGCTTTTGATGACGTCTTTGGAGCTGGAGGAGTTGACACTAGAGGTACAACTATGGTAGTTGCTACATGTGCGAAAGTGGTAGTCCTCGAGTCTCTGGCAACTCGCACTGCCGAACACCTTTGTGCCCTTGGCACCCTCTGGAATGTTTTTTGTAGTGGGTCTATCATCACTATCCTCGGCATCCTCTTGGAGCTTCTCCACAATGGTGCAGATCTCAATGACTTTCACGTCTAGGTCATGGAATTTAGTCCCAATGATCCTGTCAAGACTTTCTGATTTTGAGTCAAGGTGGCCAAGCTCTTCTCGGTTCTCACGGTAGCCTCAAGCGAGATAATTGAGTTGATCTTGCTTGGTCTAGAGTAGCACCGTGGAAGCATCTGGTGCACATGCTACCTTTGTTGCTTTTGTAGCCTTTGCTTTCTCTATCTTCTCCTCGGCTTCAGCACAAGTAGGATGGGAAGCATCCATGACAACCTTGTTGTCCTCAAAGTCTGGCTTGAGGGGTAAATGCTCACTATCTAGTAGATATGTCCTAGTTTCCATCTTGGAGTTGATCAAAGTCTGAATGTGAGGGGCATATCCACAAGATCTTTACTGACCAGCAGTTGTTCTCTTGATAGTCTCTACAATTAGGCTCGTCACCTTGAACTTCTAAGGAACATCAAACAAGTGAAGAAAGTTGATGGAGTGACTATGGATCACTCTATGATCTCCTGACTTAAGCAATAGAGTGTGCCTCAATATAGTGTTGATGGAGGTCAAACCAGCAAGCAGGTAGTATATAGATCCAAGCTAGTGAGTCTCCAAGGCTTTATCAGGAATTGGCTTGTACATGTTAGCCATGGAGTTGTGATCCTTCTTAGGCTTAGCATACGCATCAATATCATTCTCCTCTTCCTCAAGCGCATTGATTAACTTGGCCCATTCCGAGATTGTTGTTGATATCTTGTTCCTCTGTCATCCACACAATCTTTCCATCAGGATAGAAGTGGGTTGTGGAGTAGAATTGCACTATCATTTCATCATTCCATTTTGTCAACTTCTTACCAACAAATGTATCTACTCCATTCATTCTGAAACTCTCATGCACACTTGTGATGCGGATCATCCCTCGCTCATCCCCATGGACATCCCATCACCACCACAAGTACGAAGAGAACCAATGACAATAGCACACGCACGTGCCGTCCAAACCGAGGTTAACTCTTTCCTCTTTGAGTTTCATTCGAATTCGCATGTGAATCGGGTCCTACCTCAAACGGAGATGTTATCAATTCTTAGGTACCAAGGAGATGACCGTGAAGAGGTGGGGATGGAGATGCCAGAACACATGGAACAAGAAAAGGAAGAAGGATGGCCGAAGCACGAAGAAAAGGAGGCCCCAGACCACCCCGGGTGCCGCCACCAACAACACAGGTGCTGGACCTTCCTACTACTCTTTGGAGCACTGGCCGCCCCGGGTGCCCGACCAACAAGGCCCCGGGTGCCCGGCCTCCACCTGGGCTTTGCCCATCTGCCGCCCCGAGTGCCCGGGCCTTCAGTCCCTGGGTGCTCGGCCTCCCTCGAGCCACGACCTGGCGCCGCCACGGCCCTCCCTAGGTGTCCGACCATGATGGGCCGGTGCCCGACCACCCTCTGCCAGCCCCTGACGGTCCGGTGCCGACCTTTGGCCCCGGTGCCGACCATCTCTCTGCATCCCCTCCGGTGCCGGACCCCTTACCTCAGGTGCTCGGACTCCACCGAACATGCTTGCGTGCATTTAGGGCTAAATGACCCTTGTACCCCCCGTTTTCCTCTTATTTCGTCTCTTGCCTATATGAACTCTTCCCCTAGCTCATTATAGAGGATAGCAAAGTATATGTAAGATATTGAGAGAGCTTTGCTCATCTTGCTCGTCTTGGACATCATGACCTCCTAAGGGAGAAGATGCTCTGGTGGATATCAAGGCCTCCTCTTGGAGAAGGATCCATCATAGGATCATCAAGACCTCTTTCCTCATTGGATTGGAATGAACTAGATACCTCTTGTATCTTCTTGTGTTGAATTTCGACCTTTGTATATCTCTTTGTGTGATTGGACTTGTCCTTGAGTGTTCCTCTTGTGTTCTCCCTTTTGTGTTCCTCTTGTTCTTGGGGATTTCCCCTCCAATTTGTGAAAAATCTCCACTTTGGGTCTCACCTTACAGCATCTTGGTATCAGAGCCAGGTTTCTCACGAAATTGGAGCCCCCCTTCTTGTTCCCCAGCCTAATTTTGTTGTGTTCTTCCCCGATTTCGAAAATTCCCCACAAAGAATAGCCCCAAAACTTTTTTGTGATTTGTTGGTTTGATGATGTTTTGATGGATTTGATCCATGGATTTGCTTGGCTTCAAGTGGATACAGCCTCCACCCATCCATCTCCACCTTTCCCACCACGAAATCCAATAATTTCTTCCATTTTTTCACAAATTTCCGCCCAAATCTGTGACCCACGGGCAAGTTCTGCCCAAACCCGCTGACCACCCCGGGTGCCCGCACCCATCCCCCTAGGCACCCGGACCCCCGGGCCAATTTTTCTACCCAACCCCGCTGACCACCCCGGGTTCCCGCACCTCCGACCCCCGGGCACCCGCACCACCCAGAATCAGCCCACCAACAAAAACCGTTTCGGCCATAACTTTCACTCCCGAAGTCCGATTTTGACGTTCTTTAGCTTGTTGAGTAGCTATTGACATCCTCCGTCCATCTAGATAGGTTCCAACATCATTTGACTCCATCAAAATTTTGGCATCTTTGCCCAGGCCATCCACCATATCATCCGCAAAACCACCATAGCTATCCGCAACCTAACCCATTTTGCTCCATTTAGCATTTATGGTTTCTTTAGTTGTGACTTGAGTCTCCTAAGGTGTTTCGGCTACTTAGGAATGGTTGCTTCATCATCAACCACCACCACCACTTCCGCATTGCTAACTCCAGAACCACCAACGCATTTCGCTACCACCATTTGACATTTTCCTTTGAGATTTTGAGTTTGCGGTTTTTCCATTTCCTCGGGTGTGTCGGCTAACTAGGAACGGTTCAACATTGGCAAAACCGGCACTAAAATTTGTCAAGGATTCGTCATCGACCACCTTCACCATTTTGACGACCTAACCGTAAGCAAGACCGGTAACCTCTATATCATCTTGATATCATGATATCCCATCATTGTACATTCTTCTTTCCATAGTATTGTTAACCCCGAACCATTTTGCATCACTTTCCTATCGAGACTAGCCATTTGAGTATTGTCAGAAGCGTTACTTGTGCACATTAGTGATCCATACCTTCCATTACATACATATAATATCATCTTGGTATCATCATATCATCTCTTCTGTCATAAGATTGTTCCCGTATATACACAATTGATATCTTGCTTTGTGCATTTTGCATAAGTGGCCATATAAAAATTTTTAAGAAAAAAGAGAAAACACAAAGAGCTTGTAAGCAATAGCCCTACCATCGCCACATTGCATATCATACTACCATATTGATCATCTTGGATCATCGTATGTAAACACGGAACATCTTCAATACTTAGCATACTTGGTATAGAAAATTGCAACATTTGGCATCTCATAGGTTGTGCACAAGTGCCGTATTCGCCTATAAAGCAATCGTGCTAGCGTCTCTCTAGAGTTGTGCAACACGGCGTTTCCGTGGATTCCACATTTTGTGCTCACTCCTTGGTTGCAGGACCCCATTTAACTATCCGTGTGTGTGTGTTTTCGTGTGCCACCCATTGCTATTGGTCTACTTGTTTCACCTGCGAATTTGTGAATATCTTTCAACATTATTGACTCTTGCTAACATTTTGCATCAATTTTTGTGCCACTATCCTCACTAAGCTACACCAAAAGCTTTACTTATGTAGGTGTGAGAATTGGCAAGATCCGGTACAATTGTGCTATTTCCTTGTTACATTATTGAGTGATCATTGATCCATCTTCAACATTGGATAAGGTACATTGGTCTAGTTCTTTCCTTTCTTCCACTCACATTTGCCCGAGTCTTGTGATGGATAGGCAAGGCATTTCATCTCCGTTCTTCCACGACAACGACGGTGCGAACAACTACATCACCAAAACATCCATCTTCGGACTACAACGAGCAATGCAAGGCATCGAGCGACTTGCCATCGACATTCACCAACACGAAGTTGGACGAACACATGGATCAAGTACGAGCCATGGTGGCCAGCTACAAGTCTTCTTCCCCTTCGTCATCTTCAAGGCGGCGACGCTCAAGTAGCAACTCTTCGAAGCACCCAAGTGATGCAAGCACAATTCGTCCACGTCCATGTCCACATCTTCATGGCAACCATCATCACATTCGTGATCCACATGGTCATGAAGGGCAAGTCACCTCCAAGCATCATGTGCAGGACCACGACGAACAACATCTCCTATGAGCTCAAGGACGAGAACAACACCATCATCATGAAGATGCTCGACAAGCGCAAACCTACAAGTCCTAACAAGCTCTACATCAAGCTACGGCCAACCCTCATGAGCACAAGAGAAGACCGCGAGACCAGCACCACCAAGAGGAAGCTTCGGCTACCACCTCCACTTCAGCACCTTCGCCAAGTGTTATCAAGGCATCTTCGCTTTGGATGTACGACATCTTCGCCTACTTCCCGTGAGTTTGCCTACATCGACATCTTCAACCACAAGGCGACCTCCTACAAGCGAGGTGACTCTATCATCTTTGGAAGCCCTCAAGGAAAATGGCGAGCATGGGAAATTCCCTTCGGTCATGGAAAAGAGCTATGAGGTGCCACATCATATGGGCCTCATACAAGACAGTGAAAAGACGATCGAGCAAGCGCCATCTCCTTCGACCATGGCGGCAAAAACGAACATGTTCAACAACATGAAGATGGCACCCCAATGGGACACATACTCCGATCAAGCTACAAGACCGCTCACGAGACTTTCTCTTTGGTCTCGGAGGAGAGTGATGACATATGCCATCATATTGAGAGTGAGAGTGCCTTCACCACTAGCCCCATATATGACGAGTTTCCCCAATTCCCATGTGAGGAGAGCCACCACCACCACTTGAGTGATTTGAGTGACTCCACCATATGTGACATTGAGTGCACCTACCTTGAGGGAGTGAGTGAGCCACCATCACATAGAGAGAGTGAGGTAGTTGATATGGCATCTGAGGCCATTTCGATTTCTAACAACTTAACCTCCACCTCTATTGTGTCTTCTCATTTGGTTATAGGTCCCATATATGATGACACGCCGATCCTCGACGACTTCATCCTTCCTTCGGACATGATGATGGCCATGATGGACTTTGATGCACCCCCACATGGTTCCATAAAGATGAAGATGACCACCATTTGGTCTTTGCCACCTCACCTACACCACATGTGTGGATCGAGAAAGGTAAAATAGGTGAAGCTGATGCTCTAGTCCCACTAGTGGACATTCTTGACATTGATTGCTTGCATGATGTTGATCCACCTATTGCTATGCTTCATGCTAGTGCGACTTCCACATGTCCCGACTTACCAATTTATGATGAATATGATGATCAGCATGTTGAGTTGCCTAGTTGTGATGCTCCTCTCCATAGGATATCTTGTGAAAATTCTATTGGCCACATTATGTTTGACAATCCACTACTAGGGAAAAGCCTAGCAGCAGCCCGGGTTTTGGGCCTATTAGTAGCGCGGGTACCCGCGCTACTAATAAGCGCTTCTGACTAACTTATAGCGATGGCGGGTGCAACCAGCTACTGACTAACGTATAGCGATGGCGTGGGTAGAAACGCGCTACTACTAATCTGTAATCTCTGAATTTTTTTTTGAATTTTTTTGAAATTTTTTTTTTGAATTTTTTCCCTAATTTTCAATTTTCTTAATTATTTTAACCTCAAATCTCTAATCACCTCTCATCGCTGCTCAATTTAATCTCTAATCACCCCTCATCATTCCAAATCATCTAACTTCCCGGACGGTCACCCATCCTCTCACTACTCCGGCTGAGCACGCTTAACTTCCGGGTTCTATTCTCCCTCGTTTCCAAGTCTCGCACTTGTTGTTTTCGACAATAGTAAGATGTCAATCCTATTAACCTCAGGAATTTAGCTTGAGCATGAAGTCACACATTTCACTGTTTGAGTTTGAAACTATTGTTCTAAAAAATTAGTAACACTAATATTTCTTGAATAATTAGTTTGACCATAGTATGACCACAATTTGACCAGATTTGACCACAGTTTGACCATAGTTTGACCAGATTTGACCAAAATTCAAAAAAACTAAAATAATTATTTAGTAACACTAATATTCTTGAATAATTAGTTTGATGATAGTTTGACCAGATTTAACAAAAATTAAAAAAAACTAATTTTTTTTTGAATTTTTTTGCCTCCAGATCTTAAAAGCCCCGTAACTTTTTTTCTGTTAGGCTTTTGAGGATTTTAAAAATGTTTAACGGGGTTCCCCCAGTTAAATTCGGATGTAACTTTTCGAGTAGATGCTTTTTCATATAAAAAACTTTTTCATCCGAGTTAGTATGCAAAAGTTATGGCCATTTACAAATTTCGAGAGATTTTGCAAATAAAGTCGAAATTCATATTTGTAAACTTTCCCAACAACTAGACCACATATCACATGGGAAACTTATTTTCTTTATTTTTTTGACATTTTTATCATTTTCTTTTATTTTTTTTTAAAACTGAAAAGGCGGTCTACTGGGGGTGGACTTTGACAAATAGGCCATACCCGCGCTACTACTATAATGACGATTAGCGATGGCGGATTTTTAACCCTCGCTACTACTAAGTTGAGGGCGAGGGATTTGGGGAAGAAGTGGTGGCCGAGGGAGAGGGAAACCGCTGTTTAAGTGAAGCGTATGATAGCGCGTTCTGTAAGCGCTTAATAGCTAAGTTAGCTACAGTAGCATTTCTGAAACATACTCTGCTATTCCTTTCTCCTTTTTCCCTTTTTCATTTAATTTTCTTTAAATTTTATTTTTTTCCTTTCTCCTTTTCTATTACTTTCATTTTCATTTACTTTTCTATTTGTTTGTCATTTTATTTTATTTTCGTTAGCGTAGTGCCTTACACATAAGCGCTACCGCTACAACAAAATTAGCGGCAACACTGTTTCTAAAAGAGCGCTACTAGTATGTGTAGCTGATCGGCTTAGTTGTGGCAATTTTTGTAGTAGTGCTTTTACAGCGGGACGCGCTAATGCTATATGTGTATCTGCAGCGCGGTTTTTTCGTGCGCGCTACTGCTGTCTAGCAGTGGCGCCCTTTTTTAACACGCGCTACTGCTAAAGTTTTGTGTATAGGCTTTTCCCTAGTAGTGGGAGCTGCCTACTTCACCGGGCCGCAAGATAGGTCGTACACTCATCTTAAATTGCTTTATTTAGGCGTCAGTCTTTAAAATTTTTAGTCTGGGCCTGTCGATTCCTAATGGGAAGCAACACCCCTCAAGGCGACGGAGCTCCTAGACTGCCGGTTGGCTGGTGTCTATCGTAAGGGTGCGGGGGCGCAAGTTCGCCGTGGAAGCATCGCTTAGGTGGTTATCTTAGAGTTGCATGGGTTGAAGGTACTGCGCCGCTGGATCTGGATGACGGCGAGTCTTTGTGGAATTGCTGGGGGCAGTGCAACCACGGCAGTGCGGTGGGGTGAGAAGCGGGGTTTTGGTCCATGCTCTCGCGGCTAGGGACGGTGGAGGCAGACTGGTTTGCCGGTGGTCACTGGCTCTTTGGGGAAGATTCTGAACAATGTCAGCCGGGAGGCACAAGACGGCCATCAAAGCCATCCAACGCGGATTGAACAATACCAAAATAAAATAAAACCATGTGACCCCAATTTAGTTTTCAGTCAACATACGTGTGACCACTCTCGTACCTTACTGTTGGTATCTTAGGGTATTTCTTTTAGATCAGAGATATGTGTCGTTCTTAACATTATGCGTTTTCTGCATGTTCAGCCACACCATCTTCCTTCTCACCACAGCTACTCCAACAAGGGAAGCATACACCAGAAGGGAGCTACAGTCCCCGCTCAACAGTTCCCTACATCGAATGTGCGTGCCCAACATGGACAGCCACAACAACTGCAGGTCCATCGACAAGTCAGCACATGATGCTTACACCTATGGATGGCGGCCAGATAAGTTGTACCCTCATCTTACTTGTGTGCAACATTGATGGCTTTGTTATTCATCTAAACAAGTAAAATAGATTATCACATTTCACTATATATTCATGCTGATCTCTTAAGAGTCTTGTTCAAGAGTAAACGTTGTTCCATAGTTCAAATAAGAGACTTGTTCTTTAGGTAACGTTGTTCCATAATTATCATCCATCAGCCAATGCTATCCCATAGGCTGGTGATTATACCACTTCTAGTATTACCTGTGTTGTTCTTTAATACGTTTTTGTTCCATCTAGTTAATCAAGAGTACAAACGACACATTATTCTATAGCTTTCATCTGCGTTCTCCCTTTAGTTTTTGAGACCTGTTGCTGCTAGTTAAGCCTAGTCCTCGTATTTATGTCATCTCCTACAGGCACTCATTACATAAATCTATCCACTAGTTGTCTTCTATGCATGTTAGATATAATTGCACACACTGATATATCCACAAGAACCTCATGGAGCAATGTAACAACCAACAAACTTGACGTCAATGATACCCAATATGATGGAACATGTAAAGGCAGTTCTTCAGAAGTCTTGCTGAAAGATGAAGAATCCTATTCACCCCACAAGGTCCATTCTCTAACTTGGCCCGTGGTATGGGTACAACATGCATATAATGTCCTGGAGTGCATCTACTCTGTTGCAATGTCATGTGCTTAGCCTGCTGATCATGCATGTAAATATGTCATGCCTTCCTGTTTTTCAGGACCTATTCCATTCATGATAACATGTTTTAAATTCAAGTACTGTCATTCTACTCTATCGCAATGCCATCTGCTTAGTTTGGACATCATGCTTCTGAATATCTTATGCATTGTTATTCACTAGTATGTACTCCAGATGTCTACCATACCATGTTTTTTTACATTTAAGTGTTATTCTAGTGGTCTGTTGCAATGTCATCTTAGTTTCCCAATCATACATGCATATGTTTCCTTAGTGTTTCTGTATGTATTCCGCTATCATATAGTTTTACATTCAACTAGTGTTTTTTTACTCTGTTGTCCTGTCATATCCCTAACTCTTACATCATACTCCCTTTGTCCGGATTACATGTCATAGAAATGGATAAAAATGGATGTATCTAGAACGGAAATACGCCTAGACACATCCATTTATTTCTGGATGGAGGGAATACATGTCAATATGTCATGCCCTTCTATTCTTCAGTACATATTTGTAGGATCGAAACTAGGTCTAGAAGGAGGTGATTAGACTACATAACCAAATAAAAATCTAGCATTTCCCAATTTTAATTTTTGGAAGATTTTAGCACCTAGTACAAGTCAATAAATTAACCTACACATGCAATTCTAAGAGTGTAGTAGCGGAAAGTAAAACATTGCATATGAAGGTGAAGGGAAGGGTTTGGAGAGTGCAAATGCAATGATGACACAGAGATTTTTTGCATGGTTCCGATAGGTGGTGCTATCGTACATCCACGTTGAGGGAGACTTCAACCCACGAAGGGTAACGGTGGTGCGAGTCCACGAAGAGCTCCGCCCATGAAGGGTCCATGAAGAAGCAACCTTTTCTATCCCACCATGGCCATCGCCCATGAACGGCTTGCCTCACTCGGGTAGATCTTCATGAAGTAGGAGATCTCCTTGCCCTTACAAACTTCTTGGTTCAACTCCACAATCTTGTCGGATGCTCCCAAGCGACACCTAACCAACCTAGGAGACACCACTGTCCAAAAGGTAATGTATGGTGTGTTGATGATGAAGTCCTTGCTCTTGTGCTTCCAATGATAGTCTCCCCAACACTCAACTCCCTCACACAGATTTGGCTATGGTGGAAAGATGATTTGAGTGGAAAGCAACTTGGGGAAGGCTAGAGATCAAGATTCTTGTGTTAGTATTGGAATATCTTGGTCTCAACACACGAGAAGGTGGTTCTCTCTCAGAAGATGAGTAGTGGAAGTGTAGGCACGTCCTAATGGCTCTCTCACAAATGGAGAAGGGGTGGAGGGGTATATATAGCATCCACACAAAATCCAACCATTACACACATTTGACCCGACTCGGTTAGACTGAATAGAAGAACCCGGTGAGCCGATTTATTTCAAAATGTGAACGTTAGGAATCTTTGTGGGACCGACTAGAACAACTCGGTGGGACCGATGTGATAGGGCTAGGGAAAACATAAACTCAGTGGCACCGATTGCATCAACTCGGTTAGACCGAAGTGAAGCAATCAGACAAGAGAGAGGATGTCAAGCTAACTCGGTGGGACCGACCGCACATTTCGGTGAGACCGAAATAGTTGCAACAGGCAACAGAGAGTTTGAAAGGCCATCTTGGCGAGATCGAGATCTGTATCGGTGTGACCGAATTGTCTAGGGTTTCTGGTAGTGGCTATGTCAAGTGAACTCGATGGCGCCGGATAGGAGATTTCGGTGGGGCCGAGTTTGACTTTGAGTTTTGGATATATTTGGAAATGAGAAAGTGGTTGAGGGCATTGGAGCAATATCACTAAGCATTTTGAGCAAGTAGACCATTAAGAAACACCTCATCCCCTTTTAATAGTATTGGCTTTCCTATGGACTCAATGTGATCTTGGATCACTAAAATATAAATGAAGAGTCTTGAGCTTTTGCCAACATGTGTCCTTAGCATTTTGAGGGGTCCACACCTCTAGTCCATGCCATGCCATTCATTGAACTTTCTGAAATATTAAACTTGAATGGATATTAGTTCAATGAACTATATGTTGTTATGAATTACCAAAACCATCCAGGGATTAGTTGCACTTTCAATCTCCCCCTTTTTGGTAATTGATGACAACATATAGATCAAAGCTTTGACAAACGATAATATGAATGAAAAACATCTTCGCTTTGAGAAGTATGTGATAAGCAAGAGCTCCCCCTAAATTTGTGCATTATTTGAAATTTGCTTTTGAATGAAAATGCACAATCGATTAGGATCATGGGTCACTCTTCCATGTCACATACATCTTGGTGGAGAGCTCAAATGATAAGGGTTAAATAACATGCACTCATCACCAAGGGTACAAGTGATTGATCATACACAAATAATATGGATATAAAAATGCAAGCACACATTAAGCATAGTATGATCAAACACATGATCACATAAGTATCTCACGAGCATAACACAAATTGTAGCATAGGAATCAAACAACCAGACGATCAAAGTAGCAAGAGAAGCAAATGAAACCAACAAAAAGCAAGACTCGCTCTCTCTCTCAGCCTATGATCTATACACTTTCTCCCCTTTGCAACAAGTTACCAAAAAGATTGAAAATGTATTGTGCTATACGGCACTCTAGAAACGATCTTCGGGAGCTCCTGAAGGGGTCTTATGGATTGTCGCTCCGGTATGGTAGATAGCGTGGAGAGGAGGGCATCTGAAATTGCTTTTGATGACGTCTTTGGAGCTGGAGGAGTTGACACTAGAGGTACAACTATGGTAGTTGCTACATGTGCGAAAGTGGTAGTCCTGGAGTCTCTGGCAACTGGCACTGCCGAACACCTTTGTGCCCTTGGCACCCTCTGGAATGTTTTTTGTAGTGGGTCTATCATCACTATCCTCAGCATCCTCTTGGAGCTTCTCCACAATGGTCTGTATCTCAATGACTTTCACGTCTAGGTCATGGAATTTAGTCCCAATGATCCTGTCAAGACTTTCCTGATTTTGAGTCAAGGTGGCCAAGCTCTTCTCAGTTCTCACGGTAGCCTCAAGCAGATAATTGAGTTGATCTTGCTTGGTCTAGAGTAGCACCGTGGAAGCATCTGGTGCACATGCTACCTTTGTTGCTTTTGTAGCCTTTGCTTTCTCTATCTTCTCCTCGGCTTCAGCACAAGTAGGATGGGAAGCATCCATGACAACCTTGTTGTCCTCAAAGTCTGGCTTGAGGGGTAAATGCTCACTATCTAGTAGATATGTCCTAGTTTCCATCTTGGAGTTGATCAAAGTCTGAATGTGAGGGGCATATCCACAAGATCTTTACTGATCAGCAGTTGTTCTCTTGATAGTCTCTACAATTAGGCTCGTCACCTTGAACTTCTAAGGAACATCAAACAAGTGAAGAAAGTTGATGGAGTGACTATGGATCACTCTATGATCTCCTGACTTAAGCAATAGAGTGTGCCTCAATATAGTGTTGATGGAGGTCAAACCAGCAAGCAGGTAGTATATAGATCCAAGCTAGTGAGTCTCCAAGGCTTTATCAGGAATTGGCTTGTACATGTTAGCCATGGAGTTGTGATCCTTCTTAGGCTTAGCATACGCATCAATATCATTCTCCTCTTCCTCAAGCGCATTGATTAACTTGGCCCATTCCGAGATTGTTGTTGATATCTTGTTCCTCTGTCATCCACACAATCTTTCCATCAGGATAGAAGTGGGTTGTGGAGTAGAATTGCACTATCATTTCATCATTCCATTTTGTCAACTTCTTACCAACAAATGTATCTACTCCATTCATTCGAAACTCTCATGCACACTTGTGATGCGGATCATCCTCGCTCATCCCCATGGACATCCCATCACCACCACAAGTCTGAAGAGAACCAATGACAATAGCACACGACGCGTCAGTCCAAACCGAGGTTAACTCTTTCCTCTTTGAGTTTCATTCGAATTCGCATGTGAATCGGGTCCTACCTCAAACGGAGATGTTATCAATTCTTAGGTACCAAGGAGATGACCGTGAAGAGGTGGGGATGGAGATGCCAGAACACATGGAACAAGAAAAGGAAGAAGGATGGCCGAAGCACGAAGAAAAGGAGGCCCCAGACCACCCCGGGTGCCTGGCCACCAGCAACCTGGGTGCCTGGACCTTCCCTACTACCTGCTGGAGCACCTGGCCGCCCCGGGTGCCCGACCAACAAGGCCCCGGGTGCCCGGCCTCCACCTGGGCTTTGCCCATCTGCCGCCCCGAGTGCCCGGGCCTTCAGTCCCTGGGTGCTCGGCCTCCCTCGAGCCACGACCTGGCGCCGCCACGGCCCTCCCTGGGTGTCCGACCATGATGGGCCCGGGTGCCCGGCCACCTACTGCCAGCCCCCTGACCGGTCCGGGTGCCCGACCTTTGGCCCCCGGGTACCCGACCATCTCTCTCTGCATCCCCTCCGGGTGCCCGGACCCCTTTACCCTGGGTGCTCGGACTCCACCGAACATGCTTGCGTGCATTTAGGGCTAAATGACCCTTGTACCCCCCGTTTTCCTCTTATTTCGTCTCTTGCCTATATGAACTCTTCCCCTAGCTCATTATAGAGGATAGCAAAGTATATGTAAGATATTGAGAGAGCTTTGCTCATCTTGCTCGTCTTGGACATCATGACCTCCTAAGGGAGAAGATGCTCTGGTGGATATCAAGGCCTCCTCTTGGAGAAGGATCCATCATAGGATCATCAAGACCTCTTTCCTCATTGGATTGGAATGAACTAGATACCTCTTGTATCTTCTTGTGTTGAATTTCGACCTTTGTATATCTCTTTGTGTGATTGGACTTGTCCTTGAGTGTTCCTCTTGTGTTCTCCTTTTGTGTTCCTCTTGTTCTTGGGGATTTCCCCTCCAATTTGTGAAAAATCTCCACTTTGGGTCTCACCTTACAGCATCTTGGTATCAGAGCCAGGTTTCTCACGAAATTGGAGCCCCCCTTCTTGTTCCCCAGCCTAATTTTGTTGTGTTCTTCCCCGATTTCGAAAATTCCCCACAAAGAATAGCCCCAAAACTTTTTTGTGATTTGTTGGTTTGATGATGTTTTGATGGATTTGATCCATGGATTTGCTTGGCTTCAAGTGGATACAGCCTCCACCCATCCATCTCCACCTTTCCCACCACGAAATCCAATAATTTCTTCCATTTTTTCACAAATTTCCGCCCAAATCTGTGACCCACGGGCAAGTTCTGCCCAAACCCGCTGACCACCCCGGGTGCCCGCACCCATCCCCCTAGGCACCCGGACCCCGGCCAATTTTCTACCCAACCCGCTGACCACCCGGGTTCCCGCACCTCAGACCCCAGGCACCCGCACCACCCAGAATCAGCCCACCAACAAAAACCGTTTCGGCCATAACTTTCACTCCCGAAGTCCGATTTTGACGTTCTTTAGCTTGTTGAGTAGCTATTGACATCCTCCGTCCATCTAGATAGGTTCCAACATCATTTGACTCCATCAAAATTTTGGCATCTTTGCCCAGGCCATCCACCATATCATCCGCAAAACCACCATAGCTATCCGCAACCTAACCCATTTTGCTCCAGTTAGCATTTATGGTTTCTTTAGTTGTGACTTGAGTCTCCTAAGGTGTTTCGGCTACTTAGGAATGGTTGCTTCATCATCAACCACCACCACCACTTCCGCATTGCTAACTCTAGAACCACCAACGCATTTCGCTACCACCATTTGACATTTTCCTTTGAGATTTTGAGTTTGCGGTTTTTCCATTTCCTAGGGTGTGTCGGCTAACTAGGAACGGTTCAACATTGGCAAAACCGGCACTAAAATTTGTCAAGGATTCGTCATCGACCACCTTCACCATTTTGACGACCTAACCGTAAGCAAGACCGGTAACCTCTATATCATCTTGATATCATGATATCCCATCATTGTACATTCTTCTTTCCATAGTATTGTTAACCCCGAACCATTTTGCATCACTTTCCTATCGAGACTAGCCATTTGAGTATTGTCAGAAGCGTTACTTGTGCACATTAGTGATCCGTACCTTCCATTACATACATATAATATCATCTTGGTATCATCATATCATCTCTTCTGTCATAAGATTGTTCCCGTATATACACAATTGATATCTTGCTTTGTGCATTTTGCATAAGTGGCCATATAAAAATTTTTAAGAAAAAAGAGAAAACACAAAGAGCTTGTAAGCAATAGCCCTACCATCGCCACATTGCATATCATACTACCATATTGATCATCTTGGATCATCGTGTGCGAAACACCGGAACATCTTCAATACTTAGCATACTTGGTATAGAAAATTGCAACATTTGGCATCTCATAGGTTGTGCACAAGTGCCGTATCTGCCTATAAAGCAATCGTGCTAGCGTCTCTCTAGAGTTGTGCAACACGAGCGTTTTCCGTGGATTCCACATTTTGTGCTCACTCCTTGGTTGCAGGACCCCATTTATCTATCCGTGTGTGTGTGTTTTCGTGTGCCACCCATTGCTATTGGTCTACTTGTTTCAATTGCGAATTTGTGAATCTTTCCAACATTATTGACTCTTGCTAACATTTTGCATCAAATTTTTGTGCCACTATCCTCACCGAGCCCCACCAAAAGCTTTACCTGTGTAGGTGTGAGAATTGACAAGATCCGGTACCAATTGTGCTATT